>NC_069471.1:7105676-7134287 GCF_026875155.1 Cherax quadricarinatus | reverse complement strand
GGCTTCCTCTGCACAACCCATGCTCTGATCACTTGTCGCACATCTTCCACGAGTAGGGCATGTTCTTTGATTTGCAAAATGGACGGCGTGTAACCCCTGGTGACACAAACCTTTTGGAAGCTGAAGTGATTCAAATCATGACAGCTCTCCACAGGGGACCTAAGAATGCATCAGGTGAGATGTTCCTTTGCCCCGGTCGGTACAAAATTTAAAAGCAAACACGATATTTCCATCCCCGCGTAATATTTTGTCATTTTTTTATCCTATTTTTGTCCCTCTTGTCGAACATATACATCAGGCCGTTGGTCATTTTTATGGTGAAATGTCACCATTAAATAATCCCTCCAGGGCGAACTGCTTTCTATAGGGCCGGGGCTTTCCTTTTCTACACAGCATAACATTTCTCTGACCCTTGAAAATTCTGAAAAAAAGGGCTACTGGTCTCCGCCTGAATAAAACTGCAGCAATGGCAATGTCAAGCATCCTTTTTCCATTTTCAAAGGGTAGGACTCATCAATGGCTTAAACCCCTTGATTTTTCAATGCCCTGTTTGAGAGTATGGAAAGCGGCTTCGTTCCTTGTCACGGGAAATTGGTCACTCAAGGGGCGGACTTTATTTGAATATTGTAGACCTTTGTGAGTAAAAGCAAAGAAAAAATTTCTTGGAGGGACTTTTTTTTTTCTTGAGGCTTTGGAATTCCCGTAGGGTCGTGTCGTTCAGGGTCTGGAATATTGAACCTCCTTCCACTACAAAACCAAGGAGCTAAGCCTTTTAGTTAAAAATGCATTTTTCCCTCATTGTAACTGATATTTTTCTTTTTGGCGGCTTTCCCAAAAAATTTTCAAGGTTTGCATCATGTTCCTCCTGGGTCTTCCACAAATGGTAACATTTTCTAAAAAAAACCCTAGGGTTCCCATAGTTGCTCTTCTGAAGAGTGAATCCAAATTGTTGGGGGGGGGGGGGGAAACAGGCACCCCATTGGGGACTCCAAAAGGGGGCTCTGGGGAAACTGATAAGCCATCACTACCTGAAACGCTGTGTATGTTTTTTCTTCATTCCTTATAGGACTTGATGATAGCACCTGAGACAATTGGCTAAACAATATACTGAGCAATTTTTTTTCACTGATCTCAATTTTGAGGGAGGGGTACCCATCAAGAGTTTTTGTTTTATTGTCTCAGAGTAAACGATAGCCAGTCTGTTTTTCCCATAACCATCTTTAAAACAACAACCTTCACGCAAAGGGGGAAACACTCGGTTTTATAATACCCTCCTTCAACCTCTGATTTCTTTCTCAAAGAACATCCGATCCTCAAAAACGGGGTACTTTGCTGATTAGGATGGCAATCCCGGTAAGATTTTCAAACAGCTTTGGGGTCTACCCTTAAAGTGCTAAAATCCCAGACAAAAAGGAGGGATTCACCCCATATGTTAAGGGGACACTAAAACCCTCAGCTTCTGAAAATCCTGACCAAGATAACACGGCACAGTTTTTTTCAGAATAGCTAAATGTACTTTTATAATCCTTTCCATTAACTCTGAATTTACCTTACAAAACCCTAAGGTCGAATAGAAGAGATGTTGATGCCATGGAAACGGGACCTGATGATGATGTAATCAAGGGGAGCCGTTTTAAATAAGGGCAAGGGGATGAAACCTCTGAGCTGCCACTATCAATAAGACCATCTACTTCGGGTTCCTTTGATAAATACTTTCACAACTGCCTTTGACAGTGAATTTGGAAGTAGCCGCAGAAGTCACTTTTGCTAGAGTGCATGATCACGGGAATGTGTGGAGGCACTAGCTCTTGTTGATGCATTAGCACGACATACTTTAGCAAAGTGACCTTTCTTGTGGCATTTATGGCACATTGCTTCACGAGCAGGACACTTTGGACGGGGATGTCCTTGAAAAAACCACAAAAGAAACACACCGTACCTGCTGCTGCTGCACTGAGGCAGGTTCCCAGTAACTTCATTGCAAAAGTCCCCCTTGGTCAGGAATTGCAGCACTTACCACTCGAGAAGGCTGAGTGTACTGTATACTTCAGAATTCTTCTGGGCTGAATCTAGAGCTCTTGCCTGGGCAAAGGCAGCGGCTAAGTCGAGAGTTTTATTTCTCCAATAAACGCTGCCTTATTATTGGGTGATTGCAGGCCACTGATAAAAGCATCCCTGATGGACTCTTCACAAAACTGAGCAGCTGTCACTGCTTGGAAGTGACAGTCCTTACCTAAAATTTTCAGTGCTTGAAAGTATCCCTAAGGACTCATCAAACTGCTGGCGGCGAGTTGCAAGGCGATAGCGTGCAAAGATTTCATTTGTAGGTTTAATATACTGAGACTTGAGGGTTTTGATAGCATCTTCGTAGGTATTACACTCAGAAAATAGCCTCATATATCTTAGGTGACACAAATTGATGAGCAGACTTAGTTTTTTTTTTTCTAGATCTTCTTTAGGAAGGGTCCAAGAAGTTTTCGAAAGGGCTTAAACCTGTTCCATTCCTGACGCCGTTGATAAGCTGGGGTCACAGTCTAGCCTCTTTGGTTTCAGTAACCTCCCCGTTGTGATGTAGTCTAGCGCAGGATCACCACCAGGTAGCCCAGGATTCTAGTTCAATAAAATTTTTTTGTGATAGAAACAACAAAAGGCCTTATCTCTAGGCTTTATTTAACATAGAATCTTCATAGTACTTCTGCAACAACAAAATTATAATGACTAGTACATCTAATAATGGCTTCTACAGGGATGGTGATGTCTTGTGCATATTGTCACAAGAGAAAAGTTATAACTACAGGCCACAATATTTAAACTCACCATGTAATCTGCATCACTGATAAATGGATATAGTAGGAGAGAACTGCACACACATGTGTTGGCGCCCATGACACACCCAAACGTTGTTGTGTTAAGGGCCCTCAAGAGGTGGTGCAGTATTATCCCTGCTGCTGCTACCCACAGATGACCAGTATCACTACGGTAGTGATCCAATTAGTTTGAGACAGACAGGAGCGACCTGTTTCTAAACCCATGTTTTGCCCAGGGTTGTGTAAACTGATGGGTTTTCTAAAATGGGTGGTGATCTTGCTCTTAGACCATTCAAAGATTTTTATGGTATGGGATGATAGTGGCTATTGGTCTGTAGTTCTTTGCTGTTGCTTACTGCCCTCCCTGTTGTGAAGTGGGGCTATGTCTGTTGTTTTTAGTAACTGTGGGACGACCCCCGTGTCCAGCTCCCTCTCCGATAGGATGGAAAAGGCTCGTTGATAGGGGCTTCTATGCAGTTCTTGATTAACACAGAGTTCCATGAGTCTGGCCCTGGGGAAAGAGTGCAATGGGACATGTCATTATCGCCTGTTTCGAAGTCATTTGGCGTCCATGATAACATCGGATAGGCCTTGTGTTAATCAAATTAGTGGCTCTCTCATAAAAAATTCATTTTGGATCTTCGACTCCCAGTCTGGATTGCAGCTTGCTAAAAATTGAGTCCTATTGGGACTTGAGTAGCCACTCATTTCCTTGCTGTCATCCTGTGTAGGACCCATCTTGTTTAAGTAGGGCCCCAATACTGGACGTTGTTCTCGATTTTGATTTGGCATAGGAGAAGAATACTTTGGTTTCTTTCGAATTCATATATGCATTTAGTTCTTCCTGCGATTCCTGACTCCTAAAGGTTCTTTTAGCTAAAGTTTGATGCTGCTATTTCTTTCTCTGACCAGTTGTCTCCTTTGCATATTCAGATATATTGACCTCTTTTAGCCGCTCTGTATTCTTTTCCGTCGCCTGGTAATGGGAGCGCCTGTCTCTTTCTATTTTACTCTACTCTCCTTTTTCTTAGAGGAATAATCCTTTTGCATACATCGAGTGCCACCGAGTTAATCTGTTCTAGGCATAAGTTGGGGTCTGTGTTGCTTAGTATATCTTCCCAGCTTATTATATCGTTAGGACTTGTTACTTGGTTCCACTTTTATGTTTTTTGTTAATTGAAGTTGAATTTGGTGAAGTTCCCTCGTGACTAATCACATTATGTGGTCTGGGCCTCCGCGCATACATGACTGAACTTCAATTATGTTGTGATCTGAAGTATATTGTTTTTGATATGTGACATTTCTTATATCAGATCATCATTGTTTAGTGAATGAGCGTCTAGTGTAATTCTCCAGTCTAGTAGGCTCCCATTATTTGCTGGTAAAATTGAATTTTGTGCAGAGATTTAAAAGCTCGCAGTGAGTAAGTTTTCATGCGAGCAGCCTCCTGGTAGTTATACGCAACAATAATTAATTGCTAAATCCTCCATTTTAGGTGCCTTAAGTGAAATCCCCCCCTGAGCAAGATGTTGGGTGCAGGAGCTGGAAATTTTCCAGACAGTAGTGTCAATTTTTAACAGCTGTTCCTGGAATTGCTGGGATGTTGCATCCGGAGGCTTGTAGACTACCAAAAATGACTAGGTTTTTGGTTCTCAACCTTTACTGCGTAAAACTTCACTACATCATTTGACTTTTGATGTAGTCTCAACGGGGGAACATGTTAATCATTAGTGAAACTTGCCAGAATTGATGTTGAGGATGGCTTCTCCGCTGGATAAAGGTTTACCTGTCCACACAGAAAGTCGTCTGTGTTGTTCAGGGACAAAGAAGTTAACTAAAGATTTTGATTAGAACCCCACAGGAGTGTGCTAGTCCCCCCCTTTTCAACATTTTGATTAATGCCTTACTTAAAGCCATGCCTAGCCAGCCCATCATTAATGGTTGTTTTGCTGAGGTAACATAATGATTCCACACTACCGGATTCTCTCAACACACCAAAACATTCATTATTTTAATCATGATTTATGCCTCGTGTCAGGACCTGGGTTAATAATCTCCGGGGATAAAACAAAGATCCTCAACAGGCGTCCTCCTCGGCAGAGAGGCACAGTTTCGTCAGATCCAGTTGCATGATGGGCCTCTTCTAGAATATGTAAGCAGATACAGGTATCTAGGCTTTGAGGTTTCCACTACTTGACTAGTTGTAACGAGACTTTGTCGCCAATAACAAAGAAAGGCTGAGAGCACTAGAGTTGTGGCAGGTTTTCATCCCAGGTTATGGTGCCTAATGTTAAAATTGTGAAAATGATGTATCTTTGGCTTATATTAGATGTTTACATTGGTTGATTATGCAGCGCCACTACTTGGCACTGAGTCGACTGAAGCTTGGAGGGCTGAAAAACTGCAAAACGAAGCAATGAGGATCATCCTAGGATGCCCTCGTACTGCCAAAATTTAACTATGCCGGAAAGAACGTATATTCCAAGCATTAAGATCGTGTTACTGAAAGAAAATATCCTTATTGGGGTCAATATGCTTAGGCTAGCCCATTCAAACCCCTGCACAGAAGCCTCAAATGCTTTCCCTCAGCACTGGTGAACATCCTTCCAGAGGATCGAAAAAACAGGAAACCGCCCCTCCGCATGAAGCCAGCTACATGACTATATCAAAGTTGGACAACAGAGAGCATTTCCCTGCTCCATGGGATATTACCTCCATTCCAAACTACCATTCCTCCATTTCCCCATTTCCCCCCAAAACTCTTCTTAAATCACAACCAAAGCTTCGTCTTGAAGCAAACTATGATGCCTTAAGCAGTATTGAATAACTGTAGTCACACCAGAACACTCTTTTCACAAATTATTTACGTCGATGGTTCGTTCACCATCCACTGTTCAGCTGAGTAGTGCTGCCTGTGTCACACATGAGTGATGGCTCTCATAAAGAAATTGGAGCACGCATCAATAACTGGGCCTCTTAACCCTTCAAACAGAACTGTTTGCCATACTCCCTTGCACATCAAAAGTGTCCATGTAACTAAGGTTGACAGTTTTTTTATTTATTTTACTTTTAAGTTGTCACTGAAATCTCTGTCATCCATAGAACTCATGCTCTCAACTCATTAAGTATAAATTGTGCATCTTTTGTCATAAGCCAGACATAGATATGGAAGATTTGTGGACAGTGGATCAGAGTGGCACTTGCTGTGATTCCATCTCACATTGGTCTTCAGATTGCAATGATAGAACTGATAAATTGGCTAATCTGTATGCTTTCAAAGAGGGGTATAATTACAATCTTGGGTTGTCATTAGCATTTGAGATACAATAATACGAAAAGAACTTCAAATGACTTTATTGACTTAAGACTAAGGGAGATTGACACAAGTCAGTCCATCTACATCATTCCTTCATGCAGGAGGAGCCACATGTCTATGGTGCAACCAACAAGATAAGCAGACTCTTGGTATGTCATACTTGCCCGACTCTGGCGTGGGTTACAAGTATCTTGGCAGGTTAAATCACCACCACCAGATGTAGACCAAACCGAATGTAAACTTTGCCAGAAGACTATTTGTCACACATTGCGCCATATGTACAGGAGTTGTGAATCAAATTAATGAATTTAGAAACAACTCACTCAGAAGGTTCAGAAATGGCAAGTATTTTGACCACAGTGGTATATGCAGACCATTTCTGGAAGAAATACCCTGACTTATGCTAGCTGTAAAAATAAAGCATTACCACATGTTGTTGCATGTGTGTGTGTGTGTGTGTGTGGTGTGTGTGTGTGTGTTTGTGTGTGTTGTGTGTGTGTGTGTGTGGGTGTGTGTGTTGTTAGAGTATGTGTGTGTGTGTGAGGGTGTGTGTGTGTGTGTGTGTGGTGTGGTGGTGTGTGTGTGTGTGTGTGGTGTGTGTGGTGCGTGCGTGTGTGTGGTTGTGTGTGAGGTGTGTGGTGCAGTGTGTGTGAGGGTGTGTGTATGTGTGGCGTGTGTGTGTGTGTGTGTGTGCGTGTATGGTGTGTGTGTGCATGTTGGGTGTGGTGTGTGCGTGTGTGGGTGTGTGTGTTGTGTGAGGGTGTGTGTGTGTGGGTGTGTGTGAGGGTGTGTGTGTGGTTGTGTGTTAGGTTTGTGTGTGTGTGGGTGTTGGTGGTGTGTGTGTGGGTGTGTGTGTGTGGGTGTGGCGTCCTTGTGTGTATGCCATATATTTTGTCGCTCGTGTGTCACATGTCCGTGCGTGCGCCCTCGTGTGTCTATGTGCGCACGCGCGCTAGTGTGGGTGGTATGATCCCACTTAATATTTTGTATTTTATAACCATTACAATTGTGACCAGGTGTGACGTATCATTGGTTCATACTATTGAATTTGTTCATGACGTTAAACATGTATAGGAGTGAAGCTGAGATCATTACCTCTGTAACTTGGTCCGATGAATATGACAGATCCTACCTAGAGTTCGATTACCTTTTTAACTAGTTCAGCTATCATAACTTGGGTTCCAGTCACTGGACCCATTATGTACCTTTGTATCTTTTGACTACCGCCCACAGTATGGGTATGGGGTGCATAAAGATTTTAAACTAAAGTGAGTGTGTGTGTGTGTGTGTGGTGTGTTGTGGTGGTTGTGTGTGTGTGTGTGTGTGTGTGTGTGTGTGTGTGTGTGTGGTGTGTGTGTGTGTGGTGTGTGACCAACAATCAATATTTGCACCAATAACTCATTACATTGTGACTGGGTGTGGAAGTGTGAATTGCTCATTACTCTAAATTTGTTCATGATTGTAGCCAAAGTATAAACCGTAGTAACCCATTCTACAGAATTCATAACCTTTGTAACTTGTAGCTCATTACCTTTGTACCTAGTTCAGCTATCAAAACTTTGGGGCCCAGTCCCTGGACCCATTACGTACATCTGTAATCTGTAAATACCTTTGTAACTTGTCCATGATTTTGATCAACTTACCTGTGTTCATTACCTTTTAAATTGTGATTCATTACCTTTGATAATTGTGAGTTTACCATTACCTTTGTAAATGGTGAGTTCAATACCTCTGTAACTTGCTCAGCTATCAAAAAAACATTGGAGTCCAGTCCCTGGACCAATTATGTACCTCTGTAATCTTTTTTGACTACCGCCTCACAGGATGGGTATGGGGTGCATAAATAAACATATAAACAAACTAACATCATTTGAGGCATTTTTAGCAGTTCTGTGCAAACAATTTGACTCTGCAATGTACAGCCAACCCCCCCCACGCTTTTGCCTGTTACGTCTTCACATCTGTAATAGGTTGTAACCTGGGATCCATATATTGTTGTCCAAGTTATCCTTTAATGTGGGTCTCAGTGAAAGCCGCGAACATTGCCTTTGCCTCTGCAAGCTCCACGGATGAAAGGTAATTTTATGTTGTTTGTTGCTGGCATTAGAACCCTGTATATTTGCCAAGTAGATTGTATCGGACTGTGGTATTGTTGGTACTGGGGGGGATTTTTTTTCTGGCATTAGTATTCTGTATCTGTTGGTTTGGAGTGGAGGCCATCGACGTGGTTCCACTCCAGGAATGACTGGATTTTGGTGTACGATTTTCTGCCATATCCTGCCAGTTTTTTTTTCCTTCCTGGCACGAAAAAAACCTCTCCCACTTGAGTGGCTGTGGCAACCCAGGTTTTCCACGGCCTGGAATGTTTTGTATGCTTTTTGTCCCCTTTAGATGGAATGCCTTCAATTTAAGTTATAGCACAGTCTTTCCTTACTGAAGAGGTACACACGGGGGGGGAGTTTCAGTAAAAAGCTACAGGAAGGAGTTTTGCATTTTCCTGTTGTCATATGGGCATGATCATTTCTAGGGTTGTTTCATAGTGCACGTCCCAGCTGTTTTCCAGATTTCCCAAGCCAAGCAATACCAAGTGCTTAAGTATGTGCACAGGCTTGTTTCCGTTTGCCTTGGGTTTCTGTGACTGTATTCCCTGTGGTGCATGATCCCTGTCTTTAACTTCTATCCTCCCTAGCACCAACAATGGAGCTCCCCACCAGTTGTTTTTGGTAAATATCCTCACTATTGCTAGTGGAGTCCTCTTGTTTGCTATTTCCTGCGGTATTTCTAGTTTGCAATATTGGTTTTATCTTAATCCCTTTTTTTTTTTTTTTTTGACTCACTTGTTTCCCTACTATGGCCTCCTGTCCCGTATGAGTCATTTATATGTTATTCTTCCTGCGTATGAAAGAAAAAAAAACTTCCCGACTACCTGGACAAAATCTCCATCTTTCATCACCATTAACTGTCTCCAGACATCATCTCCAGCTTCATCATTACACTCCCAGGACAGCATCTCCAGCTTCAACCATTACTGTTCCAGGACAGCACCTCCCAGCTTCACCAATTACTGTCTCCCAGGACAGCACCTCCAGCTTCACATTACTGTCTCCCAGAACAGCACCTCCAGCTTCCAACCATTACGTGACTCCCAGGACAGCACTATCTGCCCCATCATTTACTTACTACCAGTACATCATCTCCACATAACATTTTTTTCTGACTACATGGCCATACAGGCAAGTACCATTTCACAGGCGCCCAGACTTTTTAATGTTTTTCCCACGTTGTAGCAAGCTTCCAGGTTTTTCTATGAAAGCATCTTGTTGTTGACCTCTTTTAATACCCTTGTAGATTTAGTCACAGATATATCTCATTTGGCATACCCAAAAAACACTTACCTGATTTAATACTGCTTGTAGCTAGTTCTTGGATATCGCACAGGGGCTGACACCAATTTTCCACAAAAATGACAATTTATGCATGTGGAAGCCCGTTTGTTTGAACTGACGACACAGACTACCCACAGCATTCATAATGATTTGAATGGTTGATTTACTCTGGCAATACCTACTAGCAACCTCTTGAATATTCTATTAATAACCTCTTAAATTAAGCTCTTAAGCTATTTGTATTCTGTTTCTAACTGTTTTTGTATATTGGATAGCTAACCGTTCACGATCCTGGTATATATTTAATGTTTGGTGTTTATAGGGCGCCTACATCCCCATCCGTTTTAACAGTCTGCTTTATTGTCCAACGAAACCATTTGAAGCGCCAGTCAAGGTTCGGAACCAGTCCAAGGGTTCGGACCAGTCCCCAGGGTTCGGACCATCAAGGTTCGTACCAGTCGATCTGATCTGATCAGTGGGTCACTTATTTAAACCATACTGGTCCGGTGATTTGAAGCTAACACATGAAGGATCTACTGGAAATTATCTACCCGCCTAATCTGTGATTTGATTGATTACAAAAGTATAAGGTTGCGTGTTTGAAGAGCCGGTGAATGCTGGCAACGTCCTACAATGACGAACGGTCGAACCTCCACCCTTGTTTATCATCGCTGTATCTAGATTTCTCTATTTTTTGTTCCATACTCCACCACAATAAATGCAATATTATCACTATAGTTGACTGGTGCAAATTTGAGGAAGGACGCTCTTTCTGTAGTAATAATTGCTTCTCGTTGTGTAAATTGCGACCAGATGGGTAACTACAGGTTTATACGAAAATTCACAGTATACTCTGGTATTTCAAGCAAAGAAACTAATAAAAGTCACTTCCACACGACTAAGTAACCATTATAATACTGGTAGTATGCTACTACAACACTGTATTCTGCTATTCACTGGTATCGACAAGATTATATGCGAGTACTCTAGCAGGCCTGGAAGATATTAAAAACAGTGTTTTCTGACCTGTGTAAGTTTCTGGCGACTTCTGGCACCATGCCTCTATAGGCATATCACTTCATACAAATTCACCCGTTTTCAAATGAACACTTTAGCCTTTATCATCAATTACTAGTGAGCCACTGTAGTATACACTATAACTATGTATACTTCAGTGTTATCAGGGATGACTTTCTTTCCCGTCTCTGACACAAAAAGTTCAATTATCATTATTTTTCACAAAGGACAACACAGCCTATGATTCCCCCCTCGGCAGTAAACTCTGCTAGGTATGCACCCTAATTCTCCTTTTTTGACTCCAGTATAAATAAATTTGGTTTTCCACCCAAGATTGGTTCCAGCGCCTAGAGGGATGTATCGATAGGATTGATGACAACAAATTAAAGTTCTATGCACAAAGAGCAACCGTGAAAACACCAGAAAACACCGGAGCTCAATGAGCACGCTGACACTGTCACACAGTCCAGTGTCTGGGAAAAAATTGTGAGTGAGTATTAACTGTGGGCCCGGATGCAACAGGTTGAGCATGCCCAGTAAGTACCAGTGTGTTCAGAGCAGTCTAGAAGCTAGTGTCTGAGTCTGCATAGTGTATACTAGGGGATACATACCCTCTTTGATATAGGATTTTTCTGAGGGTGCAGGCAGGACACTAATTACGAATGAATATTGCAGGAATTAATCTGCCTGGTTTGCACGTGTTGTTGAGGGAAGTTCAAAAGGGCCTAAGCTTTGGTGGTTGAAAGATCAGGAATATTTGCTGCAACACCAATAAGTTAGTCCTTTACACTTGCATGCAGGCAGTTTCTTGCAAACCAATCATTTGTGAAAACTGTCCTATAAGCCACTTGTGAGGCTGAGGTACCCACCTCAGAGCTCGGTGTCAATAGAGTTTGCCAGGGTAGGGGACTCACTTGGAGGCAGTCCACACAAATTTCTCACAAAAAGGTCCTTCGAACCAGATTGTGGAAATATCTAGTTAAGCTATCTTAGCTAGGGCCACAGTTAGGAACCAGTTTTACAGAGTTAGGTTAAGCTATCTTAGCTAGGCCACAGTTAGGAACCAGTTTAACAGAGTTTAGGTTAGCTATCAATACCTAGGCCACAGTTAAGGAACCAGTTTACTGAGTTAGGTTTAAGCTATCATAGCTAGCCACAGTTAGGAACCAGTTTTAAAAAGTAGGTTTTAAGAAGAATCAGCACACTAGTCAAAGTTACACCCAGACGCAAGCCAAGCTGACTATACACAGAAGTTGTTATTTGCAGTAATTTACAGGCAGGCCAGGTAGGCTAGTGAAGCTTGTGAATTTAATTATTTTTACAGTGATTACAGTAATCCAGAGTAAGGCGACCGTTGTGTGGCTAATTATTTACAGTTGGAATTTGCAAGGAGCCACAGTTAGGCTAGGCTTGTGCAATATTTACAAAAGTTATAGTAGCTAGGACAGATTAAATCTAGTTATTATTTACAGAGAGTTATAAAGCCATGTTTAAGTTGTAGCAACTAGCAAGGTTAAGGATTTACCTTATCCAAACCATCCACGTTTAACAGAGTAAGCTGGTCACAGTTAGGCCAAGCAGATTTTACGTACATTATTTATTTACTGTTTCACAAGTATGATCTGTTTGATTTTATTTGTGTTAGACCAAGTGATTAATTTGTAATACTGCACCCCTTTTGATTGTGTGATTTTCATTGTCTTTGATTCATGTTAATGTGGGATTTGTGAATTGTACCTGAAGACTAGGTTAAGTCCAGTAATTATTTCTGGCATTTGTACAGTTAAAGTGCTAGTTAAGCTTTCACATCGATACACATTTCAATTGGATTTGAGAGCAACAGTGTACAATTTAAGTCAGAGTAGAGTCAAATAACAAAGGGAATTGTTTAAGCTTGTTGAGAAGGCCTTAAGACTCGTTCATTCTTACCGAACACCGTGACGTGCTGTGGGGTGACTGGTAAAGTACATTTAGTGTCACACTCCTCATTAAACTTCGTTCAAGTGGCAGTTGGGGTTCATGAGAGTCTGGTTCAGTGTTAACAAAATTAAAAACGATCAAAGCCAGCATACAAATGGCATCTGAACAAATGCGGTACAGGTGCAAAGGCTACTTGGCCAAGCCCCCCCCCCCCCCCCCCCCACACATAATGTAGACTGCGATGATTTGCAGGACTGCTTGAAGAGGTTTGGGGAAAAAATGGGAAGCCTTGAACAAGCAATCTCAGCATATGAGCTACAGCTATTGAGGATGATGAAACCCAGGGAAGTCTTCAGCAGGCCTATGGAACGAATTCACTAAGGATGATGTAGATTGTCATCAGGAGATGATTAAGTACAAAGATAAGTTAAGTACATAAAAGGCTAGTCTTCAAGGGTGGGTTGAACAGCCGCAGGGACCCCAATCAACCACACACCTGTCAATATGATGCCCAATTTGCCCCAGCTGAATTTACCAACGGTCGATGGAACCTTAACAGAGTACATTGCTTTCTGGATCAGTTTAGAGCGCACAGATAGATGACAGGAACGACTTGTCAGGAGGACGTCAATTGCAGTATTTGCGGTTGCAGCTGCAAGTGGTAAAGCTTAGACCTGTTCCGGCACTAACAATTACTGACACTAATTACCAACATGCCAAAGACCAATTAAAAGACAAGGTTGCAACACTGAGGAGATAAAGGTAGCTAAACTTTATCGGTTTGTTGGATCTAGAGGCTTGCCGACATGACCTCAAAGCCTAGAGAAGTTCCGTATTGAAATTAGAGCTTGACAAATGGTTCAGAGATTTGCAATGATGAGGATGATATCATAATGGGTCCTTAGCCAGAGATTCAGTAGGAAACTGCTAGCAACGACAGTGCATAGTTACACTTAAAATATCAATGAATAGGTTCAGTGACGATTAAAACAACTTGTTGAGGGGTTGGGAGATCTCGTTCTCATTTGAGTATGGTGTGAGAGAGAGTCACCACCCTCCGGCCACATAAAACCTGCAGAAAGTTTGCTCAATAGATCTCGAGAGAATCAGTCTAAAGCTCGTACGACTAACGTTGGAGTGCATATGGTAAAGAGGTTGTCCTAGGTAAGAACCTCTAAGCAGAACCTTAGAGCACTCAATGCCAGAATTATGGCATGATTCCTGCGAGAGGCGAACACTCTACACGAGTTGCCCCGTAGTATACAATCACTGAGCAGTAGGCAACAGAGACTAAGGGAGTTGAGACTCTGCTTCTAAGTGTTGTGATGAACTCTTTGGCGAGAGACTGTGGCCCCAGCTCAGTGAGTGTCGAGCTGTTGCAAAGGAATCACCATACTTGCCTATGTCCCAATAATTTAAGAACCCCAGGCCTAGTAGGGATTCTCTCAGTAGAGACAGAAAAGTGAGTCTACCTGAAATGTAGCCATCGTGATTAGTGGGAGTGAGTCTCTAATCTCTAATCCGGTGAGAATCACGGAGGTGCTGGCCCCTACGCTACAATCATGGTCAAAGTTTTGTGAGTGGGGCACAGGTCCTAAACAAAACCCGATATTCTTTTGACCCAGAGCACAAGTATCCTTGATAACAAAAAGTTGGTGGCTAAATTAAAGTTGAAAGCCATCAAGGAAGTTAGTAAATGATAATGGGAGGGACTATAAGTCAGGTCCCACCCAAATCTTATTGATGTGGTGGGAATGTCACAGTCAAATTAGGTGGACATCGCAGGACATTAAAGCCTTGGTGGTAGACACATTACCCAGGGCAAATTACAGCGAGAGGTCTGCGCAGCAGCTAAGCCGATGAAAGACATTGACGTGAAGCTGCAGACCAGGGAATTAACCACTGACACAGTCAGAAATGGTAGGTATCCGGCGGGAGCCAATTCAATAATGAAAACTTCCAGTCTACACGACGGACGTTTTTAAGGACGGAATTGGTTTATACAAATCCCCATTAGATCTTCATGTTTTGTCTGTCGATTCGACAAGGACCATCAAGACATCCTGGGTCAAAGTTGGTGGGGTACCAGATGACCTGTTCAGGCCATCTGCGCACTTGAAACGTTCTCTGGCAGTGTGGACCAGGGAAGGTGGCGGCATCGAGGGGTCTGATGTGCTATGGTCTTTTCCTCGCCTTGCCTGCGCTGTCCTCGCCTAGTGAGATTCTGCTTGCCCTCGCAGATGTTGCCCCTCCTGGACAACTGCCTGCCAGTCATTCCTGTCCCTGAGCTATCAGCTCCACATGGTGTTGGTTGATGTTGAAAAGCTTTCAGAGCAGTCTTAAGGTGTCCTTAAAGTTGCTTCTTTTGGCCTCCTTGGAGCGCTTTCCCCATGCCACAGTTCGCCAAATAAAGTTTCTATGGCAGCCGTGGTCTGGCAATCGAGCAACGTGACCTGCCCAGCGAAGCTGTGTCCTGCAATAGGATGTGTATATGCTAGGCAGGCCAGCTGTAGTCAGCACCGCTGTGTCTGGATCTCAATCTTCCATTTGATGCCAAGAATTTTCTGACCCGTGTGGGTTGTGAAAGTGTTCAACTTTCTGGCCGTACGTTTGTAGACAGTCCAGGTTTTCAGCCAAAGAGAAGGTGGGTGAGGACTATGGCTCTGTACAACCTTGATCTTGGTGCTTTTGCAGTGAGCCTCATCGTTCCCATACATTCTGTGGAGCCTGCGAAGGTGGCACTGGCTTGGCAAGTCTGTGCAATTCCACCTCATCATCGATGACAACGTTTCTGGAAAGGTACTGCGAGGTAGGTGAATTTGTCTACGCATTCAGTCCGCTGCCCGTGATGTGATGTTTTGGCTCAACATACGTCTTTCCGGAGCAGAGGCTGATGCATCACTTCCATCTTTTGTTGTATGATTGGTCAGCCCGTAGTTGTTGCAGGCGTCAGAGAACTGTGTCAACCTGTGCAGCATGGCGGCTTTCTCAAGCAGCGTTTAGGCGCAGTCATCAGCAAAATAGCAGGTCATTGATGTTGTCAGTTGCAGGGGCCTGGTTTTTTGCTTAAAGCCTCCTGAGGTTGAAGACGACCCATCTGTATGGTACCTGAGTGCGATTCCTGGCGTCTGTTTCCCTGAATGCGTCCTGTAAGCAATGGCCGAGAACATCAGGCTGAACAGGTGAGAAGCAACACGCAGCCTTGTTTCACCTCCATTTGAGACTGGAATGGTTTAGACTTCTCTCCGTTGTCTTGGACTCCTTGCCAGCATTCGATCGTGAAGTTGTGGCGTTACGATGGCGATAAACGTCTTTGGGCAGCCATACTCACATGATTCTCCAAAGCCCCTCCCCACCCCCCCCCCGTTTCTACTAATGGTATCGAAGGCCTTGGTCAAATCGAAGTAGGTGGAGTACGAAGTCGCATTCGTTTTCCTTACATTTTCTTCTGTAGCTGGCTAGCAGCGAACACCATGTCGATAAGTCCCGCGATCTTTCCGGAAGCCGCACTGGCTTTCCAGGTAGGAGTCCTTGCTCTAGAATGTTCATTGAGGAGCCGAAGTGAGTAGAACTCTAGCCAGGGATTGCCTGCGATGGAGATCAGGGAGATACACGGTGGTGTCGCATGCCTGGCGGTTACCTTCCTTTTTCGTTCTTGTAGAGATGCACGATGGAAGCATCTTTTAAAGTCCGAGGAACTGTCTCGTACTGCATACAAGCTTAAGAGTTGGTGAAGTATTCTCTAACCATGCCATTCCACCTTCTTTGTAGACTTCAGCTGGGATGGCGCAGACCCAAGCTTTGCCACTGGACAGTTTGACATATTGCTTGCTGAGTTCTCCTCAAAGTGGGGATTCATTCAGCGTCACGTTGGTCGGAATCTGAGGTAGACGTTCATGCTTTCATCATTGATGGTGGGAAGGTCGTTCAGCACGCTGTCAAAATGTCCTGCCCATTCACTACAATTTTCTCCTTGTCTGGAGCAGCGTTGACCCTTCTGCACTGAGGAGGTGGTGATGTGCCATATGTGGTAGGGTCCGTAAATTTCTTTCAGTCCGTCACAGAAGTTTTTTCATACATAATCGTTTCTGTCTGGCAAAGCCTCTGAATCTCATCGGTTTTGTTGCTTAGCCCAGAGCTTTTGCATTCACGTCATTTTTCGCATTGGGTATTGCTGTGTATATTTCTAAATGCATCTTGCTTCTGCTGTGGACTTTGGGTCATTGAATGTGGGGCCATGTAGGCCTTTCGTTTCTCCTTCCAGCAGCTGCTGGATTTCTGTACAATGTTCGTCCGAACCGTCCTTGTGCTTCCTGTGACGGTCCTAGACAACTCCATGGCGTGCTGACACTGTAACACGGAGTGCTATCCATGCTGCTCGATGTTTTGACGTCCCAGACACGATGGACCCAAGGCGAGTTTCCAGGATTTCTGCAAAGGGACTGCCTTGACGTTGTGACTTCAGCTTGCCCCGCGCCTTTACCACGCTGCCTCACAGACAAGAGAAAATTCTAGAAGATTGGCAGAACATTTTTGACAGCTGTGCTGAACCGACCAATCCACCATCATGATTAAGCCAACGAACGTCTACCTCAGAAATTTTTTTTTTTTCCCCCCGAAAAAACCCAAACCCCCCACCCGAAGAAATAAAACGCTGAATGCAATCCCCACTTGGGGAGACCAGCAAGCAATATGTCAACTGTCCAGTGGCAAAGCTCCTGGGACTGGAACGCCATCCCAGCTGAAGTCTACAAAGAAGGTGGGAATGCACTGGGAAGAGAAACTTCACCAACTCTCCAGCTTGTAAGGCAGTACGAGACAGTTCCCTCAGGACTTAAAGAGCTTCATCGTGCATCTCTACAAACGAAAAGGAAACCGCCAGGCATGCGACACCCACCTGGTATCTCCCTGCCCTCCATCGCAGGCAAAACCACTGGCTTAGGTCTACTCAATCGGCTCAATGAACATCTAGAGCAAGGACTCCCTACCTGAAAGCCAGTGCGCTTTCCGGAACGGGGGGGGGGGGGGGAGATCGCGGGACTATCGACATGGTGGTTCGCTGCTAGCCAGCTACATAATAAATGTAAGGAACAGAATGCCGACTTGTACTCCACCATAACATGATTTGACCAAGCCTTCGATACCACTTAGTAGAGAGGGCCTTTGGAGAATCCTGGTGAAGTATGGCTGCCCAAAGATCGTTTATCGCCATCGTACGCCAACTTCACATCGAATGCTGGCCAGAGCCAAGACAACGGAGAGACGACTAAACCATTCCCAGCTCAAATGGAGGAAACAGGCTGCGTGCTTGCTCCACCCTTCATCCTGATTTTTCTCGGCCATGCTTACAGACGCATTCAGGGAGCATACAGTCCGATCTACTAGTGATAATCGCATCAGGTACAATCGAGACATAGCCACCGTACAAACATCGTGGGACCTGGCTTCAACCTCAGGAGCTTAAGCAAAAACCAAGGCTGCAACTGACACCATCCAATGACTGCCGATTTGCCTGATTGACTGCGCCTCAACGCTGCTTGAGAAGCCGCCATGCGCACAGTGTTGACAGTTATCTGACGCCTGCAACAACTACGGGGGAGACAATCAGTACAACAAAGACTGAAGTGAATGCATCAGCCTGCTCCGGGAAAGACGTATGTTGAGCCAAACATCACCATCAACGGTCAGCGACTGAATGCCGTAGACAAATACCACCTACCTCGCAGTACCCTTTTCCAGAAACGTTGTCATCGGATGAATGATGTGAATGCCAGACTTGCCAAAGCTCAGTGCCACCTTCGCAGGCTCCACACGAATGTATGGAACCGATGAGGCATCACTGCAAGCACCAAGATCAAGGTGTACAGAGCCATAGTCCTCACCACACTTCTCTATGGCTGCAAAACCTGGACTGTCTACAAACGTCACGCCAGAAAGTTGAACCACTTTCACACCACACGGGTCAGAAAAATTCTTGGCATCAAATGGCAAGATGAGATCCCAGACACAGAGGTGCTGACTACAGCTGGCCTGCCTAGCATCTACACCATCCTATTGCAGACACAGCTTCGCTGGGCAGGTCACGTTGCTCGCATGCCAGACCACCGGCTGCCAAAGAAACTCTTATTTGGCGAACTGTGGCATGGAAAGCGCTCTCAAGGAGGCCAAAAGAAGCACTATAAGGACACCCTTAAGACTGCTCTGAAAGCTTTCAACATCAACCACACCATGTGGGAGCTGATAGCTCAGGACAGGAATGACTGGCGAGCAGTTGTCCAGGATGGGGCAACATCCTGCGAGGCAAGCAGAATCTCACTAGCTGAGCAGCGCAGGCAGGCGAGGAAGACCAGAGCCATCAGACCCCTCGATGCCGCCACCCTTCCCTGTCCACACTGCCAGAGAACGTTTCGTGCGCAGATTGGCCTGACAAGTCATCTGCGTACCCACCAACTTTGACCCCAGGATGACTAGATGGTCCTTGTCGAATCGACAGACAAAACATGATGATCCTACTGGGGATCTGTATAAACCAATTCCTTCCTTAAACGTCCGTCGTGTAGACAGGAAGTCATCTATATGATTGGCTCCCACCAGGATACCTACATATTCTGACTGTGTCAGTGGTAATTCCCTGGTCTGCCGCTTCACGTCAATGTCTTTCAATCGCTTAGCTGCTGCAGCAAGACCTCTCGCTGTAATTGCCCTGGGTAATGTGTCTACCACCAAGGCTGTAATGTCCCTGCGATGTCCACCTAATTTGACTGTGACATCCACCACATCATAAGATTTGGGTGGGACCTGACTTATAGTCCCTCCCAATATCATACTAACTTTCCTTGTGGCTTTCAACTTTAATTTAGCCACCAACTTCTTTGTTATCAAGGATACTTGTGCTCCTGGGTCAAAGAATAATCGGGTTGTTTCGGACCTGTGCCCACTCACAACCTTTGCCATGATTGTAGGTAGGGCAGCACCTCCGTGATTCTCACCCGGATTAGAGACTTCACTCCCACTAATCACGCTGGCTACCATTTCAGGCTCAGACTCACTTTCTGTCTCTACCTGAGAGATATCCCTACTAGCCTGGGGTTCCCTTAAATTATTGGGACATAGCGCAGTATGGTGCTTACCTTTGCAACAGACTCGACACTCACTGAGCTGGGTGCCACAGTCTCTCGCAAAGAGTTCATCACAACACTTGAAGCAGAGTCTCAACTCCCTTAGTCTCTGTTGCCTACTGCTCAGTGTTGTATACTCCGGGCAACTCGTGCTAGAGTGTTCGCCTTCGCAGAACATGCATATTCTGGCATGAGTGCCTCTAAGGTTCTGCTTAGAGGTTCTTACCTTAGACACCTCTTTACCATAGTGCACTCCAACGTTAGTCGTACGAGCTTTAGACTGATCTCTCGAGATCTTTGAGCAACTTTCTGGGTTTTTATGTGGCGATGGTGGTGACTCTTCTCTCACACCTATACTCAAATGAGAAACGAGATCTCCCAACCCCTCAACAATTTGTTTTATCGTGAACCTATTCATCTGATATTTTAAGTGTAACTCATGCACTGTCGTGCTAGCCAGTTTCCTCTGAATCACCTGGCTAAGGACCCATTCTGAATCATCCTCATCATGCAAATCTCTGAAAACCATTTGTCAAGCTCATAATTTCAATACGGAACTTCTCTAGGCTTTGACGGTCATGTCGGAAAGCCTCTAGACCCAAAAAACAAAAAAAGTATAGCTATTTTATTCCTCATGTTCCCAAACATGTCTTTAATTGGCTTTGGCATTTTTGGGAAAATAGTGTCTAATCTGGTAGTGCCGGACCAGGTTTAAAGGGCCCTTTCCCCAGAGCGGCAACCGCAATACTCAATTTGACGGCATCTGACAAATTTTCCCTGTCACTATTGGGCTTAAACTGATCCAGAAAGAAATGTACTCTGAAAGGCCCATCAAAACTTTGGGTAAATTCAGCTGGGGCAACTTGGGAAATTTTGAGGGGGTGTGGGTTGTTTGGGGGTCCCGCGGTGTTCAACCCCCCCCTTGGAATATAGCCTTTAATGTATTTAATTTATTTTTGTCATATTCATTCCTGATGCAATCTACATCATCCTTAGTAAATTTCCCCATAGCTGCTGAAGATTCCTGGGATTCATCATCCTAATAGCCTTAGCTTTGTGAGAATGCTTGTTCATGGGTTCCCTTTTTTTCCCCCAAACTTTTCAAGCGTCCTGCAAATCATCGCAGTCTACTCTGTGTTGGCAAGTAGCCTTGCACTTTTACGATTCTGTTCAGATGCCCTTTGTATGTGCTACTGATCGTTTTAATTTTGTTAACAGAACCAGACTCCCCTAACCCCCCCATCGCCTTGTCGAATTTTTAATGAGGGTTGAAACTAAATGTTTTACCCAGTCCCCCCCCACACCCTCACGGTGTTCGGTAAGAATAAAACGGTTTTAAAGGGCTTCTAAACAAGCTTAACAATTCCCTTTTTATTTTGGGACTCTATTGATTAAATTGTACACTGTTGCTCTCAAATCCAATTGAAATGTGTATCGATGTGAAAGCTTAACCTCATTTAATGTAAATGCCAGCAAATAATTACAGGCTTAACCTTTAGTCTCAGGTAAAATTAAAACCCCAAATTAACATGAATCAAAGACAATAAAAAATACACAAAAAAAAGGGTGCAGATAAAAATTTAAAAATCATTTGGTAACACAAATAAATTCAACGATCAACTTGTGAAACATAAAAAATAATGTACGTAAAATGTTTGGGCCCTAACTGTGCCCGCTTACTCTGTCAAACGTGGGGGTTTGGAAAAAGGTAAATCCAAACCCTAGCTAGGTGTTTAAAACTTAAACCGGGCCCTTTTTAACCTCTGTAAAAAATAACTGGGTTTAAAATCTGTCCTAGCTACTAAAAACTTTGTAATATTGCACAACCCTACCCAACTGTGGTCCTTTGCAAATCCCACTGTAAAAAATTAGCACACAAGTCTCCTATTTGGATTATTTGTAATCACTGAAAATAATTAAATTACAACTTCATCCTCCCGGGCCTGCTGTAAATTACTGCAAATAACAACTTTGTTTATCACTTGGCCTGCGTCTGTGTAATTTTGACTAGGTGTGCTGATTTAAACCTAATTTTTAAAACGGTTTCCCCTAACTGTGGCCTAGCTAGATAGTTTAACCTAATCTGTAAAATGGTTCCTAACGTGGCCTAGGTTGATAGTTAACTAACTCTTTTAAAAGGGTTTCCCTAACTGGGCTAGTAAGATGCTTAACAAAATCTGTAAAACTGGCCTAACGGGGCCCTAGCTAAGATAGCTTAACCTGATATTCCACATCGGGTTTCGAAGGACCACTTTGTAAAAATTTTGTGTGGATGCCTCCAAGTGAGCCCCCTACCTGGAAAATCATTGCCCCGAGTTTGAGGTGGGTACCTCACCCTCCAAAAAGGGGTTTTTAAGGCAGTTTTCACAAATGTTTGGTTTGCAAAAAACTCGCCGCATGCAGGTAAAGGACAACTTATTTGGGTTTTTTGGAAAATATCCTGTCTTCAACCTTCCAAAAGTTAGCCTTTTTGAATTCCCCCTCAAAAAACCCGGCAACCGGAGCTTTATTCCTGCAATTTTTCAATGAATTAGTGTCCTCCCTGCCCCTAGAAATTCCTATACCCAAAGGGGTTGTACCCCCTAGATAACTACAACTCAGACACTACTTCTAGATGCCTGACACATGGTACTTACGGGGCGCTCAACCTGTTGCATCTGGGCCCACATTAATACTCACTCACAATTTTTTTCCGAACGGACAGTGGGGACAGTGTCAGCGTGCCTCATTGTGCTCCGGGGTTTTCTGGTGTTTTCACGGTTGCTTTGTGCTAAAAACTTTAATTTTGTCATAAAATCATACGATACATCCCTCTAGCGCCTGGAACCATTTGGGTGGAAAAAATTATATACTGAGTCAAAAAAGGGAATTAGGTGCCTACCTGCGGGTTTTTCTGCCAGGGGGGAATATAGGCCGTGTCCCCTGTGAAAAAATAATGAAAATTTGGAACTTTCGTGTCAGAAAAAAGAAAGTCCCCTGATACACGATTTAAACTAGTGTATAGTGTATATACAGGGGTCCCAGTATATTGATGAAAAAGGCTAAAGTGTCATTTAAAAACAGGTGAATTTGTAAATAAAGGATAAGCCTTAGGGGGCAGGTCCCAAAAGTCGCCAGAAACTTCCCACAGGTCAGCTGTTTTTAATAATTTCAGGCCTGCTAGTGTACTCGCTATAATTGTGATCCCAGTAAATGCAGAATACTGTTGTAGTAGCAAAAAACCCGTATTATAATGGTACTTAGTCGAGTGGAGTGACTTTTATTAGTTTCTTTTTTTGAAATACCGCGATACTGTGAATTTCGTAAAACCTGTTTACCAGCGGTCGCAATATAACAAACGAGAAGCAATTATTACTACAGAAAAAGCGTCCTTCCTCCAAAAAATTTTGCCCCAGTAAACTATAGTGTAATATAGCATTTTTTGTGGGGGAGTAAAAAAAAAAATAAAAAATCAAATTAACGATTGAAAAACAAGGGGGGGGTCGACGTTCGTCATTGTAGGAGTTGCAGCTTCCCCGGGTTTCAACAGAAATTTTATACTTTTGATCAATAAATCACAGTAGGGGGTAGAAAATTTTCATAGCCCTTCATGGTTAGCTCAAATCACCGACCAGTATGGTTTAAAAAGGACCCACTGATCAGTCAGATCAAAATGGCCCCGAACCTTGACTGGCCCGAACCCGGGATGGTCCGAACCTTGACTGGCCCGAACCCTTTGATGGCTTCAATGGTTTCGTTGGCAATAAAGCAGACTGTAAAGGAGGGGGTTGTAGGCCCCTTTTAAAAACAAAAACTTTAAATATATACCAGGAACGGCACGGTAAGCTATCCAATATACAAAAACAGTTGAAAAAGAAATACAATAGCTAGAGTTTCATTTAAGGGTTTTTAAAATAGAATATTCAAGAGGGCTAGTAGAATTGAGAAATCAACCATTAAAACTTTATGAAGCTGTGTGTATCTGTGGCGTCAAACAAAGGTTTCCACATGCAAAAATTTTGCTTTTTTTGGGGAAAAATTGGGGTCACGCCCCTTGTGAGATACCCAAGAATGTACAAGCGTTTTAAAAAGGAAGTTTTTTTGGGTAGCCCAAATGGATAAATTGGGGGACTAAAATCAAAGGGTTTTAAAAAGAGGCAACATAAAAGCTGCTTTCAAGAAAACCTGGAAGCTTTCAAAACAGATGGGAACAAAAAAGTTGGGTGAATGGATCCCCTTGATATTTGGCCATGTAGTCAGAAACTGAAAGGCTGGGGATGTGTCCTGGTAGTCATAAATGTGGGTAAATTAGTGCTGTCCGGGGAGACAGTAATGGTGAAGCGGGAGGTGCTGCCCGGGGAGACAGTAATGGTGAAGCTGGAGGTGCTGTTGGGAGACATAAGGGTGAAGGGAGGTGCTGTCCGGGGAGCAGTAAGGGGTGAAGGGGAGATGCTGTCCTGGAGACGAAATGATGAAGCTGGAGATGCTGTCCGGGGAGACAGTAATGGTGAAGCTGGAGTTTTTGCCAAAGTCGGGAATTATACGCGGGAAAAGGAATACATATAATGACCTCATAGGGGACGGAGCCATAGTAGGGAAAAAGTGTAGTCAAAGATAAGAAAAACCAATTTGCAAATAAAAAATCCCGCGGAAATAGAAAAAAAAGGGGACTCCACTAGAAATAGTGAGGATTATTCCCAAAAAAAAAAAAAAACTGGTGGGAGCTCCATTGTTGGGCTAGGGGGATAGAAGTAAAAAAGGGAAACTGACCAACGGGGAAATACAGTCAAAAAACCCAAGGCAAAGGGGAAACCAAGCTTTGGACAATATGCATTTGGTACTGCTGGCATGGGAAACTGGAAAAACAGATGGACGTGCAACTATGACCCCCTAAAAATGTCTGCCATATACAACAGGAAAATGAAACTCCCTTCCTGTAAGCTTTTTCACCTGCTGGTACCTCTATAAGGAAAGACTGTGCTATAACTTAAATTGCCCGGCATTCATCAAAAAAGGGGGCAAAAAGATACAAAAAATCCCGGCGTGGGAAAACCTGGGGAGCCACAGCCCTCAAGTGGGAGAGGTTTTTTTGCCGGGGGGAAAAAAAAATGGAGGGAAAAGGCAGAAAACGTACACCCAAAACCCGTCATTTCCCGGGGGAACCCCGTCGTGGGCCCCCCCCCAAAAACAGATCAGTCTAATGCCAGAAAAAAATCCCCCCCCTTTCCCAAAAATACCACCAGTCCCATAACATTTTCTTGCAAATATAAGGGTCTAAAGCCCCAACAAACAACAAAAAACCTTTCATCCGTGGACGCTTGCAGAGGCAAGGCAATGTTTGCGGCTTTTTCACTGGCCAAAATAAAGGATCCTTGGACAACCAAATATGGATCCCCGGGTTCAACCTAAACGATGTGACGAGTGAAAAGGGAAAAGGGGGGGGGTTGGCCCCGTACATTGCAGAGTCACTTGTTTGCACGAACTGCTAAGCCAAAAGTGTTGTTTTTAATTGTTTAATGCACCCCATACCCCTCCTGTGGGCGGTAGTCAAAAAATTCAGGGTACATAATTGGCCAGGGGGGACTCCAAATTTTGATAGCTGAGCAAGTTACGAGGTAATGAACCACAATTTTTAAAAGGGAATGAAAACCAATTTACAAAGGTAATGAACTACAATTTACAAAGGTAATGAACACCAGGTAAGTCTGCACAATCTGACAAGTTACAAAGGTATTTACAGATTACGAGGTACGTAATGGTCCAGGGACTGGGCCCCCCAAAATTTTGAAGCGAATAGGTACAAAGGTAATGGCTACAAATTTCAAAGGTAATGAATTCGTAGAATGGTTTTCTTATTTATACTTTGGTCAATCATGAACAAATTATGAGTAATGAGCAATTCACACTTACCCAGTCCAAATGTAATATTATTGGGGCAAAATTGATTTTGAGTCAACACACCACACACACACACACACACACACACACCACACACACCCCACACACACCACACACCACACACACAACACACCACACACACCACACACTTTAGTTTAATATCTTTATGCACCCCATACCCATCCTGTGGGCGGTAGTCAAAAGTTTCAAAAGGGACATAATGGGGCCAGTGAGGGCCCCAAATTATGATAGTGAAAAAGTTACAAGTAATGAAATCCCGGGAGATTGGGGACTAACATGGGAAGTTACAGAGGTAATGAATCAGCTTCACTCCTATACATGGTTACGTCTGAACAAATTACAAAATAATGAACCACTGATACTCCACACCTGGTCCAAATTTTAAGAGTTATAAATCAAATATTTAATGGATCTACCCCACCTAAGCGCGCGTGCGCACATAACACACGAGGGCCCCGCCGGGGCATGTGCACCGACGTACAAATATATGAACACACAAGGACGCACACCCCCAAAAACACACACCCCACACCAACCACCCCACCCCCCACACACACCCCTCACCACACCCACACACACCCTCACACACACCCCCACACCACACCCACACACCCACCACACACCCAAACACGCCACACCACCCCCCCAAAATGCCACACACCCCATACACCCAACACCACACACACACGCCCCCATACACACACCCCCCACACACACCTGCACACACACCCTCACCAACCCCCCACAGCCGCACCACACACCCCACAAACACACACACAACAACACACACACCCACACACACCCCCACACACACCCACACACACACACACACACACCACACCACAACACACACAACACAAAACACACAACACACACACACCACACACACACACACATGCCCCATGTGGTAAGTTTATTTACAGAGCAAAATCAGGTATTTCTCCAGAATGGTCTGCAATTACCACTGGGGATAAAAATTTGCCCCTTTCTTGAAACTTTGAGTGAGTTTTTTCTAAATTCTAATTTGATCACACTCCGAAAATGACGCAAAGTGTGACAATGTCCCTTGGCAAAGTTTTCATTTTGTTTTTGGGCTAACTGGTGGTGGGATTTAACCTGCCAAAGTACTTGTAACCAGCCAGAGCCGGGGAGTAGTGACACCCAAAAGGGCTGTTTTCTTGTTTGGGTGCACATAGACATGTGGCCCCCCGATGAAGGAATGATGATAGATGGGGCGATTGTGTCAATCTCCCTAAGTCTTAAGTCAAAAAAGTTCATTGAAGTTCTTTTGTAAAAATTGTTTCAAAATGCTAAATGACAACCCCAAAATTGTAATTAAACCCCCCCTTTGAAAGCATACACTTAGCCAATTTATCAGTTCTTATGCTCTGAAGACCAATTTGAGATGGAATCCAAGCATGGCACTCGATCCCCTGTCCACAATTTCCTATCTATTCTGGCTTTGCAAAAGCAGCCCAATTTATACTTAATGAGTTGAAGCATTTTTGGATGACAGAGAATCAGTTCAAATTAAAATGTAACCCGATCATGGGCCATTTTATGCAAGGATAGGAAACATTCTGTTTGAAGGGTAGAGGCCCCGTTTTGAGGTGCTCCAAATTTTTTTTTGGACCATCACTCTGTGTACAACAGCAGCACTACCAGGCTGCCCGTGGACTGGTGAACAGAACCCGACGTAAATAATTTTTGAAAAATTTTTCTGTGTGACTAAGTTTCAATACAGCTTAAGGGATCATTTTTTGGCTTCAAGACGAACTTTGGTTGTGATTAAGAAAAGGTTTTTGGGGGGGAAAAGGAGGGAAAGGTATTTTTGGAATGGGGGAATATCCCATGGAGCGGGAAATGTCTCTGTTCCAACTTGTTAGATCTGTAGCGGTTCATGCGGAGGGCGGTTCCCGTTTTTTCGATCCTCTGGAAGGGTGTTCACCAGGCTGAGGAAAAATTTGGGGGCTTCTGTGCAGGGGTTTGGGGTGGGGGGGGGCCTAAGCTATTGACCCCCTAAAGGGTTTTCTTTTTTAACACGATCTCTAATGCTTGGAATATTAAGTTCTTTCCGCTATTTAAAATTTTGGGAGTACGAGGGCATCCTAGGATATCCCCATTGCTTTTGTTTTGCAGTTTTTCCAGCCCTCCAACTTCCAGTCAGCACGATGCAAGTGTGGCGCGCATAATAACCAATGATCTAAAATAAGCAAGATACATCATTTTCCAATTTTAACATTAGCCCATACCTGGGGTGAAAAACCCGCCACAACCTAAGTGTCTCAGCCTTTCTTTTATTGGCGACAATTTCGTTACAAAAGGCCAAGTAGGGAACCTCAAAGCCTAGATACCTGTATCTGCTTACTATTCTAGAAGAGGCCATCATGCAAATGGACTGACGAACTGTGCCCCTCTGCCCAGGAGGACGCCTGTTTATTTTCTTTGTTTTATCCCTGAGATTTTTAAACCCAGGTCCCGAACAGGCCCAAAACATGATTAAGAATGTTTTGGTGTTGGAGAATCCGGTAGTGTGAATCATTATGCATCAGCAAAAAAAAACCATATAATGATGGGGCTGGCTAGGCATGGGATTAAATAAGGGATTAATCAAAAAGTTGAAAAGGGTGGGACTAAGCACACCCCCTGTGGGGGTTTTAATTCAAAAACTTTTGTTACCTTCTATGCCCTGGAACAACACAGAGATTTCGGGGACAGGTAACCTTTAATCCCGGGGGAAGCCATCCCCCAACATCCATTTGGGAATTCACTAATGTTACATGTCTGTTGGCTCATCAAAAAAATCAAATGTGTAGTGGAAATTTTAGCAGTAAAGGTTGGGGCCCAAAACCCCGTCATTTGGGAGTCTACAAGCCCCCGGATCAAAAAAAATCCCAGCAATTCCAGGAACAGCGTTAAAAATTGACCCCTGTCTGGAAAATCTTCCCGCTCCCGCACCCCCAAAAATCGCTCCAGGGGATTTCAAAATTAAGGCACTAAATGGAGGAATAAGCAAAAAATATTGTTGCAGAATAACACCGGAGGCGCTTGATGAAAAAATCAACTCACGCGGCTTTTAATCTCTGCCAAAAAATTTAATTTTTAAACCACAAATAAAAGGAGCCTACTAGACTGGAGAATACACTAAA
>NC_069471.1:6974609-7105176 GCF_026875155.1 Cherax quadricarinatus | reverse complement strand
AGTGAACCCCATCTCTGGAATTGTCATTTCTGCCATAGAAGAGGTCCCAGTTGTCAATGAATGTTACCGCATTATCCTTACAGTATTTGTCCAGCCAGCAATTGACACCAATTGCCCTGGACAACCATTCATTTCCAACTCCCCTCCTTGGCAAAATACCACATATGAGAGGGTTCCCACCCTTACTCCTAATTATTTCTATTGCTGACCTATACCTGCTAATTAGATCTTCACTCCTACGTCTGCCAACATCGTTGCCTCCAGCACTGAGACAGATAATAGGATTACTCCCATTACCTCTCATGATGTCATCCAGACGGCTAACAATATCCTCCATCCCGGACCCAGGAAAGCAAACTCTCTGTCTCCTACTCCTGTCCTTCAAGCAGAACGCCCTATCCATATACCTTACTTGGCTATCCCCAACAACAACAATATTCGTACCTTCCTTGGTGTCGTTCGTCGTGACGTTCCCATTAATTAATGCATTACTTAATGCTATGCCTAGTCAGCCCCATCATTATGTGATTAGTTTTGCTGATGATATAATGATTCACACCACCGGATTCTCCAACACCCAAAACATTCTTAATCATGTACTAGCCTCGTGTCAGGACCTGGGGTTGATAATCTCTACTGATAAAACAAAGATACTCAATAGGCGTCCTCCTCGACAGAGAGGCACAGTTCGTCAGATCCAATTGCATGATGGGTCTCTTCTAGAATATGTAAGCAGATACAGGTATCTAGGCTTTGAGGTTCCACTACTTGGACCTGTTGTAAAAAGACTTTGTCGCCAATACAAAGAACGACTAAGAGCACTTAGAGTTGTGGCAGGGCTTCACCCCAGGTATGGTGCTAATGTTAAAATTGTGAAAATGATGTATCTTGCTTATATTAGATCATTGGTTGATTATGCTGCGCCACCACTTGCTCTTGTGTCTGACTGGAAGCTTGAAGGGCTGGAAAAACTGCAGAACGTAGCAATGAGGATCATTTTAGGATGCCCTCGTACTGCCAAAATTTTAAATATGCAAAAAGAACTTGATATTCCAAGCATCAGAGATCGTGTTGCTGAAAGAAATATCCTAATTGGGGTTAATATGCTCAGGCAAGCTCATTCAAACCCCTGCACAGAAGCCCTCCAAACTTTCCTCAGCACTGGTGAACACTCCTCCAGATGGATCGAAAAAACTGGAACCGACCTCCGCATGAATCAGATACATGATCTATGTCAAGTAAGGCAACAGCGGCACTTCTCCACTCCATGGAATATTACCCCATTCCAAACTACCATTCCTCCATTTCCCCCCAAACTACTTCTTAAATCACAACCAAAACTTCGCCTTGATGCCAAACATGATGCCTTAAGAGGTATTGATAACTTAGTCATACAGCACACACTCTTGCAAATTATTTACGCTGATGGTTCTGTTCACCAATCCACTGGTGCAGCTGGTAGTGCTGCTGTTGTCGTACAGAGTGATGGCTCTCTTAAAGAAATTGGAGCACGCATCAATAATTGGGCCTCTACCCTTCAGACAGAACTGTTTGCCATACTCCTTGCACTGAAATGCATCTATGTATCAAAGATTGACAGTTTAATTGTAACTGATTCTCTGTCATCCATAAATGCTCTCAACTCATTAAGCATAAATTGTGGCATGCTTGTGTCAGAAGCCAGACACAGGTATGGTAGGATTGTGGACAGTGGAGTCAGAGTGCACATGCTGTGGATTCCATCTCACATTGGTCTTCAGATGCATGATAGAACTGATAAATAATTGGCTAAGCTGTATGCTTTCAAAAGAGGGAGTAGATTACAATCTTGGCTTGTCAGGTAGTAGTTTGAGAACAATAATAGGAAAAGAACTTCAACTGAATTTTATGGACTTAAGGCTCAGGGAGATTGACACCAGTGAGTCCATCTATCATCATTCTATCTATGCAGGAGGAGCCACATGTCTATGGTGCATCCAACAAAATAAGCAGACTCTTGGATGTCACTACTGCCCGGCTCCGGCAGGGTTACAAGTATCTTTTGGCAGGTTAAATCACCACCACCAGATGTAGACCAAACGAAATGTAAGCTTTGCCAGATGGACTATTGTCACACACCTGCGTCATTATGTACTGGAGTGCGATAAAATTAATGAATTTAGAAACAACTCACTCAGAAATGTTCAAGAATGGCAAAGTACTTTATCCACAGTGGTATATTGCAGACCATTCTGGAGAAATACCTTGACTTTGCTAGCTGTAAATAAAGCATTACCACATGTGTGCATGTGTGTGTGTGTGTGTGTGTGTGTGTGGTGTGTGTGTGTGTGGTGTGTTGTGTGTGTGTGTGTGTGTGTGCACTCACAGTTGAGATTGCAGGGGTCGAGTCCAAGCTCCTGTGTGTGTGTGTGTGTGTGTGTGTTTTGTGTGTGTGTTTGTGCGTGCGTGTTGTATGTGTATGAGTGTATATGAGTGTGTGTGTGTGTGTATGAGGTGTGTGTGTGTGTGTGTATGAGTGTGTGTGTGTGTGTGTATGAGTGTGTGTGCGTGTGTGTATGAGTTGTGTGTGTGTGTGTGTGTGTGTGTGTGTGTGTGTGTGTGTGTGTGTGTGTGTGTGTGTGTGTGTTTATGTGTGTGTGTGTGTGTATGAATTTGTATATGTGTGTGTGTGTGTGTGTCTCAACAATCAATATTTGCACCAATAACTCACTACAGTTGTGACCGGGTGTGGAAGTGTGAATTGCTCATTAATGACTCTATAATTTGTTCATGATTGTAGCCATGTATAAACGTAAGTAACCATTCTTACAGTATTCATTACCTTTGTAACTTGTGAGTTCATTACCTTGTACCTAGTTCAGCCATCAAAACTTTGGGGCCCAGTCCCTGGACCCATTACGTACCTCTGCAATCTGTAAATACCTTTGTAACTTGTCATGATTGTGACTAGACCTACCTGGAGTTCATTACCTTTGTAAATTGTGAGTTCATTGCCTTTGTAAATTGTGAATTCATTACCTCTGTAACTTGCTCAGCTATCAAAACTCTGGAGTCCAGTCCCTGGACCAATTATGTACCTCTGTAATCTTTTGACTACCGCCCACAGGATGGGTATGGGGTGCATAATAAACATATTAAACTGTAAACTGTAACAATGACTTCCGCCCGGCCGCAGTGTGGAAGTTATTTAATTTCTGAAGCTATAGTGCCTAATAAGTGTTTAATGTGTTGATTTGGGTCAAAATGTATTTGAAAACGGAATAGAACCAACAGGGTTCCAGCTGCACCTACGCGGATGTGCGGCGAGAGGGGTCGAGTCGGGGCATCGAGAAGCGGGAGTGTTTTGAATGTAGTTAAGAGGCCGTGAAAACATGGGACCAGGTGTTACAAAAAACGCGATTCTAAAAGCTTAGAGATCTCCAGTGAATACTAGAAAGGACAGCCCTTCTAGCATCCAGCCTGTTACTGGGTTTTCGTAACAAGTAGTCAGTATCCTTGTCCAATTATCCATTAAAATTCAGTATTATTCAATAGTGCTTCAGGATTACAACTGGTAGGCTACTAACTAGGAAAATTAAATTTTTAAAATAAATTTTTTTAAGCCCTAGAGGTAAAATTTTTAAAATTTAAATTAATGACAGCAATCAAAATAAAACCCAATTTTTTTTTTATTTTCAATATTATTGTGCTAAAAGGGCACATATCAAAATTTTAAAATTTTTTTCTTAATTTACAGTCAGGTACATTAAAAATTTAATAAGATATTACAAATATGAAAAAAAGTAAGTGTGTATGGGGTGTAAGTGTTTTTAAAAGTAGTTCGCTTTTGTTCAAGACTCAAAAAAAGGGACTTAAAAAAAGTCCCGAAAAAAGTCCCAAATAAATAACTTCTTGATGACGGGAAACCCAAAACAGTCTGTTTTTAAACAACAAAAAAATAAAAAAGCCCAATACCCATGCAATATGCGACGGGTGACACAATCGGGATCAAGGAGATAATTTATAACGACACAAAGAAAGGGAAAACCATCAGCAGTTTCCCCCCCAAAAATTTTAAAAAAAATCCCATACTACTGAATCTAAGTTCAGCATGGGAAAAAACCCCTGACTGTGAAAAATCACAAAAAACCAGTACAAAATTAGGTCAAAAATTTTAAGCTACGGACCTGAGATGTTCAAGGTCTAAGAACCAAAAACCTCAGTAAAAAACGTCAAAAAATCACAAGTCAAATTACAATTTTTCTATGAACAGGGGTTCTACAAAAACTAACAAGAATAATGGGGACAGACAATTTTGCCCAAAACCAACAACGAGTCTCGAGTAAAAATAAATATTTTCACGAGAGGGGGGAAACCACCCCCCCCTTGATCACGTGATAGCCCCGGGGACAGCACAGCTCAGAACCCGGGCCCGTTAATGACACAATGATAATTACATTTATTTGACAACAAGACTTGAACTGAAAACAATTATGTACATCCCTAAACAACAAAGCCCAAATAACAATATAACAGTCAAAAATAAAAATAAAAGTCTTTCATTTCCCTTTTTTAGCTTTTTTTCGCAAATATAAGCAATAAAAAATTAATAAAAAGGAAATATACATTATATATTTTTCATAACCCATTTTTAACCCCCATTCGGGGGGTTGCAACCCCCCCCCCCCCCCCCCCAAACACGACAGGGGGTTTTCGCACTAGGATTGCTTTAAATTTCTTTCAATTTTTTAATGATTACTCATATAAATACAATATAATAAAAAAATTAATCATTCCCCTTGTGCGGGCACTTCTACCCATTTAAACACCCCTTTCCAAAAGGGTTTATGCCCCTAGTACTGGGAGCAGTACCAATATCGACTCTGCATACTCGGGTTATGTACATCATGAAGGGGACAGGATACCCCGGGAAAAGGGGGGCACGTTGAGGCTCGTCATAGTAGGGGAGACTGCTTTCCCCAACTCTTAAGTGGGTGGTTGGGGAAATTTTGCTGGGAGTAGGACATCTGAGTATAAAACCCTTAAGGTGTGTTTAAAGGGGGGGGGGGTCTGCGGAAAGGACAGTGTTGCGCCCACGCAGTCCCCTCGCCCACAGGGACACTACCCACTCACACCGCTTATGTCTCCGTACACAACAATACTGTTAAATATAAAATATAAAAATTTAGACATGAGAAATTTTTTATTTTAATATGGGCGGGAGGGATTAATTTAATTTAATGAATTTGACATAGCAAGAAAACAAAAGGTTTTTGGGGCCAAAAATTAGTAAATTTTAAAGGGGGAAGTGCCCAAATACTCGTCAAAATTTTTCAAAGGACACCACAAGACTATAGCCTTTTTCCTAAATAGTGGCAAATTTTTTGGTGTCGTTTAAGCTTAGATAAATAGTAAAATATAGGATGGAAAAAATGTCAGGGGATGTTGACTGTTGGAGTAGCACACCCCCCCCACTGCAAAAAACCACTCGCCTCTATATTTTAAAAGAAGGGAAGTTTTGAAATTAGGACCTTAAAACACAGGAGCAGAGGTAGAAAAGTGCTTAAAAACCTTTAAAACATTTTGAACAATCTCTGGGCCAGGTGAACTGAACTTTGCTACTAGAGCTCATGGGGTTGGGGAGGTGAGGTGGAGTGGGGCGTTTGTGGCTTGCCTGCCACTTGCCCACACTTTGGCAACGTCGCACATGATCCCCTACTGTTTCCCATTTTTTTGGCCAATTTAAAAAGGGTTTTTGCCATTTTTTACCGGTTTTTTTGACCCCCAAAGCCCTCCTATGGGAACAATTGTGAGCAAAACCCAATGGCTTGTTCCAAAAAGTAACTGGTAACAAAAACGAGATGCTTAACTGTGGTGGAAACACTATCAGCTGACAATTACATTTTTTTTTTCTCCATCAGTACACCCTTTAAATTTAATAGTAACAATTATCAAATTTCCTTTGCTTCACCTCAGAAACGTTTATTCTCCAGTTTTTTTTCCAGTGACTGATAAAACAAACGGGATCCTTGATTAAATAAATCAGATTTAAGAAATTTAACGCCCAGTTGGGGCCCTGAAAAAGGTTGAGACCAGGGTGAGTCAGTTTTAAATGACCCTGGGTGCAGTTCATCACTAAACAAATATTAAACCCCAAATCTTTTGTCACCCAAACTAACCCCAACAGGAGAAAAGGGGATGGTTTTGTATTTTTGGGAACATACCCTTTTTGTAATTCCCGCTGAGGGGAAATAAAATTTTTCCCTCTCTAAAAGCTTCGTGGCAAAAATTTATCATCAGTGGTATTATAAATCACAAGGGGTTCTTTACATATACCAGCATGAAGGATATCTTTCCCCCTACAACAAGTCCCTGACCTAAAGGGGGAAATAAAAACCACTGGATATCCCCACTGAAATAAAACCATAAAATTAGCTTGTTTCAATAAAAACCCTTTGTGAAGAGGTTACTTTTATAAAACCCCACCATAGCCTAACAATACATCTATTTTGGGAAATGGGTTATCGTCAGTTATGGGCATACTCTTCTCTGAAAAACTTTGAGATTTGCCAGTGTCTCTGAAATAATTACTCAGTTAGATGTGATTCGTAAATTTCCTACTTTACTCTCGAAAAGAAAGGGACTCAAAGCTGAAGAATCTTTTCGTCAGATACACTTTCTGCCCGCTACCCATCTGCCTGAGTAACATTATCAAAAAACAGTGGGGATAAGGGGAAAATTGCTAGGTTTTTTGGTGCCTTTGTTGCTCGGAAGGGGGAAAACGATTTGGGGTGGGGGAGCCACCCCCGGCACGATTTGACTGTTTCTCGTATCTCTTTCAAACTTATAGCAATACCTCAAAGTATGCCCTTTTTCTGTTACAATGGGTACTTTTAAAACTTTCTTCTTCTTGATATCAATTTCTGTCTAGCCACAGAGACAGATTCAGGGATTGTGAGCTTTTCCCGGTAAAGGTACGAGGGAAATTACAGTAGCAGGTTTCAAACAGGCCCGGGAATGAGCAGTGATTTAGGGTTGGGAGCTTTTTAGGACAAAACTTTAGTTTCCTTGTTTCTCTGGGTTTTAGTAGTACAAGTTTGTTTAGAAATCTGTTTAAATTTTCTGCTAAAGCTGCGTTTCCCCGAATATCCAGGTAGTATGGGTCATCAGATATTCTTGTAAAGTCAGCAGAAAATTCAGTTGTTAAACTCTTAAATAGTAACAACTGAACAAGGCCCGTCGTAGTTGTTACTTTTTGCAGACCCACACCAAACCCCTGAAATGGCAACTTTTTTCTCCGAAAACTCTAAAACAAGTTTTTTAACTTTCGTCGTTGTAACGTACGAAAGCTCTTTGAAACCCTTTTCAGGTAACAAGTTTTTTACTCCCCTAAATTTTTTGTTTGACAGCGTCATAATAATGGACTTGGGGGAAAGGCAAACCTGCAAATTTCAGGTTTGAGCTTTCCGTCAAAACAGTATGGGAACAAAAGTTTTCCCAGTCATTCGGGCCCTTTTTATAACACGTCCTGGTTTCCCAAAAACAACAAAATAAAGTGTCTAAGTCACTTTCAAAAAAAAATTAGGGGAAACCAAAAATTTAGTTTATGGGGAGAGTTTCGGGGGGGCAAACGCCCCCGCGGGGCCCCGGGCTGTGACCAGGGGGTCCCGGTGGATCAGGGGCCCCCGATCAACCCGGCTGTTTCTGCTGGGTTCCCCGCAAACCAACCCTACGAGCCCACAGCCCGGGTGATCAAAGGAACTGACTTTAGGGTTGTCCAGTGCCAAACTTTTAAGACTGCCAGGGGTCTGTTGGGGAACCCCCTTATGTGTGCTGGGAGGGGAGTTGAAAAAGTCCGGGCCCCTGACAAATTATTGTATGGTCCCCTTAACGTGCCCAGGACACCCCTGCTTTTCATTGGGGGGGGGGGTGCATCGTTCCCGCCAAATCTTTTTGCTTTTGTAGTGTGTGATTTTCGTGGGGCCCAAATTCGGGAGATTTCAGCTTTCGCACAAATTTAAAAGTGTTCCTGTGATCTATCAGTCTGTTGTCTTAAAAAGACGAACATTTTTTTCTTTGGAAATCTTCGTTCAAATTTTTTCTGTCCTCTATATGTGCAGTCTGCAACATAAGGAGGCGTTCAAAACCCCCTCAAAAAATGTTCCTGGAGATAGGAACCCTTTGGGGGAATTTGGGGGAAATAGGGAAATTAACGTGGTCGGACGGTCCTTAGGTTTTGGCCCCTTGGTTCCCGGCCCTCTCTAGAGAGTCTAGATCTGGTTTTAGAAAAAGTAAATACAGTTTTAGTAAACACTGTACAGTATTAGGCTGTGGGCATACTACCAGGGTTTTACTCGTACCCATAGTGTCGTGAAGGAAAGGGGCGAGCGAGAACTGAGTACACCCAGGGTCGGACACTACTCACTTTGCCAGTTGCCCCTTTTTCTACTTCCCCTCAGAGGGCATACTTCCCAATTGTGGGCACTAGGCTTTTTGAAAACTGAATCATAATTTAGACATTTTCTGTATGAGCAGGGGAAAAAATATATCTTTAATTAACGCTTTGACAGTTTTTTTGCGGTGTAATTCCGTTTTTCGTCAAACCAGATACTTGGGGTACTTTCCAAAACGTCTGAAGTTTTAATGTACTTAACTCAGCAAAGTCAGAGTTTTCAATTAACTGTTTTACTTTTGGGATACAACACGAAAATAAAAATTTTACTAAGAAGAAAAGTGATTATTGGGGAAAAATTTAAATTTTAATAGGAATTTTTTTTGTTAGTTGTCTTGAGTTAGAACTTATTTAAAAAGTATTTTCCCTCTCCTTGGGGTCAAGAGATCATCCCAAATACATACATCCACCCGGTATTTGTACCCCCACTAAATCAAAAATCTTCAAAATTTGGAAAAATATCAAAATGTTTGATCATAGAGTTTTAGTATGCCAAACTGGACAATTTCTCCAACATCTTGGATCAAGGGGCCCCCCCGGACAGGCCCCCATTTGTTACAAAAAAAGCGATTCTAAAAGCTTTTTGGGGATCTCCATGAATTTCAGAAAAGGGCGGGGCCCTTTCTGGCATCCAGCCTGTTTTTTGGGTTTTTTGTAACAAATAGTCAGTTTTCCCTTTTCCAATTATCCATTAAAATTCAGTATTTTTAAAAAGTGCTTTAGGATTTCAAAATGGTTTGGCCCACCCTTTAAATAGAGAAATTAAAATTTAAAAAAATTTTTTTAAGTCTAGAGGGATATTATCAAATTAAAATTTAAAGACAGCAATCAAAAAAAATCAATTTTCTCGAGTTCAATTTTTATTGTGCTGGGAAAACACATATCACATTTATAATTCTTAAGTCCCTCAGGTTTCATTTTAAATTTAATAAGAATTACAAATATGTACAATTTTATAATTTTGCAATGCTCCCTTTAAGGGAGTTTTGCTAGTCTCAAGAATCGGGAAAAAGGGCTTAAACAAGTGGGCCGAAAAAAGTCCTCCAAAATTTAAAATAACTTCTTGACTGACTTTGGAAAACCCCAACAGTCTGCCTTTAACAACAAAAATCTAAGGGCCCCAAAAGCAATTTCAAAAATGCGACTGCGGGCACAAATCGGTCAAGGAGAAAAAAATAACGGGGCACTATTTGGGACCCTCAGCAGATCCCCCAAAAAGTTTCAAAACTCCCTATACTGAAACTAAGTTCCGCATAGGAAAAAACCCCGACTGGGGGACCAAAACACAAAAAACCCGTACGGAAAATTTGGTCAGAAGCTATGCTTTAAGGGGCCTTTAGATGTTTAGAGTGTCCCAAGAGACACACAACCTCGTAAAAACGTCGAAAATCCCCAAGTCTTACAAAAGGTTTTCCCCGTGAACAGAGTTCACAGAAAAATAACAAGAATAAAGAGACAGACAATCTGTCCCCCAACCAAGGGGAGTCTCCCAGTAGGGCGATTTCTTCACGAGAGGTGGGACACCCCCCCCCCCGATCACGTGATAGCCCCCTTTGGGCAGCACAAACTCAGAAGGGCCCGGGAGCCCAAAAAGGGGCGACAAGTGATAATTACAGTATTTGACAATCCCAAAAACTTGAACTGAGCACATAGTACATCCTAACAACATAAGTCCCCAAAAAAAATAAAACAGTCAAATAATAATATAAAGTCTTACATTTTTTCGATTTTTGCTATTATTTGCCCAAAAATAAGCAATATAAAATTAAAAGGGAAAAAGGAATATACTTATATAATACATAAAATAAATTTTAAAACCCCTTCAGGGGTTGCAACAAGGGAAAATTTGGGGTTTTACGGCGGGCCCAAGGATTATAAGGCCTTACTTATAATAGGAATGCCGTTTTCTGTCCCTGGTGAAGATTGAGGGAATGTTTATTTGAACCCCGGGACTACTGTAATAAGTGGAAAATTGTGAAATTTTGGTAAACTGGGGGGTTGAAGGTGTGCCCCCCATGGGGGTGTGTTTCCAAAGGGAAAAAAACCCCTATTTTTAAACCTCCCCTTTAAACGGGCTTTAGATCTTAAAGGAATGACCCCTAATGGTATAATAATTATTAGACATTAAATCGTCCTTTTTGGAAAATTTTAAGAGTTTAGTGATAAAAACACTAAGTTAAGAGAATGCGTGAAATAAAATCGCCCCGCTCCAAGTGAAAATTAGACCCCCTGGGTTTTTCCCCTCCCGAGGATAGTGAAGATTTTTTTGGGGTCACGACTTGTAAACCGGGACAAACCAACGAATACCTCGTCCTGCTGGAATAAGAACATGTCGGTGTCTGCGGGTATAAGAACCATGTCGGTGTAGCAGGACATCGAAATGAAGATGGTGAATGGAGGAAATAAGGAGTATCAATCACCCACAGTTAAGTAACCCTTCTATTTTATAGGAGACTGATACTGGCCAGTTAGGTATGGTGTAACTGGATAGGTTATGGAAGATCCAGCTACATCAAGCGACCACCAGAGATATTTGGTAAGTGGGTGGGATTATGCACAAGTGTTTTCTCCTTGATGGATATATCCATGTGTAACCTACCCGCCCCTCATTCAGTAAAACTAATGTTATCTATATAATCCACAATTAATTAGTAGCACCGTACTTGTGGGGGCTATCCAAATTTATACTGGTCTCGGGTAGATATGGATAAGATTGTGAGAGTCGAAGGGCCACCTGCAGTGACCAGAGGTGGTTAAGTTTTCTCACATGTCACACGGGGTGACTACGGTAAACAATATAGTTGTTGTCTCCCAATGAGATTACTCCCTATGCAGTAATGTTGAGGTACATACAGGTAACACCCTATAAAAATTTTCCATAATGATAATGCTGGCAAGAATTAGTACATAATTTAGATAGCTTATCTGAAGTTCCTGGAGCTGTCCTGTTTACCTGGAGTTTACTTGGAGAGAGTTCCAGGGTTCACTGCCACTGCGGCCCAGTCTCTGACCAGGCCTCCTGGTGGATCAGAGCCTGATCAACCAGGCTGTTACTGCTGGCTGCATGCAATCCAACGTACGAGCCACAGCCCAGCTGGTCAGGTATTGTCTTTAGGTGCTTGTCCAGTGCCAGCTTGAAGACTGCAAGAGGTCTCTTGGTAATCCCCCTTATGTATACTGGGAGGTAGTTGAACAGTCTTGGGCCCCTGACACTTATTGTATTGCCTCTTAACGTGCTAGTGACAACCCTGCTTTTCATTGGGGTGATGTTGCATCATCTGCCAAGTCTTTTGCTTTTGTTGTGAGTGATTTTCGTGTGCAAGTTCGGTACTAGTCCTTCTAAGATTTTCCAGGTGTATAAAATCATGTATCTCTCCCGCCTGCATTCCAGGGAGTACAGGTTCAGGAACTTCAAGCACTCCCAGTAATTGAAGTGTTTTGTCTCAGATATGTGTGCCATGAAGGTTCTTTGTACATTTTCTAGGTCAGCAATTTCGCCTGCCTTGAAAGGTGCTGTTAGTGTACAACAATATTCCAGCCTAGATAGAACAAGCGACCTGAAGAGTGTCACCATGGGTTAGGCATCCCTAGTTTTTAAAGTTCTCATTATCCATCCTGTCATTTTTCTGTACATCGATTTAATGCTCAAATTATGCAGAAATGCACATCCAACAATTTTGTATCCTATTTGAGAGGTGTAAGCCCAATATTACCTCTAGAGTGATGAAAATTCTTCTTATTTTAACTAACGTTTTCTTGGCTCATTCAAAAACACAATGGCGAGTGCCCTCTGCACAGGCGCAGAGCTTCCCATTTTTTATAATATAATTTTTATTAAATACAACATATTTTATTAATTTACGTACAAATACGATATTTTCGGTAAATGTACCATATATTTTCCACAGTAATGAACTCACAAGTTACAAAGGTAATGAATCCTGTAAGAATGGTTACTTACGTTTATACATGGCTACAATCATGAACAAATTATAGAGTAATGAGCAATTTACACTTCCACACCCGGTCACAACTGTAATGAGTTATTGGTGCAAATATTCAATGTTGAGTCACACACACTCACACAACACACACACACACACACACACACACACACAACACACCACACACACACACACACACACACACACACACCACACACACACAAACACACCCATACACACACACACTCACACACACAGACACACACACACACACACACATATAAACATGCACACACTCATACACACACATGCACAAACACACACCATGCACACAAACATCACACACACTCATACTCACACAGTCCTCACCTAAACTCACACAGTGGGGACAGCGACGTGCAGCACGCCTTCTGTGCTCCGGGAATATAATGTTTTTGAGGTCTTCCCAAGCTTAAAAGGGTTGTAAGTGTGTCGGGGTATGAAAAATCCTAAAAGTATTTTTAATAGCCTAGCCACTAAGTGTGGGGAGAGCCACAATTTTGTAATGTCTAAAAAAACTTTTGTGGCACAGAGGGGCAGGCAGTGTGGGGGGAAAGGGCGACGGTCAAGTGTCACCCAAAAAGATAATAAATGAAACAACGTGGACCAGTGAGAGAAAACAGTGAAAAAGGGTACATTATTAACGAAAGAAATTGAGGTGATCTACGCCGGGATGTACATCGAGCTTCACCTGCACTAAAAGTACTGTATCCACCTATGAGGGGTTTTTGGGGTGGGGGGTTCCAGGTTCCAATTAACCGCCAAACTAATTGTATGGTCTAACTCTCATACAGAAAAGAATAGGCACTCAAGTATTAAATAAGGAATACAATTGGTAATCCATTGAACAAGGCGTTTAACTTACTATAAGGCAGGTCAAGCATAGGCAACTTGTAATACTGAGCATAAGTCTCAGGAGGGGGGATTTCGGGTCCAGGAGGTTTGGACACAAGCGACAACTGAAATCCACATTACACCCAACACAAGCCACCTACTTTTCAACACATAATAAACCCACACAAATTCGACACAAAATTACACACACACACATACACACACACACACTACACATACACATACACAACACCACACACACAACACACACACACACACACACACATACACAACACACATACACACACACAACACCCACACACCACACACACACACACCACCACCACACACACACACACAAAACACACTGAAAATTATTCCCGGGTCAAGCCCCAGGGGGTTTGGGGGGTCGGGGTCACAAGAATTTGGGCAGCCAAGGACCACTGAGACTCTACTTTACAACCCCAAAAAACCACCTACCTTTCAGTGCTAAAAAACCCTACACATAATTCCACACAAAATTACACACACACACACACAACACAAACACACACACATCAGACTCACACATACACTCCCCCCCTCACCACCGACACCCTCACTACTTCCCCTGATTCCTCCCCCCCCTTTCACCCCCTCTCCTCCCCCATTCCCCTCCCCCCCCCCCCCCCAACCCTCCCCCACATAGGCCAGTTCCTCCACTGCCCCCCCCCTACACTCCGACAACACCTACAACCTAACATACAGAACTACATGGGGTTTCCCACCTGAGGCAATCGGGATAAAACAAAAATGGGTTCCCATATAGAAACAAAAAAACCAAGGGACAGGTGGAGGAAACTGCAAAGGAAGATTGGGCAGCAGAGCCATAAAAAGGGATCATAAGGGGAAAAAAGAAACTAGAAGAACTTACCAGAGAATGGAAGAGAGGATAGATATGGAAAGCGAATGGGAGGTGATTCAAAGCACAGAGGCTAGGATAAAGAGTTTAGAAGGGGAACTTAAAAAACTGAACAGCCTAAAGAACTTTAGAACATTTTGGGTTTAACAACAGAGACCACCTCAGCCACAAATAAGGGACTGCAGGGAAAGAAGGCCAAACTGCAGGGGAAAGCTCTGTCAGGGAGACTGTATAAATAAAAGCTAAGCTTTATTGGGGGCCCAACAAACAACAACAAGCCAAGGAAAGCCGAAAAGGGAAAATGACAGGCCACTGAGCCAAGACATTACCCGTGAAACTGAAAAAGGGAAAGCTGCAGGGGAAAAGGAAACCAAAATTTTAAAATGGGGGGAACACGGGGATAGCAGTGGGAAATAAAAGGGGGGGTCAGTCCTTTGTTATGGCTCCAGAAGTTAAAGGGGAAACATAGAGCAAGAAAACAAGGGGAAAAAAAAAAAGCAATTGAAAGCATAAACGAAAGAAATGGGAAAGATGACATGACCCAGCGGGAAAAAAATTTTCGGAGAATAAGGGGGTTTGTAAAAAAAAAACCCGCCAGTGAAAGTGCCCTTAAAGGGCAAAATCGACTCGGAACAGTCCTCCCGGAGAAAGCACGTTAAAGGGACATCCGCATACAGGAAGGGTATCCGCCCCCGCGACAGAACACAAGAAAAAAGGCGAAACGAGAGAGATGGTAAAAAGGCAAAAGGAGGAAAGAGAGGGGATGGGAAACAGACGGAATCCCAGACCCAGGAAAAACAAATACAGCCCCACACAACTTCCTAAAAGCCTCCCAAACCAGGCAACCCCAGGAAACCCAAACCCCAAAATCAAAACCCCCATGCCACATCCAATCCCCACCCACTACATTACAAACTCCACCCCCACAGCAACAACCCATAGTTCCTTACCAGGTCTCCCATTTCCCCCAACCCCAATATACCCCCCTGACCAAGTCTTAGAAAAGAAGTCGAAGGTGTGGATACAAATAAAGATGGAATAACAAAAAAGTAGAGGAGTGGCACAAAAGAAAAAAGAACATCCCCAGACATAATAGCACTCACAAAACAAAACTACCAGAATAAAAAAAATTTTTAATCTTTCCACCCGGGATACAAATCCTCAGGAAAGACAGAGGGGGGAGAGGGGGAGGAGGAGTTGCACTGCTCTTTAAAAACCATGGGGTTTTGAGAAAAGGGAAAGGGAAGGAGGGCAGGGGCAAAAAGGGACTACTAGTAGGAACAATCCATCTGAGGGACATAAGGGATAATTGCAGAAATGTACAACCCCCACAGATGCAGGAGGCCAAGAAAGAATACGTTTTAGAGCAACAGAGCAATGATCGAACACAGAGAAGGGGCGGGGAAAGACCACATGGGGGGAGCAAAGTTCTAGTTAGGGGGTGATTCAATCACAAGGAGTTGACTGGGAAAACCGGGAGCCCCATAGGGCCCAAACAGGGGAAAGCCAAGATGAGGAGTGGTACTGGAAAACCTCATACACAACATTTTTAGGACACTACCAAGAGAGAGGAGAGGATGAACCGAAAGGGCTGGCCCTTTTTCACCAGGGTATTCGAACATCGGGGGTATCATTATGAAAGGCCCCTGGAGCAAATTGATCATGGGTTCTCTACTTCGACTACATAGTTGAGCCCCAAGGGGGAGAGATACAGGAATAGCTGGAAAAATCAAACACAAAAGGGGAACTACTCGGGCATGAGGAACTTCCTTCAAAATTCAGTGGGAGGGGGAACTGACAGGAAAACCAGTAAAAGAAATGATGGACTATTACAACAAAATGCAAGGAGGCAGAGGAGGGGTTTGTTCCCAAGGGAAACAGAAATACTGGGAAGAAAAACGAGCCCTTTTGGTTCCCCAATGGTTAGGGGGGGCAAAAAATAGGGGGCTAGGAAGGAAAAGGTACAGAAGACAGAGAACCGGGAAAATAAAGAAACACCGAAGACCAGAAACGAATATGCACAGAAAAAGGGGGGGCTGAGCAATATGAAAAAATGACTAGCACAAATAAAGACTGACCCAAACCTATTGTACAGCCACACGGGAGGAAAACAACAGTAAAGGACCAGTTAATCAACTGAGAAAGGGGTGGGAATTCACAAGAAACGACCGAGGGGTATGTCGGAGCTCAACAAAAATTTTAAAGAGGTTTTAAACAGTAAAAACCAGTAAACTCCAGGAAAACAGAACAGGGGGGCACACCACAAGTGCTGGTGGACAAAAACCAAGGAGGAGGGGAACTGCTATGCGAACTTGACCCTCAAAGGGGGTGGTACCAGACAACACTCTTCTGGGTCCTTAAAAGGAGCAAGATATTGTTTGAGCCATTAACAATGACTTTAACACATCATTTGAAACTGGGCAACTCCCTGAGGTATGGAAGTGGCAAATGTAATCCCAATTTTTAAAAAGGAACAGACATAGGCCCCTAAAAACAGACCTGATCAATAACGTGTATAGTATCAAGGTCGGAGAAATACATCAGGGGAAGTGGGGGAGCACCTGGAAAGAAACAAGTGATAAATTACAACCGCACGTTTTTAGGGGAAGGAAAAACCTGTTCACAAAAACCCACGGGGTTATACAATTTTCGAAGTAAGAGAAGAGGGTTGGGTTGACTGCATTTTTTTTTTTGGGCTGCAGGAAGGCTTTTTTACACAGCCCCCCGCAAGAGGTTTACTGCAAAAAAACTAAAGGATCAGCACCATAACAGGAAAGGCACTGCAATGGAAACAAGAAACCTGACAGGGATCAACAACGAGTCATGGACTGAGGTGTCAGAGTGGGCACCTGTGACAACGGGGGTTTCCCCAGGGGTCATCTTAGGACCTGTGCTGTTTTTTCTATATGTGAATGACATAAAAGGGAAAGGGGTAGCTCAGAAGTGTCCTTGTTTGCAGATGATGTAAGTTAATGAGAAAATCAAATCAATAATCAGGGAGGGGTACAAAGAGATCGGATAGCTTTCAACCCTTTTCCAGCAAATGGCTCCTTTTAGTTAACCCGCCCAAAAGCAAAAATCATGAAGATTGTGGAAGGGCAAAGAAAAACCCCAGACACAATAAGTTTAGATGGCCAAAGACGCAAAACCCCTGAGGTGGTATAACACCCAGCATACTCCCGGTCACACAGTCAGATAACTGCTGCAGCCTACGGGCGATTGCAAAACCTATGGATAGCATTCCCATACCTCAGTAAAGATCTTCAGACTCCCGTGTACCATTTATATCAGGCCCCTACTGGATGCAGCACCAGTTTAGAATCCCACCCAGTCAAGCACGCAAAAATTTTGAGAAAAATGCAAAGATTTTTCAACAAGACTAGTCCCCGAGCTACGGGATTGCCACGAAAAAGGTTGAGGGAAACGGCCCCGATGGCACTGAGGACAGGAGGGTCAGGGGGACATGATAACGACATATAAAAACTGCATGGAATAGACAAGGTGGACAAAATGGGATGTTCCAAGAATGGACACGACACAAAGGTCACAATTGGAAGTTGAAGACTCGATGAATCAAAGGGGTGTTAGGAATTTTCTTTAGTCATAAGTATCAGGCCGTGAAAGCCCAGAAAGGACGTAGTGGAGGCGGGAACCTACATAGTTTTAAGGTGAGGTATGATAAAGCTCTTGGGCAGTGAGAGAGAGGACCTAGTAGCAATCAGCAAAGAGGCAGGGCCAGGGGCTATGAAAACGACCCCTGCAACCCAAATAGGTGAGTAAAATAGGTGAGTACAAACACACACAAACCACACACACTCACACCACCCCCACACACCACACCACACACCACACACACACCAAAACGCACACACCACACACACACACACAAACCCACGGTTTCAGACGTAGGGGGACAAAGGGTCTGAGAACTTTAGTGTTTTTTTTAAGGGGGTGCAGTAACTGCTACAGTATTCAGTGTAGTGACCCGTCATGAGCAATACTACGAGTGAAACTAAAGTTATTATTAAAAAAAAGTCAAGAGGAACCGAAATATTAATATTTCAAAGGCCAAACTGTTTTGGGGGTTTGTAGGACCGTTGCCACACGATTTCAAATATACAAAGCCAAAACAAGTGTGGGAAACGGGTGTTTAAGAAACCAGGGTTTTGATTAACAATGAAATATGGGGGCCCCTACAGTGAGAGGGAAAAAGTTAATAAGCAAAAGGAGAAAAAAAATAAAAAAATAACAAGGGAAAGGGCAGAGTAGGGCCCAATGAACATGATGTCACAACAATTGTGTACATTTTACATAAAAGTGAAGTTATATAAGTAATTATCTATCATAAGTGAACATGAAATCAAATGGGAACGCGGGATGTAGGCATAATGGGTTTTAAACATCTGGGTGAAGGATTTCCAAAAAAGTATGGAAGGCCATGTACGATGACTTCGTCACACATCCCGGCAACTTTCACCGCACCCCTGCCAGCACAAGTATTGCTCACCTTTGTGGTTGCATGTTTTTGGGGTTTTGGATTCGGTCTTGCACACTGTTAGATACTGGCACCATAGGCAAGCTATTCCAAATGAAGTAGGAAAAAAGCATAGATAAGGCGAAGATGGTTTACAGCAGAGCAGTCTACCCAGCGCAGTCTAATGAGGGGTAACTCAACACTCCCAAAAGCTGAACAAGCTAAATTTTACAGTCTAGTTACTTTCTGTATTTTCTAAGTAGAATTTATAGGTGTTAAATACATTGGGAAGCTTTAGATTACTGGTATTAACCGGTATTTTTTTAGCATAGAAAACTTAGAAGCTAGGAAGTCCCTCTCAAAGTGAGCAAGGAATAGGTAAAAACCACAGTAACTGATACTTAAATCCAGAAAGTGCAATAAATGGAGTGAGTAGCATTACTGGAAAGACAACGGGACAAATTTGAGCCACACACAGAGAGGGAAACGGATCTTTCAATAACAACTAACCCCCCCCCTACCCCCTTAACCATCTTCCCCCACACAAGCACAACCACACACCACACACACACACAACACACCCACACCCCACACCACAACACACCACCACACACAAGGAAAGAGGAACTACCTGAACGGGTTCATGGGGCAGAGAACGGCAGGGGAAACCAGTCAATGAGATGATGGGAAAATGAGCAACAAAATGCAAGGAGGCTGAGGGGGAGGTTTTTTACCCAAGGGTAACAGGAATATGAAAAAGCCAGGGTGAGCCCATGGTTTTCCCAAAGGGGCAGGAGGCAAAAACCAAGTTGCTAGGGAATGGGAAAAAATAAGAAGGGAAAAAGGGCCCAGGGAATAAGGGAAACAGTCGAAGCCAGAAACAATAGCACAGATAAGAAGGAGGCCCCCAAAAACAATATAACATGACATAGCACGAAGCCAAATCTGACCCCCAAAAGTTTTACAGCCACATCAGGAGGAAAACAAAGTCAAGGGCCAGGTAACAGCTAAAGGGAAAAAGGAGGGGAAAACAACAAAAATGACCGTAAGTATGTGAAAACTCAAGAATTCAAAGAAGTGTTCACAGAGGAGACAAAGGGGGTCCAAAAGACGGAGAGGTGGGGGGCACCACCAAGTGCTGGGCACAGTGCACACAACCGAGGAAAAAGGAAAGGCTTCTGAGTGAGCTAGATACCTCAAAGGCAATGGGGCCAGATAACATCTCCCCCTGGGTATTGAGAGGGGAGCAGAGGTGCTATTGTACCCCTAACAACAAAATTCAATAATCTAAAAGAAACAGGGAGATTCCTGAGCATGGAAGACAGCAAATGTAGTCCCAAAACTTTAAAAAAGGAGACAGACATGAAGCACTAAACTACAGACCATGTCACTGACATGTAATAGCAAAATCAGGGGAAGATATCAGGGGAAGAGTGGTGGAAAAACCTAGAAAGGAACATCTCATCAACAGCAGCCAACATGGTTAAGGGGGGGAAAACCTGTGCACAAACCTACTGGATTCATGACATGGTGAAAGCAGTAAGACAAGAGAGAGAGGGGGGGGTGGATTGCATTTTTTTGGACGGGGCAAGAAGGCGTTTGAAAACAGTTCCACACAAGAGATTGGGCAAAAACTGGGGGCCAAGCGGGATAACAGGGAAGGCACTAAAAAGGATCGGGAATACTTGTCAGGAAGACAGCAGCGAGTCATGGTACGTGGCGGGGTTGCCCAAGAGTGGGCCCCTTGACCAGCGGGGCCCCCACAGGGGCCATTCCTAAGGCCCAGGGGCTTTTTCGGGTTTAATTTGTGAACAAACGTGACGGAAGGAATAATCTGAGGGGGTCCCTGTTTGCAGAGACGTGAAGTTGATGAAAAAAATTCCCACCCCGATCGAAGACCAGGCAGAACTAAAAAGGGAATCTGGACGGGCCTGCAGCCCCTGGCCCAAAATTTGGGCTCCGGGGAGTTAAAACCCCACCAAGTGCAAAGTCATGAAGTTTGGGGAAGGGCAAAAAAGGGCCCGAGAGGGAGTACAGCCCAAGGGGGGTCAGAACTAAAAACCTCACCCCGGGAAAAAGATCTTGGGAAAGGGACTAAAAACCCCACCCCGGGGAAAAAGATTTTGGGGGTGAGTTTTAATTTAAATTTAAGTAAGTAAATTTTTTCGGTATACCCCAATACATTTTACATAGAATTATCATACATGGGCAGCATTTTTGGAAAGAAAACCAGGATAACCCAAAAAAGTCAACAAAAGGGGAACTTATTTCCATTGAAACATCCCCTGAAGCGCAAAACAACCAAATAACGCGCAGCTATGGGGCGCCTAGCAAACCCCCAGAAAAACTTTCCCGACATTTAATAAGGAACCCTTTCAGGACCCTTTGTAACACCGTGAAACTTAGGCCCATATTGGAGTATGCGGCCCCATTTTGGGAACCCCCCCTTTACCAAACCCCACGGAAGAAACTAGAAAAAATTGAAAGGGTTTTGGGCAAAAAAGACTACCCCTCAGAGCAAAGGTTTTTCCAAACGAGAGGGTTTAAAAGGGAAAAATAAACCCTGACGACACGGGAGACGGGAGAGATGGGGGGGACATGAAAAAGAAAATACAAAAAAACTAAAGGGGAATTGACAAGGTGGACAAAGAAAAGGATTTTTCCCAGAGATTGGACACAGTAAAGGGGGCACATTTTGGAATTTGAAGACACAGTTTAATCACAGGGATGTTAGGAAGTATTTTTTCTTCAGCCACAGAGTATCAGAAAATTGGAATTTTTGGGAAGCGATGTAGTGGAGGCGGGATCCATACATAGCTGAAAAGCAGAGGTATAAAAAGCTCACGGCCGGGATAGTGACCTAGTAGCGATAGTGAAGAGGCGGGGCCAGGAGCTCGGACTCGCCCCCCCGCAACCTCAACTGGGGTGGGGAAAACAACTAGGTGAGTACACACACACACACACGGGAAAGGGGCCCTTGCAATGGATCAGAGAATCCCTTTAAAAGGGGGGCAAAAACGAGTCATGGTACGTAATGATGAAACACGGGGGCACCGTACGAGGGGGGGTCCCACAGGGTGGGTTCCAAAGGAAACTCATTTCTTTTTTTTGGTATATTGAACAACATGAGGGAAGGGGTTTTGACTAAAGAAGTGCCCCCTTTTTGCAGTTTGTTTGTGAATTTAAAAATTGAGGAAAATTTAAAAATCGTTTGGGGACCAGGCAGGACTTCAAAGAGACCGGGACGACTAAACACCCGGGGTCCAGCAAAGGGGCTTCTCGAATTTAACCCGCCAAATGCAAAGCCCTGAAAATTTGGGGGAGGGGAAACAAAAACCCCACAACAATTTAATAGGCAAAGGTGGCCAAAACTGAAAAACCTCACTAAAGGGAAAAGATCTTGGGGGAGTATAACACCGAGCATGTCCCCGGGAAAGAAAACCCCATAAAATCAATAACTGCTGCAGCATATGGCGCCGGCAAACCTGAGAACGCTTTCCGATACCTTAAAAGGGAAAACATTCAAGACACTGTACACCGGGGGTATGTCGGGGCCCATACTGGATATGAAAGCACCCTGTTTAAAACCCCACTTGAAAGGGCACGTCAAGAAACTAGGGGAAAGTACAAAAGGGTTTTCCCACAAGGGTTTGTTCCAGAGCTAAGGGAAAAGTTCTAATGAAGAAAGATTAAAAGGGAAATTTGGCCTGACCCCACTGGAGGACAGGAAGGTCAGGGGAGACATGATAACGACATTAAAATACCCGCATGGAATAGACAAGGTGGGGCAAAGAAAAGGATGTTTTCCCGGGAGGGGACACAGAAACAAGAGGCCCCAATTGGAAGTTTTAAGACAACCCAAAAAAGTCAAGAGGGTAGTGGAAGTTTTCTTCAGTCATTTTAAATTTAAAGGGAGTGGAATAGCCTAGAAAAAAGAAGTTGTGGAGGCAGGAACCATAAAACAGTTTTTTAAAACAGGTTTTTATAAAACTCATGGACGGGGAGAGAGAGGGGGCCCAGTAGCAACCGGTGAAGAGGGGGGCCAGGAGCAGGACCGACCCCTCAACCACAAAAAGGTGAAATACAAATAGGGGAGTACACACACAGGGTAACCAAATTATAGAAGCCTTTTAGGGCCCCAAGTAAACAATTTTCCCTATTTTTTTAAGTGGGAATTGTAAGTGTTTTGAAAATTTTCCCAATGGAAAGTTTTTTTTAGAAATTTCTGTTATTTTTTAAACAGAAACTCCCCCTACACCCCCCCAAACACAAAAAACACAAAGAGGGAGAGAACCCAGTAGCGATTCAGTGAAAAAGGGGAAGGGGCCCGAGCTGAGTCCGGAACCCCCCGCATCCACAAATTTGGGAGTACCAAATTAAATTTTAGTAAAATATCCCCACATATACACACATAAAACACACACAACCACACCTTTAAATATCGAAACAAACCCCGGATTTACCTGGAGGAGTTTCTGGGGTCAAAGCCCCCGCCCCCCGGGCTGTGACCAGGCCCCCCTGGGGAAACCCGCGCCTGATCAACCGGCTGTAGCTGCTGGCTGGGACGCAAACCAACGTACGAGCCAAAGCCCGGGTGATCAGGAACAAATTTGGTGCTTGTCCTGCCAGCTTTAAAAACTGCCAGGGGTTTTGGGGGTAACCCCCCCATGTGTGCCCGGGAGGCAGTTTAACAGTCTCGGGCCCCCGACACTTTTTTGTATGGCTCTTTTAAAGTGCTAGTTTACAACCCCCCTTTTCATTGGGGGGGTGGTGCAAACGTCGCCAAGTCTTTTTCTTTCGTATGAGTTTATTTTCGTGTGCAAATTCGGTACAAATCCCTCTAGGTTTTTTCCCGGTGTATAAAATCATGTTTTCTCTCCCTTCCCCTTTCGTTCCCCGGGGGAAAAACAGGTTTTGGGAAAACCCAAGGCTCCCAGTAATTGAGGTGTTTTTTTTCTCCGTTAAGCGCGCCGGAAAGTTCTCTGTTTCATTTTCTAGGGCGGGGCAATTTCACCTTCCTTTAAAAAGGGCTGTTTAGAGTGCACAATATTCCAGCCTAGATAGAAAAAAGGGGACCGAAAAAGTGTTCCCTCCAAAGGGCTTGGCCCCCCCTAGTTTTGAAAGGGTTTTCATTTCCATCCTTTATTTTTTTTTAGCAATGCGATTGATACAATTTAAGGGCCTTGAAGGGGAATTTCCCCCGACATAATCCTTTTCCCCGGGCTTTGACGTTTTGGGTTTCGCTCTATTTTTTTGGGGCCCAAAATTTTTTTGGGACTCTGAGAAGATTTAATTTCCTCATGTTTACCATATCTGAGTAATTGAAATTTCCCCATCGTTGAAATTCTATTTTTTTCTGCCGCCCACTTAATAAATTTTGGGTTTATGTCCCCCCTGGAGCCTTTCAGGTTGGGGGGGGCCCCCCCCCCCCCGCCCCCAAAAAAAGACACTGTCCAAAGCAGATTTGGGGGGGGGTCCCTCTGCAAAGGGAAAACACTGTGCTGTGGCCCGACATCCTTGTCTATGTCGGGTATGAGGGTGGGGAAAAAGATGGGGGCTAGTACGTGCCTTTTTGGGAAAAAGAGGGTTTTTCCCCTAGCCCTCGGACTTTACTCTGTTGACGACTACACACCCTCAAAGAAAAATCAGAGGAAAGGGGAAAGAAGACTGGGAGCAAGTAGGCCGGTGCCAAAGGCTGCAAACCCCACTCAAGGGGAAAGACCTAGGAGTAGTATAATACCGATACATCGCCAACAACATTAACCAATAACTGCCCGGGGGCATATGGGCGCTTGGCAAAAAACCCGGGGAATAGCATTCCCTTTCCTCAGTAAAAGGGAAACGTTAAAAAACTTTATACACTGGTAAAGTCAGACCCATAATTTGGGGTAAAGCAGCCAAACCCGTTTTTGGAAACCACACCCGGTCAAACACGTTTAAGAAATTAAAGAAAAAGGGAAAGGTTTGGGAACAAGGCCCAGTTTTCCCGAGCTAAGGGGAAGTCCTAAAGATGAAAGGTTAAGGAAAATCGGTCTGACAACACTGGAGGACAGGAGGGTCAGGGGAGACATGATAACGACATACAAAATACTGCATGGAATAGACAAGGTGGACAGAGACAGGATGTTCCAGAGATGGGACACAGAAACAAGGGGTCACAATTGGAAGCTGAAAACTCAGATGAGTCAAAGGGATGTTAGAAAGTATTTCTTCAGTCATAGAGTGATTAGGAAGTGGAATAGTCTGGCAAGCGATGTAGTGGAGGCAGGAACTATATATAGTTTCAAGATGAGGTATGATAAAGCTCATGGAGCAGGGGTAGAGAGGATCTAGTAGCGGTCGGTGAAGAGGCAGGGCCAGGAGCTGAGTGTCGACCCCTGCAACCACAATTAGGTGAATTAGGTGAGTACACACAGTGAATGTAACTTACGACTCTTCAATCTTTCTTCATAAGGAAGATTTCTAATGCTATGTATTAACTTAGTCATCCTACGCTGAATGTTTTCTAATAAATTTATGTCCATTCTGTAATATGGCGACCAGAATTGAGCTGCATAATCAAGGTGAGGCCTTACTAATGATGTATAAAGCTGCAGTATTACCTCTGGTCCAGAGTGCAGTGTACCGCCATCCATCAGCTTCGTTTGGGTTTTCCCACGGCCAAGATGATGGTAGACAAGGCTGAGGAGGAGATGTGCCAGTACTGTCAGCACGTTGTCCAGCGGCCCCTAACACACTATCTTCTGGAGTGCGAAGTTACTGAGAAACTCCGCAGGCAACTAGGAGTGATGTTCCCTCCCAAAGAGGACCCAGAGATGACTGCGGCCACACTAGTGTACCGTGGAGTCAACGAACCAGACAAGCTGTTACCTGTGATAACGACATATCCTCCTCCTCGCTAGTGTCCATAGTTAGGAGTACATATAAGATAAGATAAGATTTCGTTCGGATTTTTAACCCCGGAGAGTTAGCCACCCAGGACAACCCAAGAAAGTCAGTGCGTCATCGAGGACTGTCTAACTTATTTCCATTGGGGTCCTCAATCTTGTCCCCCAGGAGGCGACCCACACCAGTCGACTAACACCCAGGTACTTATTTGCTGCTAGGTGAACAGGACAATAGGTGTAAGAAAACGTGTCAAAATGTTTCCACCCGCAGGGAATTGAACCCGGACCCTCCGTGTGTGAAACGGGAGCTTTAGCCACCAGGCCACCGGGCCCATATGGTGTTGTCGCTATGAGATGCACCAGTTGAACTGACCAGAAGAGTGCTTGAGCAGCATACGTCGCATCATTGTAGAAACCTTTCTCCCTTGGGAGCCAGGGACGGGTCATCACAAGATTAAGACCCGTGCCAGGACTACGGTCTTGGCGAACATTATACATATATACTCTGGACTTCTGTTGCTTACACTTCTTGATATAAATCACAGTAATCTATTTGCCTTATTATGTACGCTTAGGCAAAGACCATTGATGTAACATTAAAATGGTATAAAATACCGACAGGTTGTTAGGTAAGACACATATGCAACAGTTAGGTATCTTTATTATGAAACGTTTCGCCTACACAGTAGGCTTCTTCAGTCGAGTACAGAAAAGTTGATAGAAGCAGAAGATACTTGAAGACGATGTAATCAGTCCATCACCCTTAAAGTTTTGAGGTGGTCAGTCCCTCAGTCTGGAGAAGAGCATTGTTCCATAGTATGAAACAATATGAAACGCGAAACGTTTCATAATAAAGATACCTAACTGTTGCATATGTGTCTTACCTAACAACCATTGATGTAAATGAGGAAGAGCAGAGGTCCAAGGACACTTCCCTGTGAAACTCCAGTATCAAGTGGCCGTATTGATGAGACTGTGTCTTTAATGGTGACATACTGACACCTATTAGAAAGGTAGGATATAAAATATGCAAGCGCATGGCCTCTTATACCATAGTGGTCAAGTTTGTTGAGTAGGATGCCGTGGTCTACTGTGTCAAACGCTTTTCTTAGGTCAATAAAAATTCCTAGCGGATATTCCTTATTTTCCAATGCTGTGTAAAGCAGGTCTAGCATTTTTATAATTGCATCATTAGTGCTTTTATTTTTCCTGAATCCAAATTGGCAGGGGTTATGTTTTGTGACGTTATATTATTAATATAGTCTCCTGTGCACGAGTTTCTCGAAGATTTTGGAAAGCAATGGTAAGTTTGATATTGGCCTATAGTTGTTTACATCTGTAGGGTCACCACCATTATGTATTGATGTAACCCTTGCTGTCTTGAGTAGTGTTGGGAAAGTGCTAGTTTCTAGTGACTTGTTAAAAAGTAATGCATGCGAAAGGACATGGGCCGCTCGCTTGTACAATAATGGTGGGACGTGAGGCAGATTCCCGGAGTTATTTTTAAGTAACTTTATGATCGCGGTGACTTCCATGGGCTCGGTTGGTACAAGATAGAAGGAATTTGGGAAATTCCCATCTAGGTAGTCCCCGGCATGGGCATTGGTATGTGGGATTTTACTGGTGAGATTAGATCCTATGTTTGAGAAGTCGTTTATCTTGTTAGCTGTATCAGTGGGATGCAGTGGTGTTTCATGAGGTTTAGTTAGAACAATATTCTTGTTTTTTTTCAGTTTGTGGGTCCCCAGAATCTGGAAAAGTGTTTTCCAGGTCTTTTTTTTATATCTCCTCTTGTGTCAGTGAATCTGCTGAAGTAGTACAGTTGTTTGGCTTTCTTTATTAATTTGGTGAGAACTGTTGAATATTGTTTAAGAATATCTTTGTGTATTAAGCCCTGTCTATATTGCTTTTCATATTGGTGTTTATTATCAATGGATTTCAGAATGCTGCTGGTTAGCCATGGGCAACAAAGCCGTTTATTCGTGATCTGTTTTGTTTTTATAGGACAATGTTTGTTGTATAGTCTAAGTATTTCATTAAGAAAAATGTCTGTCCAATCGTCAATACAATTGGCATTGGAGAATTCTGTAGGCCAGTCAACAGTCTCTAGGTCTGCTGTGAAATTCCTTATTGAGGCCTCGTCATGGAGTCTAAATGAAACTTTGTTGTATTCGAGTGGTGGCTTACTAATGTTTGTTACCTGGAGTTTACCTGGAGAGAGTTCCGGGGGTCAACGCCCCCGCGGCCCGGTCTGGTCAGTAGTGCTGTCTGTGATTATCCCTGAATTATGGGGGGCTAGTATATTGGTCCATATGTGGTCTATTATGGTTGCACTTGTGTCAGTCAGCCTGGTTGTTTTAGTTATTGTTGGTATGAGAAGTGTGTTGTTCATATTGTTGATGAAATCAGTTACAGTCTGATCATCTGGTAGGCCAAGGTTGATATTCAAGTCTCCAGCTAAGAGAAGGTGGTGCTTGTTCATTTGTCTGTTTGTTATTAGTGACTTTAGATTCTCACTGAAGTTTGGGATGTTTGTGTGGGGTATCCGGTATATGGCACCGATTGTTATAGGTGTCTTGAGGTTTTTCACAGAAAAATTAGCAAAAATGTATTCCGCACATTCATCACTAAAGCAATTAATGGTCAGAGAAATAGCAAACATCGAACTTAAGCTAAAGGAATCTTATAGGAGTCAGGAATCACGGGAAGAACTAAAAGCCATAAATGAAATCGAAAGAAACCCAAAGTATCTCTTTTCCTATGCCAAATCAAAGTCGAGAATAACGTCCAGTATTAGGCCCCTACTTAAACAAGATGGGTCCTACACAGATGACAGCAAGAAAATGAGTGAGCTACTCAAGTTCCAATATGACTCAGTTTTTAGCAAGCCACTAACCAGACTGAGTCGAAGATCAAAATGAATTTTTATGAGAGAGCCACAGAATTTGGTTAACACAAGCCTATCTGATGTTATCCTGACGCCAGATGACTTCGAACATTCGATAAATGACATGCCCATGCACTCTGCCCCAGGGCCAGACTCATGGATCTCTGTGTTCATCAAGAACTGCAAGAAGCCCCTATCACGAGCTTTTACCATCCTATGGAGAGGGAGCATGGACACGGGGATCGTCCCACAGTTACTAAAAAACAACAGACATAGCCCCACTCCACAAAGGGGGCAGTAAACCAATAGCAAAGAACTACAGACCGATAGCACTAATATCCCACATCATAAAAATCTTTGAAAGGGTCCTAAGAAGCAAGATTGCCACCCATCTAGAAACCCATCAATTACACAACCCAGGGCAACCTGGGCTTATAGCAGGTCGCTCCTGTCTGTCTCAACTATTGAATCACTACGACAAGGGCCTAGATGCACTAGAAGACAAAAAGAATGCTGATGTAATATATACAGACTTTGCAAAAGCCTTCGACAAGTGTGACCATGGCGTAATGGCGCACAAAATGCGTGCTAAAGGAATAACAGGAAAAGTTGGTAGATGGATCTATAATTTCCTCACAAACAGAACACAAAGAGTAGTCAACAGAGTAAAGTCCGAGACGGCTATGGTGAAAAGCTCTGTTTCATAAGGCACAGTACACGCTCCCATCTTGTTTCTCATCCTCATATCTGACATAGACAAGGATGTCAGGTACAGCACCGTGTCTCTGTGTCTCCGATGTGGTAGACACGAGAAAATCAATACTTCATCAGAGTACAAAACAAATTCTGGCCACAAAATAGAGCGAAAAACAAACGTCAAAGACCTTGGAGTGATCATGTTCGAGGATCTCACCTTCAAGGACCATAACATTATATCAATTGCAGCTGCTAGAAAAATGACAGGATGGATAATGAGAACCTTCAAAACTAGGGATGCCAAGTCCATGATGACACTCTTCAGGTCGCTTGTTCTGTCTAGGCTGGAATATTGCTTCACATTAACAGCACCTTTGAAAGCAGGTGAAATTGCTGACCTAGAAAATTTACAGAGAACCGTCACAGCATGCATAATGGAGATAAAACACCTCAATTACTGGGAGCGCTTAAAGTTCCTGACCCTGTATTCCCTGGAATGCAGGCAGGAGAGATACATGATTTTATACACCTGGAAAACCCTAGAGGGACTAGTACCGAACTTGCACACGAAAATCACTCACAACGAAAGCAAAAGACTTGGCAGATGATGCAACACCCCCCCCCCAATGAAAAGCAGGAGTGTCACTAGCACTTTAAGAGGCAATACAATAAGTGTCAGGGGCCCAAGACTGTTCAACTTCCTCCCAGCATACATAAGGGGGATTATCAAAAGACCGCTGGCAGTCTTCAAGCTGGCAGTGGACAATCACCTAAAGTCGGTACCTGACCAGCCGGGCTGTGGCTCGTACGTTGGATAGCGTGCAGCTAGCAGTAACAGCCTGGTTAATCAGGCTCTGATCCACCAGGAGGCCTGGTCACAGACCGGGCTGCGGGGGCGTTGACCCCCGGAACTCTCTCCAGGTAAACTCCAGGTAAATACAAGATAATTGGTTAGAGTAATAGATTGCAATACCACCTCCAACTTGGAATGGTCTGCAGTTGTGGATTTCTGTGTATCTTCGTAGTGGGTAGATATCTATTGTATCCTGCTTAAGCCAGGTTTCAGTAAGAATAATGCAGGAGAAGGGTGTCTTTAGTGACTCAAGGAGTGCCAGGAGGTCATCATAGTGTTTGCTTAAGGACCTGATGTTGCCTGGAGTTTACCTGGAGAGAGTTCCGGGGGTCAACGCCCCCGCGGCCCGGTCTGAGACCAGGCCTCCTGGTGGATCAGAGCCTGATCACCCAGGCTGTTGCTGCTGGCTGCACGCAAACCAACATACGAGCCACAGCCCGGCTGATCCGGAACTGACTTTAGGTGCTTGTCCAGTGCCAGCTTGAAGACTGCCAGGGGTCTGTTGGTAATCCCCCTTATGTATGCTGGGAGGCAGTTGAACAGTCTCGGGCCCCTGACACTTATTGTATGGTCTCTTAACGTGCTAGTGACACCCCTGCTTTTCATTGGGGATGGTGCATCGTCTGCCAAGTCTTTTGCTTTCGTAATGAGTGATTTTCGTGTGCAAGTTCGGTACTAGTCCCTCTAGGATTTTCCAGGTGTATATAATCATGTATCTCTCCCCTCCGCGTTCCAGGAATACAGGTTTAGGAACCTCAAGCGCTCCCAATAATTGAGGTGTTTTATCTCCGTTATGCGCGCCCGTGAAAGTTCTCTGTACATTTTCTAGGTCGGCAATTTCACCTGCCTTGAAAGGTGCTGTTAGTGTGCAGCAATATTCCAGCCTAGATAGAACAAGTGACCTGAAGAGTGTCATCATGGGCTTGGCCTCCCTAGTTTTGAAAGGTTCTCATTATCCATCCTGTCATTTTTCTAACAGATGCGATTGATACAATGTTATGGTCCTTGAAGGTGAGATCCTCCGACATGATCACTCCCAGGTCTTTGACGTTGGTGTTTCGCTCTATTTTTGTGGCCAGAATTTGTTTTGTACTCTGATGAAGATTTAATTTCCTCATGTTTTACCATATCTGAGTAATTGAAATTTCTCATCGTTGAACTTCATATTGTTTTTCTGCAGCCAACTGAAAGATTTGGTTGATGTCTGCCTGGAGCTTTGCAGTGTCCTGCAATGGAAGACACTGTCATGCAGATTCGGGTGTCATCTGCAAAGGAAGACACGGTGCTGTGGCTGACATCCTTGTCTATGTCGGATATAAGGATGAGGAACAAGATGGGAGCGAGTACTGTGCCTTGTGGAACAGAGCTTTTCACCGTAGCTGCCTCGACTTTACTCTGTTGACGACTACTCTCTGTGTTCTGTTAGTGAGGAAATTATAGATCCATCGACGGACTTTTCCTGTTATTCCTTTAGCACGCATTTTGTGCGCTATTACGCCATGGTCACACTTGTCGAAGGCTTTTGCAAAGTCTGTATATATTACATCTGCATTCTTTTTGTCTTCTAGTGCATTTAGGACCTTGTCGTAGTGGTCCAATGGTTGAGACAGACAGGAGCGACCTGTTCTAAACCCATGTTGCCCTGGGTTGTGTAACTGATGGGTTTCTAGATGCGTGGTGATCTTGCTTCTTAGACCCTTTCAAAGATTTTTATGATACGGGATGTTAGTGCTATTGGTCTGTAGTTCTTGCTGTTGCTTTACTGCCCCCTTTGTGGAGTGGGGCTATGTCTGTTGTTTTTAGTAACTGTGGGACGACCCCGTGTCCATGCTCCCTCTCCATAGGATGGAAAAGGCTCGTGATAGGGGCTTCTGCAGTTCTTGAGAACACAGAGTTCCATGAGTCTGGCCCTGGGCAGAGTGCATGGGCATGTCATTTATCGCCTGTTCGAAGTCATTTGGCGTCAGGATAAACATCGGATAGGCTTGTGTTAATCAAATTTTGTGGCTCTCTCATAAAAAGTTCATTTTGATCTTCGACTCTCAGTCTGGTTAGCGGCTTGCTAAAAACTGAGTCATATTGGGACTTGAGTAGCTCACTCATTTCCTTGCTGTCATCTGTGTAGGACCCATCTTGTTTAAGTAGGGGCCCAATACTGGACGTTGTTCTCGATTTTGATTTGGCATAGGAGAAGAAATACTTTGGGTTTCTTTCGATTTCATTTATGGCTTTTAGTTCTTCCCGCGATTCCTGACTCCTAAAGGATTCTTTTAGCTTAAGTTCGATGCTTGCTATTTCTCTGACCAGTGTCTCCCTACGCATTTCAGATATATTGACCTCTTTTAGCCGCTCTGTTATTCTTTTCCGTCGCCTGTAAAGGAGCGCCTGTCTCTTTCTGTTTTACATCTACTCCTCCTTTTTCTTAGAGGAATAAGCCTTGTGCATACATCGAGTGCCACCGAGTTAATCTGTTCTAGGCATAAGTTGGGGTCTGTGTTGCTTAGTATATCTTCCCAGCTTATATCGGTTAGGACTTGGTTTACTTGGTCCCACTTTATGTTTTTTGTTATTGAAGTTGAATTTGGTGAATGCTTCCCTCGTGACTAATCTCATTATGTCGGTCTGGGGCTCCGCGCATACATGACTGAACCTCAATTATGTTGTGATCTGAGTATATTGTTTTTGATATGGTGATATTTCTTATCAATCATCATTGTTAGTGAAGATGAGGTCTAGTGTATTCTCCAGTCTAGTAGGCTCTATTATTTGCTGGTTTAAATTGAATTTTGTGCAGAGATTTAAAAGCTCGCGTGAGTGTGAGTTTTCATTAGAGCTGCCTCCTGGTGTTATTACTGCAACAATATTATTTGCTATATTCCTCCATTTTAGGTGCCTTAAGTTGAAATCCCCCAGGAGCAAGATGTTGGGTGCAGGAGCTGGAAGGTTTTTCCACACAGTGGTCAATTTTTTAACAGCTGTTCCTGGAATTGCTGGGATGTTGCATCCGGAGGCTTGTAGACTATCACAATGACTAGGTTTTGGTTCTCGACCTTTACTGCTAAAACTTCCACTACATCATTTGAGGCATTTAGCAGTTCTGTGCAAACAAGTGACTCTGCAATGTACAGGCCAACCCCCCCCCCCATTTTTGCCTGTTCACTCTGTCACATCTGTATAGGTTGTAACCTGGGATCCATATTTCGTTGTCCAAGTGATCCTTTATGTGGTCTCAGTGAAAGCCGCGAACATTGCCTTTGCCTCTGCAAGCAGTCCACGGATGAAAGGTATTTTGTTGTTTGTTGCTGGCTTTAGACCCTGTATATTTGCAAAGAAGAATGTTATCGGACTGGTGGTATTGTTGGTACTGGGGGGGGATTTTTTTTCCGGCATTAGTATCTGTATCTGTTGGTTTGGAGTGGAGGCCATCGACTGTGGTTCCACTCCAGGAATGACTGGATTTGGTGTACGATTTCTGCCATTTCCTGCCAGTTTTTTTTCCTTCCTGGCACTAAAAAACCTCTCCCTCTTGAGTGGCTGTGGCTACCCAGGTTTTCCCATGGCCTGGATGTTTTGTATCTTTTTGTCCCCTTTAGATGGTATGCCTGGCAATTTAAGTTATAGCACAGTCTTTCCTGTACTGAAGAGGTACACAGTTCAGGGTGAAAAAGCTTACAGGAAGGGAGTTTGCATTTTCCTGTTGTCATATTGGCATGCCGTTTCCTAGGGTGGTCATAGTTGCACGTCCCATCTGTTTTTCCAGATTTCCCATGCCAGCAGATACCGAGTGCATAGTATGTGCACAGGCTTGGTTTCCGTTTGCCTTGGGTTTCTGTGACTGTATTCCCCTGTTGGTGCATGTTTCCCTGTCTTACTTCTATCCTCCCTAGCACCAACAATGGAGCTCCCACCATTTGTTTTTGGTAATATATCCTCACTATTGCTAGTGGAGTCCTCTTGTTTGCTATTTCCTGCGGTATTTCTAGTTTGCAATATTGGTTTTATCTTATCTTTGACTACACTTGTTTCCCTACTATGGCTCCTGTCCCCTATGAGGTCATTTATATGTATTCCTTCCTGTGTATAATTCCCGACTACCTGGACAAAATCTCCAGCTTCACCATTACTGTCTCCCAGGACAGCATCTCCAGCTTCCCCATTACTGTCTCCCAGGACAGCATCTCCAGCTTCACCATTACTGTCTCCCAGGACAGCACCTCCAGCTTCACCATTACTGTCTCCCAGGACAGCACCTCCAGCTTCCCCATTACTGTCTCCCAGGACAGCACTATCAGCCCCCCATTTACTGACTACCAGGACATCATCTCCAGCCTTACAGTTTCTGACTACATGGCCAGTATCAAGGGCAGTACCATTCAGCCCGGACTTTTTATGTTCCCATCTGTTGTAGAAAGCTTCCAGGTTTTCTATGAAAGCAGCTTTGATGTTGACCTCTTTTAATACCCTTGTGATTTTAGTCCACAGATTTATCTCATTTGGGCATACCCAAAAACACGTCCCTGTTTTAATACTGCTTGTAGCTAGTTCTTGGATATCTGCACAAGGGGCGTGACACCAATTTCCACAGAAATGACAATTTATGCATGTGGAAGCACGTTTGTTTGAGTGACCACAGACTACACACAGCTTCATAATGATTTGAATGGTTGATTTACTGCAATTCTACTAGCAACCTCTTGAATATTCTATTAATAACCTGCTAGGTGGTGCACAACGAAACCGTTTGAAACCAGTCCAGGGTTCGGACCAGTCAAGGGTTCGGACCAGTCTATCTGATCTGATCAGTGGGTCACTTATTTAAACCATACTGGTCGGTGATTTGAGCTAACACATGAAGGATCTACTGGAAATTATCTACCCGAGTAATATGTGATTTGATTGATACAAAAGTATAACTTGCGTGTTGAAGAGCCGGTGACTGCTGGCACTCCTACAATGACGAACGGTCGAGCCTCCACCCTTGTTTATCAATTGCTGTATCTAGCTTCTCTATTTTTTTTTTTTTTCCGTCTCCACCACAATAATGCTATATTATCACTATAGTTGACTGTGCAAATTTTGGAGAAGGGCGCTTTTTCTGTAGTAATAATTGCTTCTCGTTGTGTATATTGCGACCGCTGGTAACTACAGGTTATATGAAATTCACAGTAACGTCTGGTATTTCAAGAAAAAGAAACTAATGAAAGTCACTCCACTCCACTAAGTACCATTATAATACTGGTTAGTTGCTACTACAACACTGTATTCTGCTATTCACTGGTATCACTAGATTATATGCGAGTACACTAGCAGGCCAGGAAGATTATTAAAAACAGCTGACCTGTGGTAAGTTTCTGGCGACTTCTGGCACCTGCCTCTATAGGCTTATCACTTCATTTACAAATTCACCTGTTTTCAATGACACTTTAGCCTTTATCATCAATATACTAGGGAGCCACTGTAGTATACACTATACACTATGTATACTCAATGCTTTCAGGGAGACTTTCTTTCCTCTGACACAAAGTTCAATTATTATTATTTTTCCACACGGGACAGGCCTATGATTCCCCTCTGGCAGTAAACTCTGCTAGGTAGTGCACACAATTCTCCTTTTTTTACTCAGTATATAATGTTTTCCGCCCAAGATTGGTTCCAGGCGCTAGAGGGATGTATCGTATAGCATTGATGACACAAATTAAAGTTCTAGCACGTAAGAGCGACCGTGAAAACACCAGAAAACCGGGAGCACAACGAGACACGCTGACACTGTCACTGTCTCCATGAGCAGTGTTCAGGATAGTACTGGAGTTTACCTGGAGAGAGTTCCGGGGGTCAACGCCCCCGCGGCCCGGTCTGTGACCAGGCCTCCTGGTGGATCAGAGCCTGATCAACCAGGCTGTTACTGCTGGCTGCACGCAAACCAACGTTCGAGCCACAGCCCGGCTGATCAGGAACCGACTTTAGGTGCTTGTCCAGTGCCAGCTTGAAGACTGCCAGGGGTCTGTTGGTAATCTCCCTTATGTATGCTGGGAGGCAGTTGAACAGTCTCGGGCCACTGACACTTATTGTATAGTCTCTTAACGTGCTAGTGACACCCCTGCTTTTTATTGGGGGGATGTTGCATCATCTGCCAAGTCTTTTGCTTTCCAGGTGTATATAATCATGTATCTCTCCTGCCTGCGTTCCAGGGAATACAGGTTCAGGAACCTCAAGCGCTCCCAGTAATTGAGGTGTTTTATCTCTGTTATGCGCGCCATGATGTTGCATCTGGAGGCTTGTAGACTACCACAATGACTAGGTTTTGGTTCTCGACCTTTACTGCTAAAACTTCCACTACATCATTTGAGGCATTAAGCACTTCTGTGCAAACAAGTGACTCTGCAATGTACAGGCCAACCCCCCCCCCTTTTGCATGTTCACTCTGTCACATCTGTATAGGTTGTAACCTGGGATCCATATTTCGTTGTCCAAGTGATCCTTTATGTTGGTCTCAGTGAAAGCTGCGAACATTGCTTTTGCCTCTGCAAGCAGTCCACGAATGAAAGGTATTTTGTTGTTTGTTGCTGGCTTTACACCCTGTATATTTGCAAAGAAGAATGTCATCGGACTGGTGGTATTGTTGGTACTGGGGGGGGGGGATTTTTTTTCCTTCATTATTATCTGTATCTGTTGGTTTGGAGTGGAGGCCATCGACTGTGGTTCCACTCCAGGAATGACTGGATTTGGTGTACAATTTCTGCCATTTCCTGCCAGTTTTTTTTTCCTTCCTGGCACTAAAAAACCTCTCCCTCTTGAGTGGCTGTGGCTACTCAGATTTTCCCATGGCCTGGATGTTTTGTATCTTTTTGTCCCCTTTAGATGGTGTGCCTGGCAATTTAAGTTATAGCACAGTCTTTCCTGTACTGAAGAGGTACACATTTCAGGGTGAAAAAGCTTACAGGAAGGGAGTTTGCATTTTCCTGTTGTCATATGGGCACAGCATTTTCTAGGGTGGTCATAGTTGCACGTCCCATCTGTTTTTCCAGATTTCCCTTGCCTGCAGATACCAAGTGCATAGTATGTGCACAGGCTTGGTTTCTGTTTGCCTTGGGTTTCTGTGACTGTATTCCCTGTTGGTGCATGTTTACCTGTCTTATTCCTATCTTCCCTAGCACCAACAATGGAGCTCCCACCAGTTGTTTTTGGTAATATATCCACACTATTGCTAGTGGAGTCCTCTTGTTTGCTATTTCCTGTTGTATTTCTTGTTTGCAATGTTGGTTTTATCTTATCTTTGACTACACTTGCTTCCCCACTATGGCTCCTGTCCCCTATGAGGTCATTTATATGCATTCCTTCCTGCATATAATTCCCGACTACCTGGACAAAATCTCCAGCTTCACCATTACTGTCTCCCAGGACAGCACCTCCAGCTTCACCATTACTGTCTCCCAGCACAGCGTCTCCAACTTCACCATTTCTGTCTCCCAGAACAGCATCTCCAGCTTCACCATTACTGTCTCCCAGGACAGCACCTCCAGCTTCACCATTTCTGTCTCCCAGGACAGCACCTCCAGCTTCACCATTACTGTCTCCCAGGACAGCACCATCAGCCCCACATTTACTGACTACCAGGACATCACCTCCAGCCTTACAGTTTCTGACTACATGGCCAGTATCAAGGGCAGTACCATTCAGCCCAGACTTTTTATGTTCCCATCTGTTGTAGAAAGCTTCCAGGTTGTCTATGAAAGCAGCTTTGATGTTATCCTCTTTTAATACCCTTGTGATTTTAGTCCACAGATTTATCTCCTTTGGGCATACCCAAAAACACTTCCCAGTTTTAATACTGCTTGTAGCTAGTTCTTGGATATATGCACAAGGGGCGTGACACCAATTTCCAAAAAATGACCAAATTTTTCCATGTGGAAGCCCGTTGTTTGATTTATTGCGGACTACACTCAGCTTCATAATGATTTGAATGGTTGATTTACTGTAATTCTACTAGCAACCTCTTGAATACTCTATTAATAACCTCCTTAAATAAAGCTCTAGCTATCTGTATTTCTATTTCTAACTGTACTTGTATATCAGGACAGCTTACCGGAGTATGCTCCTGGAGTTTGTTTTATATTTATTGTTTGTGTTTATAAGGGCGCCTACAACCCCATCCGTTTACAGTCTGCTTTATTTTCCAACGAATCCGTTTGAAACCGGTCAAGGGTTCGGACCAGTCGAGGGTTCGGTCCAGTCGAGGGTTCGGACCAGTCGATCTGATCTGATCAGTGGGTCACTTATTTAAAACATACTGGTCAGTGATATGGGCTAACACATGAAGGATCTACTGGAAAATTCTACCCGAGTAATATGTGATTTGATTGATACAAAAGTATAACTTGTGTGTTGAAGAAACAGGTGACTGGACCTGGAGTTTACCTGGAGAGAGTTCTGGGGGTCAACGCCCCCGCGGCCCGGTCTGTGACCAGGCCTCCTGGTGGATCAGAGCCTGATCAACCTGGCTGTTACTGCTGGCTGCACGCAAACCAAAGTACGAGCCACAGCCCGGCTGATCAGGAACCGACTTCAGGTGCTTGTCCAGTGCCAGCTTGAAGACTGCCAGGGGTCTGTTGGTAATCCCCCTTATGTATGCTGGGAAGGAGTTGAACAGTCTCGGGCCCCTGACACTTATTGTATGGTCTCTTAACGTGCTAGTGACACCCCTGCTTTTCATTGGGGGGATGTTGCATCGTCTGCCAAGTCTGGCAACTCCTACAGTGACGAACGGTCGAGCCTCAACCCTTGTTTATCAATCGCTGTATCCAGCTGGTAAACATGAACCAACAGGGAATACAGTCACAGAAACCCAAGGCAAACGGAAACCAAGCTTGTGCACATACTATGCACTTGGTATCTGCAGACATGGGAAATCTGGAAAAACAGATGGGACGTGCAACTATGACCACCCTAGAAAATGCCGTGCCCATATGTCAACAGGAAAATGCAAACTCCCTCCCTGTAAGGTTTTTCACCCTGAAATGTGTACCTCTTCAGTACAGGAAAGACTGTAATATAACTTAAATTGCCAGGCACAATATCTAAAGGGGACAAAAAGATACAAAACATCCAGGCCATGGGAAAACCTGGGTATCCTCAGCTACTCAAGAGGGAGAGGTTTTTTAGAGCCAGGAAGGAAAAAGAACTGGCAGGAAATGGCAGAAATTGTACACCAAATCCAGTCATTCCTGGAGTGGAACCACAGTCGATGGCCTCCACTCCAAACCAACAGATACAGATACTAATGCCAGAAACCCCCCCCCAGTACAAACAATACCACCAGTCCGATGACATTCTTCTTTGCAAATATACAGGGTCTAAAGCCAGCAACAAACAACAAAATACCTTTCATCCGTGGAATGCTTGCAGAGGCAAAGGCAATGTTCGCGGCTTTCACTGAGACCAACATAAAGGATCACTTGGACAATGAAATACGGATCCCAGGTTACAACCTATACAGATGTGACAGAGTGAACAGGTAAAATGGGGGGGGGTTGACCTGTACATTGCAGAGTCACTTGTTTGCTCAGAACTGCTTAATGCCTCAAATGATGTAGTGGAAGTTTTAGCAGTAAAGATCGAGAACCAAAACCTAGTCATTGTGGTAGTCTACAAGCCTCTGGATGCAACATCCCAGGAATTCCAGGACCAGCTGTTAAAAATTGACCACTGTCTGGAAAATCTTCCAGCTCCTGCACCCAACATCTTGCTCCTGGGCGATTTCAACTTAAGGCACCTAAAATGGAGGAATATAGAAAATAATATTGTTGCAGTAATAACACCAGGAGGCAGCTCTGATGAAAACTCACACTCACACGAGCTTTTGAATCTCTGCACAAAATTCAATTTAAACCAGCAAATAATAGAGCCTACTAGAATGGAGAATACACTAGACCTCATCTTCACTAACAATGATGATCTGATAAGAAATGTCACCATATCAAAAACAATATACTCAGATCACAACATAATTGAGGTTCAGACATGTATGCGTGGAGCCCCAGACCAACATAATGAGATTAGTCACGAGGGAGCATTCACCAAATTCAACTTCAATAACAAAAATATAAAGTGGGACCAAGTAAACGAAGTCCTAACTGATATAAGCTGGGAAGATATACTAAGCAACACAGACCCCAACTTATGCCTAGAACAGATTAACTTGGTGGCACTCGATGTATGCACAAGGCTTATTCCTCTAAGAAAAAGGAGTACATGTATAATAGAAAGAGACAAGTGCTCCTTTTACAGGTGACGGAAAAGAATAACAGAGCGACTAAAAGAGGTCATTATATCTGAAATGCGTAGGGAGTCACTGGTCAGAGAAATAGCAAACATCGAACTTAAGCTAAAGGAATCTTATAGGAGTCAGTAATCGCGGGAAGAACTAAAAGCCATAAATGAAATCGAAAGAAACCCAAAGTATTTCTTCTCCTATGCCAAATCAAAGTCGAGAACAACGTCCAGTATTGGGCCCTTACTTAAGCAAGGTGGGTCCTACACAGATGATGGCAAGGAAATGAGTGAGCTACTCAAGTCCCAATATGACTCAGTTTTTAGCAAGATGCTAACCAGACTGAGAGTCGAAGATCAAAATTAATTTTTTATGAGAGAGCCACAGAATTTGGTTAACACAAGTCTATCTGATATTATCCTGACACCAAATGACTTCGAACAGGCGATAAATGACATGCCTATGCACACTGCCCCAGGGCCAGACTCAAGGAACTCCGTGTTCATCAAGGACTGCAAGAATCCCCTATCATGAGCCTTTTCCATCCTATGGAGAGGGAGCATGGACACAGGGATCGTCCCACAGTTACTGAAAACAACAGACATAGCCCCACTCCACAAAGGAGGCAGTAAAGCAACAGCAAAGAACTACAGACCGATAGCACTAACATCCCATATCATAAAAATCTTTGAAAGGGTCCTAAGAAGCAAGATCACCACCCATCTAGAAACCCATCAGTTACACAACCCAGGGCAACATGGGTTTAGAACAGGTCGCTCCTGTCTGTCTCAACTATTGGATCACTACGACAAGGTCCTAGATGCACTAGAAGACAAAAAGAATGCAGATGTAATATATGCAGACTATGCAAAAGCCCTCAACAAGTGTGACCATGGCGTTATAGCACACAAAATGCGTGCTAGAGGAATAACAGGAAAAGTCGGTCGATGAATCTATAATTTCCTCACTAACAGAACACAGAGAGTAGTAGTCAACAGAGTAAAGTCCGAGGCAGCTACGGTGAAAAGCTCTGTTCCACAAGGCACAGCACTCACTCCCATCTTGTTCCTCATCCTCATATCTGACATAGACAAGGATTTCAGCCACAGCACCGTGTCTTCCTTTGAAGATGACACCCAAATCTGCATGACAGTGTCTTCCATTCAGACACTGCAAGGCTCCAGGCAGACATCAACCAAATCTTTCAGTGGGCTGCAGATAACAATATGAAGTTCAATGATGATAAATTTTAATTACTCAGATATGGTAAACACGAGGAAATTAAAACTTCATCAGAGTACAAAAACAAATTCTGGCACAAAATAGAGCGAAACACCAACGTCAAAGACCTGGGAGTGATCATGTCGGAGGATCTCACCTTCATGGACCATAACATCGTATCAATCGCATCTGCTAGAAAAATGACAGGATGGATAATGAGAACCTTCAAAACTAGGGATGCCAAGCCCATGATGACACTCTTCAGGTCACTTGTTCTATCTTGGCTGGAATATTGCTGCACATTAACAGCACCTTTCAAGGCAGGTGAAATTGCTGACCTAGAAAATGTACAGAGAACCTTCACGGCGTGCATAACGGAGATAAAACACCTCAATTACTGGGAGCACTTAAGGTTCCTAAACCTGTATTCCCTGGAATGCAGGCAGGAGAGATACATGATTATATACACCTGGAAAATCCTAGAGGGACTAGTACCGAACTTGCACATGAAAATCACTCACTACGAAAGCAAAAGATTTACCAGACGATGCAACATCCCCCCAATGAAAAGCAGGGGTGTCACTAGCGCGTTAAGAGACCATGCAATAAGTGTCAGGGGCCCGAGACTGTTCAACTGCCTCCCAGCATAGGTAAGGGGGATTACTATCAGACCCCTGGCAGTCTTCAAGCTGGCACTGGACAAGCACCTAAAGTCGGTTCCTGATCAGCCGGGCTCTGGCTCGTACTTTGGTTTGTGTGCAGTCAGCAGGAACAACCTGGTTGATCAGGCTCTGATCCACCAGGAGGCTTTGTCACAGACCGGGCCGCGGGGGCATTGACCCCAGGAACTCTCTCCAGGTAAACTCCAGGAGGTTTAGATCAGGGTCAACGTGATCATTCATCTTTTAGGTTTAAATAGTGGTTGTTTATATCCTGTATTCATTCATTCAATTCATTCAAAGTTTATTCTCTATAAGGATTACAATGCTGAGTTTACAGAATTTGGTTATTGTGTGGTTTACATGTAGTGAAATAATGATTACAGAGTGTACCACTAGAACACCTAGTATGGCTAGGCATTTCGGGCAGACTTAGTTTAATTCTTAATTTTAAAATACTACAAATTATGAGGTAAGTTGGTATTATGGCTAAGTGACTAAATACTAGTTTATGAGTTTAGCAATGTAAATGCTTTTGTTTTGGCACAGTACATAGTTTCAGTATTGGAGTATCACAGGATTCATTATTTTAAGATTGAGATTAATATTTCTGTTTATGGTCAAATGGGTGAGTGAGTGTAAGTGTGAACCACCAGGTGGTATTCGTGTAGTTAGTTGACGGGGTGTATCAGGGAGATAAGATGTTTTCTAATGGTAGTTTTGAAGATGATGAATGTGTCTGCAGTTCTAGAGTTCTCAGCTAGGGTGTTCCAGATTTTAGGGCCTTTGACATACATTGAATTTTTGTAAAGGTTTAGTCGGACATTGGGAATGTCGTAGAGATGTTTGTGTCTGGTGTTATTCCTGTGGGTTCTGTCACAACTATCAAGAAAGCGTTTTAGGTCAAGATTGATATTGGAGTTTAAGGTCCTGTAGATGTAGATTGCACAGTAGTAAGTGTGGATGTACTGAACAGGGAGTAAGTTTAGATCTATGAAGAGTGGGGGGGGGGGGGTTGCCAGGGATGGGATTTGGTGATTATTCTTACTGCAGCTTTTTGTTGGGTTATTATTGTCTTTAGGTGTGTTGCTGCAGTTGATCCCCAAGCACAAATGGCATAGGTGAGGTATGGATAAATAAGTGAGTGGTATAGTGTGAGAAGGGCATTTTGCGGCATGTAGTATTGTATCTTGGAGAGTTCTAATTCTGATTTCTGTAGTGGTGGGAGGTGTGGATAAGTATATAGCTAAAGCACTTTTGTCTGATAGAGTCACTAATAAACATAATGAAGTTGATATTGTCTATGTGTTGTGCTAGAATGAGCTAAAGTACAACTAGGTATAAACTAATACTATAAAAAAAAAATTAAAAGTGGCACCAGACTCACTCTTGTAATTGCACTAAGGTCTAATATAATGAATTTATTGTTGTCTATGTGTTGAGCTAGAATGAACTAAAGTACAACTAGGTATAAACTTATGATATAAAAATACAAATTAAAATGGCACTTGCAATTGCACTTGGGTCTGATATAAGTTGTTAACAAGAACAGGAGTATAACTAGATTTAAATTGACAAAATAAAATTCACAAATTAAAGTACAAAAGAATAATAAGTAAAAAATAACAATGGCAATGACTTGGTTATAATATGATAGTAAGATGGTAGACAGGTACACAGGTACAGAGGTACAAAGGATAAGGTAAAGGTTGGAGTTGAATATACGAACTTGAAAATTTGGCAACAAAATGTTATGAAAAATGTAAAATAATGATTAATATGGAAAATTTTCTTGGGTGATTACCTGTACGTACCTCAACATTACATGCCTGCGAGTTATCTCATTGGGAGACAACAAATATATTGTTTACCGTAGTCACCCCTTGTAGACATGTGAGAAAACTTAACCACCTCTGGTCACTGCAGGTGGCCCCTCGACCCTCACAATCTTATCCATATCTATCCGAGACCAGTATAAATTGGATAGCACCCCCAAGTACGGTGCTACTAATTAATTGTGGACTGTGTAGATTATATTAGTGTAACTGAATGAAGGGGGGGGGTTACACATGGATATATCCATTGTGAAAATTTGTGTGGACTGCCTCCAAGTGAGTCGCCTACCCTGGCAAACTCTGTTGACACCGAGCTCTGAGGTGGGTACTTCAGCCTCACAAGTGGCTTATAGGACAGATTTTCACAAATGATTGATGTTGCAAGAAACTCGCCTGCATGCACGTATAAAGGACTAACTTACTTGGTGTTGCAGCATATATCCTGATCTTCACTTCCCTAAGCTTAGCCTTAGCCCCTTTGGACTTCCCCTCAGAAACCACGTGCAACCAGGAGCCTTAATTCCTGCAATATTCAATCGTTATTAGTGTCCTGCCTGCACCTCAGAAATTCCTATATCCAAGAGGGTATGTATCCCCTAGTATAACTATGCAGACATGGACACTAGCTTCCAGACTGCTCTGAGACACTGGTACTTACTGGGCATGCACTGCCTGTTGCACACTGGGCCCACAGTTCAAACTCACAATCTCCCCAGACACTGGCCAGAAATCTACGAGATAAAAGTGGAGGTCTTGTCTTTCTGAATGGGCCTGACGGAGGAGGTCATCTATGGTACATCGAGGTGCCTCTACCAGATTTCCTCAGGTCTCTGATGTGAAGACATGTGGGGGCGCTGTCTGCTGATCACAGCACGTCTTGTCCAGTTGGTGTCTGTCTTAAGAAGGACAAGCTGGTCTCTCTTCCATACCCTTGTCTCTTCGTTCAAACTAGGGCTGCCAGTTCTCCCTAGCTAACTTATCCTAGTGTTTGCCTACATTATCGGCCTATTACTACCTATGTTAAGGTCTTAGGTCTACATTATTACTATCTACAGTTGCCTTAGTAAACCTAATATTAATATACTAACAGTAAAACTACCTACTCCTTCCCTGAAGGGTAAATCTATAAATAAATAAGTGCCTACCATCAATCGCCAACCTGGGGAGAGAAATGTGTTTATGTTCAGGGAGAATGCTTTTTGTTTGGGTGAGTTATAAGGGCCATCCAGCTCAGCCGTTCCATCATGGCCATGTCGGATCGGTCCTGTGGAACTTTAGGGACCAAATAAATTTCCACATCCTCCCGCCGGCGAAGATAGGCGCTAAGTCTAAATCAAGTTCACCTTCCGCGAGCCCCCACAGTGGACCCTGGACACGAGTGCCATCCGGCCACTCTCGTCGAGCAGACTCCGATCTAACTTCAACCATCCAGTTTCCCCTGTGTGGACCTCTGGGGGTGTAAACTTGTTGCTTCCGGTGGTCTTAGCGCCCTTTGCTTTAACTTTAACGTCTTTCGTATGTCTAGCCTTGACTGAGTGGCTCCGTACTTTCCCACCAAGTGGCCCACATGCCTTGGTAGCCTTTCCTCCCACTGTTACGAGGTTCCCTGGATTTAAAGGCAATCTATCTCCCTCTTTACGTACCCTGTAAAAGTGTTTTCCCAAGGTGGCCGAGTGTTCGTCACTCCCTACCTGGTTCAGCTTCCCTGGCAGTTCATCGTGAAGGGTAAATCTATAAATAAATAAGTGCCTACCATCAATCGCCAACCTGGGGAGAGAAATGTGTTTATGTTCAGGGAGAATGCTTTTTGTTTGGGTGAGTTATAAGGGCCATCCAGCTCAGCCGTTCCATCATGGCCATGTCGGATCGGTCCTGTGGAACTTTAGGGACCAAATAAATTTCCACATCCTCCCGCCGGCGAAGATAGGCGCTAAGTCTAAATCAAGTTCACCTTCCGCGAGCCCCCACAGTGGACCCTGGACACGAGTGCCATCCGGCCACTCTCGTCGAGCAGACTCCGATCTAACTTCAACCATCCAGTTTCCCCTGTGTGGACCTCTGGGGGTGTAAACTTGTTGCTTCCGGTGGTCTTAGCGCCCTTTGCTTTAACTTTAACGTCTTTCGTATGTCTAGCCTTGACTGAGTGGCTCCGTACTTTCCCACCAAGTGGCCCACATGCCTTGGTAGCCTTTCCTCCCACTGTTACGAGGTTCCCTGGATTTAAAGGCAATCTATCTCCCTCTTTACGTACCCTGTAAAAGTGTTTTCCCAAGGTGGCCGAGTGTTCGTCACTCCCTACCTGGTTCAGCTTCCCTGGCAGTTCATCGTGTATACTGGTACTCATTATCACTACTCCCCCAGCTATCACGGGGACAGCTTCTCCTCTATCTGGCGTGGCAGGGGATTCAGGTGGAATCCTGCCACCTATGATGTATCCTACTGGATACATCATAGGCGGCATGCGACAGCAGCCACACCCCGGGCAACGGCTTCGACAGGCCGGCTAAACCAAGTGAGGGTAGCCGTCGGGTCATTGACCACCGGTAAAGTCAACTAGGGCTTGCCTACCTAAGCATGGGAAGACTGGCTCTGGCGGACCGCGCGGATGAAACCACTAGATTGGTTCAATGGGCAGAAAGGCAGTTCCAGCAAGGCGTTGTGGAGCGCTAAGGGCACGATGAGGCACTAAGGGCATCCTGGTCATCCACTGCATCCGATTCCATCTCCAGTCGTCTCGACTTTGTCTTTCCACTGGCCTCAGATGGCTCCGGACGAGAGAGTGAGGTCGACGCTGCGCAACTCTTCCATACTTTAAACAAAGTCACAGTGCATGTCATCAGTCATCCTTTATCCCACCTTATCACCCAAGACCTGTGGCAACGGGTGAGCGATGAAGCGACAGGTGTGGGTACACTGGAAGTCATAGCCGCGGACCTGCACACAGGTGGCTCAGGCCATAGGGTTGTTCTTTACTGACCGGAGTAGCGGTGGAGTCCGGCAGCCTCGTGAGTGACTGAGCAACCCTCTTCAGGAATGCACTGCTCACCTCCATGGCATGAGGAGCGGACTAGAAAAGGTGTCCCAAACATTGCCTGCTCCACGAAACCCTAGCCAGCTTACCGCGGTTGGCGGGCACCCTTCTACACACGGTCGAAACTACAAGACATCAAAGAAGAAAACCAAGATCACACCCCTCAACCTTGCCACTTGGAACGTCCGTACGCTTCTCGACAGGGACGACTCAGACAGACCTGAGAGACGTACAGCACTCATCGCGAACGAACTCGCCAGATACAGCATTGACATAGCTGCCATAAGTGAGACTAGACTTGCTGGCGAGGGCGAACTTTGCGAAAGAGGAGCAGGCTATACCTTCTTTTGGTCCGGACGAGGAGCTGAGGAGAGACGGGAGGCAGGAGTTGGCTTTGTAGTGAAATCATCCCTCATTGACAAGCTGGCTGGCCCACCAAAAGGAGTGAACGATCGCCTTATGACGATGAGAATCCCCTTGTCCTGCGGACAGAAGTTTGCCACTATTGTCAGCGCCTATGCCCCCACCATGACCAACCTAGACGAGGTTAAGGACAAGTTTTATGAAGATCTGAACACCGTCATCACCACTGTCCCAAGCGCAGATAAGCTCATCATCCTTGGTGACTTTAATGCGAGAGTCGGTCGTGACAGCACCACCTGGGAAGGCATGATCGGAAAGCATGGGGTGGGCAGCTGCAATAGCAACGGTCTGTTGCTCCTTCAGACCTGCGCCAAACACGACCTTCTGATCACCAACACCGTCTTCAGCCTCCCTACCCACAACAGGACATCATGGATGCACCCGCGTTCCGAACACTGGCATCTCATTGATTATGTCATCATCAGGAAGAGGGACAGGCAGGATGTACGAGTCACGAAGGCCGTGTGTGGCGCAGAATGTTGGACAGACCATCGCCTCATTGTCTCGAAACTCAAGCTCCGTGTCCAGCCCAGGAGATGCCCTCAGGGCGCGAAACCACCAAAACACCTGAACGTCGGCAAGCTGAAGGTCCACAACGTCAAGCAGTCCTTTGCAGAAATCCTGGAAACTCGCTTGGAGTCCGTTGTGCTGGACGCTCAAAACGTCGAAGCAGCATGGATCGCACTCCGTGATACAGTGTACAGCACAGCCATGGAGTGTCTAGGACCCGTCACCAGGAAGCACAAGGACTGGTTCGACGAACATTGTACAGAAATCCAGCAGCTGCTGGAAGAGAAACGAAAGGCCTACATGGCCCACATCAATGACCCAAAGTTCACAGCGAAGCAAGATGCACTGAGAAATATACACAGCAATACCCAGCGAAAAATGCGTGAAATGCAAGACTCTTGGCTAAGCAACAAAGCCGATGAGATTCAGGGCTTTGCAGACAGAAACGATATGAAGAACTTCTATGACGGCCCGAAAGAAATTTACGGCCCTACCACCTCTGGCACATCACCACTCCTCAGTGCAGACGGGTCAACGCTGCTCACAGACAAGGAGAAAATTCTAGAGAGATGGGCAGAACATTTTGACAGCGTGCTGAACCGACCATCCACCATCAATGATGAAGCCATCGAACGTCTACCTCAGATTCCGACCAACGAGACGCTGAATGCAATCCCCACTTTGGAGGAGACTCAGCAAGCAATATGTCAACTGTCCAGTGGCAAAGCTCCTGGGTCTGACGCCATCCCAGCTGAAGTCTACAAAGAAGGCGGAATGGCACTGGTAGAGAAACTTCACCAACTCTTCCAGCTTGTATGGCAGTACGAGACAGTTCCTCAGGACTTTAAAGATGCTTCCATCGTGCATCTCTACAAACGAAAAGGAAACCGCCAGGCATGTGACAACCACCGTGGTATCTCCCTGCTCTCCATCGCAGGCAAAACCCTGGCTAGAGTTCTACTCAATCGGCTCAATGAACATCTAGAGCAAGGACTCCTACCTGAAAGCCAGTGCGGCTTCCGGAAAGATCGCGGGACTATCGACATGGTGTTCGCTGCTAGACAGCTACAGGAGAAATGTAAGGAACAGAACGCCGACTTGTACTCCACCTACATCGATTTGACCAAGGCCTTCGATACCATTAGTAGAGAGGGCCTTTGGAGAATCATGGCGAAGTATGGCTGCCCAAAGACGTTTATCGCCATCGTACGCCAACTTCACGATGGAATGCTGGCCAGAGTCCAAGACAACGGAGAGACGTCTAAACCATTCCCAGTCTCAAATGGAGTGAAACAAGGCTGCGTGCTTGCTCTCACCCTGTTCAGCCTGATGTTCTCGGCCATGCTTACAGACGCATTCAGGGACACAGGCGCAGGAATCGGCATCAGGTACCGTACAGATGGATCTGTCTTCAACCTCAGGAGGCTTTAAGCAAAAACCAAGGCTGCAACTGACACCATCAATGACCTGCTATTTGCTGATGACTGCGCCCTCAATGCTGCTTCAGAAGCCGCCATGCAGCACAGTGTTGACAAGTTCTCTGACGCCTGCAACAACTACAGGCTGACAATCAGTACAACGAAGACTGAAGTGATGCATCAGCCTGCTCCGGGAAAGACGTATGTTGAGCCAAACATCACCATCAACGAGCAGCGACTGAATGCCGTAGACAAATTCACCTACCTCGGCAGTACCCTTTCCAGAAACGTTGTCATCGATGATGAGGTGAATGCCAGACTTGCCAAAGCCAGTGCCACCTTCGGCAGGCTCCACAAGAATGTATGGAACCGAAGAGGCATCACCGCAAGCACCAAGATCAAGGTGTACAGAGCCATAGTCCTCACCACACTTCTCTATGGCTGCGAAACCTGGACTGTCTACAAACGTCACGCCAGAAAGTTGAACCACTTTCACACCACACGGCTCAGAAAAATTCTTGGCATCAAATGGCAAGATAAGATCCCAGACACAGAGGTGCTGACTACAGCTGGCCTGCCTAGCATCTACACCATCCTATTGCAGACACAGCTTCGCTGGGCAGGTCACGTTGCTCGCATGCCAGACCACCGGCTGCCAAAGAAACTCTTATTTGGCGAACTGCGGCATGGAAAGCGCTCTCAAGGAGGCCAAAAGAAGCACTATAAGGACACCCTTAAGACTGCTCTGAAAGCTTTCAACATCAACCACACCATGTGGGAGCTGATAGCTCAGGACAGGAATGACTGGCGAGTAGTTGTCCAGGATGGGGCAACATCCTGCGAGGCAAGCAGAATCTCAGTAGCTGAGCAGCGCAGGCAGGCGAGGAAAACCAGAGCCATCAGACCCCTCAATGCTGCCACCCTTCCCTGTCCACACTGCCAGAGAACGTTTCGTGCGCGGATTGGCCTGACAAGTCATCTGCATACACACCAACTTTGACCCCAGAATGACTAGATGGTCCTTGTCGAATCGACAGACAAAACATGATGATCCTACTGGGGATCTGTATAAACCAATTCCTTCCTTAAACGTCCGTCGTGTAGACAGGAAGTCATCTATATGATTGGCTCCCACCAGGATACCTACATTTCTGACTGTGTCAGTGGTAATTCCCTGGTCTGCCAGCTTCACGTCAATGTCTTTCAATCGCTTAGCTGCTGCAGCAAGACCTCTCGCTGTAATTGCCCTGGGTAATGTGTCTACCACCAAGGCTGTAATGTCCCTGCAATGTCCACCTAATTTGACTGTGACATCCACCACATCATAAGATTTGGGTGGGACCTGACTTATAGCCCCTCCCAATATCATACTAACTTTCCTTGTGGCTTTCAACTTTAATTTAGCCACCAACTTCTTTGTTATCAAGGATACTTGTGCTCCTGGGTCAAAGAATAATCGGGTTGTTTCGGACCTGTGCCCACTCACAACCTTTGCCATGATTGTAGGTAGGGCAGCACCTCCGTGATTCTCACTCGGATTAGAGACTTCACTCCCACTAATCACGCTGGCTACCATTTCAGGCTCAGACTCACTTTCTGTCTCTACCTGAGAGATATCCCTACTAGCCTGGGGTTCCCTTAAATTATTGGAACATAGCGCAGTATGGTGCTTACCTTTGCAACAGACTCGACACTCACTGAGCTGGGTGCCACAGTCTCTCGCAAAGAGTTCATTACAACACTTGAAGCAGAGTCTCAACTCCCTTAGTCTCTGTTGCCTACTGCTCAGTGTTGTATACTCCGGGCAACTCGTGCTAGAGTGTTCGCCTTCGCAGAACACGCATATTCTGGCATGAGTGCCTCTAAGGTTCTGCTTAGAGGTTCTTACCTTAGACACCTCTTTACCATAGTGCACTCCAACGTTAGTCGTACGAGCTTTAGACTGATCTCTCGAGATCTTTGAGCAACTTTCTGGGTTTTTATGTGGCGATGGTGGTGACTCTTCTCTCACACCTATACTCAAATGAGAAACGAGATCTCCCAACCCCTCAACAATTTGTTTGATCGTGAACCTATTCATCTGATATTTTAAGTGTAACTCATGCACTGTCGTGCTAGCCAGTTTCCTCTGAATCACCTGGCTAAGGACCCATTCTGAATCATCCTCATCATGCAAATCTCTGAAACCATTTGTCAAGCTCATAATTTCAATACGGAACTTCTCTAGGCTTTGACGGTCATGTCGGCAAGCCTCTAGATCCAACAACCGATAAAGTATAGCTACCTTTATCTCCTCAGTGTTGCCAAACATGTCTTCTAATTGGTCTTTGGCATGTTGGTAATTAGTGTCAGTAATCTGGTAGTGCCGGACCAGGTCTAAGGCTTTACCCTTGAGCTGCAACCGCAAATACTGCAACTTGACGGCATCTGACAAATCGTTCCTGTCATCTATCTGGGCTCTAAACTGATCCCAGAAAGCAATGTACTCTGTTAAGGTTCCGTCGAACGTTGGTAAATTCAGCTGGGGCAACTTGGGCAACATATTGACAGGTGTGTGGTTGTTTGGGGTACCTGCAGTGTTCAACCCCACCCTTGGAATACTAGCCTTTAATGTACTTAACTTATCTTTGTACATATTCATCTCCTGATGACAATCTACATCATCCTTAGTGAATTCGTCCATAGCCTGCTGAAGACTTCCCTGGGATTCATCATCCTCAATAGCCTGTAGCTCATATGCTGAGAATGCTTGTTCATAGGCTTCCCATTTTTCCCCCAAACTCTTCAAGCAGTCCTGCAAATCATCGCAGTCTACATTACTGTGTTGGCAAGTAGCCTTGCACCTGTTACGCGTTCTGTTCAGATGCCCTTTGTATGCTGCTACTGATCGTTTTAATTTTGTTAACACTGAACCAGACTCTCCTGAACCCCCATCTGCCATTGTCGAAGTTTAATGAGGAGTGTGACACTAATTGTACTTTACCCAGTCCACCCCACAGCACGTCACGGTGTTCAGTAAGAATGAACAAGTCTTAAGGCTTCTCAACAAGCTTAATAATTCCATTGTTATATTGACTCTAATCTGACTTAAATTGTACACTGTTAGCTCTCAAATCCCAATTGAAATGTGTATCGATGTGAAAGCTTAACCTAGCACTTAACTGTACAATGCCAGCAAATAATTACAGGACTTAACCTAGTCTCAGGTACAATTCACAAATCCCACATTAACATGAATCAAAGACAATGAAAATCACACAATAAAAGGGTGCAGTATACAAATTAAAATCACTTGGTTAACACAAATAAATTCAACAGATCAACTTGTGAAACAGTAAATAAATAATGTATGTAAACTGCTTGGCCTAACTGTGCCCAGCTTACTCTGTCTAACGTGGATGGTTGGATAAGGTAAATCCTAACCTAGCTAGTGTGCTACAACTTAAACCTGGCTTTATAACTCCCTGTAAATAATAACTAGGTTAAATCTGTCCTAGCTACTATAACTTTTGTAAATATTGCACAAGCCTAGCCTAACTGTGGCTACCTTGCAAATCCACTGTAAATAATTAGCACACAAGTCTCCTACTCTGGATTACTTGTAATCACTGTAAAATAATTAAATTCACAAGCTTCACTAGCCTACCTGGCCTGCCTGTAAATTACTGCAAATAACAACTTCTGTGTATAGTCAGCTTGGCCTAGCCTCAGTGTAACTTTGACCTAGGTGTGCTGACTTAACCTAACTTTTTAAAACTGGTTCCTAACTGTGGCCTAGCTATGATAGCTTAACCTAACTCTGTAAACCTGGTTCCTAACTGTGGCCTAGGTATGATAGCTTAACCTAACTCTGTTAAACTGGTTCCTAACTGTGGCCTAGCTAAGATAGCTTAAACTAACTCTGTAAAACTGGTTCCTAACTGTGGCCTAGCTAAGATAGCTTAACCTAGCTATTCCACATCTGGTTCGAAGGACCACTTTTGTGAAAATTTGTGTGGACTGCCTCCAAGTGAGTCGCCTACCCTGGCAAACTCTGTTGACACCGAGCTCTGAGGTGGGTACATCAGCCTCACAAGTGGCTTATAGGACAGATTTTCACAAATGATTGGTATTGCAAGAAACTCGCCTGCATGCACGTGTAAAGACTAACTTACTTGGTGTTGCAGCAAATATCCTGATCTTCAACCTTCCTAAGCTTAGCCCCTTTGAACTTCCCCTCAACAACCACGTGCAACCAGGAGCATTAATTCCTGCAATATTCAATCGTAATTAGTGTCCTGCCTGCACCTCAGAAATTCCTATATCCAAGAGGGTATGTATCCCCTAGTATAACTATGCAGACTCAGACACTAGCTTCTAGACTGCTCTGACACACTGGTACTTACTGGGCATGCTCAACCTGTTGCATCCAGGCCCACAGTTAATACTCACTCACAATTTTTTCCCAGACACTGGACAGTGTGACAGTGTCAGCGTGCCTCATTGTGCTCCGAATTTTCTGGTGTTTTCACGGTCGCTCTTACATGCTAGAACTTTAATTTGTGTCATCAATCCTATACTATACATCCCTCTAGCGCCTGGAACCAATCTTGGGTGGAAAACATTATATACTGAGTCAAAAAAGGAGAATTAGTGTGCACTACCTAGCAGAGTTTACTGCCAGAGGGGAATCATAGGCCTGTGTCCCGTGTGAAAAAATAATAATAATTGAACTTTTCGTGTCAGAGGAAAGAAAGTCTCCCTGATAACACTGAGTATACATAGTGTATAGTGTATACTACAGTGGCTCCCTAGTATATTGATGATAAAGGCTAAGTGTCATTTGAAAACAGGTGAATTTGTAAATGAAGTGATAAGCCTATAGAGGCAGGTGCCAGAAGTCGCCAGAAACTTACCACAGGTCAGCTGTTTTTAAAATCTTCCAGGCCTGCTAGTGTACTCGCACAAATCTCGTGAATACCAGTGAATAGCAGAATACAGTGTTGTATAGCAACTAACCATTATTATAATGGTACTTAGTCGTGGAGTAGCTTTTTTATTAGTGTTCCTTTTTCTTTGAAATAACCAGACAGACGTATACTGTGAATTTCGTATAACCTGTATGTTTTACAGCGGTCGGCAATATACACCACGAGAAGCAATTATTAACTACAGAAAAAGCGTGCCTTCCTCAAAGATTTGCAACCAGTCACTATAGTGATAATATAGCATTTATTGTGGGAGATGGAAAAAAAATAGAAAATCTAGATACAGCGATTGATAAACAAGGGTGGAGGTCGACGTTCGGTCATTGTAGGAGTTGCCAGCAGTCACCGCTCTTCAACAACGCAAGTTAACTTTTGTATTCAATCAAATCACAGATTAGCGGGTAGATAATTTTCCAGTAGATTCTTCATGTGTTAGCTCAAATCACCGACCAGTATGGTTTTAAATAATGACCCACTTGATCAGATCAGATTCGACTGGTCCGAACCCTTGACTGTCCGAACCCTGACTGGTCCGAACCCTTGACTGGTCCGAACCCTTGACTGCTTCAAAATGGTTTTTCGTTGGATCAATAAAGCAGACTGTAAACGGATGGGTTTAGGGCCCCTTATAAACACAAACATTTAAATATATACCAGGAACGTGCACGGTAAGCTTCCTATATACAAAACATTAGAACAGAAATAACAAATAGCTAGAAGCTTCAATTTAGGAGTTATTAATAGAAATCAAGAGTTGCTAGTAAATTGCAAGTAAATCAACCATTCAAATCATTATGAAGCGTGTTAGTCTGTGAGTCAGTCAAACAAACGGGCTTCCACAATGCATAAAAATTGTCATTTTTGTGGAAATTGGTGTCACGCCCCATGTGCAGATACCAAGAACTAGCTACAAGCAGTATTAAAACAGGAAAAGAGTGTTTTTTGGGTATGCCCAATGAGATAAATCTGTGGACTAAAATCACAAGGGTATTAAAAGAGGTCAACATCAAAAGCTGCTTTCATAGAAAACCTGGAAGCTTTCTACAACTGATGGGAACATAAAAAGTCGTGGGCTGAATGGTACTGCCCTTGAATACTGGCCATAGTATCAGAAACGTAAGGCTGGAGATGATGTCCTGGTAGTTCAGTAAATGTGTGGCTGATAGTGCTGTCCTGGGAGACAGTAATGGGAAGCCTGGAGTGCTGTCCTGGGAGACAGTAATGGTGGAAGCTGGAGGTGCGTCCTGGGAGACAGTAATTGTGAAGCTGGAGGTGCTGCCTGGGAACAGTAAATGGTGTAAGCTGGAGAATGCTGTCCTGGAGACAGTAATGATGAAGCTGGAGATGCTGTCCTGGGAGACAGTAATGGTGAAGCCTGGAGATTTTTCCAGGTAGTCGGGAATTATACCAGGAAGGAATAATATAAAGAGACCTCATAGGGAGCAAGGAGCCATAGTAGGGAAACAAGTGTAGTCAAAGATAAAGATAAAAACCAATATTGCAAACTAGAAATACCGCAGGAATAGCAAACACGAGGACTCCACTAGCCAAGTGAGGATATATAGCCCAAAAACATCTGGTGGGAGACTCCATTGTTGGTGCTAGGGAGGATAGAAAGTAAGGACAGGGAAACATGCACCAACAGGGAATACAGTCACAGAAACCCCAAGGCAATACGGAAACCAAGCTGTCACATACTATGCACTTGGTATCTGCTGGCATTGGAAATCTGGAAAAACATATGGGACTGTGCAAACTATGACCACCCTAAAAATGCCAATGCCCATATGACACCAGGAAAATGCAAACTCCCTTCCTGAAAGCTTTTTCAACTTGGTTTTTTTACCCTGAACTGTGTACCATCTCAGTCACACAGTATAGACTGTGCTATAACCTTAAATTGCCAGGCATTCCATCTAAGGGGACAAAAAGATACAAAACATCCAGGCCGTGGGAAAACCTGGGTAGCCACAGCCACTCAAGTGGGAGAGGTTTTTTCGTGCCAGGAAAGGAAAAAAAACTGGCAGGAAATGCAGAAATCGTACACCAAATCCATCTTCCTGGAAAGTGGAACCACAGTCCGATGGCCTCCACTCCAAACCAACAGATACAGATACTAATGCCAGAAAAAAAATCCCCCCCTAACCAACAATACCACCAGCCGATAACATTCATCTTGCAAATATAACAGGTCTAAAGCCAGCAACAAACAACAAAATACCTTTTCATTTCATCCGTGGACTGCTTGCAGAGCAAAGCATTGTTCGCGGCTTTCACTGAGACCCACATAAAGGATCACTTGGACAACCAAATATGGATCCCAGGTTACAACCTAAACAGATGTGACAGCGTGAACAGGCAAAAGGGGGGGGGGGTTGGCCTGTACATTGCAGAGTCACTTTGTTTGCACAGAACTGCTAAATGCCTCAAAATTATGTTAGTTTAGTTTAATAAGTTTATTAGCACCCCAATACCCATGCCTGTTGGGCGGTATCAAAAGATTACAGAGGTACATAATTGGTCCAGGACTGACTCCAAAGTTTTGATAGCTGAGCAAGTTACAGAGGTAATGAACTCACAATTTACAAAGGTAATGAACTCACATTTACAAAGTTAAGAACTCACAACTTACAAAGGTAATAACACCAGGTAAGTCTGATCACAATCATGACAAGTTACAAAGGTATTTACAGATTACAGAGGTACGTAATGGTCCAGGGACTTGGCCCCCAAAGTTTTGATAGCTGAACTAGGTAACAAAGGTAATGAGCTCACAATTTACAAAGGTAATGAAATTCTGTAGAATGGTTTACTCTACGTTTATACTTTGGCTACAATCATGAACTAAATTAATAGAGTAATGAGCAATTCACACTTCCACACCCAGTGCTGCATTTTTTTCTTTGGTAGGGGGGGGGAGAACTGGTTGGAGTATGGATTTATTGGTGCAAAAATTGATTGTTGAGTCACAAACACACCACACACGACAACACACACGCACACACACACACACACATCATCACACACACACACACTGAACACACACACCACACACACACACACACCACACCACAACTTAGTATTAATATCTTTATTCACCCCATACCCATGCCTGTGGGCGTAGTTCCAAAAGATTACAAAGGTAACATAATGGGTCCCATTGACTGGACCCCAAAGTTATAATAGCTGAACTAAGGTTACAAAAGGTAATGAACTCCAGGTAGTCTGGTCACTAACATGGCAAGTTACAGAGGTTAATGAATCAGCTTCACTCCCATACATGGTTTTCCAGTCATGAAACAAATTACAAAGTATTGAACCACTGATACGTCCCACTTGTCACAATTGTAATGAGTTTATAAATCAAATATTTAAGTGGATCATACACCCACACTAAGCGCCCGCGGCGTGCGCCACATAGAACACACGAGGGCGCACGCAACGGACATGTGCACACGAGCGACAAATAATGACATACACACAAGGACGCACACTTCCACACACACACACTCCACACACATCACACACCAACACCCCCCACACACAAGTCACCCTCACACACACCCACACACACACCCTCACACAAACCCACGACACACACACCCCACACAACACACACGACACACCCACACACGCGACATGCAACACACCCACACATGCACATCACACACCCATAACGCACACACACACACACCACACGCACCAACAATACACACACCACTACACACACCTGGCACACACACCCCTCACACACACTCCACACACACTGCACGCACATTCACACACACACATCTCACAAACACACAGTATACAATCACACATCATACACACACACACCACACACACCCTCACACACACCCACTAACACACACACACAAACACACAACACACACACACACACACAACACACACTCCCACACACACACACACACACACACACACACACACACATGCACAATGTGGAATGCTTTATTTAAGCTACAAAGTCAGGGTATTTCTCCAAATGACTGCATATACCATCTGGGATAACATACTTAGCCATTTCTTGATCACTTCTGATGAGTTGTTTCTAAATTCATTAATTTGATCACACTCCAGTACAATTGAACGCAAATGAGTGACAATATCATCTGGGCAAAGTTTACATTTTCGTTTGGTCCTACATTCTGGTGGTGGTGATATTATAACCTGCCAAAGATCTTGTAAACCCAGCCAAGAGCCGGGCATAGTGACATCCCAGAGTCTTCTGCCTTATCTTGTTGGAATGCACCATAGACATGTGGCTCCTCCTGCATGAAGGAATGATGATAGATGGACTGACTTGTGTCCAATCTCCCTAAGTCTAAGTCCAATAAAAGGTTCATTTGAAGTTCTTTTCGTATTATTGTTTCTCAACTGCTAAAATGACAACCCAAGATTGTAATCTACCCCCCTCTTTGAAAGCAACAGCTTAGCCAATTTATCAGTTCTTCATGCATCTGAAGACCAATTTGAAGATGAAATCCCACAGCATGTGCCACCGACTCCACGTCCACAATCTACCATATCTTAATGTCTGGTTCTGACAAAGCATGGCCACAATTTATACTAATGAGTTGAGAGCATTTATGGATGACAGAGAATCAGTTACAATTAAAGTGTCAACCTTAGATACAGGACACATTTGAGTGCAAGGAGTATGGCAAACAGTCTGTTTGAAGGTAGAGGCCCAGTTATTGATGCGTCTCCCATTTCTTTATGAGAGCCATCATCAGTGTGACAACAGCAGCACTACCAGCTGCAACCAGTGGACTGGTGAACAGAACCATCCGACGTAAATAATTTGTGAAAGATTGTTATATGTGTGACAAGTTACAATACAAGCTTAAGCAACATGTTTGGCTCTAAGACGAAGCTTTGGTTGTGATTTAAGAAGAGTTTTGGGGGGAAAATGGAGGAATGGTATTTGGAATTGGGGGTAAAATCCCATGAGCAGGGAAATGTCTCCCTGTTTGTCCCCCAACTTGATATAGAATCATGTAGCATGGTTCATGCGGAGGGCGGTTCCAGTTTTTTTCGATCCATCTGAAGGATGTTCACCCAGTGCTGAGAAAGTTGGAGGGCTTCCGTGCTAGGGGTTTGAATGGGCTAGCCTAAGCATATTGACCCCAATAAGGATATTTCTTTCAGTAACAACGATCTCTAATGCTTGGAATATTTAAGTTCCTTTCATGCAGATATTTAAAATTTTGGCAGTACGAGGGGGGCAATCCTAGGATGATCCTCAATGCTTCGTTTTGCAGTTTTTCCAGCCCTCCATAGCTTCCAGTTCAGACACGAGTGCAAGTTAGTGGCGCTGCATAATCAAGCCAATGATCTAATATAAGCAAGATACACATTTTCACAATTTTTAACATTAGCACCATACCTAGATGATGAAAACCTGCCACAAATCTAAGTGCTCTCAGCTTTCCCTTTGTTTGGCGACCAAAGCTCGTACAAACAGTTCTCCAAGTAGTGGAACCTCAAAGCCTAATACCTGTATCTGCTTACATAATCTAGAAGAGGCCCATCATGCAACTGGATCCTGACGAACTGTGCCTCCTCTGCTGCCGCGAGGACGCCGTTTGAGTATCTTTGTTTAATCCCCTGAGATTATTAACCCCAGTCCTGTACTCGAGGAAGGCAAAACATGATTAAGAATGTTTTGGGTTTGGAAATCCGGTAGTGTGAATCATTATGTCATCACAAAACTAACCATATAATGATGGGCTGGCTAGGCAGGCATTAAGTCAGTGCATTAATCAAAAATGTTTGAAAAGGGTGGACTAAGCACACCTCCCTGTGGGTTCCTAATTCAAAAATCTTTAGTTTACACTTCTATGTCCCTGGAACAACACAGACGACTTTTCTGTTGGACAGGTAACCTTTAATCCAGCCCGGAGAGACCATCCACCAACATCCATTACTGCAAAGTTTCACCACTTATGATTACATGATCTGTGGCTACATCAATAGTCAAATGATGTAGATGGAAAGAAGTTTTGCAGTAAAGTCGATAACCAAAACCTAGTCAATTTGTAGTCTACAGCCTCCGACTGCCAACATCCCAGCAATTCCAGGAACAGCTGTTAAAAATTGACCACTGTCTTGAAAAATCATCCAGCTTCCTGCACCCAACATCTCTGGCTCCAGGGATTTCAACTTAAGGTCACCTAAAATGGAGGAATATAGCAAATAATATTGGTTGCAGTATAACACCAGGAGGCAAGCTTCTGATGAAAACTCACAGCTCACATCGAGCTTTTACATCGCTGCACACAATTCAATTTAAACCACACAAATAATGAGCTACTAGACAGAGAATACACTAGAACGTCATCTTTCAACTAACAATGATGATCTGATAAGAAATGTCACCATAATCAAAAACACTATACTCAGATCACAACATAATGAGGTTCAGTCATGTATGCGCGGAGCCCCAGACCGACATACTGTGATTAGTCACGAGGGAACATTCACCAAATTCAACTTCATAAACAAAAACATAAAGTGGAACCAAGTAAACCAAGTCCTAACCGATATAAGCTGGGATACGATATACTAAGCAACAAGGGACCGCCAACATATGCTAGAAACAGATTAACTCGTGGCACTCGATGTAATGCACAAGGCTTTATTCCTCAAAAAAAGAAGGTAGATGTAAAATAGAAAGAGACAGGCGCTCCCCTTTACAGGGCGAGGGAACGAAAAGAATAACAGAGCGGCTAAAAGAGGTCAATATATCTGAAATGGCCATAGGGAGACACTTGGTCAGAGAAATAGTCAAGGCATCAACTTAGCTAAAAGAAACTTTAGGAGTCAGGAATCGCAGGAAGAACTAAAAGCCATAAATGAAATCGAAAGAAACCCAATGTATTTCTTCTCCTATGCCCAATCAAAAATCGAGAAACGTCCAGTATTGGCCCCCTACTTAAACAAGATGGGTCCTACACAGATGACAGCAAGGAAATGAGTGGAGCTACTCAAGTCCCCAATATGACCCAATTTTTTAGCAAGCTGCTAACCAATCTGAGGGAGTCGAAGATCAAAATGAATTTTTTTATGAGAGAGCCACTAAATTTGATTAACACAAGCCTATCCATGATATCCTGACGCCAAAATGACCTACGCACATGGCGATAAAAGAAATGCCCCTTCACTCTTCCCCAGGGCCAGACTCATGGGCACTCTGTGTTCAACAAGTAACGCAATGAAGCCCCCTATCACGAGCCTTTTATTTCCATCCTATGGAAGAGGGAGCATGGACCAAGGGGCGCCCACAGTTTACTAAAAACAACAGACATAGCCCCACTTCACAAAGGGGGCAGTAATGTAACAACAGCAAAGACTAACAGACCAATATGCACAACATCCCATACCATTAAAAATCATTGAAAGGGTCCTAAGACAAATCACCAACCATCTAGAAACCCATCAGTTAACAACAACCCTGGGCAACATGGGTTTATAACAGGTCGCTCCGTCTGTCACAACTATTGGATCGACTACCTGATAGTGATACTGGTCCTGTACTGGGTAGCAGCAAGCAGGATAATACTGCACCAACCTCTTGTGCCCTTTTTTTTTTTTTTTTTATTTTAAAAAAAAATTTTTTTTTGTTGTTGTGAACAACAACAACAGTTTGGTGTGTGTCATGGCGCCAACACATGGTGTGTGGATTCTCTCCTACTATACCATTTTTTTTTTTTTCAGTGATGCAGATTAAATGGTAGTTTACATATGTGGCCTGTAGTTATTAACTTTTCTCTTGACATATGCAAGACATCACCATCCCTGTAAGAAGCCATTATTAGATGTACTAGTCTCTATTATATTTTGTTGTTTCAGAAGTACTACGAAGATCTATGTTCAATAAAGCCCTAGAGATAAGGCCTGAGTTTTTCTATCACAACAATTATATTGAACATAGAAATCCTGCTACCTGGTGTGATCCTGCGCTTAGATTACAACACAACATGGAGCGTTTTACTAAAGAAACCTTAGAGGCTAGACGTGACCCCTAGCTTATCAACGGCTGCTCAGGAATGGAAGCACTGGTTTTAAGATACTTCGAAAACTTTCCTTGGGAGCCCTTCCTAAATAAGATCTAGATAAACTAAGTCTGCTCATCAATTTGGTGTCACCTAAGATACACGAGGCTATTTCTGATGTAATACCTACGAAGATGCATCAAATCCCTCAAGGTCTCAGTATATTAAACCTACATAATAAATCTTTGCACGCAATCATCGCCTTGCAACCTCGCCGCCAGCAGATTGATTAATCCTTAGAGGAATACTTTCAAGCACTGAAAATTTTAGGTAAGGACTGTCACTTCCCAGCAGTGACAGCTGCTCAGTATTGTTTAAGAGTCCAACAGGATGCTTATCAGTTGGCCTGCAATCACCAATAATAAGGCAGAGCGTTTATTGGAGAATAAAACTCTCGATTTTAGCCGCTGCCTTTGAACCAGGCAAGAGCTCTAGATTCAGCCCAGAAGCAAATCCTTGAAGTATACAGTACCACTCAGCCTTCTCGAGTGGTAATGCCTGCAATCCCTGACCAAGACTCTGCAATGAAGCTACGTGGAAACCTGCCTCAGTGACAGCAGCAGCAGGTACGGTGTGTTTTTCTTTGTGGTTTTTTCAAGACATCCCACGTCCAAGTGTCCTGGGGCTTCGTGAAGCAATGTGCCATTAATGCCACAAGAAAGGTCACTTTGCCTAAAGTATGTCAGTGCTACAAATTCATCAACAAGAGCTAGTCCTCCACACATTCCAGTGATCATACGACTCTAGCAACAAGTGACTTCTTTCTGCGGCTACTCCAAATTCACTGTTCAAAGGCAGTTGTGAAAGTGATACATCAAAGGAACAGAAGTAGATGGTCTTATTTGATAGTGGCAAGCCTCAGAGAGTTTCATCAACCTTGACTTAGTTAAACGGCTCTCCTTGAAACTCTACATCATACCATCAGTACCGTTTCCAAGGCATCAACATCTCTCTCTATTCAGACCTTAAGGGTTTTTTGTAAGTAAATCTCAGAGTTAATGGAAAGATTATTAAGAGGTACATTAAGCTATTCTGCCATCAACTGTGCTCTGATGTTATCCTGGTCAGGACTTCAGAAGCTGCCAGTGGAGTGTCCACCTAACATATGGAGGTGAACTGCCTCCTCTTGTTGTCTGTGGAACTTAGCGACTTTAAGGGTAGACCCACCAAATGCTGTTTGCAAATCTTACGCGGATTGCCATCCTATATCAGCTAAGTCACGCCGGCTATTCTAGGAGGAATCGGATGTTCATTTGAGAAAAGAAACTCAGAGGCTTGCTGAATGAGGGTATTATAGACCGAGTGATTCCCATTGGCGTGCACAGGTTTGTTTGTTGTAAGAAGATGGTTATAGGGAACGGAGACTGGCTATCGATTACCTCTGAGACAATCAACAAATTTACACTTCTGATGGGTACCCTCTACCATCGAAATTGTGATACGTGAACAAAATTGCTCCAGTACTCTGTGTTTAGCACAATTGATCTACAGAGTGCCTATCATCAAAGTCCCTATAAGGATGAAGATAAAACATACACAGCCGTTTCAGGCAGTTGATGCCTGTATCATTACCAGAGTCCCTTTTGGAGTCACCAATGAGGGTGCCTGCTTCCAACAATATGGATTCACTCATTCAGAGAAGAGCAACTCATGGGAACTTGACGCGTATTTTTAGAGAATGTTAACCATTTGTGGCAAGACCCAGGAGGAACAAGATGCAAACCTTGATAAGTTTTTTGGAAGCCCGCCAAAAGGAAAAAAAAAAAAAAAGGAAAAATATCATTACAAATGAAAAAGTGCACTTTTTCAACTAAAAGGCTTAGCATCCCTTGGTTATGTAGTGAAGGAGGTTTCAATATTCCCAGACCCTGAACGACTAACGACCCTCTACGGAACTTCCAATGCCTCAAGACAAAAAGTCATCCGAAGAACTCTTGTCTCTTTGCTTATTACTCACAATGGATCTACAACTATTCACGTAAAGTCCGCCCATTGAGTGCTAACCACATTTCCTGTGACAAAGGAAAGCAGAAGCCGCTTTCCATACTCCAAACAGGACATTGAAAAACTCAGTAGTTCAATCCATTGATGATCCCTACCCATTCGAAGTGGAAATCGGATGCATCTGACCTTGCCATTGCTGCAGTCTTATCTCAGGCAGGACGACCAGTAGCCTTCTTTTCGGAGAACTTTTTCAAGTATCAGAGAAATGTTATTCTGCTGGTAAGAAAAGGAAGCCCAGGCCATCATAGAAGCAGTTCGGCCACTGGAGACATTATTTTAACTGGTAGACATTCACCATAAAGACTGACGACGGTCCATGATGTAATGTACGACAAGAAGCACAAAAGTAGGATAAAGAATGACAAAGATTATTACGCTGGAGGATGGAACTATCGTGTTATGACTTTGAATATTCTGTACCGACCGGGGTCAAGAAACATCTCACCTGATTGCATTTCTCTAGGTCCCCACTGTGTGAGCAGCATGTCATGATTTGCAATCACTCTTCAGCTCTCCACAAGGCATTGTGTCACCCCAGAGTTACACCGCCAGTACCGATTTGTCAAATCAAAGAACATGCCCTACTCAGTGGAAGATGTGGCGACAAGTGATCATGCATGCAGTATGTGCCGAGTGTCAAGCCAAACTTTCATCATCCAGAAAGAACTCCCATCTCATAAAATCCACCCACCTTTCGAAAGATTGAATATAATTTTCAAAGGACTCTACCAACACAAATCAGAATAGGTATTTCCCTTAACATAGTAGATGAAATATTCAAGTTTCCTTTGTATTCCCCTGTACAAATATGGCTGCTTCAACTGTTATTAGTTGTATTTCACAGTTTGTTCATATTTTGGTATGCCAGCTTTATATCCATTCAGATACAGGGGATCCTCGTTCATGAGTAACGAACTTCAGGGAGTTTTTGGCTAGTCAAAGGGTATTGCCTGCAGCAGAACAACAAGCTACAACCACAAGGCAATGTCAAGTGGAGCGGTACAATGGTACTATAATGGAAGGCAGTTTACAATGACATTGAAGTCGCGCCAATCTACCTGTTCAACACTGGCAAACTGTCCTACCGTGATTGCTCTTCACTCTATTAAGATCACTGCTGTGCACAGCTACAATGCAACCTCCTCCCATCATGAAAGACCCTCAACTATTCACGTCGTCCTCCAATACGGGAGCCCTCCGTGCCCACTTGGTTATGTCATTCCTGGACACCGTTCTCCCTGAAGGTCACCGTAGAATGAACAAGACGGATCTTTAGTGGAAGAGGTACAGCCCATGCAAGCTAATCCACATTACGCCCACATTCGCCAACCAAATGTGAGAGACTACAGTATCTACAAGACATTTAGCCCCAAGTTTGAAATCCCTATTAGTGTGGAATCTCAGATACACCCTAGATGTGAAAGATGCTTCGTTTTTCTCCGGAAAGCCCTTGAGACTACCCCTATGGAAATAGAGGATTCTGCTCCAGCAAGTTTAATCAAACCCCCCGCTGGAAAATATCGAACCTGGTGAAGAGGCTCAAGGGCTACGAAGGTCGGACGTGTACGTCGCCCCACCTAACAGTTTGGGATATTACTGTCTCTGCTATTTTAGAAGGGGGAGATTGTAGTGATACTGTCCTGTGGGGAGGGCAGCAGCAGGATAATACTGCGAACCATCACCACTTGGGGCCCTTAACAACAACAACAGTTTGGGTGTGTCATGGGCGCCAACACATGGTGTGTGATTCTCTCCTACTATATCCATTTATCAGTGATGCAGATTACATGGTGAGTTTAAATATGTGGCCAGTAGTTATAACTTTTCTCTTGACATATGCAAGACATCACCATCTCTGTAGAAGCCATTATTAGATGTACTAGTCATTATATTTTGTTGTTGCAGAAGTACTATGAAGATTCTATGTTCAATAAAGCCTAGAGATAAGGCCTGTGTTTCTATCACAACACTACCACAAGGTCCTAAATGCACTAGAAGACAAAAAGAATGCAGATGTAATATATACAGACTTTGCGAAAGCCTTCGACAAGTGTGACCATGGCGTAATAGTGCACAAAATGCGTGCTAAAGGAATAACAGGAAAAGTCGGTCGATGGATCTATAATTTCCTCACTAACAGAACACAGAGAGTAGTCGTCAACAGAGTAAAGTCCGAGGCAGCATACGGTGAAAAGCTCTGTTCCACAAGGCACAGTACTCGCTCCTCCATCTTGTTCCTCATCCTCATATCCGACATAACAAGGATGCAGCCACAGCACCGTGTCTTCCTTTGCAGATGACACCCGAATTCTGCAGGACAGTGTCTTCCATTGCAGACTACTGCAAAGCTCCAAAAGGCGGACCATCAACCAAAATCTTTCAGTGGGCTGCAGAAAACAATAATGAAGTTCAAAACGGATGAGAACTTTCAATTACTCAGATATGGAAAACATGAGGAATTAAATCTTCATCAGAGTACAAAACAAATTCTGGCCACAAAATAAGCGAAACACCAACTTCAAAGACCTGGAGTGATCATGTCAGAGGATCTCACCTTCAATGACCCATAACATTGTATCAAATCGCATCTGCTAGAAAAATGACAGGATGGAGAATGAGAACCTTCAAAACTAGGAGCCAAGCCCATGATGAGCACTCTTCAGGTCACTTGTTCTATCTAGGCTGAAATATTGCTGCACACTACAGGCACCTTTCAAGGCAGGTGAAATTTGCCGTCCTAGAAAATGTACAGAGAACTTTTCACGGCGGCGCATAAGGTAGATAAAACACCTCAATTATTGGGAGCACTTGAGGTTTCCTAAACCTGTATTCTCCAGGAATGCAGGAGGAGAGATACATATTATATACACCTGGAAAATCCTAGAGGGACTATACCGAAACTTGCAGACGAAAATCACTCACTACAAAAGCAACAGAACTGGCAGACGATGCACCATCCCCCCAATGAAAAGCAGGGTGTCACTAGCATCGTTAAGAGACCATACAATAAGTGTCAGGGGCCCGAGACCGTTCAAACTGCTCCCACACACATAAGAGGATTCCACAGACCCCTGGCAGTCTTCAAGCTGGCACTGGACAAGCACCTAATGTCAGTTCCTGAATCAGTCCGGGCTGTGGCTCATACGTTGGTTTGCGTGCAGCCAGCAGCAACAGCCTGTTATCAGGCTCTGATCCACCAGGAGGCCTGGTTCACAGAACCAGGCCTGCGGGGCGTTGACCCCCAAAATCTCTCCAGGTAAACTCCAGTACTGTATGGGCCTGACGGAGGAGGTCATCTATGGTAACATCGAGGTGTCCTCTACCAGATTCTCCAGGTCTCAGACGGAAGACACGTGGGGGCACCGTCTGCGATCACGCAACATCTTGTCTTGATGGTGTTCGTCTTAATATAGAACGAGCTGTCCCTCTTCAGACCCTCGTCTCTCTTCGTCTCAAACAGGGCTGCCAGTTCTCCCTAGCTAACTTATCCTAGTGTTTTGCCTACATTATCGCCTATTCTACCTAGTTAAGGTATTAAGTCTACATTATTAATTCTATCAGTTGCCTCAATAATCCTAATATTAATATACTATCAGTAGACTACCTACTCCTTCCCTGAAGAGTAAATCTTATAAATAAATAACCTTACCCATCAATCCCAACCAGAGATGCTTTTGTTATTGTTTGGGAGGGTTTAAGGGCCGCCCCGGCTCACCGTCCCATAGGCCAAGCTGGATCTTCCTGTGGAACTTAAGTACCAAATAAATTTCCACACTGTGAATTCATAAACCTGTAGTTACCAAGCGTCTGCAATATACACAACAGAAGCAATTATTACTACAGAAAAAGCGTTTCTTCCTCCAAACTTTCCACCAGTCAACTATAGAGATATATATAGCATTTATTGTGGTGGAGACGAAAAAAAAACAATAGAAAAGCTAGATACAGCGATTGATAAACAAGGGTTGAGGCTCGACCGTTCGTCACTGTAGGAGCTGCCAAAAATCCCCGGGTTTTTCTTCACACACAAGTTATACTTTTGTAATCAATCAAATCACATTATTACTCGGGTAGATAATTTCCAGTAGATCCTTCAAAAGTTAGGCCAAATCACCGACTAGTATGTTTTAAATAAGTGACCCACTGATCAGATCAGATCGACTGGTCCGAACCCTTGACTGGTCCGAACCCTTGATTGGCCCGAACCCTTGACTGGTTTCAAACGGATTCGTTGGACAATAAAGCAGACTGTAAACGAATGGGGTTGTAGGGGGCCCTTATCAAACACAAACAATAAATATAAATCAGGAACATACAGTTAAGCTGTCCTAATATAAAAGTACAGTTAGAAATAGAAATACAAATAGCTAGAGCTTCATTTAAGGAGGTTATTAATAGAATATTCAAGAGGTTGCTAGTATAATTACAGTAAATCAACCATTCAAATCATTATGAACCTCTGTGTAGTCTGCGGTCAATCAAACAAACGGGCTTCCACATGATAAATTGTCATTTTGTGGAAATTGGTGTCACGCCCCTTGTGCAGGTATCCAAGAACTAGCTACAAGCAGTATTAAAACAGGGAAATGTTTTTGGTTATGCCCAAATGATATAAATCTGTGGACTAAAATCACAAGGGTACTAAAAGAGGACAACATCAAAGCTGCTTTCATAGAAAACCTGGAAGCTTTCTACAACAGATGGGAACAAAAAAAGTCTGGGCTGAATGGACTGCCCTTGATACTGGCCATGTAGTCAGAAACTGTAAGGCTGGAGGTGATGTCCTGGTAGTCAGTAAATGTGGGGCTGATAGTGCTGTCCTGGGAGACAGTAATGGTGAAGCTGGAGGTGCTGTCCTGGGAGACAGTAATGGTGAAGCTGGAGATTTTGTCCAGGTACTCGGGAATTATACTCAGGAAGGAATACATATAAATGACCTCATAGGGGACAGGAGCCGTAGTAGGGAAACAAGTGTAGTCAAAGATAAGATAAAACGAATATTGCAAACTAGATATACCGCAGGAAATAGCAAACAAGAGGCCCTCCACTAGCAATAGTGAGGATATTTTACCAAAACAACTGGTGGGAGCTCCATTGTTGGTGTTTAGGGAGGAAAGGAGTAAGACAGGGAAACATGCACCAACAGGGAAACAGTCACAGAAACCCAAGGCAAACGGAAACCAAGCCTGTGCAAAATACTATGGGACTTGGTAAACTGCAGGCATGGGAAAAACAGAAAAACAGATGGGACATGCAACTAGACCACCCTAGAAAATGCCATGCCCTTATGACAACAGGAAATGCAAACTCCCTTCCTGTAAGCTTTTTCACCCTGAACTGTGTACCTCTTCAGTTTCAGGAAAGATTGTGCTATAACTTAAATTGCCCCGGCCCCACCATCTAAAGGGACAAAAAGATACAAAACATCCATGCTATGGGAAAACCTGGGTATCCACAGCCACTCAAGAGGGAGAGGTTTTTTTAGTGCCAGGAAGGAAAAAAAAATGGAAAGGAAAGGCAGAAATCGTACACCAAATCCAGTCATTCCTGGAGTGGAACCACAGCCCGATGGCCTCCACTCCAAACCAACAGATAAGATACTAATGCCGGAAAAAAAATTCCCTCCCCCCATTTACCAACAATACCACCAGTCTGATGACATTCTTCTTTGCAAATATACAGGATCTAAAGCCAGCAACAACAACAAAATCCCTTTTCACCCGTGGACTGCTTCCAGAGTCAAAGGCAATGTTCGCAGCTTTCACTGAGACCCACATAAAGGATCACTTGGACAACGAAATATGGATCCCAGGTTACAACCTATACAGATGTGACAGAGTGAACAGGCAAAGGGGGGGGGGGGGTTGGACTGTACATTGCAGAGTCACTTGTTTGCACAGAACTGCTTAATGCCTCAAATGATGTAGTGGAAGTTTTAGCAGTAAAGGTCGAGAACCAAAACCTAGTCATAATGGTAGTCTACAATCCTCCAGATGCAACATCCCAGCAATTCCAGGACCAGCTGTTAAAAATTGACCACTGTCTGGAAAATCTTCCAGCTCCTGCACCCAACATCTTGCTCCAGGGGGATTTCAGCTTAAGGCACCTAAAATGGAGGAATATAGCAAATAATATTGTTGCAGTAATAACACCAGGAGGCAGCTCTGATGAAAACTCACACACAAAATTCAATTTAAACCAGCAAATAATAGAGCCTACTAGACTGGAGAATACACTAGACCTCATCTTCACTAACAATGATGATCTGATAAGAAATGTCACCATTCAAAAACAATTTACTCAGATCAAAACATAATTGAGGTTCAGACATGTATGCGTGAGCCCCAGACCAACATAATGAGACTAGTCACGAGGGAGCATTCACCAAAATCAACTTCAATAACAAAAACATAAAGTGGGACCAAGTAAACCAAGTCCTAACTGATATAAGCTGGGAAGATATACTAAGCAACACAGACCCCAACTTATGCCTAAAACAGATTAACTTGGTGGCACTCGATGTATGCACAAGGCTTATTCCTCTAAGAAAAAGGAGGAGTAGATGTAAAATAGAAAGAGACAGGCGCTCCCTTTACAGGCGATGGAAAAGAATAACAGAGCGGCTAAAAGAGGTCTATATATCTGAAATGCGTAGGGAGACACTGGTCAGAGAAATAGCAAGCATCGAACTTAGGCTAAAGGAATCTTATAGTAGTCAGGAATCGCGGGAAGAACTAAAAGCCATAAATGAAATCGAAAGAAACCCAAAGTATTTCTTTTCCTATGCAAATCAAAGTCGAGAAAAAAAGTCCAGTATTGGGCCCCTACTTAAACAAGATAGGTCCTACACAGATGACAGCAAGGAAATGAGTGAGCTACTCAAGTCCAAATATGACTCGGTTTTTATGAAGCCGTTAACCAGACTGAGAGTCGAAGATCAAAATGAATTTTTTTATGAGAGAGCCAAAAAATTTGGTTAACAAAAAGCTATCCAATTTTTCCCTGCCCCAAAATACTTCGAACAGGCGTAAATGACAGCCCATCACTCGCCCCGGGGCCCCAGACTCAGGGAAACTCCGTGTTACAAAAACTGCAAGAAGCCCCTATCACGGGCCCTTTTTCCTATGGAGAGGGGCATGGACACGGGGGCATCTCAGGTTAAAAAACAACAGACGTAGCCCCCTCCCCAAAGGGGGCATTAAAGCAACGCAAAAAAATACAGACCAAAGCACAACACCATATCATAAAAAACTTTGAAAGGGTCCTAAGAAGCAAATCACCACCCCTCTAGAAAACCCTCAGTTTTCAAACCCCAGGGCAACATGGATTTAGAACAGGTCGCTCCTGTCTGTTCAACATTGGATCCACGCAAGTTCCTAAATGCACTAGAAGCAAAAGAATGCGAGTAAAATTTACGCTTTGCAAAAGCCTCACAAATGTGACCATGGCGTAATAGCGTGCAAAGGAAAACAGGAAAAGTCGGGCGATGGATCTTAAATTTTCCCCACTAACAAACACAGGTAGTGTCAAAGATAAAGTCGAGGGAGCTATGGTGAAAAAACTCGTTCCCCAAGGCACAGTACTCGCTCCCCTCTTGTTCCTCATCCTCATATCCGAAAATAGCAAGGTTTTGTCGCCACACCCCCGTTGTCTTCCTTTGCAGATGACACCCAAATTGCATGCCCGTGTTTTTCCATTGCAGACCACTGAAAGGCCCCAGGCGGGACTTTAAACCAAATCTTTCAGGGGTTTGCGGAAAAACAATATGAAGTTAAAATTTTTGAAAAATTTAAATTACTCAGATATGGAAAAACAAAAGGGAAAAAATTAAATCTTCATAGGTACAAAACAAATTCTGGCCAAAAAAATTAGAGCGAAACCCCAACGTAAAAAGGACCGGGAGTGATCATGTCGGGGATCTCACCTTCAAGGAAAATTTAACTTTGTACCCAAAAATTGCATCTGCTAAAAAATGCCCAGGATGGATAATAAAAAAACCCTTAAAAATTAGGTGGGCCCAAAAGGCCCCATGATGCCCCACTCTCAGGTCACTTGTTCTTTTCTAGGGCTGGAAAAATTGTTTGCACAAAACAGCCCTTTCAAGGCGGGTTAAATAAAAATTTTTCCCCTTGCCCTAAAAAAATGTACAGGAACCTTCACGGCGCGCTTTTAAGGGAGATAAAAAACCCTCAATTACTGGGGGGCTGAGGTTCCAAAAACCTGTTTCCCGGGGAACGAGGCGAGGAAAAATTACTTGATTTATACACCGGGAAAAAATCCAAAGAGGGACTAGTACCGAATTTCACACGAAAAAATCACTCACAAACAAAAGGCAAAAGATTTGGGGCAGCAAATGCCCCCACCCCCCCAAATGAAAGCAGGGGTGTCCTAGCACTTTAAAGAGACCATACAATAAGTGTCGGGGGCCCCGGGGATGTTAAACTGCCTCCCCGGGATACTAAGGGGGATTACCAACAGAAACCCCCGGCAGTCTTCAAGGGTGGCCCCTGGGGCAAGCACCTAAAGTCGGTTCCTGACCAGCCCCGGGGTTTTGGCTCGTATTTGGGGGTTTCGTGCCCAGCAGCAACAGCCTGGGTTTAAAAGGCTCTGAATTTCCCCCAGGAGGCCTGGTCACAGACCCGGGGCCCCGGGGGCGTTGGGCCCCCCGGGAAAACCTTTTCCCGGTAAACTCCCGGTAAACCCCTGGATATTGTCCACATAAGATTATTTACCCAAATTTCTTCGTTTTAGTGGACCCCTGTGCACTTTTAAAGGGGTGCATTTATCGCGCCTGAAATAAGAAAAATTTTAAATTTTTTAATAAATTTATTAATTATATCATTTAAAACCCGGCAATTTTTGGTTTTTCTTGCTAGTTCACGGGAGCTGGGCCCCTTTAACTGTTTTATACGCCATCCTTTCAATTAGTAGATTAATTTGGACGGTTTAGTTTCCAAAGGAAGTCGCACCCAGTAATTCCCAGATTAAAATTTAACATCCTTCAGGGGATTGTTTCTGAGTTTAAAAAATTCATTTTTGGGCTTTCCTCATTCATATTTATCCCCTTTTGGGGTCCAGCTCCCACCCAAAATTTAAATGGTTCAACTCCCTTCTCGGGTAGAAGAATACTTGTACCCGGGTTTTAAATTTTTTTTGAGTTTAAGGGCACCGTGGGCTGTATTTTACTACTTCCTCTAGTCATTAAAAACTAGGCGGTAGTTGCCATAAAATTTTCATGGGCCCGTTTCAGTTTTGAGGAGAGTGACGCGCATGGTATTGGATTTATGCCCTTTTTCCCGAATTATTACATCCAAAGCCGGCAAGGCTACCTCAGCTAGGCCATCATTATTGCCATTAGTTGCAACCTTTACATCAGTCACTGTAGTGTCAGGGTTATTAACATTATCATTATTGTCACCATTATTATAAGAATCACATACAACCCTGCACATAACTGTATGGTGCCTTCCCTTGTTGCATTGATAGCAACTGTTCAATTTGGTATGACAATCCTTTACATTATGATTGTCTAGACATCTGATAAATCTGTCAAGTTCTTTCATTCTTTCCACTTTAAAATCCCATGAATTATAGGCATTGCAGAAGAGACAGTCTCTCTTTTCCTTGCTTAACCTCTTATTAACTGGGTTACCCTTACTGAGGTACTTATTCCTCTTACCTTTATGTGAGGAACCACTATTACTGATTCCTGTCACTTGATATGTGCCTATTTAACTCTTAATTATGATTTTTACCATTGGGAGTATTTTTCCCTTTTGAGACTTGACAGATACTTCAGAGTCATTATGTGTTATATCCTTAGAACTGTTTGGCTGACTGGTCGGCAATTGAACAATTAATTCTTGCCGACCTAATCTGATTTCCTCCAGACCGTACTCTGGAGGTTTTGGCAAACACAGTCTTTGCATTAATAGGTTGATCAACTGCCTGGCTTACACCCTTTAACTTATTCAAAGCCTTACGTTTACAAGACAGTTTTTCTTCCAATTCGTAATGTTGATTAATTAAAACATTCATTTCCATTCCATCTGCACAATTCTCCAGCAGATCTCTTTCACAGTTTTTAAACCACAATTTGTACCACTCAAATTTACTCTCTAAAGCATCTAAATGTAACTTTAATTCATTAGGGTTCACGGTTTCTTGATTCATTAAATCCAAGCACTTACTGTATGCCTTCGTCACATGGCCTGTAATAGCCTGTAATGATGCTTTCATTACTCTAAAATCCACGGACTTGTCAGCCACATTAACTCCATCAGATCCAGTCATGGTTAGAGAATTATTAATCACTGATCATACCTGGAGTTTACCTGGAGAGAGTTCCGGGGGTCAACGCCCCCGCGGCCTGGTCTGTGACCAGGCACCTTATAAGAGTAATTCTTGCACTTTACTCTTGTATAAATCCTAGCCACACATGTGATAGCAATTAATTAGGCTAATTATCATCCACACCACGATCGATTAAATTTGTGTACTCTATACCCACTTCCTTCAATCAGTCACTTAATTATTAAGTAATTAATTCAATTAATTTTTTCACTGATTGCATCCGGTTTGAAGGACCAGCGGGCAGATATGGAAAATTTTCTAGGGTGATTACCTGTACGTACCTCAACATTACATGCATGTGAGTAATCTCATTGGGAGACAACAAATATATTGTTTACCGTAGTCACCCCGTGTAGACATGTGAGAAAACTTAACCACCTCTGGTCACTACAGGTGGCTCCTCGACCCTCACAATCTTATCCATGTCTATCCGAGACCAGTATAAATTGGATAGCACCCCGAAGTACGGCGCTACTAATTAATTGTGGACAGTATAGATTATATTAGTGTAACTGAATGAAGGGGGGGGGGGTTACACATGGATATATCCATCAAGGAAAAACACTTGTACATAATCCCACCACTTACCAGATATTCTCTGGTGGTCACTTGATGTAGCTGGATAAAAAAAAAAAAAACTATCCAATTACAACATACCTAACTGGCCAGTATCAGTCTGCTATAACTAGAAGGGTTACTTAACTGTGGGTGATTGATGCTCCTATTACCTGGAGTTTACCTGGAGAGAGTTCCGGGGGTCAACGCCCCCGCGGCCCGGTCTGTGACCAGGCCTCCTGGTGGATCAGAGCCTGATCCATTCGCCATCTCATTTCGATGTCCTGCTACACCGACACAGTTCTTATTCCAACAGGACGAGGTATTCGTTGGTTTATCCCAGTTTAGAAGTCGTAACTCCAAACTTCACTATCCTCGAGACAGGAACACGAGATAAACAGATGCTCACTCTGAGAACGGTGACTCATTTCACTTCACATATTCTCTTAACTTAGTGTTATTATCACTGATTACATTACAATTCACAAGACGATTTAATGTCTCATTATTATACACATTAGAGGTCACTCTATTAAGATCTGAGACCAATGAGTGAGGATTAACTCACGGGTATTTCCCCTGGACACACACCATGGCCGCGCACCAGTCACCCCTGGTCGAACCATTATTCACTAATTTTACCACCCTTTCACGGTGGTCCCGTAAATCATGTTCCCTCACTCTTCACCAGGAACAGTTATGACACTTCCTATTATGAAGTGAGGCCTATATTAATCCTTAGGCCGCCTTGAACGCCAATTTCCTGGTCCTATGTTTTCACAGCCTCATCACTCCATTCAAAACACTCCCGCCTCTCGCATGCCCTCAGCCGACCTCCCTCCCCGCACATCCGCGCAGGCGCAGGGGGAACACTGTTGGTTCTATTCAAATTTTAAATACATTTTGACTCAAATCAACACATTAAACACCTATTAGGCACTATAGCTTCGGAAAATTAAAAATTTTCCACAATTAATGTACAAAAGTAAAATTGACTGGTAGTAAATATGGTGTTTAATAAAATTTTAGTAAGCAATAATGATTACAAAAAAACAAGCGAAAAAATAATGCTTATTTCATTCAGTATTGCACTGGTAGTTATACTAGAGGTTATTTGGCAGTACAAGGTAATTAAGAGTACTCTAAGATAGTAAATGTGGTATTAAAACAGGTTAAGGTAATTAGACAAGTAATGGTAATTAAATGATGTCGAAAATGTTAAGAGTAAATTGTACTGATAGAAAAAATGGTAATTATTAATTTTAGCAAGTAAATCAATTAATAGTTTTTAAAAAAATATGAGGTAGTACTATGGACAGAGAAAGTATCAATTCAGCTAATATTTAAGCAAACAATAGTAAATAAGAAAATTACATAAGGTGACTTATGCTTACTAGTAAAATCATGTAATGAGGTAGTTAATTATTTAATTACTAAGAGACTGTACTATGAAATTTGAACAATAATGGAGCAAAACATACACTACACTACGTAGGCTTTTAGGTTGGACATTGTTTAGTTATTCTCTGTAAGATTAGTATCCCTGAGAAATCGTAATAGATCATTCTCGTTCGTGATTGTGTACAGTTGACCTACATTTGTTTTTCTAACTAGAATTTTCCCATCCCATGTGAAGCATTGGTGTATTGTGTCATTATTCTCCCGCTTAAGTTTTCTGACTCTATACAGGAGGTTCTGACGTTTTTTGGTAAGACTCTCGTTTATGTATACCTCTTTCTTTACTTTAATAGATGCAATTATTAAGTCTTTTTTCCTGTCATGTGAGTGAAATCTAAGCATAACACTTTTTCTAACATGGGATCCTAGTAACCTGGCTTCTTTTATTTCTGACTCTGGTACAATAACACTTGTTTGGTCCTTTATGATCTGGAGAGTAATTTCTTTACTGTTCGTTTGGTTCATATCACTGGGAAAAAGTGGACTGTTAACTATTACTGTGTCCGATAGTTTATCTTGCTCAGTTTTATCTTCTTGGAGAGTAAAGTAGTCACTGAACTGGTTATCTAAGTTGTTCTTCCATTCTTTTACTGCTTCTTCAACCTTTGTATTAAGAGATATTATTTGTTCAGTATGGCTATCTATGATTGTCTGGATGGTCTTGCCATAGTTAGTCATTTCTGGTGTTGATAACTTTTGTTCAAGACTGAGGATTTTGTTCTCGAGTTGTGAAATTCTGTTGTCTTGTTTTGTTAGAGTCTCTCGAAGATTAATATTTTCGATAACTAAGTGGAGATGCATGACTTTAGGGTGTCTGGATCGTTGGTCATACCTGAGAGACTGCTTGGTAGGTTGAATCCGGGGAAGAGAGAGGTGTTTGGGGTGGAGGCAGCCATGTTTGTTGCTATTGTTGTGGTGTCGCCTTGAGCGGTGGTGAGAGGGGTGGTAGCTGGGCCGGCGTCGTCCTGGCTATACTTGTTGAACATTTGATTTTTCGGTGTTTTCTTTCTATCCTTGGTGCTGTTTCCTCTGAGATTGTGCCTGATAATACTACTGGAATTGTTGTAGTTAAGAAGAAGTTGTAGTTATACAAAGCTTAGGGTTACGTTGCTCGGCTGGCAGCGGGTGTTGCTTTGGGTTTGAGGGCAGTCTTCCCTTGATCTCTATGATTTTCGATTTATAGGTTTCACTGTTGGTAATCTTTGGTCATTCTGGGTGCTACGTTGGGTAGTGCAGTTTTGCTTGCAACTAGGTCATCATAGGAGCATTGGTGGCTCTGATACAGCGTGACTGTCAGCGTGCCTCGCTGTGCTCCCGGTTTTCTGGTGTTTTTCACGGTCGCTCTTACGTGCTAGAACTTTAATTTGTGTCATCAATCCTATACGATACATCCCTCTAGTGCCTGGAACCAATCTTGGGCGGAAAACATTATATACTGAGTCAAAAAAGGAGAATTAGTGTGCATTACCTAGCAGAGTTTACTGCCAGAGGGGAATCATAGGCCTGTTTTCCGTGTGAAAAAAAATAATAATAATTGAACTTTGTGTCAGAGGAAAGAAAGTCTCCCTGAAAGCATTGAGTATAAATTGTGTATAGTGTATACTACAGTGGCTCCCTAGTATATTGATGATAAAGGCTAAAGTGTCATTTGAAATCAGGTGAATTTGTAAATGAAGTGATAAGCCTATAGAGGCAAGTGCCAGAAGTCGCCAGAAACTTACCACAGGTCAGCTGTTTTTAATAATCTTCCTGGCCTGCTAGTGTACTCGCATATAATCTAGTGATACCAGTGAATAGCAGAATACAGTGTTGTAGTAGCAACTAACTAGTATTATAATGGTACTTAGTGGAGTGGAGTGACTTTCATTAGTTTCTTTTTCTTGAAATACGAGACGTTACTGTGAATTTCATATAACCTGTAGTTACCAGCGGTCGCAATATACACAACGAGAAGCAATTATTACTACAGAAAAAGCGTCCTTCCTCCAAAATTTGCACCAGTCAACTATAGTGATAATATAGCATTTATTGTGGTGGAGACGGAAAAACAAAAATAGAAAAGCCAGATACAGCGATTGATAAACAAAGAGGTCGACTGTACGTCATTGTAGGAGCTGCCAGATATCACGGCTCTCTCAACACGCAAGTTATACTTTTGTATCAGTCAAATCACATATTACTCGGGTAGTAGATAATTTCCAGTAGATCCTTCATGTGTTAGCTCAAATCACCGACCAGTATGTTTTAAATAAGTGACCCACTGATCAGAGCAGATCGACTGGTCCGAACCCTTGACTGGTCGAACCCTTGACTGGTCCGAACCCGGTACTGGTTTCAAACAGTTTCGTTGTGACAATAAAGCAGACTGTAAACGGATGGGTTTGTAGGCGCCCTTATAAACACAAACATTAAAAATCAGGAACGTGACGGTAAGCTGTCCAATATACAAAAAGAGTTAGAAACAGAAATACAAATAGCTAGAGCTTCATTTAAGGTTATTAATTATATTCAAGAGGTTGCTTAGTAGAATTGCAGTAAATCAACCATTCAAATCATTATGAAGCTGTGTGTAGTCTGTGGTCAGTCAAAACAAACGGGCTTCCACATGGATAAATTGTCATTTTTGTGGAAATTGGTGTCACGCTCCTTGTGCAGATATCCAGAACTAGCTACAAGCAGTATTAAAACAGAGAAGTGTTTTTGGGTATGCCCAAATGAGGAAAATCTGTGGACTAAAATCACAAGGGTATTAAAAGAGGATAACATCAAAGCTGTTTTTCATAAAAAAACTGGAAGCTTTCTAAACGATGGGAACATAAAAAGTCTGGGCTGAAGGAAACTGCCCTTGATACGGGCCATGTAGTCCCCCAACCTGCCTTTTAACGGGAAGGGTGAATGCCCGGGTATCGTAAATGTGGGGCTGATAGTGCTTCCTGGGAGCAGTAATGGTGAAGCGGAGGTGCTGCCCTTTGGGAGACAGTAAGGGTTTGAAGGGGGAAAGGTGCTTCCGGGAGACAAAAATGGTAAACTGGAGGGTTTGCCCTTTGGGAGACAGAAATGGTGAAACTGGGGGTGCTGTCCGGGAAAACAGTAATGGTGAAGCTGGGGGTGCTGCCCCGGGGAAAACGAAATAAAAAAAGGGTGGGGGGTGCTGTCCTGGGAGACTTAATGGTAAGCTGGAGGGTGCGCCCCTGGGAGACAAAAAGGGTGTAGCTGGAGATACTGTCCTGGGAGACGTAATGGTAAAGGCGGAAATTTTGCCCCAGGTAGTCGGGAATTATTAGCGGAAAAGGAAAACATTAAATGACCTCATAGGGGGAAACGGAGCCATATTAGGGAAAAAGTGTAGTAAAAGAAAGAAAAAACCCAAATATTGCAAACTAAAAAATCCCGCAGGAAATAGCAAACAAGAGGACCCCAAAATAGAAATAGTGAGGATAAATTACCAAAAAAAAAAAAGGGGGGAGTCCATTTTTGGGTTTGTTTAGGGGGAATGGGAAAAATTAAGACAGGGAAACTTTCACCAAACAGGGAATAAGCCCACAGAAACCCAAGGCAAACGGAAACCAAGCCGTGCACATACTAGCACTTGGTTTCTGCGGCAGGGGAAAATCTGGAAAAAAAAGGGGGGAAACATCAAAATTATGACCACCCTAGAAAAATGTCATGCCCATATGACAACAGGAAAATCCCAAACTCCCCCCCTGTAAGCTTTTTTCCCCCTTTAAAAATGGGTACCTCTTCGGTAAGGAAAGACTGGGGCTAAAATTTAAAAATTTTGCCGGGGCCATACCATCTAAAGGGACAAAAAAAATAAAAAAACATCCGGGGCCAAAGGGGAAAACCGGGGTTTCCCACAGCCACTAAAAGGAGGGAGAGGTTTTTTTGTGCCGGGAAAGGAAAAAAAAACGGGCCCGGGAAATGGCAAAAATTTCGAAAAACCAAACCCAGTCTTTTCCGGAGGGGAAAACCCGTCGAGGGGCCCCCCACCCCAAAACCAAACGGTACAGATCTAATCCCGGGAAAAAAAAACCCCCCCCCAAGTCCCAAACAATACCACCATCCGAAAAAAAAAAAACATTCTTCTTTCAAATATACAGGGTTCTAAAGCCAGCAACAAAAAAACAAAACCCTTTCATCCGTGGCCCTGCTTGCAGAGGAAAAAGGCCCAATGTTCCGGTTTTCCCACTGAGACCCCAAAAAAGGGACCCAACTTGGACAACGAAAATGGATCCCAGGTTAAACCTATACAAAATGTGACAGATTTAAACGGGCAAAAGGGGGGGGGGTTGCCTGTACTTTGGGCAGAGTCACCTTGTTTGCACAGAACGCTTAATGCCTCAAAATGACTGGGGAAGTTTTAGCAGTAAAGGTCGAAACCAAAACCTAGTCATTGGGGTAGTCTAAAAAACCTCCGGATGCAGCATCCCACCCAATTCCAGGAAAAGATTTTAAAAAAATTGACCACTGTTCTTGGAAAATCTTCCGCCCCAAAACACCCAACCCTCTTGTTTTCCGGGGGGATTTCAACTTAAGGCACCTAAAATGGGGGGAATTTAGAAAAAAATTAATTTTGTTCCCAGTAATAACCCCAGGAGCAGCTCTGTTTAAAAAAACTCACCCCAACACGAGCTTGTAAATTTTGGCACAAAATTAAATTTAAACCCCAAATAATAGACCCCTACTAACTGGAGAAAACACTAGACCTCATCTTCACTAACAATAAAGATTGAAAAGGGAAATGTCACCAATAAAAAAACAATATACTCAATAAACAACAAAATTTGAGGTTAAAGACATGTATGCTTTGGAAACCCCCAAAAACCGGACAAAAATGAATAGTCACGAGGGAGCATTCACCAAATTCAATTTCCCAAAAACCCAAAAACCAAAAAGTGGGCCCAATTAAAAAACCCAAATTTTCCTAACCGATATAAGCTGGGAAGATTTACTAAGAAAAACCCAAAACCCAAACTTTGCCTAGAAAATTAACTCGGTGGCCACTCGATGTATTAAAAGGCTTTTTCCTCTAAAAAAAAGGGAGGAGTAAAATGAAAAATAGAAAGGGGAAGGCCCCCCCTTTCCCAGGCACGGAAAAAAATAAAGGCGGTAAAAGAGGTCAATATTGAAATGCCCCGGGGAAACCCACTGGTCGGGGGAAATAGAAAGCATCGAACTTAAGCTAAAAAAACCCTTTAGGAGTCGGGAAATTTCGGGGGGGAAGGGGGGGAAAACTAAAAGCCATAAATTGAAATGAAAGAAAACCCCAAAATATTTTTTTCTCCTATGCCAAAACAAAATTTGAGAACAACGTCCAGTATTTGGGGGGCCCCTACTTAAACAAGATGGGTTTCCCACACAGGACAACAAGGAAATGAGTGAGCTAAATCCAAATCCCAAAAATGACTCGTTTTTAGCAAGCCCCCTAACCCGATGAGAGTCGAAGATCAAATGAAAAATTTTTTTGAGAGAGCCCCCAAAAATTTTATTTAAAACAAACCTATTCCCCATGTTATCCTGACGCCAAATGACTTTTGAACCCCGGCGATTTTAAAGGGCATTTCCCCCTGCACTCTGGGCCCCCGGGCCAGAAATCATGGAACTCTGGTTTATCAAGAAAATGCCAAAAAAGCCCCCATCCCGAGCCTTTTCCATCCTATGGGAGGGGCTTTGGGCAAAGGGGGTCGTCCCTCAGGGTTTCTAAAAAAAAACAGGGGCATAGCCCCCATCCACAAAGGGGGGCCCGGGAAAAGCAACAGAAAGAACTACAGGCCCAAAACACTAAAAATCCCATATCAAAAAATCTTGAAAGGGTCCCAAGAAGCGATCACCCCCCATCTAGAAACCCCTCAGTTTCAAAAAACCCCGGGGGGAACATGGTTTTTTGGGAATAGGCGCTCCCCGTCTTTTCAACTACTGGATCACACGACAAGGGCCTAAATTCACTAGAAGACAAAAAGAATGCAGATGAATTAAAAACGACTTTTTCAAAAACCCTTTGACAAGGTTTACCATGGGGTAATAGCGCCAAAAAGCGCGCAAAAAGGGAAAAAAGGAAAAAGTCGTTTGATGGATCTATAATTTCCTCACTAAAAGAAAAACGAGAGTAGTCCCCTCAACGAGTAAAGTCCCCAGGGAGCCGGGGAAAAGCTCTGTTTCCCCAAGGGACAGTACTAGCTCCCCCCTTTTTCCTCTCCTCATATTCCCCACCCTAGACCCAAAGGGTGGAAAACCCCCAGCAAACCCTGTCTTCCTTTTGCAATGACACCCAATCTGCATGACAGTGTCCCTTTCCCTTGGGAGACACTGCAAGGGGTCCCGGCGGACAACAACCAAATCTTTTCCCGTGGGGTGCAGAAAACAATTTGGGAAATTCAACAAGAGAAATTTTAAATTTCTCAGATAAGGTAAACCTGAGGAAATTAAATCTTCTTTAATTTCAAAACAAATCTGGCCACAAAATAGAGGAAAAAAACCAACTTCAAAGACCTGGGATGAAATTTTGTCGGAGGATCTCACCTTCAAGGACCATAAAAAATTTTTTCAAACGCAATTTTTGCTAGAAAAAAAGGGCAGGAAAAAATAATGAGAACCTTCAAAACTAGGGAGGCCAAACCCCTGATGACACTCTTCAGGTCACTTGTTTTTTTAAACTAGGCTTGGGTTTTTGTGCCCTCTAAAAAGCACCTTTCAAGGAGGGGAAATTGCCGACCTAGAAAATTACAGAGAAATTTCACGGCGGCATAACGAGAAAAACACCCCAAATTTAAGGGAGCGCTTGAGGTTTTTAAAACCCGTATTTCCCCGGAACGCAGGAGGGAGAGATACATGATTTTTATACACCGGGGAAAAACCTTTTGAGGGCTAGTACCCAACTTGCACACGAAAATCATCCTACGAAAAACAAAAGCCCCTTTGGGAGGGCGATGCACCCTCCCCCCAATGAAAAAAAGGGGGTTTGGCACTGCACGTTTAAGAGACCATACAAAAATGTCCCGGGGCCCCAGGAATGTTCAACGCCTCCCAGCACCCAAAAAGGGGGATTTACCCAAAAACCCCCGGCAGTCCCTTTAAGCTGGCACGGGACAAGCAACCAAAGTCAGTTCCGGTCAACCGGGGGTGTGGCTCGTAAAGTTGGTTTTCGTGCAGCCAGCACAACGCCCGGTTGATCAGGCGCTGAAACCCCAGGAGGCCTGGTCACAGACCCGGGGGGGCGGGGGGCTTGAAAACCCCCCAAAACTTCTCCAGGTAAACTCCCGGTAATTTTGGGGAAATAAAACGGAGCTTGGAAGGCGTGCTGCTGCTGCCTAAATGGGAATATTTTTAACCACAGATTGTAATCTACTCCCTTTTTTTGAAAGGAATTTAAACTTAGCCAAAAAATCAGTTCATCATTCATCCGAAACCAATGTGGAAAGGGAAATTTACCCAATTTTGGAAAACTGACCCACTGTCCATAATCTTACCCTACCTGTGTCTGGCTTTTTTTATAGGGCCACAAATTTTTGCTTTTTGGTTGAGAGCATTTATGGGTTACAGGGAATCAGTTACAATTAAACTGTCAATCTTAAATACATAGATGCATTTCAGTGCAAGGAGTATGGCAAACACTTATGTCTGAAGGGTAGAGGCCCAATTATTGATGTGTGCTCCAATTTCTTTAAGAGAGCCATCACCCTGTACGACAACAGCATCCCTACCAGCTGCACCAGTGTGTTGGTGAACAGAACCATCAATATAAATAATTTGCAAGAGTGTGTGCTGTGTGACTAAGTTATCAATACAGCTTAAGGCATCATGTTTGGCTTCAAGGCGAAGTTTTGGTTTTGATTTAAGAAGAGCTTTGGGGGAAATGGAGGAATGGTAGTTTGGAATGGGGTAATATCCCATGGAGCGGAGAAGTGCCTCTGTTGCCTTACTTGACATAGATCATGTATCTGATTCATGCGGAGGTCGGTTACAGTTTTTTCGATCCATCTGGAGGAGTGTTCACCAGTGCTGAGGAAAGTTTGGAGGGCTTCTGTGCAGGGGTTTGAATGGACTTGCCTGAGCATATTAACCCCAATTAGGATATTTCTTTCAGTAACACGATCTCTGATGCTTGAAATATCAAGTTATTTTTACATATTTAAAATTTTGGCAGTACGAGGACATCCTAGGATGGTCCTCATTGCTTCGTTCTGCAGTTTTTCCAGCCCTCCAAGCTTCCAGTCAGACACAAGAGCAAGTAGTGGCGCAGCATAATCAACCAATGATCTAATATAAGCTAAATACATCATTTTCACAATTTTAACTTTAGCACCATACCTGTAGTGAAACCCAGCCACAACTCTAAGTGCTCTCAGTCTTTCTTTGTATTGGCGACATAGCCTTGTTAGAACAGGTCCAAACAGTGGAACCTCAAAGCCTATGTGAAGGCTTACTCAGCCCTGTAACAACTTCAGACAGTATTACCAAGGCTGGCTCCTCCTCAGGAAAATTAATGAATAGAAAAAGAAATAATATTTCACAAAGATAAACACTTTATTATTTATTAATACACAAATAACCCGCACATAAAAGAGAAGCTTACGACGACGTTTCGGTCCGACTTGGACCATTTACAAAGTCACAGTGTGACTTTGTAAATGCTCCAAGTCTGACCGAAACGTCGTCGCAAGCTTCTCTCTTTTATGTGCGGGTTATTTGTGTATCGTTCCAGTCACGTTATTGTGCCTTTCTTGTTATTTATTTATTAATGCAAAGATAAAACATTGAAATATGAAGGTGTATCCTACTTGAAAGAAAAATGAAAAATGAAATGGAAAAATGACATTTGAATTCAACGCTAATATGTACAGGAATACTGGGGTGTCTGGTTGAGGTTGACACCGTTTTGTAGAAATTATAGCCGTTGCTGATGATGGGGGGGGAGGGGTCACAGGTGTTGAGTGTCAACCCAACGGCTAGTTCTTCACAGAGCCTATAGCCTTGAATAGTCAGTCCAGATGACAGGAATGCAGGTTCTTTACCGCTGCAAAGATGAGGGGTCGTGTCCTGTACAATTAAGCAGGTAGGAAGATCATGAAGTGACGTCCCAAGACCGTTTTCAGTCTGTCTCCTTCAACACTTCTCGTTGGTTGGCAGGTGACCCGATCTGTCATTCCAAGATGGAAAGAGACAGGTTACCCACTGCTTAAAAAATCACTCTCCATGATAAGTGTAAGATACTTAAAAAAAAAGGTGGTGATTATCGAAAAGTCTCATGTAGAGCTTAAAACTGAAAGGACAAAGTTTATTATTGGTCAAAAGTGAAGCTTTCAATCAGAGAACCTTCATGGCATGCATAATGGAGATAAAACACCTAAATTACTGGGAGCGCTTGAGGTTCCTGAACCTGTATTCCCTGGAATGCAGGCGGGAGAGATACATGATTATATACACCTGGAAAATCCTAGAGAGACTAGTACCGAACTTGCACACGAGAATCACTCACTACGAAAGCAAAAGACTTGGCAGATGATGCAACATCCCCCAGTGAAAAGCAGGGGTGTCACTAGCACGTTAAGAGACCATACAATAAGTGTCGGGGCCCGAACTGTTAAACTGCCTCCCACCCATATAGGGGGGGTTTAAACCAAACAGCCCCCTGGCAGTTTTAAAGCGGGGCCCACTGGACAAGCACCTAAAGTTCGGTACCTGACCACCCGGGGCGGGGTTTTTCTACTTTTTTTGGGTGCAGCCAGCAAAACGGCCGGGTTGATTAGGCTTTTGATCCACCAGGGGGTCTGGTCAAAAACCCGGGGGCCCGCGGGGGCTTTTGACCCCCGGTCCCTTCTCTCCAGGAAAACTCCAGGTAAATACCCATTTAAATGGGACAAAAAAAGGCTTTTTTTTTAAAGTTGTGTTTGGAAAAGCGGGTGAGTCGGTGATTACTTTTTGGGGGCCGGAGCCCCCCCCCCACACCCACCTTTCGGGGGGGGGGAAAAAAGGGGGGGGGAAAGGGGATAGGGGGGAGCTAGACTCCCCCTTTCCCTTAAACCCCAGCAGCCGGCAGTCAAACAAAATTTTAAACCAAATACTCACTCGCTACCCCTAGGTAACAACTAAAAAGGGGGGCATTCCGGGCAAATTTCCACACAAACCCTTTTAGGCAAATTAAAAAAATTTTTTTTCCCCAGAAAGAGACCCTACCAATACACTAAACCCAGTACCCATTTTGAATTTGCAGTAACCTAATACCAAGAAAGATATGAAACTACACTGCAAACTGCCCTTTTCTAAACTTTAATAAAATTTCCCACTCATTTTCCATCCCCAAAACCTATGTTATTTGTGCTATGAGATCAACGCACAACAAAACCCAAAAGCCAATAATACCCCCCAAAAAAAAAACCCTGAAATTTAAGAATAACCCAAAAATCCCATCCCTGGCAACACAAAAACCCCCCCACTATTCATAATCTAAACTTACTCCCCTTCAAGAAATCCACACTTACTACTGGCAATCTACATCATGGGCCCCAAAAAATTTCCCCAATTTTAACCGTGCCAAAAAATGCTTTTTTTGGGTTATTTGGGGGCAGGCCCCACAGGCATAAAACCCAGCCCTCAAACATCCAAGACATTCCCCGTGTCCGACAAAACCTTTACAAAAATTCTATGAAATTTTCAAAGGGGAAAAAAATTTCGGGAACACCCTCCCTGAAATCTCTAAAACTGCAGACCACATTCATCACCTTCTAAACAAACCGTTAGACAACATTTTATCTCCCCGATCCCACCCCAACAACAAACCAAAATTTGAAAACCACCTTTCCCATTTAAACCCCTCACTCATCCATTTAATATAACACGAAATACGAATCTTAATCAAAAAAAATGAACCCAAACAGAAATTAATTTTTGCCTGTGATCCTAAAAATAAAAGAACCTGTGTATTTTTTCCCAAAAACAAAAGCTTTTTAAAAATTGCTAAACTCACAAACAATAAGGGTAGCCCCTTTAGCCTTAATCCCAAAGACCATTTCCATAATTTATTAATTTAGAGAAAAGGGAATTTAAAACAAGTTTGCCCGAAATGCCTAGCCATGCTTGGTGTCCCAGGGGCCCCCCTCTTAATTGTATTTTAACATGTAAACCCACAATACCCAAAATCTGTAAACCCCGCATTGTAATTTTTAAAAAGAGAAAAATTTTATTGATTGATTGTGGGGGAGGGGGTGCTGGGAAAAGAACCTTTGAAACCCAAGGGGGCAGCACCAAAAAAATTTTTTGGGGAACCACGGGTCTGTTTCCGCCATTTTGGTGTTGGATCCCCCTTCCCCGACACGGAAGGGTGGGGTTTCGGAACGACCAAACATTGTCAGTTCCCCCATAAACAACAACAAAAAACAAAACAAGTTTACCCTTTCCAAAGGGTGATTTTTTTATTTTTCTTGTGTTTTTTTTTAAAGAAATCCAAATGATTGATGATGTGAAAATATTGATGTAAGTTTGATGTTAGTTATTGATGACGTCAGATTTTTTAGATTTTCCACCGAAAGGTGGCTAGTTTTTTGGGCCCGCCCCATATCCATCCTGGGGAGGGAAAAAAACCCCGCGGGGAGAAAAGGGGAAATAAAACCAAAGGGGGCCTGGGAAAACTGGGCCCCCAAAAGGGGTTAACGGGAATACATATGGTTTATATCTACATATCATAGTTCACTTATCGGGGAAACAATAAATTTTTGGGAAAATTTGCTTAGTATACGGGTATCTTTTTTTCATTAATAAGATATCTTGACATTCACAAAAGGTTTTTATACTGTCTTTCTCTGTTTTCCTCAAAAGTGGAAAAATTTAAAGCACATAGTGTTCAAGGAGTGACCATATGCCTGATCACAAAATTTTTACTTTTAGTTTGATCATCATCTGTGTTCCCCCAAACTGCGAAAGATCCTTGTAACCAAGCCTAACCGGGCCACTACAACATCAGGGGGGATTTTTTCACATTGCAATTTGGGCTCCAAAAAACCAAAACTTATCCCCGTTAAAGTTACCCAAAGGGGGGTTAATAAAATCACTCAGGCTTCAAACCCCCATTCCTATAACAATAAATTTTCATTTTTACTTCTCTCCTAATATTATTCCTAATGCTAGACACAGTTATACCAAAGTTATTATTCTACATTCCCTTTTTGATACTCTTTTTGGCAAACCCCTATCAACTTTTTCATGAAGGAGTAATTTCCCAAAAAGGGGGAATTTGGAAACCATACAAATTTTACATTTTCCTTTTTCCCTAATTTTTTAAATATTTTATCCCCGGTTTTTCCCCCATTGAGGGATGTTTTTGGAGCATTAATGACCAAGAAACCTTTAATGTGACATAGAATCAGTAATGTTTATAAGCAAGCTCCCGTGACATAGGTTAGGCTTTTTAGACGTCTAGACCTAAGTTTTTTTTTTTTTGTTTTTATTGATGAAAACATTGGGTGTTTCCCCCCAACTTGTAATCTTTCAACATAAAATTTCTTCCAGCTCCTCTTGTCTACCACTTATATAACATTAAAATTTTTTGGAATTTTTGGTTTATTAATTTACAGCCTACAAAGTCATTAAAGGGCCTTTAAAAGACCTACAGCTTAGACCCAAAGGGAAAGGGAAAATTTTGTTTTGTTAAAATTTTACTAATATATTTTTTTTACAATTTTTTTTTGTAGCAATTTTAAATTTAAACTAATACAAATTTTTGGGGGTATGAAACGCACTTGGGGAAAATATTTAAAGGGCCCCATAAAGGGCTTTTTTTTTTTTTTAAAAATAAAATTTTCCCTCTTTTATTTTTTACCTTTTCTTTCAGGTGACATATGTAGGCCTTTTTTTACCTATTATATTAAATTATTTTGTTTGGGATATATCCCACCTGGAAATTTTTTTAGGCCTTCCATAGGGCCCATTAATTTTTGCAAAAGATAAAAATTTCGTGTTTTTGCTTTTTATTTTTCCCCTGAACAATTTTTTTTAAACAAATTACTTTGACTATACAACAAACCCTTGGGCCTATAAAAATGAAACAGATCACGAAAAAAACGGCTCGGGTTTCCCATGGGGAACCAGTGCCATCCCGAAATCCATTGTGAAAAAACACCAAAAATGAAAAGGCAATATAGACAGGGGCTTAATACACAAAGATATTTAAAAAACTATTTATCATTCTCACCAAAGTAAAAAAAGAAAAACCAAAAACAACTATAAAAACCCAGCAAAAATTCACTGGGCACAAAGGAATATAAAAAAGACTTTGGGAAAAAACTCTCTCCCGATTCTGGGACCCACAAACTAAAAAAAAAAACCCAAAAAAAATTTTCCAACTAAAATCCCCAAAAAAAACACACTACTTTCCCCCGACACAGCAACAAGAAAAAACAAAATTCTTCCCCAACCATAGGACTAATCTCGCCCCAAAAAAATCCCACCCAAAAATGCCCATTTCCAGGGACTACCTAGAAGGGGAATTTCCCAAATTTCCCTTTTATCTTGTAAACCCAAAGCCCCACGGAAGCACCCAGATTAAAAAGTCCCCTTAAAAATAACTCGGGAATCCCGTCCATGTCCCCCCATTATTGTTTCAAAACGAGCGACCCATGCCCTTTCACATGCTATTACAAAAACTTTTTAACAAGTCACAGAAACAGCACATTTTCCCCCGAAACTACTCAAGACAGCAAGGGTTACCCAAAAAACCCAAAGGGGGTGACCCAAAAGAAAATTTTAAAAAACAATAGGCCAATACAAACCCTTTCCCCTTTCCCATCCAAAAACTTTGAGAAAATCGTGCATTGGGAGACTAAAAAATTTTAAAACGCACAAAAATACCCAAACCCGTGCCAATTGATTTAAAAAAAAAATAAAAGCACTAAGATGCAATTAAAAAAATGCTTTTAACTGCTTTTTCAAAAACAATTTGGGAAAAAAAAAGGGAAAATCCCCTGGGGAAAAATTTTTTTAAAACCCAAGGGAAAAACTTTTGACACAGTAGACCACTGCATCCTCCTCCACAAACCCTTTACCAAAAGGTCAATGTGTGGATAGGGCCAAGCCTTGCTATTTTAAATCTTTAAATTTCCCAATAGGTACATATGCACCTTAAAAAACACAAACATCAACCCAAAATGGGCCCCTTTAAAACCCGGGGATCCGGGAGGGAAAATGCCTTGGGCCCCTGCCTTTTTTCCTCATATACATCAATGATCTTTAAAAAACCGGGATCCCCAAAACCTGAACCCCAACTCTTTGCTGACGACACGACTTATGTCTCTCTCACCCTAAAACTTGCACCCCACAAACCTTTTTTAATGATGAGCGATCAAAATACGACTTTGGGTGACAGCCAAAAACTTTCGCTTAACACTGACAAAACCTAAAATATATTTGTTTGGGGGGGGGGGGGGGGTTTAAACAGGAGTTGCGCAAGTTAAAAATTAAGACGACAAACACTCTAATTTCCCGACTAATAAGGGCAAATTCCCAGGCCCCATACCTTGACAACAACCTGAATTTCAGCACCCATATTCAACACAACCAAAAAAGTATCCAAAACGGTTGGGATTCTCTTCAAGATATGATACTACGTGCCGCAAAATGCCCTTCTCACACTATACCACTCACTTATTTATCCATACCTCACCTATGCTATTTTTGCTTGGGGATCAACTGCAACAACACACCTAAAGCCAATAATAACCCAAGAAAAAGCTTCAGTAAGAATAATCACTAAATCCCATCCCGGTGGTCCGGTGGCCTGGTGGCTAAAGCTCCCGCTTCACACACGGAGGGCCCGGGTTCGATTCCCGGCAGGTGGAAACATTTCGACACGTTTCCTTACACCTGTTGTCCTGCTCACCTAGCAGCAAATAGGTACCTGGGTGTTAGTCGACTGGTGTGGGTCGCATCCTGGGGGACAAGATTAAGGACCCCAATGGAAATAAGTTAGACAGTCCTCGATGACGCACTGACATTCTTGGGTTATCCTGGGTGGCTAACCCTCCGGGGTTAAAAATCCGAACGAAATCTTATCTTATCTTATCTTATCTTACCCTGGCAACACACCCCCCCACTCTTCATAGATCTAAACTTACTCCCTGTTCAGTACATCCACACTAACTACTGTGCAATCTACATCTACAGGACCTTAAATTCCAGTATTAACCTTGACCTAAAATGCTTTCTTGATAGTTGTGACAGAATCCACAGGCATAACACCAGACACAAACATCTCTATGACATTCCCCGTGTCCGACTAAACCTTTACAAAAATTCAATGTATGTCAAAGGCCCTAAAATCTGGAACACCCTTACTGAGAACACTAGAACTGCAGACACATTCTTCACCCTCAAAACTACCATTAGAAAACATCTTATCTCCCTGATACACCCTGTCAACTAATTACACGAATACCACCTGGTGGTTCACACTTACACTCACTCACCCATTTGACCATAAACAGAAATATCAATCTCAATCTTAAAATAATGAGTCCTAACTAGTCATAAGTTGGCCTGTGATACTCCAGTACTGAAACTATGTATTGTGCCAAAACAAAAGCATTCACATTGCTAAACTCACAAACTAGTATTTAGTCGCTTAGCCATAATACCAACTTACCTCATAATTTGTAATATTTTAAAGTTAAGAATTAATCTAAGGCTGCCCGAAATGCCTAGCCATGCTAGGTGTTCTAGTGGCCCCCTCTGTAATTAGTATTTTACTACATGTAAACCACACAATAACAAATTCTGTAAACTCAGTTGTAATCGTTTAGAGAATAAACTTTAAATTTTGAATTTAAATTTGAATATTTATTTCTTAGTGGTAGATTTTTTTTTTACAAATATGGTCGTACTTTGAGTTTTTTGTTTTCCCTGGCAGTAATTTAGGCCCCTAAAGGGCTAATTATTTGTAGCAAAATGTAAAATTTTACACTTGAAGGTTTAAATAGTGGGGAAAATTCCCTTATAATAATAATAAAAATTAATAATAATAATAAAAATAATAAAAATAATAATACTTAGGGTGTCCCATAGCGGGTTCATCACACTCATCAACACGGGGCCCAGAGTTAAAATCTTCTCCAGTACGGATGGAAAAACTTTTGGGGACGTGTTTCCATAAACCCTTCCCTGTCCCTGTTCACCCATCAGATAAAATGGGCACCTGGGGTTAGTGGATGGTGTGGATCGCATCCTGGGAAAAAAACTGTCTTTACTTCCCCCAAAAATGCCCATCAAGAAGTGCTTTCTTTGTTTATTATGTTTTATGTCATTATTTTATATACCTGTACAGTGGGGCCCCCCATTTAAGGGCGCGTTAAGTTCAGGCTGTCGCTGGAAACAACAGCCAGATGGCAGAACGCCATTTTTTCCCATTTATAAATGCATATAAATCCCAGACAAACAATTTACACAAAATTATATTGGTTAGAAAGAACGGTTTAAAAAACACCAAAGTAAAAAACTTTCACGTAAATTCATTACTTTTTTTAAAGTTTTGTAATTTTAAAATGTGGGAAGAGGTGAGTAGTACTTTTGTAGGAAGTAGGTGCAGGTACCCAGGTGTAATACCCAAGTGCGGGGTACCCAGGTGTAGGTAGCCGGGCTCCCCCCTAATTTTTTAAATATCAATTTTTAAAAAACTCCCAAGGGGTTAAAATATACTACAGTACATCATTTTTCCCTTTAAAATATTGTAGTCTTAATATAGGAAGAGATGTGGTAGTATTTTTTTTGTAGGAAGTCAGTGTGGGTAGCCGGGTAGGTGTATCCCCCCGGGGGTACCCCTCCCGGGCCCCTACATGGGGCCCCAAGCCATATTTTTAAAAATCGACATCCCGGTTCACTAAATTTTAACCCCTTTTCTAACAACAAGTTTTAACAATAATTTTCTAAAACAAATGAATTCAAATTCAAATTCAAAGTTTATCTCTAAAAGGGATTCAATGCAGTTTACAGAAAATTTGGTTATTGTTTGGTTTACATGTATAAAATTGTATTACAGAGTGTCCCACTAGAACGCTTAGCTTGCTGGCATTTTGGGCATACTTATTTTATTTTTAATTTAAAAATATTACAAATTATGAGGTAAGTTGGTATTTGGCTAAGGACTAAATACAGTTTGGGGTTTTGCAATTAAAATGCTTTTGTTTTGGCACAGTCATATTCAGTATTGGGATCCAGGATCATTATTTTAAGACTGAGTTTTAATATTTCGTTTAGGTCAAATGAGTGAGCGGTTAAGTGTGAACCCCAGGTGGTATTCATGTAGTTATTGGGGGGGTGTATCAGGGGAAAAGAGTTTTCAAATGGTGTTTGAAGGTATGAATGTGTCTGCAGTTTAGAGTTCTCGGGGTGGGAATTCCCAATTTTTGGGGCCTTTACATCATTGAATTTTTGTAAAGGTTTGTGGACACGGGGAATGTGTAAGATTTTGTTTCGGGTGTTTGCCTGTGGGTTCTGTCACAACTATCAAAAAGCGTTTTGGTCAAGGTTGTTTTTTTGAGTTTAAGGCCTGTAGATATAGATTGCACAGTATAAGTGTGGAGTAGGGAACTGGAGTAAGTTTGACTAGAAGAGTGGGGGGGTGTTTTGCCAGGGATGGGATTTAGTGATTATTCTACTGGTTTTTTTTGGGTTTTTTTGGGCTTTGGGTGTTTGCGCAGTTGATCCCCAAGCCAAAATGCATGGGTGAGGTTGGAAAAATTTAATGGTGGTATATGTGAGAAGGGCATTTTTGCGGCACGAGTATCGTATTTTGGGAGGGACCCCAACCGTTTTGGATACTTTTTGGTATATGCGGATAGGGGTGCTAAATTAGTTGTTGCAAGGTTAAGCCTGGGAAATTTTCCCCCTTATTTTGGTAATTAGAGTGTTGTCAATCTTAATGTTAATTTGTGATTCCTGCCTGTACCAAACATAATATGGGTTTTGTCATGTTAAGGAAAAGTTTTTGGCTGTCTCCAAGTCGATATTTAATCAGCTCCTCATTCACAATGGTGTTAGGGGGGCAAGATTGGGGGTGAGAGATGAAAAAAGTCTTCATCCAAAGAGAAGGGGTTTCGGGTTTTGGGGATATTTGGAAGGGCCATTGGAAGGCGGGGGACCAAGGGACATTCCCCGGAACTCCATAAAAAGGGGCCGGTTGTGATCTTTTCTTTAATGGTGATATGATCCCATTTTAATGTAAGTTTAAAATAAGCAAGCGCAGGCCTCTTTCCCTAGTGATCAGTTTGTGGGTGGATTTCGTGGTTTCGTGTAAAAGTTTTCTTGGGTAAAATAAAAATTCCTAGGGTTTTCCCTTTTTTTCCCCAATGGTGTAAAGCGATTAATTTTTATGTTTTGCACTTGTGCTTTTTTTTTTCCTGAATCCAAACTGGCAGGGGTTGAGATTTTTGAGCCATTATAAATGAATACAGCCCCCTGTGCACGATTTCTCAAAGATTTTGGATAGCAATGGTAATTTTAATTTTGGCCCTATAGTTTTTTAAAGTCTGTAGGGTCACCCCTTTATGTATTGGTGTCCCTTGCCACTTGGTAGTTTGGGGAAGGTGCTATCTCCATGACTTTTAAAAAAGAAATGAAATAGCATGCGAAGGACATGGGCCGTGTTGTCAGAATGGTGGACAGGGGAACAGTTTCCCCCGAGTTTTTTTTTAAGTGACTTTAGTCTCAAGCTTCCGTGGGCCATTTGGTGCAAGATAGAAGGAATAGGAAATTTCCTTAGGTAGCCCCCGGCATGGGCATGGTTGTGGGTTTTACTGGCGAGTTTAAAATTCCTATGTTTGGAAGAAGTCTTTTATCTTGTTAGCTGTGTCAGTGGGATGTAGGGGTGTTTCATTAGGTTTAGTTGGGACAAATTTTTGGTTTTTCTCATTTTTGTGGGCCCTAAAATCTGAGAGATGTTTTCCAGGTTTTTTTTATTCTCCTCATGTCTTGAATCTACTGGAGTATATAGTTTTTTGGGCTTTTTTTATTACTTTGGTGAGAGCTGATGTGTTTTAAGAGTATCTTTGTGTTTTAACCCTGTCTATTTGTTTTTATATTGGTGTTTCTTGTAAAGTTTTCAGAATGTGGGTTAGTCAGGGGGCAACCAAGCCGTTTGTTTTGTGACTGTTTTTTTTTTATGGAAAAGTTTGTTGTATAGTCTAAGTAATTTTTTAAGAAAGAGCCGTCCAGTCAGGGATACCTTTGGCTTGGGAGAATTCTGTGGCCAACAACAGCTCTAGGTCAGCTGTGAACTTCCTTACTGGGGGCCTGTCAGGGGAGTCAAAATGAGACTTTTTTGTATTCAAGTGGTGGTTTATAATGTTTGTCAGGGGGAAGGTAGGGTAGTGGTCTGTAGTGCTATCTGTGATTACCCTGATTTAAAGGGGGGGGCTAGTATTTTGGTCCATATGTGGTTATTAGGGTTTGCATTTGTCCGTGAGCCTGGTTGGTTTAGTTTTTGTTGGTATGAAAGTGTGTTTTCTTTATTTTTGATGAAATCGTTACAGGTGATCATCTATAAGCCAAGGTTGAGTTGAAGTCCCAGTAAGGAAGGTGGTGCTTATTCATTTGTCTGTTTGTTTTTAGTGACTTTAATTTCTACTGAAATTTGGGATTTTGTGGAGGTTTTGGGTAAAGGGCACCGATTGTTTGGGGCCCCCTTTAAGGGTTTTTTACAGTAAAATTAGCAAAAATGTATTCCCCAATTCATCACTAAAGCAATGGTGCTAAGACAAGAAAATTGGTTAGAGTAAAGTTGCAATCCCACCCCCAATTGGTTTGTTCTGCAGTTGTAATTGTGTGTTTTCCTGGTAGGGGTAATATTAATTGGCCCCTCTTAAGCCGGTTTCCATTTAAGAATAATCGGGAGAAGGGTGTCTTTGTGTTTTCAAGGAGTGCTGGAGGCTAAGTGTTTGTTTAAGGGACCTGATTTTTGTTTTTTAAGTACTGATGATTTTAGCTTTGTTTTGGTAGTGGTGTTGTGATGCTGTTAATAAAGGCAGTTATTTCCAAAGGTTTGATTGGGTGTCAGATTATGGGGGTTTTTAGAGAGGTCAACGTGTCAATCATCTTTTTGGGTTTTAAAAATTTTTGGTTATTTATACCCTGATTTGTGGTTGAGTTCTAATGAAATCTGTAGGGGTTTGGGAAATTTTTTGGAAAAGTATTAGCTAGAGTTTTTTGGGGATGTGGGTATAGTCACTACTCACTAATAAAGTGAGTTGTTTTGTTGGCGGGAAAATGAACAAAAGTCAACTGGGAAAAAACTAGAATATAAAATAAAAATTAAAAATAAAAACAGACTCTCACTTGTAATTGCACAAAGGGTCAATAATGCTTTTGTGGAGTCTTGTTTTGAGCTAAAGTGACAAAGACAATAGGTTTAATCAAAAAAATAAAAGTAAAAATTTTAAAAAATAGCACTAGTCTCTCATAAAATTGCATTTGGGGTTAATAAGTGAAGGTATTGACTATTCTTGAGGTAGAATGACTAGGGGTAAAACTAAATTTAATTAAAAATATAAAAATAAAAAATTAAAAGTAGCACCAGTCTCTCACTATAATTGCACTATGGTCTAATATAGTGAATTTGGATTGATATGTATTGAGCAGAAGAGCTGAGAAAACAATTTTCTAAAAATTAAAATAAAAATTACAAATAGCACCAGTCTCTACTATAATTGCACTATGGTCTAGTATAGTGAATTTGGTTTGACTATGTATTGAGCTAGAAGAGCTAAGTAAAATGTGTTTAAATTTAAAAATAAAAAAAAGGAACAAACTTAAATTGTTTTGCACTAAGGTCTTATAAAAGTTTTTTACAAAAATTAAAGGTATAATTATTTTTAAATTGACGGATAAATACAAAAATTAAGGTAGCAAAATAAAAAAAAAAAAAAAAAAAAATGAAAAAAAAGAAAAATGGCAATCCCGGTTTTAAAATAGCATAAGATGTAGACAGGTGATATAAAAGTTGTAGTTGAAAAAACTGGGTTTAAAAAAATTGGAATAAAAGGTCAAAAAAAGAATTTAAATAATTTTATCAAAAATAGTTTAAATAAAATGGGCAATAATAATTAGAATAAAAATTTGGGGAAATTTAGTTTTTTTAAAATAGGTGAATTATTTAAAACAAGTTATGGTTAGTTTATAAAAAAATAAGTGGAAAAGTGATGTGGTAAATTGTAAAAAAGGAGATAGATTTGTAGTATTAAATACAATTAAACTATAGTAGAATGGGCGTTGAGTACAACAATGACAATTAAAATAGTTGGGTATTGAATTTTAGGGGCACAAATTTTTTTGAAAAATTTTAAAACTAACAGTGGACTATGGGTATTTCTGCACTTTCTTGATTCTGTTAGTCCAGCCTCACTTTGGAAATTTTTTAAAGGGCATGTTTTGTGGAGATGAAGTACCTTCCCCGTGGGCTGTTTCCTAAATGCATTTTTCCATCCCTCACAAACACTGGTGTTTTTTTGGGGATAGGAATTTTTCTTAGCCGATAAAAGGTTTTTTCCTTTTTTGGGAAGGACTCATTGACGTAAACTCGTTTTCTAAAAAAATAAGTTTTTATTGGTTGTTTCTTTTTTAAGCTAGTTTTTGGGAAATTTTTAAAGCCTGTTTTTTTTTCCCGCTTGATAGCCATCAGTTTGCTCCTTTAAGTCATCACTCGTATGTTAAGGCGAAGGTGGGGCCTTTTATAAGCTGTAGGGGGGTCTCCCGCAGGTTTTGGGGGACTGTGGGTGGGAATTTTGCTGTTTAAAATCAACATGTCGATAGTTGTTGTCATTATTTTCTTGGAAATTGGGTTATGACTTGGCAAGTTGTTGGTCCCTCTTGATTTTCCCCGTAAAGTTGGTTTTTTTAAATGGGTGACTGGGCTTTTAGAGTGTTTATGTGTCTAGGGACCGGGGGGTGGGGTTGCTTTGTTGTTCAGGTGTCATTTTTTGTTCTAAGCATGATCTTGTTGAGGGAATCTGCATTGTAGCCTTTAGTTCCTGCATTTCTTGGTTAGTTTGGTGATCGTTTGGTTCTGAACATAAGGAGTTTAGCTATTTTGGGGGCGGGGACTTTTTGACATCAAATACTGGGGAAGGGGTTACTTGGAAGTAGCGGCGGCCATGTTTTTTTGTTTCTGTGTGTGTTGTGGTGTGTCGGTGGGGGAGAGGGTTTTGGGCCTGGTGGCGTATAAATTTTCCTCGTGTTTTATGCTCTCACCTTTTGTTTGGAGCCTTAGTGGTTATGGGTCTTCTTTTATTTTCTGACCCTGTCCATTGGCTGTGGCTTCGGGTGAAAGGGGGCTGGGTGTTGGGGTAATGTTGGGAGTTCACTTAGTGGCAGCGGGGGAGGAGTTGCTAGAAGAGCCTTTAGTTGGTATTTGTGAACTTTTGGTGATTTCTGCAGTTTTCTTTATATCATTTTGGGGTTTTACACATGTTAGTGTTATGCGGGTCTTTATTAGGTCACAGGGCTGTGGGGGAAACCCAGGTAAATAAAAAATAAAGGAAAGGTTTTCCCGTTGCGCTGCTGCTGCCGCTATGAAGGTAGAAAAATGAATAATTCTGCCGAAAATTGTAAACAAAGCTGAGTGAGGGGGTGGCTGGGGGCCAAACGCAGATTTATACACGTTTTCTCGTGGCTGAGCAGGAAAACTAAATTTGTCCCTCCCCCCGGTACCCTACAGCTCCATAAATTTTTTAACCTAGCACATAAATATGCAATAAATACCAAAAACAAGTTTACACTAACTTAGGGTTTGCAATAGAAATAGGGATTAAAATCACAAAAAAGGTAAGATACACACAATTTCACTTATTACTTACCTTAAAATATTTAAAATTAAGTGTGAGAGGTGGGGTGGCAGGGGGTTTTTTTTGAAAAAAATCGAATGGCGCACCATATCCCTAATTGGCACTTAAAGCAAAAGGCTTACGACTTTTCTTTTTAACAGCTAACCTTAGATGCCATCACAATGAAGCCAAATGTTAACGAAAGAGTAAACGAGAGAGAGAAGAGATACAGAGTTGAGACAATGTAAGAACACAAAAGAACAGGTAGTGGACGATCTGGTCAGGCGAAATAAAAGTGTATTAATATGTGTCTACTTTTTTCGTTCACGTCCATTTAAGTTTGTGAAAAAATTTTCCCCAAAATTTTTTTTTATAATAATAATTTTCCCCCCAATACAAATTTTTACATTTTGTACAAGTTATTCAGAATAAACAAAAAGCAACACATAATTTTTAGAGTGAATAAAGAAAAAAATATTATTAAACCCTTTCAGGGGCCAAGGGCCCCAAATCTGGAGTCACGCACCGTTCAGAATTTTCAAAAAAAAAAAATTTTTTATTTTTTCTTTTTTGAAAAGAAAAGAATCTTTTTTTTGAAAAGGGAATAAAAAAAAAAAGTACAATTTGGTGGGAAAATTTACGAAATTAGCTCCGCGAATTTTTGTGTCAGCGAAAATTACGAATCGGCGATTTTGCCCCACTTTGACTCCCATTTTAGGCCAAATTTCATTTTCCAACAACCAAATTCTTAGCTTTTTATAGTTTACTTTATTTTTATCGATTGAGCACAAGAAATCGCCAAGGGCCAAATGTTTCAACTACAAAATAAAGTGATCGGAAATTTTTTTTTAATTTTTGGGCCCAAATTTTAAAAAAAGTTCAAAATATTCCAATTTTTAAATAGGTCCAGAAAAAAACAAGAGCATTTCCCGGGATAAACTAACATTCCTCTGTTCATTAGTATGTTTTTTAGGCTTTACAAAAAAATTCCATTTTTTTTTTTATTTACTAAGAATTTTATTCACACCAAAAAAAAAAGATTTACTGCTATGCAATACTGTAAAAAATTTTTATAATATCATCACCATTTGTGAAAGTATATTAACCCCCCCGCTGAGTGTATTAGAGTTGAGGTCGTTTGTTTACCTTGAAAGGGAAAAATTCAAAAATTTCCCCTACTTTGAGCTCGTTTCAAGCCATTTCCCGGCTAAAACCAATCAAAAATCATCTCTATTTCGTATTGTTTCCATTCTATAAAAAGACCAAGAAAAAAGCAAATACAAACTATAAAAAAATCGAAAAAACTGCAAAATTTCTGTTTTTAAACAAAAAATCTGATTTCGTTTTTTTCCATTAACACAGTGTGTGCAGGATTTTCTTTATGTGGTGCACACATACCCCTAATGTATTCCCTTTATATCTAGGCCCAAATGTACCCCTCCTTTTTCAGGTGGCGACTCATGGGTAGATTACGTTTGGACACTCACCATAAAGCCCCTAGATCTACGGGACGGACCCGAAAGGGTTAATAATAATAATATTAAAAATTATTATTTTTTAATTAAATAATAAAAAAATAATAAAAATAAGATATTTTAATATTATTATTATAAAAAAGCACTAAACCCCCAAGGGTCAAAAATTGTTTTTATATTTGATAAAGGCATACAAAAGAATATTTTTCTAATTATCCCCCATTTGACTAGAGGAAAAAGAATTGTTCCCACACTACTACACAGCCCCTTTTTAAACAAATCTCATATTTACATCAATTTTTATTTGGAGTGTATGATCAGTTTATTGCTATGTAATGGGTTTATATAAAATTTTTTAGGAAAATATCATAGTGGATTAAAGAAAAAAGGGGGGCCTTTTTGATGTAAAAAAAGACATTTAGGTGCCCAAAAGGTTTTTTATTACGTAGTATTGGCTCTGAGTAAGAGAGACTTAGCGATTTTAAGTGTCCCCCCCCGCACCCGGTTTAAGTATATTTAGGTAAAGGGACACTAAGTATAATTACAAGACATTAAAAAATTTTTGCTTTAAATTATAAACACTTGAAATTTTTTGGAAAGTTTTCCCGACATAAAAAATGTGGCACAGAAAATGTAAAAAAACTGGGTGGGGGGCGCCCCATTTTAAAGACCCCTTCCTTTTAGCAAAAATTTGGTCATAAATTTTACTCGCCCCTTTAGCGGAACCCCTAAGCAAAATCCTTTAAAAGGGGGGCCCTTTCTGTACATTACTTTATAAATAAAGATATTATTAATTTTTCTGCAATTCATTAAAAGGTATACAGACCTAGATGGGGCATCAAGACAATTACAATATAGAAAGCCCCTTTTTATGCAAGATTTTGTCCCAGGATGAACCCCCAACCCTCGAAACACCCAGTACCATTTTTCTGATTTTTTTATTATTTATTTATTTTAGCTTTGCAAACAGTCATTGAGTTTTGTATTTTCAATAGTGGGGTTTCAAAAGCAAGGAGGCCTCTTTTTGCCTAGGGATTATGGGAACTTAAATTATTGGCTTACGTTACTTTAAAACAAAAAATTTTTATATATAGGGACAGTAGAATAAATTATTTCATAGTTAACGTGATTATTTAAATTTTAAATGAATCAAAATTTAATAAGACAAAAGTATATTCAAATATTCAAAAATGCTTTTTGTGAAAACAATGATTCAATTTTATTCCCTTTAACAAAAGGATAAAAAGGGTTTAAAGTGTTTTGAAGTTATGATGTGGGATAATAGTGGTAAGTTTGTATGGTATTTTTGCATTTATCTAGGGTGATTAAGTGGCTTTGAGAAAAATCTTAAAATTTATTTTCAGACTGGGTTTTTTTAATACTTCTGGAATGATTTTCCCTATTTTGGGACCCTTATGTGCATAGATTTTTTCACGTGTGTATGGACATGAGGTATATCAAAAAAAAGATCGTGTCTTGGGGTTGGGGCATGTGTCCTTTTAGGTTGGGGAGGGGAATTTGAGGGGGGGTTTTATTTTCATGTATTCTATGATGTAGAGGGGACATGAATAAGTATGGATGTTCTTAATGGTGACAATTTAGACTTTTGAAAATGGGGGAGTATGCGGCGGGGGGGGGGAATTTTTCATTCTTACTGCTTCCTTTTGCTGGGTTATTAGGGGTTTTTGGGGATTGGATGTTGTTGATCCCTATGCACATATTCCATATATAAGATAAGGGTATATGAGTGAATGGTACAGTGCCAGGAGAGCTGATTGTGGAATGTAGTATCTTTCTTATCTTTGATAGTATGCCTATAGTCTTGGAGATTTTCTTGGTGATTTGTTCTATCTGTGTCTGGAACTTAAGGCTACTGTCAAGGTGGATACCTAGGAATTTTCCCTCTGTGAGTCTTGTGACTGATGATCCATTTAGCATTATGTTAATTGGATCATTTGCAGCTTTGTTTCCAAACTGAATGAAATAGGTTTTATCAGTGTTCAGGGTAAGTTTTTTAGTCATCATCTAGCCAGATATTTTCTGTAATTCGGCATTGACTGTGTTTGCTAGTATGACTGTGTTTGGGTGGGAAAAGACATACGTAGTGTCATCTGCAAATAATATGGGTTTGAGTAGCTGTCATGCATTTGGTAGATCATTGATGTAGATGAGAAAGAGTTTACCTGGAGAGAGTTCCGGGGATCAACGCCCCTGTGGCCCGGTCTGTGACCAGGCCTCCTGGTGGATCAGAGCCTGATCAACCAGGCTGTTACTGCTGGCTGCACGCAAACCAACGTATGAGCCAGAGGCCGGCTGATCAGGAACCGACTTTAGGTGCTTTTCCAGTGCCAGCTTGAAGACTGCCAGGGGTCTGTTGGTAATCCCCCTTATGTGTGCTGGGAGGCAGTTGAACAGTCTCGGGGCCCCTGACACTTATTGTATGGTCTCTTAACGTGCTACTGACACCCCTGCTTTTCATTGGGGGGATGTTCCATCGTCTGCCAAGTCTTTTGCTTTCATAGTGAGTGATTTTCGTGTGCAAGTTCGGTACTAGTTACTCTAGGATTTTCCAGGTGTATATAATCATGTATCTCTCCCGCCTGCATTCCAGGGAATACAGGTTCAGGAACCTCAAGCGCTCCTAGTAATTGAGGTGTTTTATCTCCGTTATGCGTGCTGTGAAGGTTCTCTGTACATTTTCTAGGTCAGCAATTTCACCTGCCTTGAAAGGTGCTGTTAGTGTGCAGCAATATTCCAGCCTAGATAGAACAAGTGACATGAAGAGTGTCATCATGGGCTTGGCATCCCTCGTTTTGAAGGTTCTCATTATCCATCCTGTCATTTTTTAGCAGATGCGATTGATGCAATGTTATGGTCCTTGAAGGTGAGATCCTCTGACATGATCACTCCCAGGTCTTTGACGTTGGTGTTTCACTCAATTTTGTGGCCAGAATTTGTTTTGTACTCTGATGAAGATTTAATTTCCTCGTGTTTACCATATCTGAGTAATTGAAATTTCTCATCGTTGAACTTCATATTGTTTTCTGCAGCCCACTGAAAGATTTGGTTGATGTCCGCCTGGAGCCTTGCAGTGTCTGCAATGGAAGACACTGTCATGCAGATTCGGGTGTCATCTGCAAAGGAAGACACGGTGCTGTGGCTGACATCCTTGTCTATGTCAGATATGAGGATGAGGAACAAGATGGGAGCGAGTACTGTGCCTTGTGGAACAGAGCTTTTCACCGTGGCTGCCTCGGACTTTACTCTGTTGACTACTACTCTCTGTGTTCTGTTAGTGAGGAAATTATAGATCCATCGACCGACTTTTCCTGTTACTCCTTTAGCATGCATTTTGTGCGCTATTACGCCATGGTCACACTTGTCGAAGGCTTTTGCATAGTCTGTATATATTACATCTGCATTCTTTTTGTCTTCTAGTGCATCTAGGACCTTGTCATAGTGATTCAATAGTTGAGACAGACAGGAGTGACCTGTTCTAAACCCATGTTGCCCTGAGTTTTGTAACTGATTGGTTTCTAGATGGGTGGTGATCTTGCTTCTTAGGACCCATTCAAAGATTTTTATGATATGGGATGTTAGTGCTATCGGTCTGTAGTTCTTTGCTGTTGCTTTACTGCCCCCTTTGTTGAGTGGGGCTATGTCTGTTGTTTTTAGTAACTGTGGGATGACCCGTGTGTCCATGCTCCCTCTCCATAGGATGGTAAAGAACTGCAAGAAGCCCCTTCTTGCAGTTCTTGATGAACACGGAGTTCCATGAGTCTGGCCCTGGGGCAGAGTGCATGGGCATGTCATTTATCGCCTGTTCGAAGTCATTTGGCGTCAGGATAACATCAGATATGCTTGTGTTAACCAAATTCTGTGGCTCTCTCATAAAAAATTCATTTTCATCTTCGACTCTCAGTCTGGTTAGTGGCTTGCTATAAACTGAGTCATATTGGGACTTGAGTAGCTCACTCATTTCCTTGCTGTCATCTGTGTAGGACCCATCTTGTTTAAGTAAGGGCCCAATACTGGACGTTGTTCTCGACTTTGATTTGGCATAGGAGAAGAAATACTTTGGGTTTCTTTCGATTTCATTTATGGCTTTTAGTTCTTCCCGTGATTCCTGACTCCTATAAGATTACTTTAGCTTAAGTTCGATGTTTGCTATTTCTCTGACCAGTGTCTCCCTACGCATTTCAGATAGATTGACATCTTTTAGCTGCTCTGTTATACTTTTCCGTCGCCTGTAAAGGGAGCGCCTGTCTCTTTCTATTTTACATCTACTCCTCCTTTTTCTTAGAGGAATAAGCCTTGTGCATACATCGAGTGCCACCAAGTTAATCTGTTCTAGGCATAAGTTGGAGTCTGTGTTGCTTAGTATATCTTCCCAACTTAAATCGGTTAGGACTTGGTTTACTTGGTCCCACTTTATGTTTTTGTTATTGAAGTTGAATTTGGTGAATGCTCCCTCGTGACCAATCTCATTTTGTCGGTCTGGGGCTCCGCGCATACATGTCTGAACCTCAATTATTTTGTGATCTGAGTATATTGTTTTTGATATGGTGACATTTCTTATTAGATCATCATTGTTAGTGAAGATGAGGTCTAGTGTATTCTCCATTCTAGTAGGCTCTGTTATTTGCTGGTTTAAATTGAATTTTGTGCAGAAATTTAAAAGCTCGTGTGAGTGTGAGTTTTCATCAGAGCTGCCTCCTGGTGTTATTACTGGAACAATATTATTTGCTATATTCCTCCATTTTAGGTGCCTTAAGTTGAAATCCCCCAGGAGCAAGATGTTGGGTGCAGGAGCTGGAAGATTTTCTAGACAGTGGTCAATTTTTAACAGCTGTTCCTGGAATTGCTGGGATGTTGCATCCGTAGGCTTGTAGACTACCACAATGACTAGGTTTTTGTTCTCGATCTTTACTGCTAAAACTTCCACTACATCATTTGAGGCATTAAGCAGTTCTGTGCAAACAAGTGACTCTGCAATGTACAGGCCAACAATAATTTTATCATGTTTTATTATAACTTTAGTAGTCACTGGTGTAGCACTTTTAATTTCCTGCAACACTTTCTCCACATTGTTCACAACTGTACTAACTGTTTGACGAGCCAAACCAAGCTTACGTGCTATCTCAGCCATTGATATACCTGGTTCACTAAGTTTAATAATTTCTAACTTGGCACTTAACCCTTTCAGGGTCCGTGCCGTAGATTTACGGCTTTACGTTCAGTGTCAAAACCGTAGATCTATGCCATGAGCTCAGCTCACTCTGATAAGCTGTGAGTGGTAAATTTTGGCCTAGATATGAGAGAATCCATCTATGTGGTATGTGTGCACCACATAAAACAAATCCTGCAGCACACAGTGTAAAATGAGAGAAAAAAAGCTGAGACCGTGATTTTCGATTAAAACAGCTATTTTGCAGTGTTTTTTGCATGTTTTTTATAGTTGTATTTGTAATTTCTTAGTCTCATTTGATAGAATGGAAGACATATTACAGAAATTGAGATGATTTTGATTGGTTTAGCACTGGAAATGGCTTGAAACTGAGCTCAAAGTAGCGGAAATGTTAAATTTTTGCTGATGTTCAAGAGTAAACAGACGACCTCACACATCTAATACACGCCAGCTGGTGGGTCTAATATACATTCACAAATGTGGTGATGATATTTATACAATTATTACAATATTGCATAACAGTAAATCTTCTATTTTTTATTTGAATAAGACTTCATTATTTGAATAAAAAATCAAAATGGAATTAATTTGTAAAGCCTCAAAACATAACTAATGAACAGAGGAAATGTTATTTTAGTGCCAGGAATACCTACATTGTTTAGTCTGGACCCTATTTTGAAAGTGGGATATTTTGAACTTTGGCAAAATTACCAATTTCTGATCACTTTATTTTGTAGTTGAAACAGTTGACTTGGCGATTTCTTGTGCTCAGTCGATAGATTAGAAGTAATACTAGTGAAATAGCTAAGAATTTGGTCGACTGGAATAATGTACGTGTCATTGGCCTAAAATGGGAGTCAAAGTCGGCAAAATCGCCGATTCGTAAAGGTTGCTGACACATCAAAATTCGCGAGAGCATAATTTCTTCAATTTTCCATCAAATTTCATTCTTTTTGTTTTATTACCTTCAGAAAAAGATTCTCTACCATTTCATAAGAAAAATAATTTTTTTTTTTTTTTAAATTCATGGACCCTGGTGCGCAATTTGAAATTTGGCCTCTGGACCCTGAAAGGGTTAAAGTAAGAGGCTTACGACTATTCTTTTTATCACAACTAAGCTTAGATGCCATCGTCAATGAGAGCCATTTAGTTAGCAAAGAGTAAACGAGAGAGAACGGAACACGGCTCAGACAGTGTAAAAACCCCACAACAAAACAGGTGGTGGACATACCGGTCAGGCGAAATAGCGGTTTTAAATCTGTCCAGTTTTTTTCATTCACGTATTTTTTAAGAATTTGTAAAACTTTTATTTTTACAATTTTTTTTTTTTTTTTAAAATTTAAAAACAAACTTACATTGGTAAAAAAGTTGAACAAATTGAAATTTGGGGGGGCAAATGTTTTGTTAGTGGGTGGATTGTAAGGCCTGCCTATTAGGGGCCCAACAGGCCTCCTGCAGTGTTCCTCCTTTCTTATGTTCTTATGTTCAAGGGAAAACGATTACATCGTCTTACACTCTACTGCTTGTTTACTTTTGCTCGACTGAAGAACCCTATTGTGGGTGAAAATTTTTGGTAAAGTTCCCTAATTTTGCTCATGGTCAGTAGACAAACTGAAGCAAAATAAGCCCCCGGGACCCGTGAGTTGTTTTCCAGGGTAATTAAGGAATCAGTGGACTTAGTCACCTTTAAACAAGTTTTTTTTAATGCGCCACCCTTCCCAGTTTTGTGTCAGGTTGTGGAAATGGCTAATGGGGTTTCCCTATATTAAATTTTAGGGGAAAAGTACACTCCTTCAATGAGTCTGACATCTTAGTGGGAAGTAATTAGAATCATTTTTAGCTGACTTATTAACATTATTGGACTTCCAGCAGGCATGCGTGAGCGTGTTTGATAGGAGTGAATGGAGACAATGGTTTTTAATAATTGCGTGCTTTTGGGTTGAGAAAAGAAAACATTTTTAAAGGGGGTTTCGGGGAAAAAACCGCAGGCGGATTGAGTCCGGAGGGGGAAAGTACAGTGCCGCACTTGAAGGAGGGGTGTTTTGTTGCGTTTAAAAACTGTAGGGAAAAAAGCACCTTTGGCAAGACAGTGAGGAGTGAATGATGGTGAAAGTTTTTCTTTTTCGGGCCCCCCTCCCTTGGGGGGAATGGCCAGGTGATATAATAAAAAATTTTTTAGAAGTACCTTGATGAGATAACTTGTAAATAATTCAGCTGGATTCATGAGAGGTCATTCCCGCATGACAATTTATGAGTTCTTGAAAAAAACACTTGAGGGGAGTGGACAGTGATAAAGAATATGATATTTTTTATTTGGATTTTAGTAAGCCTTCGATAGAGACCTGACGAGAGGCTTTAAGAAAAGTGGCAGCCATGGTATAGGAGGTATAGTTCTAGCATGGATAAGGGGATGGCTTACCAATAGAAAGCAGAGAGTTATATTAATGGGGTGAAATCTGAATGGGGATTAGTCATAGTGGGATTCCCCAAAAGGGTCAGTTTTTGGCCCCGCCTGTTCAAAAAATTTCATTAATGACCCTTGTTGAAGGGATTACGAGGGGCAGAGTAAATTTTTTGATGATACAAAGTAGGCCATTAATTATTTTGAGGGGGGATAGCATGTTTTCCCGGAGGATTTGGCAAAAATTTAATTTTTTGGTCTGAAAAAAAGGCAGATGAATTCAATGTCGTTTAAAGGGAAGGTACTATCCTTGGTAATGAAAAAAACCCTCGAAGCTATAAACTAGGGGGAAATAGAGCTTGAATACATAAGTGAAAAGACTTGGAGTATGGTAAGCAGAAATCTAAAACCAAGACAGAGGCCCTTTGTGTGCGCAAAAGGATAACAGATTATTGGATTTATCTCAAGAAGTATAAATAATTTGAAGTCCAAAAATTATTTTACAGCTTATACATCATAGTGAGGTTCATTTAGATTTGCTGCTAGTTTTGGTCCCCTTTACGAGGAATAGATATTAGAGAAGAGTGATAAAAAGATTTACTGTGTAAGGAAACTCCCCTTTTGAAGAAGACTTAAAGCCCTTAAAACTCCACCACGGGAGATGTGAATGATGGGGGGTATCACTTAGTGTATAAGTGGTGATGGGCATAAACAAGGAGATATTAATAAAAACTGAGGGTGTCGAACAGGGAAAATCAGAAAATAATGGGGTTTAAGTTGGATAAATTTACTTTTTGAAAGGACATAGGAAATACATTCATTGACAACTGGGACAACTTCTATGGCCGAAAAAGACTGTATGCGGGGTGGGGTTCACTTATCCCGGGCAGGTGGGGTTTTCTTGCTAACTCAGTTTAGGGGTTGTTAGGACTTAAAACTGGATTAGTTAGGGTATGGGTTTTGAAATGATTTAAAAATGGTATGGATTTATTGACTTATGCTCTGATATTTTGATTTTTAATAGTAAGTCATGGAGTAAATCTGGGTAATGATATTTCAGAAAAATTTTGTAAAAAACAAAGATGAAAAAGGGAAAATGGCGAAGAAAAAACATATGACGGTATTTTATGCTAACAGTCGAAATGGGAAGAAATAAAAAATTTAAAAAAACTGTTTGGAGATGTGTGGGAAACCCTTTATATCTTGCATTAACTGAAAGTGGTATGATTTAAAAAAGTCGGGATATGACTGCTGAGGTAATATTAGGGATTTAAGTTGTTCAATGTGGATAGATGTAATGGGAAGGGGGGAGGGTTGCTTGTATGTTCGAGAAAAAATTAATTGTTGCATAAAAAAAAGGTAAAAAAATAGATGGAGCAGTAACAGGTCTGTTTGGGTAGAGTTCGTGGAGGGTCAAGAAAAAACTAATTTTAGGGGTAATATACCGACCTCCAGGCTGGATCACGATAGAGGGAGACTTCTTTGGGACGAAATTGTTAGGGCTTCTGGACACAGTAACATAGTCATAGTAGGGGACTTTAACTTTAGTCAAATTGACTGGAATTCTTTGACAGGTAATCTAGAGTCCAGTGACTTTATGGAAACAGTTCAGGACTGTTTTCCGAAACAGAGTGTAACTGAGCCTACCAGGGGTAATAATTTGCTAGACCTAGTCTTGTCAAATAAGGAAAACACTCGTGAATAATCTGGAGATCACTGAAGAGCTTGGCGCAAGTGATCACAAATCCATCACTTTTAGCATTAATTGGGAATGCAAGAATAATGATAATACAGTAAAAATCCCTGATTTTCGTTCTGCCGATTATAATGGACTTAGGGAACATCTGTCTAATCTTAATTGGGGTTATCTAGCTAATGATTTTATTGACGATAATCATACTTATGAATATGAAGGGATCTGCTTTTATGATTGTTTTCTTAATAATGTACACAGTGCCCAGAGTATATACATTCCCCAGAGAGAAATTAGGTCTAATAATAACGATCCCAAATGGGTTAACAGGAGGCTAAAGCATCTATTAGGGGAGAAAAGGGGAATTTTATAGGCACATCAGAAGAGGAGAGGTTAACCTTACTGACCAATATGTTCAGCTTAAAAGAGAAGTAAAAAAGGCGATTAGAAAGGCTAAACGTGACTATGAAATTAGAGTTGCTAATGAATCAAAGGACTAATCCAAAGGGGTTCTTTCAAGTGTATAGGACGAAGGTGAAGGAAAAAGTAGGACCTCTGAAATCTGGGAATGGACATCTGACGGATAATGAACTGGAAATGTGTTCCTTATTTAATGACTATTTTTTGTCAGTTTTTACACAGGAAGATGTAAATGAGATTCCAGTAATTAACAATTATTTAGTTCCTGATGAATTTAAGTTAACTAATATTACTGTCACGAGGGACATGGTTATTAAATAGATAGACAAACTGAAACAAAATAAGTCCCCGGGACCCGATGAGTTGTTTTCAAGGGTACTTAAGGAATGCAAGATGGAGCTTAGTCAGCCATTAACAGGTGTATTCAATGCGTCCATCCTTACCAGTGTTGTGCCAGAGTTGTAGAAGATGGCTAATGTGGTTCCTATATTTCAAATCAGGGGATAAGTCCACTCCTTCAAATTACCGTCCAATAAGCCTGACATCTATAGTGGGCAAGTTATTAGAATCAATTATAGCTGACATTATCAGAAGTCACCTTGAAGAGCATAACTTGATAAATGAATCTCAGCATGGATTCACGAGAGGTCGTTCCTGCCTGACAAAACTTACTGACGTTCTTCAATAGAACATTTTGAGGCAGTTGACAGTGATAAGGAATATGATATTGTTTATTTGGATTTTAGTAAAGCCTTCGACAGAGTACCTCACAAGAGACTCTTAGAAAAGTGGCAGCTCATGGTATAGGAGGTAAGTTCTAGCATGGATTGAGGCATTGCTTACCAATAGAAAGCAGAGAGTTACCATTAATGGAGTGAAATTTGAATGGGGATTTAGTCACTAGTGGCGTTCCACAAGGATCAGTTTTAGGCCCTCTCCTGTTCATAATTTACATTAATGACCTCTTGATGAAGGGATTACTAGTGACATGAGTAAGTATGCTGATGATACAAAGATAGGCCGTATAATTCACTCTGAGGAGGATATCAATGAACTCCAGGACGATTTGAACAAATTAATGTCTTGGTCTGAAAAATGGCAGATGAAGTTTAATGTGGACAAGTGTAAGGTACTTGCCCTTGGTAATGAAAATAACCCTCGAAAGCTATAATTAGGTGAAGTAGAGCTTGGTCATACAGAATGTGAAAAAGACTTGGGAGTCATGGTGAGCAGAAATCTAAAGCCAAGACAGCAGTGCCTTAGTGTGTGCAACAAGGCCAACAGATTACTTGGATTTATCTCAAGAAGTATAAGTAACAGAAGTCCAAAAGTTATTTTACAGCTCTATACATCACTAGTGAGGCTCATTTAGATTATGCTGCTCAGTTTTGGTCCCCTTACTACAGGATGGACATAGACTCATTAGAGAACATACAGAGAAGAATGACTAAAATGATTTACTGTGTAAGGAACCTCCCATATGAAGATAGACTTAAAGCCTTAAATCTCCACTCTCTGGAGAGGCGTAGAATGAGGGGAGATATCATTGAAGTGTATAAGTGGATGACGGGCATAAACAAGGGAGACATTAATAAAGTACTGAGGGTGTCGAACCAGGTAAGAACCAGGAATAATGGATTTAAGTTGGATAAATTTAGATTTAGAAAGGACATAGGTAAGTACTGGTTTTCTAACAGAGTTGTAGATGCGTGGAACAGTCTTCCCTTGGGTAGCTTTAAGAAGAGACTGGACAAATATATGAGTGGGAGGGGCTGGGTTTGATTGGTGTCAAGGGGTACGGGAGTTATTTCTTGAGTAGCTTTAGGTAGATGTCGTTTTGATAAGGACCTGCCTCGTATGGGCCAGTAGGCCTTCTGCAGTGTTCCTACATTCTTATGTTCTAATGTTCTAACAGAGTTTTAGATGCGTGGAACAATCTTCCCAGTAGGGTGATAGAGGCTAGGACCTTGGGTAGCTTTAAGAAGAGATTGGTCAAATATATGAGCGGGAGGGGCTGGGTTTGATTGGTGTCATTTGGTATGGGAGTTATTTCTTGGGTAGCTTTAGGTAGAGGTCATTTTGATAAGGACCTGCCTTGCATGGGTCAGTAGGCCTTCTGCAGTATTCCTCCATTCTTATGTTCATATGTGTCTTACCTACCAACCTGTCGATATTGTATGTCATTTTAATGTTCATTCTGCTAAACTCTTCAGTGCTCGACTGAAGAAGCCTATTGTGCAGGCAAAACTTTTTGGAATAAAGTTGCCTAACTGTTGAATATCAAAGTGGCATTCAGCGCCGACAAGTTGGTAAGACACACAGTCATCTTTTTTCTGAAACGTTTCGCCTACACAGTAGGCTTCCTCAGTCGAGTACTGATAGTAGGCAGAAGTGGAGGAAATGGTTTGGTGGTAATGACAAGATGTGGAAAAGAACTTAAGAACATAAGAATGGAGGAACACTGCAGAAGACCTACTGGCCCATGCAAGGCAGGTCCTTATCAAAATGACCTCTACCCAAAGCTACCCAAGAATTAACTCCCATACCCAGTGATACCAGTCAAACCCATCCCCTCCCACTCATATATTTGTCCAATCTCTTTTTAAAGCTACCCAAGGTCCTAGCCTCTATCACCCTACTGGGAAGATTGTTCCACGCATCCACAACTCTGTTAGAGAACCAGTACTTAGCTATGTCCTTTCTAAATCTAAATTTATCCAACTTAAATCCATTCTGTCAGTGGTGACATGTACTTATCCAACCTAAATTTGAAACTAACCAAAGTCCCAGCCTCAATAACCCAACTAGGTAGACTGTTCCACTCATCAACTACCCTATTTCCAAACCAATACTTTCCTATGTCCTTTCTAAATCTAAACTTATCTAATTTAAATCCATTACTGCGGGTTTTCTCTTGGAGAGACATCCTCAAGACCTTATTAATATCCCCTTTATTGTAAAGTAAAAGGACACAAGTGCAACTAATGTGACATTTATTGTGGCAACGTTTCGCTTTACATATTGTCGGTAATTCTACCAACTTTATTACAATCCCCTTTATTAATACCTATCTTCCACTTATACACTTTGATCAGGTCTCCCCTCATTCTTCGTCTAACAAGTGAATGTAACTTAAGAGTCTTCAATCTTTCTTCATAAGAGATTTCTAATGCTATGTATTATTTCGTCATCCCTACGCTGAATGTTTTCTAATGAATTTATGTCCATTTTGTATACGGAGACCAGAACTGAGCTGATAATCTAGGTGGTGCCTTACTAATGATGTATAAAGCTTGCAGTATGACCTATGGATTCTGTTGCTTACACTTCTTGATATAAATCCCAGTAATCTATTTGCCTTATTATTTACGTTAGGCATTGCTGCTCTTGGTTTAAGGTTGCTGCTCACCATAACCCTCAAGGTCCTTTTCGCAATCTGTATGGCTAAGTTCTACATCATTTATACTTAAAGTACTAGGGTTATGGGCCACTCCCAAGCTTCAGAACCTTGCATTTATCTAATTGAACTGGCATCTGCCACTTTTCTGACCAAGAATAGAGTTTGTTTATCCTCCTGAAGTTCATAAACCATCTACGTTTGAATCAATTATCCATACCTATCTTTGTGTCATCGGGCAAATTTGCTCATATACTAGTAATCCCTCATCAAGGATCATTGATATATATTATAAAACAACAACGGGCCCAAGATGATTCCTGTGGACGCCCTTGTTACAGATCCCCACTCGGATTTAACCCATTTATGGACACTCTACTGCTTCCTGTCAGTGGAGCATGATCGATCCACGAGAAGCACTTTTTCCCCAATGCCATGAGCTGCCACTTTCTTTAACAGTCTATGGTGCGGAACTCTATCAAAAGCCTTACTAAAATTAAGTAAATATAACAAAATTTCTTTATCATGGTCAACAGCCTCAAAAGCTATACTGGAAGGAAGGTTTAATAAATTAGTCAGGACCAAGACCGGCCTCTTGTAAAATCCATGCTGAGTATCATTAATCAAGCTAATTGCTTATCGAGATGGCTTTTAATCTCAGCTATAATTGACTTAGTATTTGCCTACAATTTGAGGTCAGGCTTATGGGCGGTAATTTGATGTAACGACCTTGTCCCCTGATTTTAAAAATAGGAATTACATTAGGCCATCTTACACATATCAGACACTACACCTGTTGAAGAGATAAATTAAAAATATTAGTTAATGGCTTCACAGGTTCCATTTGCATCTCCTTAAGAACCCTTTGAAAAAACCTATCAGGACCCGGTGACTTATTTTTCTTCAGTTATCTGCTTCACAACCATTTCACTAGTGACTGTGATGATACATAATTTATCTTCTTCTACACATGTAAAAATTAATTACTGAATATTGTTAGTGTCTTCCTGTGTAAAAAAACTGAGAGAAATAATTATTTAAAATCGAGCAAATTTTCTTCTCTTTGTCAGTAAGGTGGCCCATAGTTATTTTTAAGCGGACCTATCTTATCTCTAACTTTTGTCTTTAGATCTGGAAAAAATTTTTGGGTTAGTTTTAGAATCTCTAGCAACTTTAATTTCTTAGTCCTTTTAGTGTTTCTTATCCCCTTTTTTAATGTCCCTCTTAATGTCAATATACTGATCATAGGATGTCCCTCACCTCTTTTGATACGCCTTATAAATAAATTCCTTTCTTTGCCTAGTAGATATTTGAGCCATTATTCATCCATTTTGGGTCATTTTTATTTGATCTAAATTTCTTTATATGGGATTAACGTTCTTTGAGCAGCATGTATAGGGTTCAGAAACTTTCATGTTGTAGCTCTCGTCATTACCCCAGTGTCAAAACAGATGATAAGTGTTTTTAAGCCCATGTAATCTGCCTAAGCGAAAATCTGGGACTGTTATGAAGTTATCGCTACTATCGTACTTCCAATTCAATGCTAAATGTAATTGATTTGTGGTCGCTTAGCACCCAGTTCTCTGAAATTTCTAAATTATTAACATAGGGGATTCATTGTTTGCAATAACTAAGTCAAGCAGGTTATTCCCCTTGTAGGTTCTGTCCACAAATTGCTTCAAAAAAAACCATCCTGAACTACTTTCTAAGAAAATCGTATGATTCTAAAATTTTTCCCTGTCAAGAAAGAAAATTCCAGTCAACATTGACTAAAGTTAAAGTCTACTAGAAATTACTACATTATGGTGCCTTTTGCCTTAACAATTCCTACCATAGTAGTTTCCCTTGGTCCCTATCTACGTTTGGGGGATGGTTATATCAACTCCTAAAATCAGGTTTTTCATGCACCTCTGAAAATTCTATCCCAAACCGACTCTGTAATGTGTTACTTCAGACTTAATACACTTTTTTATGCAACAGTTCAATCGATCTCGGATAACAATGCCACCCCACCCCCCTTCCTGATACTTCTATTTACTTGGAACAATTAAAATCCTGAAATATGACATTCCGCAGGTCCTGGTCCCGACTCTTTTTGAATTAAACACGTCTCTGTTAGGCAATACATCAATGTTACCTGCACTTGCAAACTAATCTAAACTCGTCCATTTATTCCTGCAATACGGCAAATTAGCTAATAAACATTGAAAGACCTCTCCTTTCTCTTTTACCCTTCCTGCTCTAATTTCTATTTTCTACTAACCTATTACTGTCCTTATCACCCAAGGTCCCTGGCTTTTCAATATTACCTCTGTTTCTTATTATTACTAGTTCCCTAGAACTCGTAATATTACTACACTGGGACTTAACTGTTTTCCTGCCAAAACCCATACCACTAACTATTCTTGTTTTAAAGTCCTAAACTGCTCCCTCCACTGCAGTTGCCCAGTGCTACCACCCCAGACCTAGATAAGTGAAACCCCATCATCCCTGGATACATTTTCAAATTATGAGATCGCAATTAATTAAACTACATTTTCAATTAAGAGATCGCAGAGAGTACTCAAAGATGTTGAGAGACTGTTATTATTAGTGTGGATAACGGGAAAAAACAGATAGCAGTATGAGAGATAGCATCTCTCAAGCGAATCATATGTGAAAAGGGCTAGGAAGTTACATGAGGATTTAATTAGAAAAAATGCCTGCAGCTAGTGGAATCCTAAAACTCCTAAAACTCCTAAAATGCTGTTCTCAGGTTTGCCATGGCCAGCAAAGGTTGGTTTGATGAGGGTTTAAAGAACGTAGTGGCATACATGTGTGATAAGGCATGGTTGAGGCTGCCAGTTTGGACCAAAAAGCGACCCACTGAAAAATTGTGAAGGAATTTAAGGAGTACATAGTGAAGGACTGACCTGAACAAGTGTTTAATTGTGATGATGAAACAGGCATGTTTTGGAAGAAAATGCCAAAACAGGCACCTACATTATCAGGAAGAAAAGGGCCAACTCCCCAGGACATAAGCCTCATGAATGGAAAAGACAGGTTACTTTTTTCTAATGTGTGCTAATGCTAGTGGTGATTGCAAAGTGAAGCCTTATTGGTGTATCACTCTGAAATCCCAGAGTTGTTCAGGAGAGGAAACAATGTCCTGATGTGTGGTGGAGGGCAAACAGTAAGGCATGGGTCACTAGAGACCATTTCTATGGACTTGGTTTACACCTGCATTTGCCCCCACTCTGACAAATTACTACTTGAAAATAAATAGGTTCTTATGTGCCTCCTGGTGTTAGACAATTGCTCCTGGTCATCCTTCACGCACATGCAGCAGAGCGACTTTCTGTGGGACATAATTCCTTAGGTGAAGTTTTTGCCTCCTAATACCACTCCTATCTTGCAGCCCATGGACCCAGCAGATCATTGCAAAACTTCAAAAAACCTCTACACAAAAGCTATTTTTGAAAGGGTGCTTTGTAGTGACCACAGAAACAATAGTTGACTCTAAGAGAGTTTTGGAGAGGTCACTTTAGCATCCTTCAAATGTGTAAACATTATAGGTAAGGGCTTGGGAGGAAGTGACTAAGAGGACCCTTGAACTCTGCTTGAAGAAACGTATCCAAGAATGTGTAGGCAAAATGGATTTTGGGAATGATTGAGGCTAAAACCTGAGCAGCGTATGCCAGTTGTTGTGGAATCAATTGTGCATTGGGGAAGGTCCTTTGGGTTGGAGGTTAGTGGGGAGGATGTGGAAGAGTTGGTGGAGGAGGACAATGAAAGAACTAACTCTGATGAGCTGCAAGTCATCTTCAACAGCAGAGTCCAGGCCTGAGGGGAAACTGCTCCGGAGGGAAGGGGAATAGAGGAAATTGAGGGAAGTTGTCTACTTCATCGATTAAAGGAATGTGTGCAATGTGGCTTGAACAGTGCAAACCTTTTTTGATGAAAAAATCGCCCTCACACAGCTATTGCAAGACGTTGTGGGTGACTATTACACTGACATTGTTGTGAACCACTTAGAAAGTCATAAAGGAATCGGAGATACAGGCCTCTATGGACAGATATGTTGTGCGACAGAGGTCCAGTGACTCTCAAGCTGGTCTAGTGGCTTTAAAAGAAGAAGGGGATGTAAACATCAGTAATGGATTGTGCTTCCGAATGTCACCCCCAATGGTTAGGAGGGTTCCCCTTCTAAAAATTAAACAACTCCACCAGTCTCCCCTTCTCCCATCCCATCAATCTATCACAGATCTTCATTAAGGGTAAGGTCAGTTTGTGTGTATTAAAGTAATTATTTCATGTGGTAATTTTTTTTTTTCATACCTTTTGGGGTGCTTGCATGGATTAATTTGATTTCCATTATTTCTTATGGGGAGGAAATTTTTCAGCTAACGATAATTCAGCTAACGATGAGTTTTAAGGGAATGTATTATATTCGTTAGCTTAGGGTCCACTGTATGTAATAAAGTAGATCTTTTTTTTTTTAATTTGAAAACTTGATCTACTTTTTTTTTGTTATATTTGAACAATTGTAAAAAAAAACGTAGATCTACTTTTGGAGCATTGCATGTGAAACGTTAGATCTGCTTTGGACAGTTTAAAAGCGCTAAGTGGGATGTTTAAAAAAGGATAGAAAAGCTAAATGGGACTATGAAATAGTGATAGACGTTGTAGGGGATTCGTAAACTAACCCAAAAAGTTTTTTTCCAGGTTTATGAACAAAGTTAGAGATAAGATAGGTCTCTTAAAAATAACTCTGGGCATCTCACCGACAAGGAGAATGTAAAGTAAAAGGACACTGAGTGCAAACTAATGTGACATTTATTGTGGCAACGTTTCGCTTCCAGGAGCTTTATCAAGCCATTACAAACAATACATGGACAACAAAGGCCTCAGAGTGAGGTGTAATACTAGTGAGGACCATTTCGATGTTCACTTGTGGTTAGGTAGTGTAGTATAGTAGTAGTAGTAGTTAGTGGTGGTAGAGTGGACAAAAGTAATACATATGGTGAGCAATTAATTCGTACATGAGTAAAAAGGATATAAAAGCTATTACTTGGGTAACATAAATATAGGTTGGACAAATATAGATGGAATGGGCAGCTTGTTTCAGTGTTCACTCTCTGTGCTTTGTGTAGTATAACAGGAGAGACTATGTGATGGACCCCAGGGTTACTGTTTTCAGGAGGATTCTTGCTAAGACTTCAGAGATGGTGAAGCTGCCGTTGTTTTGTTAATTGTATTCGAAACAGCGATCAGTGCTGATTCGACGCGGCACTTGCTTGCAGGAAATTAGTTTCTTTGATCACTAATTGGGCGTCTCTGAATTTTTCATGAGCTAATTGGTGGAGAATTTCGGTGTTGTACACAGGCGTTGTTCAGGTTATCGTTCCTTACATCGCGTAATGTGTTCTTGAGGCGGAGATATTTGTCGAGATTTCTGGCTGTTTCACCTACGGTAAATCTTGTCACCGCCTCCACAGGGTTATCGTGAAACTCCGCATTGACTGGTTCGTGGTCTTGGATTTTGTCCTGGTTATATCCTTTATTAAAAGATGCTTAGAAGCGATGGCGACCTCTGGTGTTAGCTTGTGAAAAGTTACTTTCGAGACGTTCAGTGCAACCTGGACTGTTGGGAAAGAAATTATAACTTTGCTGGGAAGTGGTGTGATGTGTGGAGAATTTAGGATCTGAAGAGTCTTTTCTTGCAGTCTTTCTTTGATTGAAAAAAGGAGGAAAATGTAACTCTGGGAATGTTTGAGTGAATGTATGTTCATCCTCATCAAGAAATCATGACTACAAATTCGGTATGCTCTTAGAAAAAACCCGATGATGATGCCCTCTTTTCGTCTTGGTATACTTATGGAATAGGAGTGTGTGAGATCTTTTTTATTGGTGGTTTCGATTTAAACTTGTAAATCTTAGGTTGTTGTTCTACTTTGTGAAAAAAAAAAAATGAGGACGTCGAGGAAAGGTAGCTTGTCATTGGGACTCATCTTCTAGTGTAAAAATGGGATCGCCGGTTCAACTGCGGTTGAGCCTTGCATGAAAGATCCGTACACAAAAATGTTGTGGAGTTATTACGGGACATCGTCAATGTAACGTAACCAAGTGACGCTTGAAGGGATGTGATGTTGGCGAAGTGTTCGGACTCTAGGTGTTCCATGTTAAGTTGGGCTAGGACAGGGCACTTATGGGGACCCCATTCCCATGACGTAGGGTTTGTTTGTAGAGCTTGGTTATTGAAAGAAAAACAGTTTGAAATTATCACCAGAGTTCAATTTAAGTCAACAAAATCTCCGGGAGGTTAGAGGAAGATTATGGTCCCTGAATTGACCTTACGTCGTGAACCTCGATGGCTTTTTTGGTAGGTACTTTTGTGAAGAGGGAAGTTCACATCCAAACCTGCTTGTTTCTTGTTACAGATGGAGAGGTTATGGATGCGGTTGAGAAGGTCACCTGAGTGTTTAGATGTGCGGGGCCTGGATGGTCCCCAGAAGGCAGGGGGGGAAAAAGATTGTTTGGGCAGAACTCGGCTAGTTTGTGTTGGAGCCACTGCCTATTCCTGACGTGATTGGTCTGAAGAGGAATAATTGTGTTTATGGGTCTTGGGGTAAACCATACATGTGTGCTGTTTTAGGGTTGCTTGGTAACTAGTACAAGAAGTTTCTTCCCTTCTTATGTGCGTTTTTGAGTATTTGTTGGTTTGTTATAGACAACTTTGGTGAGCGTCTCCCACTTCTACAAACAAACTACGGCATGGGGAATGGGGGTCCCGCATAAGTGACGTCCAGCCAACTTATACATGGAAACACTAGAGTCCGAACACTTCGCCAAACATCATCCCTTCAAGCGTCACTTGTTACGTTACGTGGGACGATGTCCTCGTAATAACTCCAAACGTTTTGTTGTTACGCGGATCTTCAGGCAAGGTCAAACGCAGTTTTGAACCGGCGATTCCCATTTTACACTTAGAAGAAGAGTCCAATGACAAGCTACCTTTCCTCGACTCTCATTCACAAAGTTAGACAACAAACCTAGAAAGATTTCAAGTTTATCGGAACACACCAATTAAAAATGATCTCACACACTTCTATTCCAGTCAAGATACCTAGACGAAAGAGGCATCTTCATCGGGTTTTTCCTAAGAGCATACCGAAATTTGTAGTCCTGAGTTGTTTTCTTGACGAGGAGTGTACATACATTCACCAAACATTCACAGAGTTACAAGTTTCTCCTTTTTTCATCAAAAAGACTGCAAGAAAAGAGCTCTTAGATCATAAATTTCTCCATGCATCAACACACTCCCAGCAAAGTATAGTTTTCCCAACAGTCACGTTGCACTGAACTTCTCGAAAGTACTTGCACATGCTAACACCAGAGTCGCCACTCGCTTCTAGCACTGGAATAAAGGATATAACCTGACATAGACAAGGATGTCAGCCACAGTACCGTGTCTTCCTTTGCAGATGACACCTGAATCTGCATGACAGTGTCTTCCATTTGCAGACACTGCAAGGCGCAGGCGCGACATCAACCAATCTTTCAATGGGCCTGCACGAAAACAATATGAGTTCAACGATGAGAAATTTCAATTACTCGATATGGTAAACCATGAGAAATTAAAACTTCATCAGACTATAAAACAAATCCAGACACACTATAGAGTGAAAAACTAACACCAAAGACCTGGGAGTGATCATGTCAGATGATTTCACTTTCAAGGACCATAACATTGTATCAATCGCATCTGCTAGAAAAATAACTGGATGGATAATGAAAACCTTCAAAACTAGGATGCCCAGGCCCATGATGACACTCTTCAGGTTGCTTGTTCTATCTAGGCTGGAATATTGCTGCACACTAAAGAGCACCTTTCAAGGCAGGTGAAATGCTGACCTAGAAATTGTACAGAGACCTTCACTTCACGCATAACGGTGAATAATAAAACACCTCAATTACTTGTGGGAGCGCTTGAGGTTCCTGAACCTGTACTCCTGGAACGCAGGCGGGAGAGATACTGATTATATTCAAACTGGAAAATCCTAGAGGGACTAGTACAAAAGTTGCACACGAAAAAATCACTCTCTCTGAAAGCAAAAGACTCACGAAGACGATGCAACATCCCCCCATGAAAAGCAGGGGTGTCACTAGCACGCTAAGAGACAACACATAAGTGTCTGGGGCCCAAGACTGTTCAACTGCCTCCCAGCATACATTAGGGGGCATTACCAATAGACCCCTGTCTGTCTTCAAGCAGGCACCTAAAGTCTTGGTAACCTGACAGCCGGGCTGTGGCTAGTACGTTGGATTGCATGCAGCCAGCAGAACAGCCTGGTTGATCAGGCCTTGTTCCACCATGAGGCATGGTCACAGATGGTCCGTGGGGGTGTTGACCCCGGACTCTTCAGGTTAACTCAGGTATTGTCAGGAGTTCTTCATTCGTTAACTCTTGAACTTCTGTCCAAGTTCATCAATCCATCCACATCATATTCAAGTTTTGAGTTTGTTAGCCAATTTTAAAATCACACCTCTCACCACACTTTAAACTTTCTTCTTCACTGTCAAAGCCATGAAAATCTGAAGAAACCAGGCATTACACTGCTTCCAGAATGCCATTCATTCACTTAGCTGTGCTAATCCCATGGTTTTGCTATGTTTTTGGGATTGCACTGATAATGTTATACTCCTTCCAAAAATCTCTTGTTAGTTTCTGGGTCTGTATCAATGGCCTCAATAGCTTGATTCAAAAGTTATGCACAGATAGTATGCTTTAAAGTTGGAATTATTAATCCCCCTGATCCATGGGTTGTAGAGTGGGGTGGTGTTGGGGGCATATAAAACACCACTTGTACATTAGGGTCTAGATCGTTCAAGCAAGGAGGGTGGGAAGGCACATTGTCTAATACTAAAAGAATTTTGAAAGGGACTTCTTTTTCGTCGCGATACTGGCATGCTGCTGGAATGAAACAGTTAAAAACCAATCCTTGAATAAGGCATTGTCTTCCAGGCTTAAGATTGTATCAATAATCCTCCCACCCCACATGGTAGAACCATTTTCTTGTACAGTAGGAAGGCGTTTGACACAGTTCCACACAGGAGGTTAGTGCAAAAGCTGGAGGACCAGGCAGGGATAACAGGGAAGGCACTGCAATAGATCAGGGAATACCTGTCAGGAAAGCAACAGCGGGGTCATGATACGTGACGAGACGTCAGAGTGGGCGCCTTTGACGAGCGGGGTTCCACAGAGGTCAGTCCTAGGACCGGTACTGTTTCTGGTATTTCTGAACCACATGACAGAAGGAATAGACTCTGAAGTGTCGCTGTTTGCAGATGATGTGAAGTTGAGAAGATTTCAATTGGACGGGGACCAGGCAGAACTACAGAGGGATCTGGACAGGCCGCAAGCCTGGTCCAGAAACTGGTCCCTGGGGTTCAACCCCACCAAGTACAAAGTCATGTACCCGCACACAGAGTGCAGTCTAGGGGGCCAGAGACTACAAACCTCACTCGAGGAAAAGGCTCTTAGGGGAGTATAACACCAGGCACATCTCCTGAGGTGCACATCAACCAAATAACTGCTGCAGCTTACGGGCGCCTAGCAAACCTAAGAACAGCATTCTGACTTCTTGATAAGGAATCATTCAGGACCCTGTACAATGTGTACATTAAGCCCATATTGGAGAATGCAGCGCCAGTTTGGAACCCTCGCCTATCCAATTACGTAAAGAAATAGAGAAAGTGCAAAGTTCGCAATTAGGACTGGTCCCAGAGCTAGTGGGTATGTCCTACGAGGAGAAGTTAAGAGAAATCGACCTGACGACACTAGAGTACAGGTGAGAGAATGGGGATATGATAACTACATACAAAATACTGAGAGGAATCGACAAGGTGGACAGAAACAGGATGTTCCAGAGATGGGACGCCGCAGCAAGGGGTCACAGTTGGACTAGTTGAAGACTCGGATGAATTCACAGGGATGTTAGGAAGTATTTCTTCAGTCAGAGTTGTCAGGAAGTGGAATAGTCTGGGAAGTGATGTAGTGGAGGTAGGATCCATACATAGCTTTAAGAAGAGGTATGATAAAGCTCATAGAGCGAGAAGAGTGACCTAGTAGCAGAACCTGCGAAAGGGAAGGAGGCGGTGACCAGGAACTGTGCACTCGGACCCCTGCAAACCAATGTCAGGCGAGTTACAACAGGTGTGAGTACGTACACACACACACACACACAACACCACACACCACAAAACCCCACCACAAAAAACACACACAAAACACACAAAAACCCCACACCCCCACAACACACAATATTTTTTACATTTTAAATTTTTAACCTCTCTACTATTTCTAATGCATGCAGTGGGGGTAGAGGAGACTGGGCTTAAGAAATACGGGGGATACCTTTTCCCGGACCGCAAAAACCGAAATGTACTTTATTTTTTGTTGAAAAATATGATGTTCAATAAGGGAACCCCGGGGTGCGAGACCGTGTTTGTTTGTGGAACTAATCGTACCTGTCACGTAGCATGTTTCCTTGGAAAAATTCCATCATGCGGGAGGGTTTTCGGCATTACGAAAAAAGTGTCAGCCAATCTGAAGACAGTGGGAAAAAATCGCAATGAAGCTACGTCAAGTGTCACCTTGAGCCAATAGGGACGTAGCCCGCTGGAGCAGCGCTGTGGTTAGTGTTATGTGAGGAACTATCATCTTGTAGGAGCGACAGGGAAAAATGCAGACGGGCCCTGTAAAACCCTTTAGAGTTGTACACCCTTCCCGCCCCTTCCCCACCCCCCCTCCCCCATACCTCCCTTTTTTACCCCTCCCTCCAATCTCTCTCCCTGCCCCTCCTCTCCACCTATCTACCCCCTCTCTCATGAACTCTCCTCCATACTCCGTCCTTCTCTTCCCTTCCCTCGCTCAGTCCATCTCTTCCGCTCCCTCACTCCATGCTTTTCCCCTCCCCTCCCCCTCCTCCAGTCCCTCCTACCCGTCTCCCACTCCATCCTTCCCTCCCTTTCGCTACACCATTCTTTCCACTCACTACTTCCTTTTCCCTCTTTCCTCCTCTCTTCATTCACTCGTCTCCCATCCTTCCTTCTCTGTTCTCCCCACACACTTACCTTTATCCCCCTCATTTTAACCCTCCCTCTCCCTGCATCCATTGGTAGCGCTACAATGATGAGACAAGAACATTATATAAGGAGAATGAGCTAGTGCTGCCACATCTAGCTATGGTAATCTTCCCAGTGCCACACAGACGAAAGTAACGGACAAACATGACGCCAGGGAGAGAATGATTTGTTTTTTGCTCAGCAAGGAAGACGACTAACATTTCCTTCACTAACTTAGAGCTGGAAGCAGCACTAAGGGTAACTCCACGTCGCCTGGGGCCCCAGGATGATGCTATTACTTACAAAATACTCAGACTCCTATGTCCAGTACTAGGTAAACCTTTACTTGAATTATACAATATGATCTATGTAACTGGAGACCTCCCTAAATCATAGACCAACACACTCGTCATTCCCATTCCAAAGTCCAATCAACAAAATGCATTTTTCCTAGTATCTGAAAGTAGCTGCTTGTATAAAACGCTTGAGAGGAATCTCAGTTGTCTCATTAATAGAATACAACAATTTCTATCTCCCTGGTTGTATATTGTGATGCATGGAAGGAATGTGTGTCATTCCTTAACCACCTTTCTAATCCTGCACACTAAAACCTCCTTCACTCCCTTAAACCTGTCATTGATATACCTGACGGACTTGTAATCATTAGTGAACCTGCCAGGATGGATGTAGGAGGATGGTGCTGTGGGTGAGGGAGGACAGTGCTGTGGGTGAGAGAGGACAGTTGGTGTTGTGGGTGAGGGAGGACAGTTGGTGTTGTGGGTGAGGGAGACAGTTGGTGCTTGTGGGTGAGGGAGGACAGTGCTGTGGGTGAGGGAGGACAGTTGGTGCTGTGGGTGAGGGAGGACAGTTGTTGCTGTGGGTGAGGGAGGACAGTTGTTGCTGTGGGTGAGGGAGGACAGTTGTTGCTGTGGGTGAGGGAGGACAGTGCTGTGGGTGAGGGAGGACAGTTGGTGCTGTGGGTGAGGGAGGACAGTTGGTGCTGTGGGTGAGGGAGGACAGTTGGTGCTGTGGGTGAGGGAGGACAGTTGGTGCTGTGGGTGAGGGGAGGACAGTTGGTGCTGTGGGTGAGGGAGGACAGTTGGTGCTGTGGGTGAGGGAGGACAGTTGGTGCTGTGGGTGAGGAGGACAGTTTGGTGCTGTGGGTGAGGGAGGACAGTTGGTGCTGTGGGTGAGGAGGACAGTTGGTGCTGTGGGTGAGGGAGGACAGTTGGTGCTGTGGGTGAGGGAGGACAGTTGGTGCTGTGGGTGAGAGAGGACAGTTGGTGCTGTGGGTGAGGGAGGACAGTTGGTGCTGTGGGTGAGGGAGGACAGTTGTTGCTGTGGGTGAGGGAGGACAGTTGTTGCTGTGGGTGAGGGGTGACAGTTGTTGCTGTGGGTGAGGGAGGACCAGTTGTTGCTGTGGGTGAGGGAGGACAGTTGTTGCTGTTGGTGAGGGAGGACAGTTGTTGCTGTTGGTGAGGGAGGACAGTTGTTGCTGTGGGTGAGGGAGGACAGTTGGTGCTGTTGGTGAGGAGGACAGTTGGTGCTGTGGGTGAGGGAGGACAGTTGGTGCTGTGGGTGAGGGAGGACAGTTGGTGCTGTGGGTGAGGGAGGACAGTTGTTGCTGTGGGTGAGGGAGGACAGTTGTTGCTGTGGGTGAGGGAGGACAGTTGGTGCTGTGGGTGAGGGAGGACAGTTGGTGCTGTGGGTGAGGGAGGACAGTTGGTGCTGTGGGTGAGGGAGGACAGTTGGTGCTGTGGGTGAGGGAGGACAGTTGTTGCTGTGGGTGAGGGAGGACAGTTGTTGCTGTGGGTGAGGGAGGACAGTTGTTGCTGTGGGTGAGGGAGGACAGTTGGTGCTGTGGGTGAGGAGGACAGTTGTTGCTGTGGGTGAGGGATGGACAGTTGTTGCTGTGGGTGAGGGAGGACAGTTGTTGCTGTGGGTGAGGGAGGACAGTTGTTGCTGTGGGTGAGGGAGGACAGTTGTTGCTGTGGGTGAGGGAGGACAGTTGGTGCTGTGGGTGAGGGAGGACAGTTGTTGCTGTGGGTGAGGAGAGACAGTGGTGCTGTGGGTGAGGGAGGACAGTTGGTGATGTGGGTGAGGGAGGACAGTTGGTGCTGTGGGTGAGGGAGGACAGTTGTTGCTGTGGGTGAGGGAGGACAGTTGGTGCTGTGGGTGAGGGAGGACAGTTGTGTGCTGTTGGTGAGGGAGGACAGTTGGTGCTGTGGGTGAGGGAGGACAGTTGTTGCTGTGGGTGAGGGAGGACAGTTGGTGCTGTGGTGTGAGGGAGGACAGTTGTTGCTGTGGTGAGGAGGACAGTTGTTACTGTGGGTGAGGGAGGACAGTTGGTGCTGTGGGTGAGGGAGGACAGTTGGTGCTGTGGGTGAGGGAGGACAGTTGTTACTGTGGGTGAGGGAGGACAGTTGGTGCTGTGGGTGAGGGAGGACAGTTGTTGCTGTGGGTGGGGAGGACAGTTGTTACTGTGGGTGAGGGAGGACAGTTGGTGCTGTGGGTGAGGGAGGACAGTTGTTGCTGTGGGTGAGGGAGGACAGTTGGTGCTGTGGGTGAGGAGGGACGTGTGTGGGTGAGGGAGGACAGTGGTGCTGTGGGTGAGGGAGGACAGTTGGTGCTGTGGGTGAGGGAGGACAGTTGGTGCTGTGGGTGAGGGAGGACAGTTGTTGCTGTGGGTGAGGGAGGACAGTTGGTGCTGTGGGTGAGGGAGGACAGTTGTTGCTGTGGGTGAGGGAGGACAGTTGTTGCTGTGGGTGAGGGAGGACAGTGGTGCTGTGGGTAAGGGAGGACAGTTGTTGCTGTGGGTGAGGGAGGACAGTTGGTGCTGTGGGTGAGGGAGGGACAGTTGGTGCTGTGGGTGAGGGAGGACAGTTGTTGCTGTGGGTGAGGGAGGACAGTTGGTGCTGTGGGTGAGGGAGGACAGTTGGTGCTGTGGGTGAGGGAGGACAGTTGGTGCTGTGGGTGAGGGAGGACAGTTGTGCTGTGGGTGAGGGACAGCTCGTTAAGAACTTGTACAGTGTTGTACACTGTACTTCTGTAGTAATTTGTTAATTGTACGAACCTCGCTTGAGCATTGTGTGTGTACTCGCCTAGTTGTCGTTGCAAGGTACGATTCACAGCTCCTGGCCCCCCCTCTTCACTGGTTGCTACTAGATCACTCTCCATGCTTCATGAGGTTTATCATACCTCCTCTTAAAGCTATGTATGGATCCTGCCTCCACTGCATCACTTCCCAGACTATTCCACTTCCCGACAACTCTGTGACTGAAGAAATACTGCCTAACATCCTTGTGATTCATCCGAGTCTTCAACTTCCAACTGTGTCCCCTTGTTGTTGTGTCCCATCTCTGGAACATCCTGTCTCTGTCCACCTTGTCAATTCCTCTCAGCATTTTGTATGTCGTTATCATGTCCCCCCTATCTCTCCTGTCCTCCAGTGTCGTCAGGTCGATTTCCCTTAACCTCTCCTCGTAGGACATACCCCTTAGCTCTGGGACTAGTCTTGTTGCAAACCTTTGCACTTTCTCAGTTTCTTTACGTGCTTGGCTAGGTGTGGGTTCCAAACTGGCGCTGCATACTCCAATATGGGCCTAATGTACATAGTGTACAGGGTCCTGAACGATTCCATCTTAAGATATCGGAATGCTGTTCATAGGTTTGCTAGGCGCCCATATGCTGCAGCCGTTATTTGGTTGATGTGCTCTTCAGGAGATGTGCCTGGTGTTATACTCACCCCAAGATCTTTTTACCTGAGTGAGGTTTGTAGTCTCTGGCCCCCTAGACTGTACTCTGTCTGCGATCTTCTTTGCCCTACCCCATTCTTCATGACTTTGCACTTGGTGGGGTAGAGTTCCAGGAGCCAGTTGCTGGACCAGACCTGCAGCCTGTCCAGATCCCTCTGTAGTTCTACCTTGTCCTCGTCCGATTGAATTCATCTCATCAACTTCACATCTGCAAACAGGGACCCTTTGGAGCCTACTCGTTCCGTCATGTCGTTAATAGGCCCCTGGCTGCCTTCAAGAAGGAGCTGGACAGATACCTAAGGTCAGTGCCGGATCAGCCGGGCTGTGATTCGTACGTTGGACTACGTGCGGCTCTCAGTAGTAGTACCAGTTCCTAGTAACCAGTTACCAGTAACCAGTGTACCAGTAGATGACTCACTACCAACCGTCTGTGTGAATCATTGACTGTTCATATTGCTGCTGACCATAGCAGGATTTCAAACACCCCTCACCCTGTAGGCACTTGTGGGTCAGTCGAAGATAGGGAGCAGAGAGAGGCAGGTCGGCTGTTGGTGCTTTCCCATACTTTCCGTTATATTATACGTACTACCAGCCTACGTGAGTATTTTTACCCATCCACGTTATCGAAAACCCACATGACACGGCCAGCAGTAACAACCTGGTTGATCAGGCCCTGATCCACCGGGAGGCCTGGTCGTAGACCGGGCCGCGGGGGCGTTGATCCCCGGAATAATCTCCAGGTAGACATATACCAGAAACAGTACCAGTCCTAGGCCTGTCCCTTGTGGCACCCCACTCGTCGCAGGCGCCCACCCTGACACCTCGCGTCGTACCATGACTCACTGTCGTCTTCTTAACAAGTATTCCCTGATCCATTGTAGTGCCTTCCCTGTTATCCCTGCCTGGTCCTCCAGTTTTTCCACTAATCTCTTGTGTGGAACTGTGTGTGTGTGTGTGTGTGTGTGTGTGTGTGTGTGTGTGTGTGTGTGGTGTGTGTGTACTCACCTAGTTGAGGTTGCGGGGGTCGAGTCCGAGCTCCTGGCCCCCGCCTCTTCACTGATCGCTACTAGGTCACTCTCCCTGAGCCGTGAGCTTTATCATACCTCTGCTTAAAGCTATGTATGGATCCTGCCTCCACTACATCGCTTCCCAAACTATTCCACTTACTGACTACTCTGTGGCTGAAGAAATATTCCTAACATCCCTGTGATTCATCTGTGTCTTCAGCTTCCAACTGTGTCCCCTTGTTACTGTGTCCAATCTCTGGAAACATCCTGTCTTTGTCCACCTTGTCAAATTCCTCTCAGTATTTTGTTGTCGTTATCATGTCCCCCTATCTCTCCTGTCCTCCAGTGTCGTCAGGTTGATTTCCCCTTAACCTCTCCCGGGACATACCTCTTAGTCTGGGATATCTTGTTGCAAACCTTTGCACTTTTTCCCATTTTTTCACGTGCTTGGCTAGGTGTGGGTTTTCCCAAATGGGGCCGCATACTCCAATAGGCCTAACATACCGGTGTACAGGGTCCTGAATGATTCCTTATTAAGAGTCGGAATGCGGGTTTTAGGTTTGCTAGGCGCCCATCTGCTGCAGCAGTTATTTGGTTGATGTGCGCTCTT
>NC_069471.1:6952895-6974109 GCF_026875155.1 Cherax quadricarinatus | reverse complement strand
GTGAGAAAAGGGCCCACCCAGCTACCCCTTCCTTACGGCCATTCTGGGACCCCCTTTGTACGCCGAATCTGTCCTGTGGAACTTTAGGGACCAAATAAATTTCCACATAAGGTGACTTATGCTTACTAATAAAATCACATAATGAGGTAGTTGATTATTTAATTACTAAGAGATTGTACTTTGAAATTTGAACAAAAATGGAGCAAACATACACTACACTACGTAGGCTTTTAGGTTGGACATTTAGTTATTCTCTGTAAGATTAGTATCCCTGAGAAATCGTGATAAATCATTCTCATTCGTGATTGTGTACAGTTGACCTACATTTGTTTTTCTAACTAGAATTTTCCCATCCCGTGTGAAGTATTGGTGTATTGTGCCATTATTCTCCTGCTTAATTTTTCTAACTATACAGGAGGTTCTGACGTTTTTTGGTAAGACACTCGTTTATGCATACCTCTTTCTTTACTTTAATAGATGCAATTATTAAGTCTTTTTTCCTGTCATGTGAGTGAAATCTAAGCATAACACTTTTTCTACCATGGGATCCTAGTACCCTGGCTTCCTTTATTTCTGACTCTGATACTGTAACTTTTGTTTGGTCCTTTATGATCTGGAGAGTAATTTCTTTACTGTTTGTTTGGTTCATATCACTGGGAAAAAGTGGACTGTTAACTATTACTGTGTCCGATAGTTTATCTTGCTCAGTTTTATCTTCTTGGAGAGCAAAGTAGTCACTGAACTGGTTATCTAAGTTGTTCTTCCATTCTTTTACTGCTAGTTCAACCTAAACCTCCATAATCTGACACCCAATCAAAACCTATTGGAAAGTAACTGCCTTTATTGCACAGCATCACAAGCCAGCACTATCCTAAACAATGCTAAAAGTCTATCAGTACTTAACTACAACATCAGGTCCTTAAGCAAACACTAAGATGACCTCCTGGCACTCCTTAAAATTCACTAAAGAAAAACCCTTTTTCCCTGCATTTTCTTACTGAAGGGGGGGGTTTAAAACAGGACACAATAGATATCTACCCCCTACCAGGTACCCCACCCAATTCAAAACCCTGCAGACCAAAACCAAGTTGGGGGTGGTTTTGGGCAATCTATTCTCTAACCAATTATCTTGTATTAGACCACTTGCTTTGATAATAGGGGGAAAAACAATTTTCAAATTTTTTACTGAAAAAAACCCTTTAAACACCTATAATAAGGGTGCCTTTTACCGGATACCTCACACAAAAAACCCCCAAAATTTTCATGAAAAATTTAAAAAGTCACTAATAAAAAACAGACAAATGAAAAAACCCACCACCTTTCTTAGCTGGAGACTTAAAACCTAAACCTTGGCATACAAGATGACCCGCCTGTAACTGTTTCATCAAAAAATATAACAACACCCTTCCCCAACCAACAATAACAAAACCCAACCAGACTCACTGAAAAAAGGTGAAAAACCAAAATAGACCAAAAATTTTGGCCCAAATTTACTACCCCCCCTTAAACCCAGGGGAAACATTAGAAAACCCACCACTTAATACAACAAAGTCTCATTTAAAACTCCATGAAAAAGGCCCAATAAGGAAGTTCACACGACCTAGAGACGTTAAACTGCCTAAGAATTCCCCAAAAGGCCCAAAGGGTTTTTGAGGGACTGGACAGACATTTTTCTTAAACAAATTATTTTAGACTAAACAAAAAACATTTCCTAAAAAACAAAAACAGATCAAAAAACAAATGGTTTGGGTTGCCCATTGCAAACCAAAGCCCCTTTCCCTGAAATCCAATTACAAAAAACACAATATGAAAAGAAAATGTAACAAGGCTTAATACAAAAAGATATTCTTAAAAAACTTTTCATCATTTCTAAAACCAAGTAATAAAAAAAAGCCAAACAAAAATCCACTCCAGTAATTCAAAACCCACTAAGAGATATAAAAAAAAAACCGGGAAAGCACCTCCCCAGTTTCTAGGGACCCACAAACTTAAAAAAAAAAAGGGAAAAATTGTCCTAACTAAACCTAATGAAACACCACTACATCCCCCTGACACAGCTAAAAAGAAAAACCGACTTCTTCTCAACCATGGGATCTAATCTGGGCCAATAAAATCCCACAAAACCAAATTTTCCCATCCCAAAGGGACTACCTAGAGGGGAATTTTCCCCAAAATTCCTTTCCCTATCTTGTTCACCAACTGACCCACAAAGTAAACCAGTTTAATAAATTTCATTTAAAAAAAAACTCAGGGAATCTGCCCCTCATGCCCAAACCCAAATTACTGTACAACGAGCACCCATGCCCTTTTTTGCATGCAATTTCATTTTTTTTTTAACAAGCCCACTAAAAAAAGCACCTTCCCGAAACTACTAAAAGATGGAAAAGGGTTACACTAATACATAAATGGGGGTGACCCTACAGACTTAAACAACTATAGGGCCAATTTAAACCCCCCCTTGCTATTAAAAAATTTTTGGGGAAAAAACTAAAGCACAGGAAAACTATTTTCCTTTTTTAACGCAAAAAACATACTCCCCCCTCCCAAATTTTTAAATTCAGGAAAAATAAAACCCGCTAATGTTCCCGGGATTTTACCTGGAGAGATTTTCCGGGGGTAAATCCCCCCCGGGGCCCGGTCTGTGACCATGCCCCGGGGTGGATCAAGGCCTAAATCAACCAGGCTTTTAAACGCGGCTGAAACGAAAACCAAACGTACGAGCCACGGGCCCCGGCGGGTCAGGAACCCCCCTTTAGGTCTTGCCCCCAGTGCCAGTTTTGAAGACTCCCCGGGGCTTTTTAATCCCCCTTAGGGCTACTCCCTTTTCCAGTGTCGGGGTGCCCGCGTGCCTCGTTTGGTGCCCCGGGTTACCCTCGTTTTTCCCACGGTCGCTCTTACTGCTAGAACTTTAATTGGTGTCATCAATCCTATACGATACATCCCTCTAGCGCCTGGAACCAATCTTGGGGGGGAAAAAACATTATTTACTGAGCCCAAAAAGGAGAATTATTGTGAAACAAATTTTAGCAATTTTACTGCCAGGGGGGAATCATGGGCCTTTTTCCCCGGGGGTGAAAAAAAAAAAATAATAATTGAACATTTCGTGCCCAGGGGAAAAAAAAGTCCCCCCTGATAACATTGAGTATACATATGTATATGGTATACTACATGGCCCCTAGTAAAATTTGATGATAAAGGCTAAAGTGTCTTTTAAAAAACGGGTTGAATTTGTAAATGAAGTGATAAGCCTAAAAAGGGGCAGGGGGCCAAATCGCCAGAAATTTTCCCAAACAGGTAAACCGTTTTAAAAAATTTTTCCTTTGGCCTGCTAGTGTACTTCGCATATAATCTAGTGATAAAATTGAATAGCAAATACAGTGTTGTAGTAGAAACCCTAACCACCCATTATAATGGTACTTGGGTTGGAAAGGGGAGTGACTTTCATTAGTTTTTTTTTTCTTGAATTCCCAACGTTACTGTGAATTTCATATAACCTGTATTACCAGGGGTTTCGCAATATACAAAAAACGAGAAGAAATTTAATTACTACAGAAAAAGCGCCCTTTCCCTCCTAAATTTGCACCAGTAAAACTGTAGGATAATAAAGCAATTTTTTGGGTGGGGGTGAAAAAAAAAAAAAAATAGAAAAGCTAAATACGGGCGATTGAAAACAAGGGTGGAGGTCGAACCTTTCCCCGTCATTGTAGGGGGCCCCAGCAGTCACCAATTTTTTTCAAAAAGGGCAAGTTTAACTTTTGTATCAGTCAAATCACATATTACTCGGGTAATAATTTCCGTAGGGGCCTTCATGTGCTAGCTCAAATAAAACCGACCAGTATTTTTTAAATAAGTGACCCACTGACCCAATCCAGGTTTTCCGGACTGGTTCCAAACCCCTTGACTGGCCCAAACCCCCCTTGCTGGCCCCCAAACCCCGGGGAAACTGGTTTTCAAAAAGGGTTTTTCTTTTGGACAATAAACCCGCCCGAAAACGGAGGGGGTTGTGGGTCCCTTTAAAAACACAAACATTAAAAATCGGAACTTTACGGAAAGGGCTGTCCAAATACAAAAACAGTTAAAAAACAGAAATAAAAAATAGCTAGAGCTTCTTTTTAAGGATTTTATTGATAAAAATTTTCCCAAGGGGTTTCTAGAAAGAATTGCAGAAAAAATAAAACCATTCAAATCTTTAAATGAACTTTGTAGCTGGGGTCAGTAAAACAAAGGGTTTTTCCACAGGGAATAAATTGCCCTTTTTTTGGGGGAAAATTTGGTGCACGCCCCTTGGGCAGATATCCCAGAACTAGCTACAAGCAGTTTTTAAAACAGAGAAGTTTTTTTTGGGTATCCCCCAAATGGGGAAAATCTGTGGACTAAAATCACAAGGGTATTAAAAGAGGAAAACCCAAAAAAGCTGCTTTCATAGAAAACCGGGAAAAGCTTTCTACAACAGATGGGAACATAAAAAGTCGGGGCTGAAGGTACTGGCCCTTGATATCCCAAAGTGGGCCCCACAAACTTGGTAAGGCTGGAGGTGATTCCGGTAGTCAGAAAATTTGGTTGGGGCTGATAGTGCTGTCCTGGGAAAACATAAGGGTGAAGCGGGGGGTGCTGTCCGGGGGGAAGACAGAAATGGTGAAGCGGGAGATACTGTCCTGGAACAGAAATTGGTGAAGCTGGAGATACTGTCCCTGGGAAAACAGTAATGGTGAAGCTGGAGGGGCTGCCCTTTTGGAACAGTAAGGGTAAAGGGCTGGAAAATTTGTCCGGGTGTGGGGAATTATACGCAAAGGGAATACAAAAAAAATTGACCTCATGGGGGACAGGAGCCAAAGTAGGGAAACAATTTATTCAAAGAAAAATAAAAACCAATTTTGCAAACTAGAAAAAAAACCGCGGGAAAATAGAAAACAAGAGGACTCCAATAAAAAAAAAAACTTGAGGAAAAATTTAAACCAAAAACAACTGGTGGACCCATCCTTTGTTGGTGCTGGGGAAAGGATAGAATTTAAGACGGGGAAACAGGAAACCAAAACAGGGAATACATTTCACAAGAAACCCAAGGCAAGGGGAAAACCAAGCCTGTCACAACAAAGGCATTTGGGTTCGCGGGCATGGGAAATCGGGAAAAACAAGGGGAACCATAAAACTGTGAAAACCCCCAAGAAAATCCCATGCCCAAAAATGACAACAGGAAAATGCAAACTTCCCTTCCTGTAAGCATTTTCACCCCGGAAAATGTGACCTCTTCAGAAACAGGAAAAAAACCTGTGCTATAATTTAAAAATTGCCAGGAAATACCATCTAAAGGGGACAAAAAGATACAAAAAAACCCGGGGCCATGGGAAAACCTGGGTACCACACCCCACCCCAAGGGGGAGAGGTTTTTATCCCGGGAAGGGAAAAAAAATTTGGCGGGGAAATGGCAAAAACGTACCCCAAAAACCCCAGTCATTCCTGGAGGGGAACCACAGCCCCGAGGGCCCCCCCCTCCAAACCAACAGATACAATACTAATGCCAAAAAAAAAAATTCTCCCCCCAGTACCAACAATACCACCAGTCCGATAACATTCTTTTTTGGGGAAAATTTATACGGGGTCTAAACCCAAAGCAACAAACAACAAAATCCCTTTTCCACCCCGGGGACTGCTCGCAGAGGAAAAGGGCAAGGGTTAAAGGGCTTTCACCTAAAAACCCACAAAAGGGATCACTTGGACAACGAAATATGGACCCCCAGGTTAAAACCCTTTTCAGTTTACAAGTGAACAGGAAAAAGGGGGGGGGGGGGTTGGCCTGTACGTTCCAGAGTCACTTGTTTTTTGCACAAACTGTTTAATGCCTAAACCTGATGTAGTGGAAGTTTTAGGCTTTAAAGGGTCGAAAACCCAAAAACCCTATTCTTTGTGGTACCCTACAAGCCGCCCGGGGGATGAAACATCCCAGAAATTTTCCAGGAACAGCTTTTAAAAAATTGCCCACGGGCCTGGAAAATTTTTCCCGGGCTCCTCCCACCCAACACCCTTGCTCCGGGGGGGTTTTTAAACTTAGGGCACCTAAAATTTGGAGGAATATAAAAACAAAAAAATTTTGGCAGTAATAACACCGGGAGGCTCCCCTGATGAAAACTCCACCCCACACGAGCTTTTAAATCTCTGCACAAAATTCAATTAAAACCAGAAAATAATAGACCCCTACTAGAGTAGAAACACAAAAACCCCTCACTTCACTAACAAATGAATCTGATAAGAAAGTCCCCATAATAAAAAACAATATACTCAGATCACAACAAATTGAGGTTCAAAACATGAAATCCCGTGGACCCCCAACCGACAAAAAGAAAAAAAAGTCACGAGGGGCTTTCCCCCAAAATTTTCAATTCAATAAAAAAAACCAAAAAGGGGGACCAAGTAAACCAAGTCCTAACCGATATAACGGGGAAAAATACACAAAACAACCCCAACCCCAATTTATCCCTAGAACAGTTTTAAACCCTCGGGGGCCACTCGGATGTATGCCAAGGTTTTATTCCTCTAAAAAAAAAGGGAGGAGTAGATTAAAATAGAAAGAGCCCAGGCGCCCCCTTTTAAAGGGCGACGGAAAAGAATAAAAAGGGGCGGCTGAAAGAGGTCAATATATCTAAAAATGGTAGGGAGACACGGGTCAAAAAGAAATAGCAAGCATCAAACTTAAGCAAAAAGAATCCTTTGGATCAGGAATGGGGGAAGAACAAAACCATAAATAAAATCGAAAGAAACCCAAAGTTTTTCTTCTCCTTTTCCAAATAAAAATCGAGAACAACGTCCATTTTGGGCCCCTATTTAAACCCCAAGATGGGTCCTACACAGATGACAGCAAGGAAATGAGTGAGCTACCAAGTCCCAATTAAACTCATTTTACAAGCCACTAACCAGACTGAGAGTCAAGATAAAAAAATAAAAATTTTTTTATGAGAGAGCCCAAAAAATTTTTGATTAACACAACCCTACCGATGTTTTTTCCGGGACGCCAAATGATTTTTCAAAACAGGCGAAAAATTTGACTGCCCCATGTACTCGGGCCCAGGGCCAATTTCCTGGAACTCTGTTTTTCATAAAAGAACTGAAAGAAGCCCCTATCACAAGTTTTTTTCCACCCTAGGGAGAGTGAGCAGGACAGGGGGGGTCGTCCCTCATTTTTAAACACAACAGACATACCCCATCCAAAAAGGGGGAAAGTAAAGCAATAGCAAAGAACAACAGACCAATAGCACTAACATCCCATATCAAAAAAATCTTAAAAGGGGTCCTAAGGAAAAAGTTTCACCCACCCATCTAAAAAACCCCAAATCATTTACACAACCCGGGGCCAACGGGGGTTTTAGAACGGGTCGCCCTGCTTCTCAACAAAGGGATCACTAGGGACAAGGTCCTAAATCCCACTAGAAGAAAAAAAAATTTGCAAAAAGTAATATATAAAATTTTTTGCAAAAGCCTTAAAACAAGTGTGACCATAGCGAAATAGCAACAAAATCTTTGCAAAGGATAACGGGAAAAGTGGGTTTCGATGGATCTAAATTTCCTCACTAACAGAACACAAAGTAGTCGTCAACAAAAGAAAAGCCCGAGGCAGCTACGGTAAAAGCTCTGTTCCAAAAAGGGGCACAGAAACTAGCCCCATTTGTTCCTCATCCCATATCCGCATAAAAGGATGTAAAGCCACAGAAACCCGTTCTTCCTTTGCAGATGACCCCCGAATCTGAAATGCAGGGGTTTTCCCCATTTCAGAACGCAAGGTTTTCAGGGGGGAAACATCTACCAAATTTTTTCAGTGGGCTGGGGGAAAAACAATATAAATTTTAAAACATGAAAATTTCAATTACTCAATATGGAAAAACATGGGGAAATTAAATTTTCATCAGGGGTACAAAAAAAAATTTTGGCCAAAAACTTAGACGAAACACCAACGTCAAAGACCGGGGAGTGATTATGTGGGAGGATCTCACCTTAAAGGGACCATAACATTGTATCAATCGCATCTCTAAAAAATGACAGGAGGATAATGAAAACCCCAAAACTAGGGGGGGGCCAAACCCCATGATGACACTCTTCAGGTCACTTTTTCCCATCTGGGGGCGGGAAATATTGCTGCACTCTAACGCCCCTTTTTCAAGGCGGGTTGAAATTGCCGCCCTTTAAAAAATTTGTACAAGAACTTTAAACGGCGCCCCATAAGGGAGAAAAACACCTAAAATTATTTCTGGGAGCGTTTAAAGGTTTCTAAACCTGAAAATTCCCGGGAACCGGGGGGGAGAGATACATGATTATATACACCGGGAAAACCTAGAGGGACTTACCAAACTTGCCACAAAAACACTCACAAAAGAAAGAAAAAGACTTGGCACCCGATGCACCACCCCCCCCAATGAAAAGCGGGGGTGTCACTACACCTTTAAAGAACCATACAAAAAGGTGTCGGGGGGCCCCGAACCTTCAACTGCCTCCCAGCCCCAAAAGGGGGGAAATTACCAACGACCCCTGGCATTCCTTAAAGCGGGCACGGGAAAAGCCCCTTTAAAGTCATTCCTGCACCCGGGGCTTTTGGGCCGTACTTTGGTTTGAGGTGCAGCCAGCAGAAAACCACCCCTGGTAGATCAGGGCTGATCCACCAGGAGGCCTGGCCCACAGCCCCGGGCCGGGGGGGCGTTGACCCCCGGGAAAATCTCCCCCAGGAAAAAATCCAGGGATGATGCGGGGGGCAGTTGGAAAAAGTCTCGGGCCCCTAACACTTATTGTATGGTCCCCTTAACGCTAGCGAACACCCTGCTTTTTTATTGGGTGGGGATGTTGCATCGTCTGCCAAGTCTTTTTCTTTGGGGGAGGAAAAATTTTTCGTGTGCAAAATTTTGGTACTAGTCCTTTTTTTTTTAGGGTTTTTTTCCCGGTGTATAAATTTAGTATCTCTCCCCCCTGCTTCCCCGGGAAAACAGGGGTTTTGGAAACTCAAGCGTCCCGTAATTGAGGTGTTTTTTCTCCGTTTTGCCCGCCCTGAAAGGGGGCTCGTACATTTTCTAGGTCATAAATTTCCCCCTGCCCTTTAAAGGGTTGTTAGTGTGGGGAGCAATAACCAGCCTAGAAAACAAGTGACCTGAAGATTTCATCAAGGGCTTTGGCCCCCCCTATTTTGAAGGATCCATTATCCCTCCCGTCCCTTTTTTTTAGCAGAACCATTGGGCCCAAAGTTATGGTCCCCTTTAAGGGGAGATCCTCCGGCATGATCACTCCCAGGTCCTTGAAAGTTTGGGTTTCGCTCTATTTTTTGGCCAGAATTTTTTTTGTTTCTCTGATGAAGATTTAATTTCCCCCGGGGGTTTTTCCATACTTTAGTAAAATTTAAAATTTTTTTATCTTTGAACTTCATATTTTTTTCTGCAGCCCCCCGAAAGATTTTATTTATTCCCGCCTTAGCCTTGCAGTGTCTGCAATTTGGGAAAACAACTGTCATGGGAATTCAGGTTTTCACCAAAAAAGGGAAAACACGGGCGTGGGGTGACATCCTGTCCTTTTTTCCCGATATGAGGAGAGGAACAAATGGGGGCGAGTACAGTGCCCCTTTTGGGGAAAAGAGCCGTTTTTACCGTAGCTCCTCCCCCCTTTTCTTTTGTTTACTACTACTCTCTGTGATCATAAATGAGGAAATTATGATCCATCGACCGACTTTCCTGTTATTCCTTTAGCACGCATTTTTTTTGCGCTATTTCCCATGGTAACACTTGTCGAAGGCTTTTGCAAAGGGCTGTATATATTACATCTGCAAATTTTTTTCTTCTAGTGCATCTAGGACCTTTCGTTTGTGATCCAATAGTTGAACAGACCCGGAGCGAAACCCGTTCTAAACCCATGTTGCCCTGGGTTTTGTAACTGATGGGTTTTTTTAGATGGGGGGGTGATCTTGCCCTTTTTAGGACCCTTTCAAAGATATTTATGATATGGGATGTTAAATGCTAACGGGCTGTAGTTCTTTGGGTTTTGCTTTACTGCCCCCTTTGGGGGAGTGGGGCTATTGTTTTTTATAGTTTAAATGTGGGACGACCCCCCTGTCCATGCTCCCCCCCCAAGGGAAAGGAAAAAAGGGTCGTGACAGGGGCTTCTTGGGAGTTTTTTGATGAAACCGGAGTTCCCCGAAATCTGGGGCCCCGGGGGAGAGTACATTGGGGGATTTTCATTTACGCCTGTTGAATCATTTTGCGTCCAAATAACTCGGATAGGCTTGTTTTTAAAACCCAAAATTTTGTGGCTCTCTCAAAAAAAAAATTCATTTTTTATTTTTCGACCTCATCTGGTTGCGGCTTTCGAAAAACTGAGTCTATTGGGGGCTTGGTAGCTCACTCATTTCCTTGGGTGTCATCTGTGTAGGAAACCATCTTGTTTAAAATAGGACCCCAATTTCTGGACGTTGTTCCTACTTTGATTTGGCTAGGAGAAAAAAATATTTTGGTTTTTTTTTTGATTTTTATTTATGGCTTTTTGTTCTTCCCGCGATTCCTGACTCCTATAAGATTCCTTTTTGCTTTTAAATTCGTGCTTCTATTTTTTCTGACCCGTGCTCCCTACGCCGCCAGATAAATTTTACCTATTTTAGCCGCTCTGTTATTCTTTTTCCCTCGCCTGTAAAGGACGTCGTCTCTTTCTATTTTAAAATCCCACCCCTCCTTTTTCTTTTAAGGAATAAACCTTGTTTCATACAAACGAGGCCACCCAAATTTATCTGTTCTAGGGATAAATTGGGGTCTTTTTTGCTTAGTATATCTTCCCCCCCCTTTTATCCCGGTTTGGGCTTGGGGTTTTCTTGGGGCCCCAAATTTTTGTTTTTTGGTCAAGGAAACAATAACATTGTATAAAGCATCTGTTGAAAAATTTACAGGAAGGAAAAATGAGAACCTTCAAAACTAGGGAGGGCCAAGCCCCTGATAAAACTCTTCAGGGCACTTGTTCTATCTAGGCTTTGGGAAAATTGCTGCAACTAAAAAAGCACCCTTTCAAGGCAGGTGAAATTGCCGACCTAGAAAAAGTACAGAGAACTTTTACGGCCCTGCATAACGGGTAAAACCCTCAATTATTGGGAGCGCCCTTTAGGTTCCTAAAAACCCGTATTCCCGGAACGCAGGGGGGAGAGATACATATTAAAAAACACTGGAAAATCCCAAAAGGGACTAGAAACCCAACTTGCACACGAAAATTTACTCACTAAAGAAAGCAAAAGACTTGGGAGGGCGATGCAAAAACCCCCCAATAAAACAGGGGGTTTGCTAGCACTTTTAAAAGACCATACAATAAGTGTCAGGGGGGCCCCCGGGCTGTTTTAACTGCCTCCCAAACACACATAAGGGGGGTTACCAACAGACCCCCGGGATCCTTCAAGCTGGGCCCCTGGAAAAGGCCCCCTAAAATCAGTTTTTTTTAACAGGGCCCGGGGTGTGGGTTTGTACGTTGGGTTTTCGGGGGCCCGCCAGCAGCAACAGCCGGTTTTTCAGGCTCCCGAACCACCAAAAAGGCCTGGTTTTTTTTTACAGACCCGGGGGCCCCGGGGGCGTTGACCCCCGGAACTCTCCCCCAGGTAAACTTTCCCGGGAAAATCCCTGGGAAACTCCCCCGGACTAATCTCATTATGTCGGTCTGGGCCCCCACGCAAAACAAAGTCTGAACCTCAATTATGTTGTGAAACTGAGAAAATTTTTTTTTGATATTGGGTGACATTTTTTTATCCGAAACATCATTGTTTGTGAAGATGAGGGCTAGTGTATTCTCCAATCAGTAGGCTCTAATTTTTTGCTGGTTTTAAAATTTAATTTTGTGCAGAGAATTTTTAAAAACTCGTTTTGAGTGTGAGTTTTCATCAGAGCTGCCTCCTGGGGTTATTACTGCAACAATAAGTTTGCTAAATTCCCCCCCCATTTTAGGGGCCTTAAGTTGAAATCCCCCCCGGAGCAAAGTGTTTTGGGGGCAGGAGCGGGGAAAATTTTTTCCCAAAAGTGGTCCCAATTTTTTTTAAAAGCTGTTCCTTTGGGAAAAAGGGTGGGGTGTTGCTTTCCAGGGTTTTTAGACTGCCACAATGCTAGGGTTTTTGGGTTCTCGATCTTAAATGCAAAACTTCCACTACATCATTTTTAGGCAATTTAACAAATTCTGGCAAACAATGACTCTGCAACTAAAAGGCCAAAACCCCCCCCCCCCTTTTTGCCCCGTTCCCCTCTGTCCCTTTTGTATAGGTTTTTTTAACCTGGGAACCCCAAATTTTGTTGTCCAAGTGATCCCTTTTTGTGGGTCCCCAGTGAAAAGCCGTGAACATTGGGCCCTTTTCCTCTGCAAGCAGTCCACAGATTAAAAAGGGATTTTGTTGTTTTTGCTGGCTTTAAGCCCTGTATATTTTTCAAAGAAAATGTTTTTCGGGCTGGTGGGATTGTTGGGACTAGGGGGAGAAATTTTTTTTTTTCCGGGATTAGTAAACTGTATCTATACACAAAAACAGGTTGGGAAGGCGAAAAACCCCTTTTAATGAAATCTTGAAGTGCGAAAGGGGGGCAGGAGACTTCCCTTGAACGGGGTTTGCTCTCTCCCAAACCGTAAAAGGGTGCAAATCAAGGGCCCGCGCGCGGTGCAAAAAAAAAATTTGAAAAAATAGAAAAAGGGTTTTTTGTTTTTCCCAAAAAAAAGCTGAACTTTTTGGCTTTCACTCCCGGGATAATTATTTCCTTGTACGATTTTTCTAAAAGGGAAATTTCAGCCCTTTAAACAGGCAGGTGACAGGCTGACGCGACATAGTGCGCAAGAACGCTGGGCTCAGCTTTGTTGACGTTTTGTGACGTTTTTTTTCCCCTGGGTTTTTTTTTTCGTTTTCTTAAAATTTTTATGTCTAATTTTAATACAAAATTTACCATCTGAGATCATGCCGGGGTGGGAGGGGATAAAAAAGATCAAGGGAAACCCAAACAAGGTAAACCCTGGGTATATTGCCAAAAAAATGGCCGACACCTCCAGCCAACAAAATATTTTCCCTACCCACGGGTAAAATCAATTATAAAGGGTTATTTTTTCATCACAAATTTATCTTTTTGACATAATGCAATATAATAAAAGCATATAAAAATAAAAAGTACAAACCTTTTAAAAAAAAAATATAGCAAAAAAATGAAAGCCCCAAAGGGAAAAAATTTTTATCGATATTTTTCCCCGAAAGGGGAAGAGAAAAGGGCCGCCCTCCTCATCAGTGAAAGAGAGAAAAAAGGGTTTTCAATGGTTTTAAAATGTAATAAAAACCCGTAGGGCGCGGAAAAAGTTTTAAAATAAGGCGAAATTTTTTGGGGGAAAAAAATTATTTCCCCCCGGGGACCTGGGGTTTCCGCGCGGCCCGCGGCCTTTTAAACCGAAAAGTAACTTATTTACCTATTTAAAAAGGGACGCATCCTTAAATTTTTTAATGAATTTGACTTGATTTTTCACAACAAACAAAGGAAAAGAAATTTTTTAAAACGAAAAAACTTTCCTTTCTGAACTATCCCCCAAAAATTTTTAGATTTTTAAAAGTGGGGAAAAAAACCGACATCTTTCCCAAATGACAAAAAAGTTATTTAAACTTTTCTTTTTTTAGCATGAAGAAAAGGTTTTTTTTTTTAGAAAAAGGGAAATAATTTATGAGGAATTTGAGGTTGGTTTTTTATCACAGCAAGTGGGCAAAACCACTTTTCCAATTACCACTGAGTAGGGGTCCGCTGCCAAAAAGCAATTTTTTCGTAAATTTTGCATATTTCCATTTAAATTTTTGGCCGATATGATTGAAAAATTCAAACACAGGATGATTTATATAAGCTTTTAAAAAGTACACCAAAAATGAATGTAATCGGGTTTAAAAATAAAGAAGTCCGATATTTTTAAAATCTGCTGCTCCCTTTCTCCTGGTGTTATTTCTGGCAACCCAAAATTATTTGCTATATTCCCCCATTTTTGGTGCCTTTAAATTTTAAAACCCCCAGGAAACAAGATTTTTGGGGCAGGACTGGGAAAATTTTCCCCGAAAAGTGGTCAATTTTTTTAACAGCCCGTTCCTGGAATTGCTGGGAAAGTTGGGATCCGAGGGTTGTAGACTGCCAAAAATGACTAGGTTTTGGTTTTTTCGATCCTTTAAAAGCTAAAACCTTCCACTCATCATTTGAGGCATTAAGCATTCTGGGGAAACAAGTGACTCTGCAACGACAAAGGGTTTAAACCCCCCCCCCCTTTTTCCTGTTCACTCTGTCACATCCCGTATAGGTTTGTAAACCCGGGTCCATATTTCGTTGTCCCCAAATGATCCTTTATTGGGCTCAGTGAAAGCCGTGAACATTGGGCCCTTTTCCTCTGCAAGCATCCACATTTAAAAGGATTTTTTTTGTTTTTTTGCTGGCTTTTTGCCCTGTCTATTTGCAAAGAAGAATGTCATCGGACTGGTGGTTTTTGTTGGGGGACTGGGGGGGGTGATATTTTTTTCCGGCATTAGTATCTGAATTTTACACAAATAACAGGGTTTGGGGGAGAGCGAAAACCCCTTTAATTTAAGTCCCTTTAGATTTACGGGGGGTGGGGCCCAAGGAGACTTCATTGAAAGGGTTCCCCTCTCCCCAACCTGTAAATGCTTTGCCTTGACGTTGAGTCCCCCTTCAAACCCAATGTCCCTCTTGATGATGTCCTGATTTCCTTAGAGAGAAGGCCCATGAAGGGTTTCTTCATCTCCCTATCTCCACTGATGTCTTTCTTCATCTGATCCATCTCTGTGTGGACTCTAACTCCTTTTCCTTCCAAGGGAAATATTATTCTCAAACCTTCGGTGTCGCTATGGGCTCTCCTCTCTCTCCTGTCCTTGCTAATCTTTACATGGAATACTTCGAGACTGTTCTTCTTCCTACCCTCGATGTGCAACCTTCACTCTGGCTCCGCTATGTGGATGACATCTTTGCTCTGTGGCCTCATGATTCCAGTCTCTTCCAACCTTTTCTTGAAGCTCTTAATAATCTTGCCCCTTCCATTAAGTTTAAAGCTGAATGGGAATCTAATTCCTTGCTTCCTTTCCTTTATGTCCATATCCACCCCTCAGATACAGGTTTTTCCTTTTTCGTTTATCGTAAACCTATGCACAGTGGCATGTACATTCACTACTTTTCCTATCATGCTTCCCCTGTCAAGAAAAGTGTTCTTATCTCCCTCTTTCTCCGTGCCCTCCGCAACTGTGATCCTCAGTTCCTTCCAGCAGAAATTTCCACTCTTCATAATTCGTTCTCCCGTCTTGGCTACCCTTCCCATTTCATAGACTCTGCCCTCTCACGTGCTAAACGCAATTTCTTCTCTCCCAAACTCTCTACTCATGGGAACTCTTCTATCCTCTGCCTTCCCTACATTTCCGGTCTTTCTAATCTCAACAATTCTCTCCATCCCTTAGACATCAAGCTTACCTTCCACCAGACTAACAGTCTTCGCACTAATCTCGTTCATACCTCTCCTCCCTCTACAGATGTTCCTGGTGTCTACTCTATTTCTTGCTCCTCCTGTCCTCTTCAATACTTCGGAGAAACTGGTCCATCTCTTTCTGACAGACTTAGGGAGCACAAAAAATTGTGTTAGGCTTGCCGACACTAACAATGCTCTTTTCTTCACGTCAGAGATCATACCATCCTATTGACTGGTCTTCTGCTAAAACTGTCTTCCCTACTTCCAACTCGAACAGTCGCCGTCTAGTTGAATCCTCTCTAATACACAACTTCCTTGTATGAACCTTAGCCCTGGTTTCGTCCTGTAGATGCCTTCCTCTCCCAATACATTGTAAAATGCTCCAAACTTCAGAACACCCGTGACTTAACCTGAATCCTCATTTTTTCTTTTTCTTTTTCTTCTTCTTCCTCTTCCCCTTTCCTCTTTCCTTTTCTCCTCTGGGTTGTCTTTCTCTCTCCTGTCTCGTGTTTCTGTTCCTTCTTCATTTATTTCACCACTTCCCCTTTCACGCACCTCTGTGCGCTTGCTCTCCCTCTGTGGGCATCTAGCTCTCTGGCAGTGCTCCCTTCCTTTGTATTTGACTGGCTCGTTTTCCTTATTTCCCACTTCTACCACTACCACTACTACTACCTCTTCTTCTTCTACTACTACTACAACTATTGACGAAATTAAGACACATGTGCGGCGTCTGGTTGTCTTTGTTGTGGACGTTTCGCCATCCAGTGGCTGGCTGGATGGCAAAACGTCTAAGATGGGGATGCCCGGGTGTTGTGCATGTGTCTTAATTTCATCTTGTCGGTATTATATACAGTTCTTGTTCTACTACTATTACCACCACCTCTTCCTGCCTATATATAGCCGTCCTGCTCCACCTCTAGTTAGTGTGACTTTGTTAATGGTCCAAGTCGGACCGAAACGTCGTCGTAAGCTTCTCTCTTTTATGTGCTGGTTATTTGTGTATCGTTCCAGTCACGGTATTGTGCCTTTTTTGTTATTTAGTATCTGTATCTGTTGGTTTGGAGTGGAGGCCATCGACTGTGGTTCCACTCCAGGAATGACTGGATTTGGTGTACGATTTCTGCCATTTCCTTCCAGTTTTTTTTCCTTCCTGGCACTAAAAAACTTCTCCCTCTTGAGTGGCTGTGGCTACCCAGGTTTTCCCATGGCCTGGATGTTTTGTATCCTTTTGTCCCCCTTTAGATGGTGTGCCTGGCAATTTAAGTTATAGCACAGTCTTTCCTGTACTGAAGAGGTACACATTTCGGGGTGAAAAAGCTTACAGGAAGGGAGTTTGTATTTTCCTGTTGTCATATGGGCACGGCATTTTCTAGGGTGGTCATAGTTGCACGTCCCGTCTCTTTTTCCAGATTTCCCATGTCTGCAGATACCAAGTGCACAGTATGTGCACAGGCTTGGTTTCCGTTTGCCTTGGGTTTCTGTGACTGTATTCCCTGTTGGTGCATGTTTCCCTGTCTTATTCCTATCCTCCCTAGCACCAACAATGGAGCTCCCACCAGTTGTTTTTGGTAACATATCCTCACTATTGCTAGTGGAGTCCTCTTGTTTGCTATTTCCTGTGGTATTTCTAGTTTGCAATATTGGTTTTATCTTATCTTTGACTACACTTGTTTCCCCACTACGGCTCCTGTCCCCTATGAGGTCATTTATATGGTAGATCTGCTTTACACAGCATTGGAAAATAAGGAATATCCACTTGGAATTTTTATTGACCTAAGAAAAGCTTTTGGCACAGTAGACCACGACATCCTACTCCACAAACTTGACCATTACGGTATAAGAGGCCATGCGCTTGCTTATTTCAAATCTTACCTTACTAATAGTTATCAGTATGTCACCATTAAAGACACAACATCAACAACACGGCCACTTGATACTGGAGTTCCGCAGGGAAGTGTCCTTGGTCCCCTGCTCTTCCTCATATACATCAATGATCTTCCAAACGTGTCCCAACACCTGAAAACCCATTCTCTTTGCTGATGACACGACTTATGTCAATCTCTCACCCTAATCTTGCCACCCTCAACACCATTGTTAACGAGGAGCTGATCAAAATATCGACTTGGATGACAGCCAATAAACTTATGCTTAACACTGACAAAACCTACTATATTACGTTTGGTAGCAGAGCAGGAGAAGCACAAATTAATATTAAGATCGACAACACTCTAATTACCAGACATAATGAGGGCAAATTCCTAGGCCTATACCTTGACAACAACCTGAATTTCAGCACCCATATCCAACACATAACCAAAAAAGTATCCAAAACGGTTGGGATCCTCTCCAAGATACGATACTACGTGCCACAAAATGCCCTTCTCACACTATTCACTCATTTATCCATACCTCACCTATGCTATTTGTGCTTGGGGATCAACTGCAGCAACACACCTAAAGCCAATAATAACCCAACAAAAAGCTGCGTAAGAATAATCACTATATCCCATCCCTGGCAACACACTCCCCCACTCTTCATAGATCTAAACTTACTCCCTGTTCAGTACATCCACACTTACTACTGTGCAATCTACATCTACAGGACCTTAAACTCCAATATCAACCTTGACCTAAAATGCTTTCTTGATAGTTGTGACAAAACCCACAGGCATAACACCAGACACAAACATCTCTACGACATTCCCCGTGTCCGACTAAACCTTTACAAAAATTCAATGTATGTCAAAGGCCCTAAAATCTGGAACACCCTACCTGAGAACTCTAGAACTGCAGACACATTCATCACTTTCAAAACTACCATTAGAAAACATCTTATCTCCCTGATACACCCCGTCAACTAACTACACGAATATCACCTGGTGGTTCACACTTACACTCATTCACCCATTTGACCATAAACAGAAATATTAATCTCAATGTTAAAATAATGAATCCTGTGATAGTCCAATACTGAAACTATGTACTGTGCCAAAACAAAAGCATTCACATTGCTAAACTCACAAACTAGTATTTAGTCACTTAGCCATAATACCAACTTACCTCATAATTTGTAATATTTTAAAATTATGAATTAAACTAAGTTTGCCCGAAATGCCTAGCCATGCTAGGTGTTCTAGTGGTACACTCTGTAATCATTATTTTACTACATGTAAACCACACAATAACCAAATTCTGTAAACTCAGCATTGTAATCCTTATAGAGAATAAACTTTGAATTTGAATTTGAATTTGAATTTGTATTAAGAGATATTATTTGTTCAGTATGGCTATCTATGACTGTCTGGATAGTCTTGCCATAGTCATTCCTGCTGTTGATAACTTTTGTTCAAGACTGAGGATTTTGTTCTCGAGTTGTGAAATTCTGGTGTCTTGTTTTGTTAGCGTCTCTCGAAGATTCATATTTTCAAGAACTAAAGTGGAGATGCATGACTTTAGGGTGTCTGGATCGTTGGTCATACCTGAGAGATTACTTGGTAGGTTGAATCCGGGGAAGAGAGGGGTGGATGGGCTGGTGGCAGCCATGTTTGTTGTTATTGTTGTGGTGTTGCCTTGAGCGGTGGTGAGAGGGGTGGTAGCTGGGCCGGCATCGTCCTAGCTATACTTGTTGAACAGTTGATTTTTCGGTGTTTTCTTGCTGGCCTTGGTGCTGTTTTCTCTGAGATTGCGCCTCATAATACTACTAGAATTGTTGTAGTTAAGAAGAAGTTGCAGTTATACAAAGCTTAGGGTTACGTTGTTCGGCTGGCAGTGGGGTGTTGCTTTGGGTTTGAGGGCAGTCTTCCCTTGATCTCTATGATTTTCGATTTGTAGGTTTCACTGTTGGTAATCTTTGGTCATTCTGGGTGCTACGTTAGGTAGTGCAGTTTTGCTTGCATTCCCTGGAACGCAGGCGGGAGAGATACATGATTATATACACCTGGAAAATCCTAGAGGGACTAGTACCGAACTTGCACACGAAAATCACTCACTACGAAAGCAAAAGACTTGGCAGACGATGAAACATCCCCCCAATGAAAAGCAGGGGTGTCACTAGCACGTTAAGAGACCATACAATAAGTGTCAGGAGCCCGAGACTGTTCAACTGTCTCCCAGCATACATAAGGGGGATTACCAACAGACCCCCTGGCAGTCTTCAAGCTGGCACTGGACAAGCACCTAAAATCGGTTCCTGACCAGACGGGCTGTGGCTCGTACGTTGGTTTGCGTGCAACCAGCAGTAACAGCCTGGTTGATCAGGCTCTGATCCACCAGGAGGCCTGGTCACAGACCGGGCCGCGGGGGCGTTGATCCCCGGAACTCTCTCCAGGTAAACTCCAGGTAATAGGAGCATTGGTGGCTCTGATAGCTGGAGAAAAGTATGGAGCTTGGAGGTCACTGCTTCCGCTGCCTAACTGCATATGTAACCACAGATTGTAATCTACTCCCTCTTTGAAAGCATACAGTTTAGCCAATTTATCAGTTCTATCATGCATCCGAAGACCAATGTGAGATGGAATCCACAGCATGTGCAATCTGACTCCACTGTCCATAATCTTACCATACCTGTGTCTGGCTTTTGACACAAGCATGCCACAATTCATGCTTATTGAGTTGAGAGCATTTATGGATCACAGGGAATCAGTTACAATTAAACTGTCAATCTTAGATACATAGATGCATTTCAGTGCAAGGAGTATGGCAAACAGTTCTGTCTGAAGGGTAGAGGCCCAATTATTGATGTGTGCTCCAATTTCTTTAAGAGAGCCATCACCCTGTAAGACAACAGCATCACTACCAAGTGCACCAGTGGATTGGTGAACAGAACCATTAACATAAATAATTTGCAAGAGTGTGTGCTGTGTGACTAAGTTATCAATACAGCTTAAGTCATCATGTTTGGCTTCAAGGCGAAGTTTTGGTTTTGATTTAAGAAGAGCTTTGGGGAAAATGGAGGAATTGTAGTTTGGAATGGGGTAATATTCCATGGAGCGGAAAAGTGCCTCTGTTGCCTCACTTGACACAGATCATGTATCTGATTCATGCGGAGGCCGGTTACAGTTTTTTCGATCCATGTGGAGGAGTGTTCACCAGTGCTGAGGAAAGTTTGGAGGGCTTCTGTGCAGGGGTATGAATGGGCTTGCCTGAGCATATTAACCCCAATTAGGATATTTCTTTCAGTAACACGATCTCCGATGCTTGAAATATCAAGTTCTTTTTGAATATTTAAAATTTTGGCAGTACGAGGGCATCCAAGGATGATCCTCATTGCTTCGTTCTGCAGTTTTTCCAGCCCTCCAAGCTTCCAGTCAGATACAAGAGCAAGTAGTGGCGCAGCATAATCAACCAATGATCTAATATAAGCCAAATACATCATTTTCACAATTTTAACGTTAGCTACAAGCAGTATTAAAACAGGGAAGTGTTTTTGGGTATTCCCAAATGAGATAAATCTGTGGACTAAAATCACAAGGGTATTAAAAGAGGTCAACATCAAAGCTGCTTTCATAGAAAACCTGGAAGCTTTCTACAACAGATGGGAAAATAAAAAGTCTGGGCTGAATGGTACTGCCCTTGATACTGGCCATGTAGTCAGAAACTGTAAGGCTGAAGATGATGTCCTGGTAGTCAGTAAATGGGGGGCTGATAGTGCTGTCCTGGGAGACAGTAATGGTGAAGCTGGAGGTGCTGTCCTGGGAGACAGTAATGGTGAAGCTGGAGGTGCTGTCCTGGGAACAGTAATGGTGAAGCTGGAGAAGCTGTC
>NC_069471.1:6936720-6952395 GCF_026875155.1 Cherax quadricarinatus | reverse complement strand
CACCACCACACAAACAAAGAAGCCTAAACCAACCCACCCTCATGTATCCCCCGGTAGGAGACCAACCCTTTGCCCGCCCCCTGGGTTCATGAGGAGAAGGCCCCCACAGTGAGATTCCGGTAACCCTCCGAAAAGCTAACTACCCACCTCCCCCCATAGACTTGCCTATTCCTACACATAGTTTCTATAAAATCTCGCTGCTAACGCTTTTATCCTCAACTCTCCCCTAACCTCCCTCATCCCCCAAGATACATGTAAATAATCCGTCATAACATACATTAAGGCTCTACCCACATCACCCCGGCACCCCAGTTACATCCAACATTAAGGCCCGTAGGAATGGCCATTGCCCCCCCCCCAAAAATCTGATAACTCTCACCATCCATAACCCACCCCCTCCAAAGAGGGACAAAAATATACCGCATGAAAGCCGTTTCGATGTCCCCACAATGCAAGCATGAGTTCTCTCTCACAAGACCCATTTATATAACACATCCCTAGAGGCCAATATTCCCATCAGAAAACGATATACTAACTCTCGTACCCTCGCTGGTATTCTAAGCAAGCCAAACTTCCGCCATATGCTTATCCAGTCATATGTTGGATATACAGCAAGTCCCTGTAAGACACCCTTGCCTACCACAGCACCCACCATTCGTTTGACCTTAAACGTGGACACCTGTTTAACATGTAATAAAACCCTCAACATATCCTCACAATACCCAAATCCCTTCCACACCAACCATCTTCGTGCATCCTCTATTACCCTACCTACCCTGACTCCTCTATTCCCCCCAGTCCGATATATCTTTGTTTAATATATAAAGCCATTACTCTATGACCCAATGACATCAGGCCAAGACCCCCACGTCTCCCCTCTGTCATCACCACGTCCTGCTCAACCATGCCCTCCCAAACCCCCACACATACCTTAGAACCTTCCTCTGGATTTCTGCAATATCCTCTGCTCTTAAAGGGAACACCTCAGCCACTCCCCACACCTTACTGTACACCAGAGAGTTGACCACTAAAACTCTCTGCTGTAATGTTACGTCCCTAGCCCTTAAGCCCTCCTAGCCTACCCAAAACCCTGCTCGTAACTAATTTCTGAATTTATCTTCCTACTCTCCTGCACTTCCGCCATGTACCATATTCCACAAACCTTAATTCTGTCCACTACGACCATCCCAACCCCTCCCCCAAGCCCCCTCCCACCCAATCCCCCACCTTTAATAGTCTCGACTTCATTAAATTAACTCTCATACCCGTGGCGTCCCCAAAAATCTGAATGATTCCACCAACTTTCCTTAGATCTTCCTCATGCCTTACCAGCACAGTAGTATCATCTACGTACCCCAACAATCCCCCCCCGCCCACACCCCCCTAATCCCATGTTCATTCATCACCTCATCCACCAGCCCATAAAATGGATTCTGTACGCAGGCAAACAAAACTGAGAGAGTGGACAACCCTGCCTCAAACCTCTCTCCATCAGTACTGGGTCCCCCAACTTACCATTAACCTGTACCCTAATAACTGCTCCCTCATACAAGGTTTGCACCCATCTCACCACCTTCTCCCCCCAACCCAGCTGTTCCAAACAAACTTTTAAGAAATCCCATTCACACAATCATACGCATTAGCCCAATCTAATCCAAATTCCCCCTCCGGTGCAGTCCTCAATAAAATCCCTTATGTGACTATGCCCTCCCCTCATACTTCTTCCCGGAATGCCAAACTGTCCCCCATGTACCACTGATCCTAGAACCTTCTTCAGTCTATTGCCCAGAATTTTAGCATAAATTTATAATCTGCACTCATTAAGGATATTGCTCTATAATCATTCAATACTTTCCCATCCTTCTTCTTCGGCACCAACACAACGATCCCTGTTTTCTGGGTCTTACCCATCCTCCCACTGCTCCACATATGATTCAAGACTTCCACTAACCCATACCTAATGCATTCCCAATAAACTCTATAAAAATCATTCGGTATTCCATCAATGCCCGGCGTCTTACCCTGACTCATCCCGTAAACCGCCTCCCCCACCTCCTCCTCACTAATACTACCCTCCAGCATTTCCCGTTCCTCTTGTCCCAATACAATAGTATTCTGCATAACCCCAAATACCTCCTCACTGACAACTTCCTGTTCCTCTCCATTTCTCCCTAAACCAATAATCAGCATAACCACTAATATCATCTGTATCAGTAAGACCTTGACCCACCACATAACCCCCCCCCATCAGCGACCACTAGATGCGCTATGGTAGTCACCATCTGCCTTTCCCTAAATTTTCTCAGGACATAACCTGATGGTCGATCACCATTTAACACCTCCTCTAATCCTGCCCTAACTCTAATCGCGTTAAACCTTTCATTATGTAATCCTTCAATCCTACTCCTTAAGCCATCCACCTCACCTCGCACATCTTCCCTTCCCCCCCCCCCCCCCCCCCCGTCGTAAACAGCATTCAGCTGTCCCTCCAGGTAGTTTTGCAAACCATATCTCCACCTTGCCTGTTCCTTTCCACGTATCCTAAAAAACTCTGCTATTGCTGTCTTTGCTCGTGTCTCCCACCAGTCAAGCAAATCCATCCCACCATCCCTACCCTCCCAGCAATGTCTCCACCATTCCTCAAAGGATGAGCCTTCATCCCCCTCCTGCAGAAGCCTCACATTCAATTTCCAATACCCAGCATATATACGAACTATACCATCCACCCGCATATCAGCTATCACCGCCCTGTTATCCGAAAAACCGACATCAAAAGCCCTCACTCTCTCCACACCAATCCCCTGCATCACATATATCCTATCTAACCTCGCCCCATAATTCCCATGAATAAACGTGTGCTCCACCCCAAACTCCCCCCTGCCCACCACATCTACAACACCTACATCCCTTAACACATCCCGTAGTGCCCCCAAAAAACACCTCCTGCCCCCCTCGGCGTCACATCCCCATACCTAATCACACAGTTCCAATCACCTCCAATTACAGTTATGGAAGGTAAACCCCGCAAATAATACATCAAAACATCACGTACAAAATCAACTTTGACTCTAACATTGTTACATGCTGGCATATATACACCAATGAAACATACTCTCCTCACCCCCCAGTGCCCATCTACCCTTACAACCCTCCCCCCTCCCCCCTCCTCCCAACCCATGACACGCAATGGGCTGGTCTCCTTTACAGCTACTGCTACCCCTCCTTTTAATTGCAAAGCATTACTGACAAACATTTTATAACCCCTCAAACTCAATTCACTCCCTAACCTATGGTTATGCTCCTGCAAAAAACATACATCCACATCAAACCTTCGTAAAAACCACTCTAACCAAACCCTTTTTACCTCAGATTTAAGCCCATTGACATTTATTGTGACACACTTGAATTTGCTAGAAGAGGGGGCTTACCCCTATGCCGCTGTATCTTACTCACTTCACCTTTCTCAGTACCTGTACCATTTTTATCCTTTTTCTAACCTGTCCTCCAGACCCTCCTTGCCCCCCCCCCCCACTGATCTTCCCCGGTACACCCCCTCCCCTGCCTACCTTTTCCCCTACAACTACCCATGACTTCTTCCCGGGTCTCTGCCCAGGTGTTAAAAACTCATCGAGGTCAAAAGCACCCGCAGTCCTTTTTCGTGAGCTCTCACTCACACACAAATCTACCTCCTGCACGTCCTCCTGATGGACTTCCACCACCACTTCCATGTCCTCTCTGGCATTCCTCGAACCCTTCACCTGTTCCTGCTGCTCAACCATCAGCTGTATCTCACTTGACTTCTCAGGACCATCCTCCCCGGCCACCGTCTCGTCGATGAACTCCTTCAGCACCGCATCCAGCAACTTCTCCTGGGTAGACTCTTCCACGTCCACCCGTCCCTCAGGCGATGGGGGCCCCTCCCCTATCACCTCCAGGAGGGTAACACAGGTACCGACCGTCGGTACTTCCCGTTCTACCTCTTCACTCCATCGACCACTCGTCACTGGTTCCTCCTCTCCCAACTCAGGCATCAACTCACATGGTCTCTGCTCCACTGCCAACGTACCAGGAGCCCTGGTAGGCTGCCTTCTAGGACAGTGAGCTGCCATATGGTCATATGAGCTACATAGTCGACAGGTCTTTCTCTGGCCGGCATAGTGTACAAAAACCTGCGTCCTGGACTCCACCAGCATGACGTAGGACGGTATAGGCCTAGCCAACGTCATTTTGAGGGTATAAGAGCCCTCAGGTCGTCCCTTATATGGCCCTTCTGTCCATACTCCCATCGTTGCCGAATGAACTTTACCGTAGGTGTTGAAAACCTCCTGTATACTATACGCCGTCGCCTCGAAAGGGACATTCCTCACCTTCACCCACGTATAGTACCTGGATACGTCATGCATAACAACGTCCACTGCCGAGTTGACCGTCACATTCCTCTCCTGGTACTCTTCAACAAGTTTGTCGTAGACGCCGGTACGATTCAGTTTCAGGAAGACTCTGGTCATCCCATTTAAGGCAACACCATATACTTCCTCGTTGGGGACGCCATAGGCGTATCTGATGATAGCAGGTAGCAATGTATGCATCGTTGCTCCAGTAAGCGTGCCACGTACCAGCTGTATACAAACAGTGTTAATCCGCTGTCCCACTCGGTATGCCATTTTGTCTTCTAGTTGCTAAAGGTCACCACCAGAGGGCAGGTGTAGCTACTAGGCGTGCGTCCTCTCTCCCCGGAGGTCGAGAGACGAATGCACGTATTAGGTTACTGCAAATTCAAAATGGGTAACTGGGTGTTAGTTTATTGGTATGGGTCTCATGCTGGGACAAAATTTACCTACTTTGCCTAAAATGTTCTGTGTGGAAATTTGCCTGGACTGCCCCCGTGTGAGTTGTGTACCCTAGGAGTAGCGAGTGAGTATATGGTAACCATAGTTTGATTGCCGGCTGCTTGTTAAGTTAGGGTCAGTCTAGCTCCCGCTATCCCCTCCCCCCCTTTCTCCCCACCCCGAAAGGTGATGTGTGGGGCTCCGGCCAAACAGTAATCACTCGACTCACAGCTCCCAGCACAACTGTAAGTAAAAACCTGTGCTCCTATTCTAGTGGATATTGGTTTAAAGCTTCACTTTTGACCAATAATAAACTTTGTCCTTTCAGTTTTAAGCTTCACATGAGACTTTTCGATAATCACCACCTTTTTTTTAAGTATCTTACACTTATGGAGAGTGATTTTTTAAGCAGTGGGTAACCTGTCTCTCTTTCCAGCTTGGAATGACAGATCGGGTCACCTGCCAACCAACGAGAAGTGTTGAAGGAGACAGACTGAAAACGGTCTTGGGACGTCACTTCATGATCTACCTACCTGCTTAATTGTACAGGACACTACCCCTCATCTTTGCAGCGGTAAAGAACCTGCGTTCCTTTCATCTGGACTGACTATTCAAGGCTATAGGCTCTGTGAAGAACTAGCCATTGGGTTGACACTCAACACCTGTGACCCCCCCTCATCATCAACAACGGCTACAATTTCTACAAGATGGTGTCAACCTCAACCAGACACCCCAGTATCCCTGTACATATTAGCGTTGAATTCAAATGTCATTTTTCCATTTCATTTTTCTTTCAAGTAGGATACACCTTCATATTTCAATGTTTTATCTTTGCATTAGTAAATAAATAACAAAAAAGGCACAATACCGTGATTGGAACGATACACAAATAACCTGCACATAAAAGAGAGAAGCTTACGACGACGTTTCTGTCCGACTTGGACCATTTACAAAGTCACACTGTGACTTTGTAAATGATCTAGTCGGCCGAAACGTCGTCGTAAGCTTCTCTCTTTTATATGCGTGTTATTTGTGTATTAATAAATAATAAAGTGTTTATCTTTGTGAATTATTATTTCTTTTTCTATTCATTAATTTTCCTGAGGAGGAGCCAGCCTTGGAAATACTGACTGAAGTTGTTACAGGGCTGAGTAAGCCTTCACATAGGTTTTGAGGTTCCACTGTTTGGACCTGTTCTAACAAGGCTATGTCGCCAATACAAAGAAAGACTAAGAGCACTTAGAGTTGTGGCTGGGTTTCACTACAGGCATGGTGCTAACGTTAAAATTGTGAAAATGATGTATTTGGCTTATATTAGATCATTGGTTGATTATGCTGCGCCACTACTTGCTCTTGTGTCTGACTGGAAGCTTGGAGGGCTGGAAAAACTGCAGAACGAAGCAATTAGGATCATCCTAGGATGCCCTCGTACTGCCAAAATTTTAAATATTCAAAAAGAACTTGATATTTCAAGCATCAGAGATCGTGTTACTGAAAGAAATATCCTAATTGGGGTTAATATGCTCAGGCAAGCCCATTCATACCCCTGCACAAAAGCCCTCCAAACTTTCCTCAGCACTGGTGAACACTCCTCCACATGGATCGAAAAAACTGTAACCGGCCTCCGCATGAATCAGATACATGATCTGTGTCAAGTAAGGCAACAGAGGCACTTTTCCGCTCCATGGAATATTACCCCATTCCAAACTACAATTCCTCCATTTTCCCCAAAGCTCTTCTTAAATCAAAACCAAAACATCGCCTTGAAGCCAAATATGATGACTTAAGCTGTATTGATAACTTAGTCACACAGCACACACTCTTGCAAATTATTTATGTTAATGGTTCTGTTCACCAATCCACTGGTGCACTTGGTAGTGATGCTGTTGTCTTACAGGGTGATGGCTCTCTTAAAGAAATTGGAGCACACATCAATAATTGGGCCTCTACCCTTCAGACAGAACTGTTTGCCATACTCCTTGCACTGAAATGCATCTATGTATCTAAGATTGACAGGTTAATTGTAACTGATTCCCTGTGATCCATAAATGCTCTCAACTCAATAAGCATGAATTGTGGCATGCTTGTGTCAAAAGCCAGACACAGGTATGGTAGGATTGTGGACAGTGGAGTCAGAGTGCACATGCTGTGGATTCCATCTCACATTGGTCTTCGGATGCATGATAGAACTAATAAATTGGCTAAACTGTATGCTTTCAAAGAGGGAGTAGATTACAATCTGTGGTTACATATGCAGTTAGGCAGCGGAAGCAGTGACCTCCAAGCTCCCTACTTTTCTCCAGCTATCAGAGCCACCAATGCTCCTATTACCTGGAGTTTACCTGGAGAGAGTTCCGGGGATCAACGCCCCCGCGGCCCGGTCTGTGACCAGGCCTCCTGGTGGATCAGAGCCTGATCAACCAGGCTGTTACTGCTGGCTGCACGCAAACCAACGTACGAGCCACAGCCCGTCTGGTCAGGAACCGATTGTCCAGTGCCAGCTTGAAGACTGCCAGGGGTCTGTTGGTAATCCCCCTTATGTATGCTGGGAGGCAGTTGAACAGTCTCGGGCCCCTGACACTTATTGTATGGTCTCTTAACGTGCTAGTGACACCCCTGCTTTTCATTGGGGGAATGTTTCATCGTCTGCCAAGTCTTTTGCTTTCGTAGTGAGTGATTTTCGTGTGCAAGTTCCGACCTAGAAAATGTACAGAGAACTTTCACGGCGCGCATAATGGAGATAAAACACCTCAATTATTGGGAGCTCTTGGGGTTTCCAAAACCTTTTTCCCCGGGAAACGCAGGGGGGAGAGATACTGATTTATCCCGGGAAAATCTAGGGGGGACTAGTCCGAACTTGCACACAAAAATCACTCTTTACAAAGCAAAAGATTGGCAGACATGCACCATCCCCCCAATGAAAAGCGGGGGTGTCACTACACGTTAAGGACCATACAATAAGTGTCGGGGGCCCGAGCTGTTCAACTGCCTCCCAGACCAAAAAGGGGGATTACCAACAGCCCCCTGGCAGTCTTCAAGTGGCACGGCAAGAAACCTAAAGCCCCTTCCGGATCAGCCGGCTTGGCTCGTATTTGGTTTGGGCACCCGCAGCAACAGCGGTTGATCAGGTTTTGACCCCACCAGGAGGCCTGGTCTCAGCCCGGGGCCCGGGGGGGCGTTGCCCCCCGGAACTCTCTCCGGGGAAAACTCCAGTAAACTATCCCTCTGGGATTTCCAGGTGTATATAATCAGTATCTCTCCCCCCTGGTTCCGGGGAATGCAAGCAAAACTGCACTACCTAACGACACCCAGAATGACCAAGATTACCAAAAGTGAAAACCCACAAATCGAAAAACAAAGAAACAAGGGGAAAACGCCCCAAACCCCCAAAACAAACCCCACTGCCAGCCGAACAAAAGTAAACCCAAGCTTTGTAAACGCAACTTCTTAACTACAACAATTCAGATATTAGAGGCGCAATCTCAGAGAAAACAGCACCCCAAAGGCCTGCAAGAAAACAACCCAAAAAAACAACTGTTCAACAAGTATATAGGACGATGCCGGCCCCGCTCCCCCCCTCCCCCACCCCCGCTCAAGGGAACACCACAACAATAACAAAAACATGGCGCCACCACCGATCCACCCCCTCTTCCCGGATTCAACCTACCAAGTAATCTCTCAGTTCTAGAGTTCTCAGGAGGGGGTTCCAGATTTTAGGGCCTTTGACATACATTGAATTTTGTAAAGGTTTAGTCGGACACGGGGGAATGTCTAGAGATGTTTGTGTCTGGGGTTATGCCCGTGGGTTTTGTCACACTACAAAAAGATTTTAGGGCAGGTTGTATTGGGGTTTAAGGTCCCGTAGATTAGACTGCACAGTAGTAAGTGTGGGTGTACTGAACAGGGAGAAAATTTGATCTACGAAGAGGGGGGAGTGTGTTGCCAGGGGTGGGATATAGTGTTTTTCTTTCCCCAGCTTTTTTTTGGGTTATTTTTGGGGTTTAGGGTGTTGCTGCAGTTGATCCCCAAGCACAAAAAGCTAGGTGAGGTTGGATAAATGAGTGGGATAGTGTGAGAAGGGCATTTTGTGGGACGTAGTACGTATCTTGGGAGGATCCCAAACCCTTTTTGATACTTTTTTTGGTTTTGTGTTGGATAGGGGCTGAAATTCAGGTTTTTGTCAAGGGATAGGCCCAGGAATTTGCCCTCATTATCTCTGGTAATTAGAGTGTTGTCGATCTTAATGTTAATTTGTGCTTCTCCTGCTCTGCTACCAAACAAAATATAGTAGGTTTTGTCAGTGTTAAGCATAAGTTTATTGGCTGTCATCCAAGTCGATATTTTGATCAGCTCCTCGTTACCAATGGTGAACATTAAAATGGTATAAAATACCGACAGATTGTTAGGTAAGACACATATGCAACAGTTAGGTATCTTTATTTCGAAACGTTTCGCCTACACAGTAGGCTTCTTCAGTCGAGTACAGAAAAGTTGATAGAAGCAGAAGATACTTGAAGACGATGTAATCAGTCCATCACCCTTAAAGTTTTGAGGTGGTCAGTCCCTCAGTCTGGAGAAGAGCATTGTTCCGTTGTCTGAAACAATATGAAGTTGAAGTGACAGGATGGAGCCTTATATAGTGCCAGGAGGTGAGACGTAGGTTGCTTTGGGAGGGCAGGTCCCTCTCAAACCCAGCCGTTCTCACCATTTTAATGTTCATTCTGTCAGACACTGCAACACAAGGGTATCTTGGTACAGACCATCAACTTCGACAAAACCCCTACTGGTGAGAACGGCTGGGTTTTAGAGGGACCTGCCCTCCCAAAGCAACCTACGTCTCACCTCCTGGCACTATATAAGGCTCCATCCTGTCACTTCAACTTCATATGTTTTCAGACAAAAGGAACAATGCTCTTCTCCAGACTGAGGGACTGACCACCTCAAAACTTTAAGGGTGATGGACTGATTACATCGTCTTCAAGTATCTTCTGCTTCTATCAACTTTTCTGTACTCGACTGAAGAAGCCTACTGTGTAGGCGAAACGTTTCGAAATAAAGATACCTAACTGTTGCATATGTGTCTTACCTAACAATCTGTCGGTATTTTATACCATTTTAAGGTTCATCTGTCAGACACTGCAACACAAGGGTATCTTGTACAGACCATCAACTTCGACAACCTCTACTGGTGAGAACGGCTGGGTTTGAGAGGGACCTGCCCTCCCAAAGCAACCTACGTCTCACCTCCTGGCACTATATAAGGCTCCATCCTGTCACTTCAACTTCATATTATTTCAGACAACGGAACAATGCTCTTCTCCAGACTGAGGGACTGACCACCTCAAAACTTTAAGGGTGATGGACTGATTACATCGTCTTCAAGTATCTTCTGCTTCTATCAACTTTTCTGTACTCGACTGAAGAAGCCTACTGTGTAGGCGAAACGTTTCGAAATAAAGATACCTAACTGTTGCATATGTGTCTTAGTTAACAATGGTGTTGAGGGTGGCAAGATTAGGGTGAGAGATGACATAAGTCGTGTCGTCAGCAAAGAGAATGGGTTTCAGGTGTTGGGACACGTTTGGAAGATCATTGATGTATATGAGGAAGAGCAGGGGACCAAGGACACTTCCCTGCGGAACTCCAGTATCAAGTGGCCGTGTTGTTGATGCTGTGTCTTTAATGGTGACATACTGATACCTATTAGTAAGGTAAGATTTGAAATAAGCAAGCGCATGGCCTCTTATACCGTAATGGTCAAGTTTGTGGAGTAGGATGTCGTGGTCTACTGTGTCAAAAGCTTTTCTTAGGTCAATAAAAATTCCAAGTGGATATTCCTTATTTTCCAATGCTGTGTAAAGCAGAGATCTGCCATATAAATGACCTCATAGGGGACAGGAGCCGTAGTGGGGAAACAAGTGTAGTCAAAGATAAGATAAAACCAATATTACAAACTAGAAATACCACAGGAAATAGCAAACAAGAGGACTCCACTAGCAATAGTGAGGATATATTACCAAAAACAACTGGTGGGAGCTCCATTGTTGGTGCTAGGGAGGATAGGAATAAGACAGGGAAACATGCACCAACAGGGAATACAGTCACAGAAACCCAAGGCAAACGGAAACCAAGCCTGTGCACATACTATGCACTTGGTATCTGCAGACATGGGAAATCTGGAAAAAGAGACGGGACGTGCAACTATGACCACCCTAGAAAATGCCGTGCCCATATGACAACAGGAAAATGCAAACTCCCTTCCTGTAAGCTTTTTCACCCCGAAATGTGTACCTCTTCAGTACAGGAAAGACTGTGCTATAACTTAAATTGCCAGGCACACCATCTAAAGGGGACAAAAGGATACAAAACATCCAGGCCATGGGAAAACCTGGGTAGCCACAGCCACTCAAGAGGGAGAAGTTTTTTAGTGCAAGGAAGGAAAAAAAACTGGAAGGAAATGGCAGAAATCGTACACCAAATCCAGTCATTCCTGGAGTGGAACCACAGTCGATGGCCTCCACTCCAAACCAACAGATACAGATACTAAATAACAAAAAAGGCACAATACCGTGACTGGAACGATACACAAATAACCAGCACATAAAAGAGAGAAGCTTACGACGACGTTTCGGTCCGACTTGGACCATTGACAAAGTCACACTAACTAGAGGTGGAGCAGGACGGCGGTGGTGGTAGTAGTAGTAGTAGTACAAGAACTGTATATAATACCGACAAGATGAAATTAAGACACATGCACAACACCCGGGCATCCCCATCGTAGACGTTTCGCCATCCAGCCAGCCACTGGATGGCGAAACGTCCACAACAAAGACAACCAGACGCCGCACATGTGTCTTAATTTCGTCAGTAGTTGTAGTAGTAGTAGAAGAAGAAGAGGTAGTAGTAGTGGTAGTGGTAGAAGTGGGAAATAAGGAAAACGAGCCAGTCAAATACAAAGGAAGGGGAGCACTGCCAGAGAGCTAGATGCCCACAGAGGGAGAGCAAGCGCACAGAGGTGCGTGAAAGGGGAAGTGGTGAAATAAATGAAGAAGGAACAGAAAACACGAGACAGGAGAGAGAAAGACAACCCAGAGGAGAAAAGGAAAGGGGAAAGGGGAAGAGGAAGAAGAAGAAAAAAAGAAAAAGAAAAAATGAGGATTCAGGTTAAGTCACTGGTGTTCTGAAGTTTGGAGCATTTTACAATTAAGTCACGGGTGTTCTGAAGTTTGGAGCATTTTACAATGTATTGGGAGAGGAAGGCATCTACAGAGACGAAACCAGGGCTAAGGTTCATACAAGGAAAGTTGTGTATTAGAGAGGATTCAACTAGACGGCGACTGTTCGAGTTGGAAGTAGGGAAGACAGTTTTAGCAGAAGACCAGTCAATAGGATGGCTATGATCTCTGACGTGACAGAAAAGAGCATTGTTAGTGTCGGCAAGCCTAACACAATTTTTGTGCTCCCTAAGTCTGTCAGAAAGAGATGGACCAGTTTCTCCGAAGTATTGAAGAGGACAGGAGGAGCAAGAAATAGAGTAGACACCAGGAACATCTGTAGAGGGAGGAGAGGTGTGATGAATGGTTTGAAAAACCGACAAGTTTAAGATTGAGACACTTATGCAGCATATGGGAATCTTTATTCAGGAAACGTTTCGCCACACAGTGGCTTCATCAGTCCAATACAAAGAGGAAGGCGTAAGGAGAGGAGGAGAATGAGGTAATCAGTCCCTCATGGCATCATGGGGTCTTGTTACAAAGAATTCTTCAACACTTGTTCAACCTTTGGACGAAGACCTACTTCGACTAGTGGATGGTACCACTATGACCCCGCCTCCATCTGCTTCACGTCACCTCACTACAGTATATAAGCCACGTCTACGGCTCTATGCTGTACATTCTACAAGATTGATGGACTGAACACATCGACTCCAGGTTGAGGGACTGATTACCTCATTCTCCTCCTCTCCTTACGCCTTCCTCTTTGTATTGGACTGATGAAGCCACTGTGTGGCGAAACGTTTCCTGAATAAAGATTCCCATATGCTGCATAAGTGTCTCAATCTTAAACTTGTCGGTTTTTCAAACCATTCATCACAACTGTCAGACACGGCAGCATCATGGGGTCTTGTTACAAAGAATTCTTCAACACTTGTTCAACCTTTGGACGAAGACCTACTTCGACTAGTGGATGGTACCACTATGACCCCGCCTCCATCTGCTTCACGTCACCTCACTACAGTATATAAGCCACGTCTACGACTCTAATGCGTACATTCTACAAGATTGATGGATGAACACATCGACTCCAGGTTGAGGGACTGTTTAAACCTCATTCTCCTCCTCTCCTTACGCCTTCCTCTTTGTATTGGACTGATGAAGCCACTGTGTGGCAAAACGTTTCCTGAATAGAGATTCCCATATGCTGCATAAGTGTCTCAATCTTAAACTTGTCGGTTTTCAAACCATCATAAACAACTGTCAGACACGGCAGCATCATGGGGTCTTGTTACAAAGAATTTCAACACTTGTTCAACCTTTGGACGAAGACCTACTTCGACTAGTGGATGGTACCACTATGACCCCCGCCTCCATCTGCTTCACGTCACCTCACTACAGTATATAAGCCACGTTTACGGCCCCTATGCTGTACATTCTACAAGATTGATGGATGAACACATCGACTTCCAGGTTGAGGGACTGATTCCCATTCCTCCTCCTCTCCCTTACGCCTTCCTCTTTGTATTGGACTGATGAAGCCACTGTGTGGCGAAACGTTTCCTGATAAAGTTCCCATATGCTGCAATTATGTTCAATCTTAAACTTGGCGGTTTTTCAAACCAAATTCATCACAACTGTCAGACACGGCAGCATCATGGGGTTTGTTTACAAAAGAATTCTTCAACACTGTTCAACCTTTTGACGAAGACCTCTTCGGACTAGTGGATGGATACCACTATGACCCCCGCCTCCATCTGCTTCACGTCACCTCACTACAGTATATAACCACGTCTACGGCTCTAACTGTACATTCTACAAGATTGATGGACTGAACACATCGACTCCAGGTTGAGGGACTGATTACCTCATTCTCCTCCTCTCCTTACGGCCTTCCTCTTTGATTGGACTGATGAAGCCACTGTGTGGCGAAACGTTTCCTGAATAAAAAATTCCCATAGTGCATAAGTGTTCAATCTTAAACTTGTCGGTTTTTAAAACCATTCATCACAACTGTCAGACACGGCAGCATCATGGGGTCTTGTTACAAAGAATTCTTTCAACACTTGTTCAACCTTTGGACGAAGACCTACTTCGACTAGTGGATGGTACCACTATGACCCCGCCTCTCTGCTTCACGTCACCTCACTACAAGTATATAACCCCACGTCTACGGCTCTTGCTGTAATTCTACAAGATTGATGGACTGAACACATCGACTCCAGGTTGAGGGACTGATTACCTCATTCTCCTCCTCTCCTTACGCCTTCCTTTTTGTATTGGACTGATGAAGCCACTGTGTGGCGAAACGTTTCCTGAATAAAGATTCCCATATGCTGCATAAGTGTCTCAATCTTAAACTTGTCGGTTTTTCAAACCTTTCATCACAACTGTCAGACACGGCAGCATCATGGGGTCTTGTTACAAAGAATTCTTCAACACTTGTTCAACCTTTGGACGAAGACCTACTTCGACTAGTGGATGGTACCACTATGACCCCGCCTCCTCTGCTTCACGTCACCTCACTACAGTAATAACCCCCGTACCAACAATACCACCATCCGATGACATTTTTCTTTGCAAAAACAGGCCCAAAACCCAACAACAAACAACAAAAAAACCTTTTAAACCGTGGGCTGCTTGCAGGCAAAGGCTTTTTCACGGGTTTCACTGGACCCACATAAAGGTCCTTGACAACGAATATGATCCCAGGTTACAACCTATCAGATTGGGTGACAGAAAAGAAAGGAAAAGGGGGGGGGGGGGGGTTGGCCCCGACGTTTCAGAGTCACTTTTTTGCACAGAACTGCTTAAGCCCCAAATGATGTTGGAAATTTTTAGCATAAAAAATCAGAACCAAAAAATACTTGTGGGAGTCTACAAGCCCCGGGGTAACATCCCAGCAATTCCAGAACAGCGTTAAAAATGACCAAATGTCGGAAAATCTTTCCCCTCCCCACCCAACACTTTTCCGGGGGGTTTTAAATTAAGCACCCAAAAAAGGAGGAATATAGCAAAAAAATATTGTTGCAGTAATAACACCAGGAGGCGCCCGATGAAAACTCACACTCACAGAGCTTTTAAATCTCTGCACAAAATTCAAATTTAAAAACCCGCAAATAATAGGCCTACTAGACTGGGGAATACCTAGACCTCATCTTTACTAACAATGATGTCTGATAAGAAATTCACCAATTTTAAAAAACAATATAAACCAATCAAACATAATTGAGGTTCAGACATATATGCGGGAGCCCCAACCCACATAATGGAAAATTGCCCCGAGGAGATTCCCAAAATTTTAACTACAAAAAAAAAATAAATTGGGACCAGTAAACCCAAATCCTAACCCTAAATTGGGAAATTTAAATAAGCAACACAGACCCCAACTTTGCCCAGAACAGATCAATTGGTGGCCTCGAGTATGCACAAGGCTTTTCCTTAAGAAAAAGGGGGAGTAGATTAAAAAAAAAGAGACAGACGCTCCCCTTTTCAGCGACGGAAAAGAAAACAAGCGGGTAAAAAAGGCAATTTCTGACAGGCGTAGGGAGACATGGTCAGAGAAATAGCAAGCATCGAATTAACTAAAGGAACTTATAGGAGTCAGGAATCGCAGGAAGAACCCTAAAAAA
>NC_069471.1:6903064-6936220 GCF_026875155.1 Cherax quadricarinatus | reverse complement strand
GCTGAAAGGGGGGGGGGGGTCGCAGGTGTTGGTGACCATCCACTGGCTAGTTCTTCAGAGTATACCAGTGAGTATTCTATCTCGAAGACAGGAAAGCAGGTTCTTTACCGCTGCAATGCTGTGGAGTTACGTCCTGCAATTTCATACAGGTGCACAGGTACTTCGATACAACCTGGAGAAGTCTCTGGACGTTAGTCCTTCTCCTGTTCTACTCGTTGATTGCCAGGTGACCCTCTCTGACATCCAAGCTGGAAAGATAGACAGGTTACCCACTGCTTAAATAATCACTCTTCATGGTAGTGTACAATATTCAAAAGACGTGGTGATTATTACAACAGTCAACCTAGAGCAAGACTGAAAGGACTAAGTTTATTATTGGTCAAAGGTGAAGCTTTCAACCAATAAATCCACTAGAATACAAGGCAGGCATGTACTTACAGTAGAGTTGGGAGCTGTGAGTCTAGTAATTTACTGTTTAACCAGAGCCCCACACGTCACCTTTCGGGGGGGGGGAGAAGAGGGAGGGGAAGGGATAGCGGGAGCTAGACTGACCCTACCTTAACTAGTAGCCGGCAGACAAACTATCAATTTCAGGGAGGGGGAGAAAAGGCCGGAAAAACGGGAGATTGACTTACCCTACCTTAACTAGAAGCCGGCAGTGAAACTACTGATACTATATATATTCCTTATATACCCTCTCTATTGAACTTTTCCCTCACAAAGGCTGGAAACCAAAACCAGTATAGTACCAGGGAAAGTGAACACAATTTTGTAGTACCTGCAGTAGATGGTCAGGTCTCAAACATCCTTTATTATACAACAATAAAGTAATGGAACAGACTGCCTGAACATGTCAAAGCCAGTGCAAACATGAGCCAGTTCAAAAAGAGAACTAAAAGGCACCTAATGAATGAAGCTACAGAAAGGGGAGAGAGTGATTTCTTGTATAGCTAACATTCTTGTATCTATTACTGTAAGCTGATCATCTCCTTAATGTTCATGTAAATAAGTCAGTTTACGTTATTCCTATTTTATCTCTTTGTTTGAATTCTTTTGAGTTATTACAATTGTATTTACGTGTGCCTGTACGTAAATTAACTTACTAATCATTATTTTAGTATGTCTCATGTCCCATCATCACCCAGGTTTATGTTCATGTAGGTTTGCCAGGACGGGTCCTGGACCAGGTCTTCTCCATGTGGTGACCCAACAGTGACTCCCGAAGGAGTATTAAAGTTGGTACAAGTGATGATAATAATAATAATAATAATAATAATAATAATAATAATAATAATAATAATAATAATAATAATAATAATAATATCTTTATTTCTACAAGTACATGTACAAGGTATACAGGCTGTGGAAAATATTTTAATTTTCCGAAGCTATAGTGCCTAATAGGTGTTTGATAAGATGATATGGGTCAAAAAAATGTATTTGAAAATGGAATAGAACCAACAGGGAAGTTCTGCGCCTGCGCTGATGGGCAGGGGAGACTTCGAGATGGGGCATCAGGGGCAGGAGTGTTTTGAATGGAGTTAAGAGGCTGGGAAAGCATGGGACCAGGAAATTTGCGTTCATGGCGGCCTAAGGATTAACATACCTGGAGACCTGGAGAGAGTTTCGGGGGTCAACGCCCCCGCGGCCCGGTCTGTGACCAGGCCTCCTGGTGGATCAGCGCCTGATCAACCAGGCTATTGCTGCTGGCTGCACGCAAACCAACGTACGAGCCACAGCCCGGCCTAACTTCGGAATAGGAAGTGTCGTAACTGTTCCTGGTGAAGAGCGAGGGAACGTGATTTGTGATTTACGGGACCACCGTAATAAAGTGGTAAAATTAGTGAATAACGGTAGGACTGGGGGTGACTGGCGCGATGCCATGGAGTGAGTCCAGGGGAAAATACCCGTGATTTAATCATCACTCATCGGTCTCAGATCTTAATGGAGTGACCTCTAATGTGCATAATAGTTATGAGACATTAACCGTATGGTGGGCTGTGAAGTAATCAGCGACAATAACACTAAGTTGAGATAATGTGTTGAAGGGAAATAAGTTGCTGTTCTCCAAGTAGACCTGTAGACCTCGTGGTTCCTGTCCTGGAGTTTACCTGGAGTTTACCTGGAGAGAGTTCCGGGGGTCAACGCCCCCGCGGCCCGGACTGTGACCAGGCCTCCTGGTGGATCAGAGCCTGATCAACCAGGCTGTTGCTGCTGGCTGCACGCAAACCAACGTACGAGCCACAGCCCGGCTGATCCGGAACTGCCTTTAGGTGCTTGTCCAGTGCCAGCTTGAAGACTGCCAGGGGTCTGTTGGTAATCCCCCTTATGTGTGCTGGGAGGCAGTTGAACAGTCTCGGGCCCCTGACACTTATTGTATGGTCTCTTAACGTGCTAGTGACACCCCTGCTTTTCATTGGGGGAATGGTGCATCGTCTGCCAAGTCTTTTGCTTTCGTAGTGAGTGATTTTCGTGTGCAAGTTCGGCACACTAACAGCACCTTTCAAGGCAGGTGAAATTGCCGACCTAGAAAATGTACAGAGAACTTTCACGGCGCGCATAACGGAGATAAAACACCTCAATTATTGGGAGCGCTTGAGGTTCCTAAACCTGTATTCCCTGGAACGCAGGAGGGAGAGATACATGATTATATACACCTGGAAAATCCTAGAGGGACTAGTACCGAACTTGCACACGAAAATCACCCACTACGAAAGCAAAAGACTTGGCAGACGATGCACCATCCCCCCAATGAAAAGCAGGGGTGTCACTAGCACGTTAAGAGACCATACAATAAGTGTCAGGGGCCCGAGACTGTTCAACTGCCTCCCAGCACACATAAGGGGGATTACCAACAGACCCCTGGCAGTCTTCAAGCTGGCACTGGACAAGCACCTAAAGTCAGTTCCGGATCAGCCGGGCTGTGGCTCGTATGTTGGTTTGCGTGCAGCCAGCAGCAACAGCCTGGTTGATCAGGCTCTGATCCACCAGGAGGCCTGGTCTCAGACCGGGCCGCGGGGGCGTTGACCCCCGGAACTCTCTCCAGGTAAACTCCAGGTAAACTAGTCCCTCTAGGATTTTCCAGGTGTATATAATCATGTATCTCTCCCTCCTGCGTTCCAGGGAATACAGGTTTAGGAACCTCAAGCGCTCCCAGTAATTGAGGTGTTTTATCTCCGTTATGCGCGCCGTGAAAGTTCTCTGTACATTTTCTAGGTCGGCAATTTCACCTGCCTTGAAAGGTGCTGTTAGTGTGCAGCAATATTCCAGCCTAGATAGAACAAGTGACCTGAAGAGTGTCATCATGGGCTTGGCATCCCTAGTTTTGAAGGTTCTCATTATCCATCCTGTCATTTTTCTAGCAGATGCGATTGATACAATGTTATGGTCCTTGAAGGTGAGATCCTCCGACATGATCACTCCCAGGTCTTTGACGTTGGTGTTTCGCTCTATTTTGTGGCCAGAATTTGTTTTGTACTCTGATGAAGATTTAATTTCCTCATGTTTACCATATCTGAGTAATTGTAATTTCTCATCGTTGAACTTCATATTGTTTTCTGCAGCCCACTGAAAGATTTGGTTGATGTTCGCCTGGAGCTTTGCAGTGTCTGCAATGGAAGACACTGTCATGCAGATTCGGGTGTCATCTGCAAAGGAAGACACGGTGCTGTGGCTGACATCCTTGTCTATGTCGGATATGAGGATGAGGAAGAAGATGGGAGCGAGTACTGTGCCTTGTGGAACAGAGCTTTTCACCGTAGCTGCCTCGGACTTTACTCTGTTGACGACTACTCTCTGTGTTCTGTTAGTGAGGAAATTATAGATCCATCGACCGACTTTTCCTGTTATTCCTTTAGCACGCATTTTGTGCGCTATTACGCCATGGTCACACTTGTCGAAGGCTTTTGCAAAGTCTGGTATATATTACATTCTGCATTCTTTTTGTCTTCTAGTGCATTTAGGACCTTGTCGTAGTGATCCAATAGTTGAGACAGACAGGAGCGACCTGTTCTAAAACCCATGTTGCCCTGGGTTGTGTAACTGATGGGTTTCTAGATGAGTGGTGATCTTGCTTCTTAGGACCCTTTCAAAGATTTTTATGATATGGGATGTTAGTGCTATTGGTCTGTAGTTCTTTGCTGTTGCTTTACTGCCCCCTTTGTGGAGTGGGGCTATGTCTGTTGTTTTAGTAACTGTGGGACGACCCCGTGTCCATGCTCCCTCTCCATAGGATGGAAAAGGTTCGTGATAGGGGCTTCTTGAAATTTCTTGTTTGAAAAACGGGTTTTCCCCAAAAGTCGGGCCCCGGGGGCAAGTGCAGGGGGAATTTTCTTTTTATCGCCTTTCGAAGTCTTTTTGGCGCCCAGGATAACATCGGAAAGGCTTGGTTAATAAAATTTTGGGGCTCTCTCAAAAAAAAATTTCATTTTAAATCTTCGACTCTCATCTGGTTACCCGGCCCTTGCTAAAAGCGAGTAAATATTGGGACTTAAATTAGCTCACCCCTTTTTCCCTTGCTGTCATCTGTGGGGCCCCCAATCTTGTTTAAGTGGGGGCCCAAATTTACGGTCTTGTTCTCGATTTTGATTTGGCATAGGAAAAAAATTTACTTTGGGTTTTTTTTCCCTTTCATTTTTGGTTTTTGTTCTTCCCCCCAAACCCCGACCCTAAAGGTTTTTTAGCTTAAGTTCAAATGCTTCCCTTTTTCTCTGACCAGTTTTCTCCCTACGCATTTCGGGATATATCCCAAGGATGGGGAAAAGTTTTATGGAGCCCACGACTTCAAAAGGGGGGAAACCAAAAAAATGGAAAACCTCGTCCTGTTTGGAATAAAAAACCGTGTCTGTGTAGAGGATATCAAAATGAGAGGGTTTAAAATGGAGGAAATAAGGAGACAACCCCCACATTTAAGTACCCCTTCTATTTTTATAAAAAACTGTCCCTGGCCATTTAGGTATTTTTGAAATTGGTAGGTTATGGGTGACCCAGCTACATCAAGTGGCCCCACCACAGAATATCTGGTAAGTGGGGGTATTAAATAAACGGGTTTTTTCCTTAAGGGATATATCCATATGTACCCCCCCTCCCCCTTCATTAAATTTAAAAACTAATAATAATCAAACCCTTCCAAAAATTAATTGTATGCCGTACTTGGGGGGGCCCTACCAAATTCTTTTACGGGTCTGGATAGATATGGGTAAAAAATTTTTTTTTTTTTATATTTTATTAAAAAGGGCCCAATACATAGAAACATAAAAAAAAACGAAAAAATTCCCTGGGAAAAAACAGTGATGAAAAATTCTGCATAGTACATGTATTTTCCAATTCCCAAATTACATTTTAAAGACAAATCTGTACAGAAAAACAAGACCCCCCCAAAACCTTGAAGAAAATGACAAAAAAGTCGGGAAAACACTAAATCAACCTAAAAACTCCTTGGCAAGAAACATCAAATTTTCCTGATTGTAATCATCCCACGAATGTAAAACCTTAAATTCTGAAAAACCCCCTCCCCCCCCTTCTTCCCATGTAAAATTTCCCCCTGAAAACGTAAAAATCTTTATATGTAACTGTATTTGTATAAAAAATTTTCCCATTATTCCATATTGAAAAAACATGATACGTTCAGTATAAAAACCCAAGGTTTAAAGATAATAAAAAATTAAATTCCCTCCCTGATTCATGTACAACTTTATACTACTAAACCCCCAAAACATATCACCTTCTCCGGGAAAGGGTTTATAAATATATACTTTATTTTAAAAATTCACTTTAAAAACACAACCAGTGAAAACAAAATCCCCAATCCTTTTAAACATCAATTCCCCTTTTTAATTTATATAAATTTTTCAATGGAAACCAAAAAACCTACGGGTTATAGAGCTCCCAAAAAAAAACCCAATATGTATTAAGAAAAACGGGATAAGTAAAAGTTTTCCTAAAAAAAATTTCGCCCAAATCTTTTAAAACCACAAACTAAATGTAATTCTGTTAGCAAAAAAACACAACAGGTGCATGCCCTTTTACCCCTTTCGATAAATACGGGAAGCCCCCCTACCACACGCAATGCTTCTTTGGGGTATAATATTTTTCGCATTCACACGTGCCCCCTTTTTGTCTTTTCATTAAAACACAAAACCAAAAATTTTCCCTTTTGCAGATATATAATTTTCCATCACTTTTCGACTTTCTGTCGTCCTTTGTCTTTAGCATAATTTTTTTAAATTAAAATTTGAAAAAGAAAAATTTTGAAATCTTTCAACCAACCCCCACACAAACCCCACATTCCCAAAAGGGGAAAGGCCGCATTCCCCCCCCCCCCCATTTCACCCCCCCCAAAACCCCAAAACCCCCCCCACCCCCCAAAACCCCAAAGGGCCCCCCCCCTTAAAAATTGCACGTAAACCCCATAAACCCCCCCAACCAAAAACCCCGGGATAGCCCTCAGTAAAAGCATTCCCCCAAAAACTCCCCCCCAAAAAATTTCCCTATTAGGGACCCCTTTTCGTAAAATGTCGCAGCAAAACACCTTTACCCTTCTTTTCCACCCCCACCCCCTCATGGCCCATGACGTAATATAAAATCCGTGCCCCAAAAAACGCCACTGCATTCTCCACCATCTTACTCACCCCACCTTTACCCAAAATTTAAAGCCCGAAAACACCTGAAAATCCCCCCCCACCCACTAACCTAAAAACCAATTTTTCCTAACCGGGACCCCCCCCCACTTCTATAAACCCAAAAAAATATACCGCATTGAAAAATTGTCTCCATGCTTCCACACGCTTATTTTTCCCCTTTTCCCCTAAAGGGAAAGGGTTTCCTTGATTTTGGTAGGGGCTCTTGTTTTGGGGGAAATTTGGGATCTTTTTGCCCCCTTTCCCCCAAAAAATTAAGCCTGAATGCCTTCCACACCCCCCCCCCAGGCGTGTATAATCCCCCGGGGTTTGGGCGCCCCCCCCCCTTGATTATAAAAAATAATAATAATCAAATTTCCCCCCTCCCCCCCTTACCCCCTATTGAATAGGAAAAACCCAACGGCAAAATCCCATGTAAAAAATCTAAACTTACCCCCCAAACCCCCCGGTTTTTTTCCCATAATTTTTTTTAGACGCGTTTTTTATTTCGTTCCACGCATACTGGGGTATCCCCCTTTCAAAAAGCAGGCCCCCATTTGCCCTTTCCTTTCCCAACCCCCCTCGGGGCCCCGCAATTTAACACACAGGGAATCCCTCACTGTCATTAAAAAAACCTAAACATGGCCTAAACCAACTTTTAAAAATCCCTCCCCCCCCCACCCCCTTTTGCTTAAAACCTTACGAAACTCGCAAAGCCCACCTTCCCTCCCGCACCCCCCCCTTTATATAACTTCTTTTTTTAGGTCCCACGCTCATCACCCTTTTTTTTTCCAAAGGGGTAAAAGTCCCACCCTCCTCGACTGACCGGAAGTGTTAAAAACCCCTCTAAAACCCCTTTTCGCGGGCCCGATCCCCATTTTAAAACCAAAAAACCCCCCATGTTGAAAACCGCTTCACCTCATTTCTCATCGCGGGTACATGAAAAGGGACAGCCATATTTTTGCTGACAATAGCACGTTCGTCCTATTACTTTTTAAATGAGTTTTTAGTTGCGCCGCCCCCCAAACCCCAAGTCTTTTCAATACCCCTTTCACTTTTTCTCACCAAATTTTCCCCCTTTTGAGCCCCCCCGCGAAATTTCTCACAAAAATTAAACCCCACATATATTATTTTAAATCCACCCCCTTTTCCACCCCCCCCCTACCACCTCATCCCCATTTGTATATCCCAAAAGTCAGAAATTAGTCTTCTCAACATTAATTTCATCCCTGAAGCCCCCCCAAACACATCCACCCCCTTACCCCCCCAAAGAAAATTCCCCATTCCCTCTCCCCAAAAACAGTCGTTTAAATCCACAAAACCTACAAACCCACCCCCCCCCCCCCCGGGGTCAGTACCCCCCCCACCCCCCCGCAACCCCCCACCAAAGGGCCCCTTTAAAAAATTGGTTTCCTTTTATACACGCAAACAAATTTTTTGATAGTGGGGCCCTTTGGCGCAGCCCCCTTCGCACCCTGTTTTTTAAACTCCTAGCCCCCCATTAACCTGCCCCCTCATCATGCCCCTGAACAAATAATTTTTTGCCCAAGATATTTTTTCTTCCCAAAACCTTCCCAAACGAAATAAACCTCCAAAACCCCTTTCCCCTTTTCTACACTATCAAAACCCAGCCTTCCAATTTAACCCCCAATACACCTCCATCACCCAGCCCCCCCTTTTCTCTATAAATTCTAAATCATGCATGCCCTTCATACATCCCCCTTCCTGGCACCCCTTTTGCCCCCTATCAATTACCTTGCTTTTTCCCCTCTTGTTTTCTGTTCCCTAATTTTCTCGAAAAACAATTATAATCCCCAAACAAAAGCAAAAAGTCCCCGATAATCCATTACCTTTGGGACTGCCCCCCTTTCGGAAACCAACACCAAAACCCGGCCTCCGTTTCGCTCTCCCTTTAAACCTCAGCCGCCTTAAGTATTTTTAAACGGGCCTTACAAAAAAAAACCCAGAACCCCCAATTCTTTACGTAGAAATCTTTTGGGCAGCCCCTTTCTAAAAACCCGGCGTTTTTCCCAAACTCCCCCGGGAAAAAACGTTTTTTTGCCAAATCTCACACCCCGTAATCGGGGGCCCCACCAAAAAATTTTTTCCCCCGATCTTGCCCATCAAGCTCACACTGCACTTACTCCCCCCCTTTTTCCCTCAATCCCCAACCTCACGGAAGCCCAACCTTTGCGTATATGATTAAAACCCAAAGCTTTCTAAAATATCCACTAAATACCCTCTGCCCTTCCCAATGCTTGACCCCCTCTAACCCTTCCATCCCTAAAATGTACTTTTTAAACCCCCATCATCCCCCATCGCACTCTCCTCTTTCTCGGCCTTTTAAACCTCTTAAAAGGGGGGCCCCTTTGGGCGGGTAAAAGAGGCCTTGGTCTGAGGAATTGCCCTGTGGGTCTTTTTTCCCAAACCAAACCAAATTTCCCCCCCTTTCCCCCCCTCCCCTATCCCATCCTCCCCATCCCCCCCCTTTTTCCATTCCTCCCCCTCCTCCTCACCCCTCCCTTTTGCCCTTCCCCTTTTAGCCTTCGTGATTTTTTCCCCACAGGCGCGCTATTTCCCTAGGGGGGGGAAAGGGGACCCCCGGGGTCCACCCCTTCCTTTGAGGTTTCTTGGGGGTGGCGTATTTGCCGTGGAATCTGGATTGCCTGGGGAAATGCCCTTAACCCTCTCCGGTTTTCCCGGAGTGCGGGGGGTTTGTTTTTTGGGGCGACGGGTTTTATCTTTTGGAAGCCCCCTTTTCGGTTTTCCCGGGGGTTTTGGCTGAAGGAGGAAAGCTTTGTGGGCGGATACCCCGGCCGCCCTCTTTTTTGGCCCACCGAGGTACCCGGGCAGATTGGGGGTTGCTATCCCAGTTTGCTGGTTTACTGGCATAAAGGGGTGGGTAGGGCAGGGTTTTTCCAAAGCTGCATCGCGCTACTAGCGGTTTGTCGGTCCTCTTGGGGCGGAGGGAGATTTCGGCCCTTTCTTTCCTCCTGGGAACTATCCCCCCCCCCGGCCCCCCCTTTTTTTTTTTCTTTTTTTTTTTTTTATTTTCTTTTCTTCTTTCTTTTTTTTTTTAAAACAAAAGAAAGAAGTAACCTAACCATGGCAGCCCTAGCCCAAAGAACCTGGTCCCCCCCGGGCCCCTTCTTGAAAACCCACCCCGTTCTAAACCCCGCCTGTTTTTTGGACCACCTTTCAGACATTCCTAAAGCCTCTGTACCTATTGCCGGTGCTTTTTTTCCTCCCCCGCCAGGTACTGAGGCCCCCGAAATGAAATCCCTTTGAAATTTTTCAACCTTCGCCCCTCCCTGCTATGCTTCCGGCCTCTCCCTCTACGGTGCGGCAATTTTTAAAAAGCCCCACCCGTTCCCCCATCGGCCAACCGGTCCCACGCCCCAAACGTCAACGACAAATTTCCCCGCTGATGATACTTTTCCAAACCCTTTACCTTCTCGTTCTTCCCCAGAAACGATCGACAGTCCTTCACTACCTTTCCCCCCGGCCCCCAGTTTCAACCCGAACAGGGACTAAATTCTTCACTTTTCGGGCCAACTTCCTCTACTGCCTTTTCTTTCGACCATGTAAATTTGGGAAGGCACTCTACGCCATGTTGGTAAAGATTTTTTTCTTTTTTATGTCCCTTTAAAACGGTACGCCGGGATCATTTTCCGTACAGAAAAGCTACCCCGGCTTTTGAGCTTCTCGTTTTTTCCCCCCTAGATACTGTTCCTGTCACCCTTGAAAAACTTTTTCCCTCAATTCTTGTTTGTGGTTTCCCTTATTCTGGGCCCCCTAACCCTAGTTCCAAAAAAATTTCCCGACATGGGCACCGACATTCTAGAACGGGTGGAACCCCCAAGATTCCCAACCTCAAGGTAAAACACTTTCGTTCTTCCTGCCCGGGGGCGGAGACGAAACCCAGCAAAGTGGGGTCGTTTAAATTTTGACAGCCCAGAAAATCCCATCCCCGTTTATATACAGGACACGGTTACAAATTCGAAAGGTTTATCCCTTCCCACAACCCGTGTAGAAAAATTTCTGGGGATTTGGCCATCCGCGAAATATTTTCAGATCTATGCCGAATGCCCAGTCTGTGGGTGCTGATGGGCCATTTTTTAATTTCGTCTTGCAATCGATCTCCCTCTTGCCTTAAAATGTCATGAGGCTCACCCTTCGTACTCTCCCCCGTTGTCAGGTCTATTTAAACGAGCGGGAAAACCCCTTTCCTCAAAGAGAAAAGAAGGTCCCCTTATGCCCATGGCAGTTTCTCTCTCCCCCTCCAAGGGAGACTCCCACGGTTTTTTCTTTTTCCCGTGTTTCAAAAAAGTCCCCCCACTTCTGGTACCCATCTTCCCAAAACCCCCCCCCCTGTGGGTTTCCTCTCCTTTAAACATCCTGTTCTAAACCTTTTTCTGCCTCGGCACAGACTCCCTACCTTTAACGCCTTTTTCCCAATCTCGCCCTTTTTCGAGTTTTTCTCTTTCAAGCCTCGTATCGACGAGGGCCTCGTGGGCAAACCCTTCCCAATCGTCCCTCTACTTTTCAAAAAATCAAAAAAAGGGCCGGGAACACCTCCCACCCCTCTTTCCACCTCCTCATTTTACCCCCCTGTCCTGTTCCCCAGTTCTTCCCCCCCCATGGTCAGTTTTCAAGTGCAGAGGTTCACCCTTCCCCCCTCTTTAAAGGGACCTTCCTCCCCTGTTCCCCCCCCAAATTTCTTTCCTTTTTTTGCCCCTCCCCGGGTTTCCCGTCTCTTTTTGTCCCCCGCCACGCTTCTCCAGTTCCCTCCCCCCTTTTCCGGCCCCCCCCCACCTTTGGGACAGGCCTACAGTTCAATCCTTTTTCTCATCCTCCCCCCCACCATTCCCCAAAATTGTTTTCCCCTACACATCTCTGAATTCCGAAACCCCTTGAAAGCAATCTCTGAATTTTACTGCAGAGCCAAACCCCTCCAAAAAGGACATGATCCACGTTCTGCTCTTTTTTCTCTCCTCTGCTCCATCTGCGCAACTCCTTTCTTCACAGCGGGACCCTTCCTTTTGCTGCTTTAACATTTTCCACTGCCTCCGCCCTGTGGACTTTCTAACCCCTTTTAGTCCGTAGGAACCCTTCCCCGCGGATTTCAAGTATCTTTTTCAATTTCCAACATGGCCTTTTTTTCAGTGGAATATACGGGGGCCCCCAGGGGTAAACGAGGTGAGCTTCAGATGTTACTCTCCCAGTTTGCCCCTGTTGGTGTTTGCTTACAGGAACCAAAATTACACCTGCTGGTTTTTTCTCACAATTTAGGCTATAATTTATTGTATTTTTCAGTTCCCCTTTTTTTTAAGGGACCTTTAATTAAAATTTCCCTTCTTCTCCCCCATGATTTCCAAACCCTCAGTTTTTTTCATACTTCAAATGCATTACACAGCAGGGCCCCTATCCACTTACATAGGTGGTATACGCTCTGTTTTTTTATTTCTCTCCTTTTTTTGGGGGAAATTTTCTATTCCCGGGTTTTTCCTTCCTTTTTTCGTCATTAACCCCCCCACCGGGGTTCGTTTACTTGGTGATTTTAATGCCCCCCCCTTTCCCCTGGGGAGGGGCCCCACTGTGGTTCCCGTGGAATTCAGTTAGAGGTTTTTTTGCCACCCCCCCCCTCCAGTTTTAAATACAGGTTTCTCCCACCCCTTTTGGGTCCCCGGGGCTCAAACTCTCCTTTTCTTTGATTCTCAGTTTGCTCTTCCTCCGCCCCATTAGACTTTACTTGGTCTGTTCTCCCGGGCCCTTTCATGACCGTTTATCATTTTCCCCAAACAAATTTTTACTTCCCCTTCATATTCGCCACCCTTTTTCGCAAACCCCCCGCTGGCAATTTAATTTGGGCAAAATTTGGAAAACCTTTTTTCAAACCCACGTTTTTAAAAAAGGTTCCTTCTTTTTCCTCCCTCGATGAGCTTTTTACACTCTTCTCGTCCTCCGGTTTTTACCGCGCTTCTCATTCTAAAAACCCCAAAATTGGGCAGGGTTCTCAGAAATGCGGTTTCCTTTGGTTTGGGCTCCTGCTTGTGCTCGTGCAGTACGTTTGAAAAAGGGGCTGCATGGGGGGAGGGGACCGGGACAATAAAACCACAAGGGGACTCCTTGAATTTTTTAAAAAGAAAAAGGGCGATCGCTCGCCGTGTCATCCGTGACGCTAAACGAAATTGGGGGCAGTTTTTGTCTCCACCCTAAACCCCCAAACCCCCTTTTGAGTCAGTCGGAAAAAAGTACGAAAACTGAGTGGTAAATATTCTCCCGACCCGGCTCCTGTTTTTTGCGGGGTTTTTCCCGGGGTTGTATAGCAAACCCACTAGAAGTTGCCAATGAAATTGGCAATCATCTGGGCCGTATTTCTCGGACTCCATTTTGCCCCTCTTTCTTTCCTCAAAGTCTGCCCAAAAGGGTTTGCACCCTTGGGCTTTTCTTTTCTCAGAGAAGAACAGTAAAAATGGGGCCCCTTTTTCCCTTCAAGAACAAGGCAAACCTCTCAGCTTTCGATCCTGGCAGCTGGGGCCCCACGAAAAATTTATTTTTGTATGCTTCAACCCTTTACATCAAATCAGCCCTTGCATTCCTATTACCCCCTTTTCAACTTTTTTGGTCACAAGGAGTTCTTTTTCCCCAGCTGTGGAAATCCGCCATTTGTTCTTTCCCCTTTTCCCCCAAACCAGGGCCTACGGGACATGAAAACCCCCCCATAACGTCCCATTGCTCCCTTTCCAGTTTCAGTTTTTCAAAGTAATGGAACGGCTATTAAAAAGACGTTTTGTGTGGTTTTTTAGAGACACCCCAAGTCCCCTCCCCTCGTCAATATGGGGTTTCGTAAGGGAAAGTTCTACCATAGACCCCTTACTTTGGGGGCCTTTGGGTACGAAAGTTTTTGTAAAGCCTTTTCGAATAACCCCCCAGTTTTTTTGCCATATTTTTTACCTTTAGAAGGGATATGGGCACAACCTTTGGGGTATAATATTTTTGCCCAAGCCCACCCCCCCTTAGGCCTTTCCCAGGCCCAAACTTTCCCCCTCCTTTCCCTTTAAAAAACTTTTTAAAATGACAGGCATTTCCCCTGTTTTGGGTTTTAAAAAAGTGCCCCCTCCCCCGGGCTTTGTCCAAACTGAAGGGGGTCCCCCCCCGGGGTTTGTTTTTGAGCCCCAAAAAACTTTTTCTCCTTGCTTATTAATGATTTGGGGCCCCTAGTTTTTCCATCAAAATTTGGCATCACTCTATGTTGATGACTTCGCCTTTTTGCCTGGGCAGGCGGACGGGGCACCTCCTTACGTTTCTCTCCAGCATGCAGCGACCGTTTTTCCCCAAATTTGGGGCCCCAACATGGGTTTTTAAATTTTTTCCGCACTAAAACCCACCAAATCACTTTAATTTGACGCTTTGTACTCTTTATCATCCTTTGTACCTATATTTCCCCACGTTTTCCCTGAACGTGATACGTCAAGGGTTTTTGGGCCTCCCCTTTGATCGAAAGGGTTTTCCTGGAAACCCACATTTCCCCCTCCCAAGGCAACTTTCACAGGGCCCGGCCCGAAACCCCCTTTTTAAAACCCTTGCTTTATCCCTTTTGTGGGGCTGATCGTCGAAAACCCCCCTTCACCTACATTCCCCCCCTTTTTTTTTATCGAAACTTTATTTTTGGTGACCAAAATCTTTTTCAGCGGCTCTCCTTTAACTCTCTTTTAGCCTTAACCCCCTTTTCACCAAGGATTCGTTTTGCCGGTGCTTTTTTGCTTTTTCCCCCGGGCGAAAGCCCCTATGCAGAAGCGAAAAGTTTTTATCCTTATCCGTCGCCGTTGAGCCCCTTGGGCCCGCGCTACTATGTACGCTCTCCAAAGAATTTCCCCAATCCTTTTCCCTTTTTAGAATGGTCACGATATTATAGACTTCTTTTTTTGTTCGCCGCCCCCGCTTATTCCCTCCCCTTTTCCTTGCCTTCATTCCTCTTGGGCTTTCTTCAACTACCCCCTTTCTATGTAAAATTTTAGCATCTCCTTTTCCCTACCCCCCCGGGGAAATTCCAGGGTTTTTCGAGTCTGTTCTTTCTCCCCCCCCTTGCCGAAAACCCCAAATGTCTACGGTCGCTTCCCGCTCCCCCTTTTTCTTGACCACCCTTTTACTCTCATTTTCATGCCCTTGCTGGTAAACCGGGTGGCTCCCAAGTCTTCTGACCCGGGGTTGGGTTCGCAGCAGGGGTTTTTGGACAGCGGTTTTGTACAAAGGGGATTTACTTTTTTCAGCTAGTATTTTTACTGCTGAATTATATGCCATTTCCCTTTCGACTTATCCCTATTGCATCTATGCCGTGTCATCATTTGTGGTTGTCTCAGGGCTCCCTTTGTGCTTTACAGGCTATACAAAAAATTTTATACACCTCACCCCCCTTTAGTCCTCCGATCCAAATTTGGCTACGGCAACTTTACTAAACATAAAAATATGTTTTTTTTGGGGCCCCTGGTCATGTTGATAAGGGCATAAAACGGGCAGACACTGCTCCCGGGGGGTCGCAGTACGACCTACAGTTTCTTATAGAGGTATTCCATGCAGACTTTTTTTGTGTAATATTTTCCCCCTTCACCCCCTTTGGCAACAACTTTGGTCTCTAGTCGGAACAAATTTCTCTTTAAAAACCGAGTATAGGTTACTGGCCGTTTTCTTATCACCAGTTGAGGTTGGGAGATACTCTCTCCGTCTTCGCTTTGGCCATACTCGCTTACTCAGGGATTCTCATGGAGGGGCGTCTTGCCCCTCTCTGTGAGTTTTCCCAAAGCTCCATTATCAGCACCCAAATTTCTGTTGGATGCCCCTTTACAACGAGCACGCAGAATTTACCTCTGCGTCTCTTGCCCGCTGCTTCTCTTTCCCTTTCCCTTCCGTTGGACCCCCTTTTCACCCGGGACTTTTCATTGACTTTTTTGACAACGACGCTTACCCCAAAAATTTTTGAACTTTCAGCCCTTTCTATTGTATCCTTGCTCCCCTCCCCCCGTACTATCCCTCCCCGTGTTTTCTGTAACCTCTGAAAATCCCCCCTCCCTTCGCACCATTCCCCTTTGCTTCCTTCCCTACCGCAGGCTGTATGCCCTTGTGGTTAGCGCTTCTTTTTGATTATAATAATAATAATCTGGCCTCTTAACACGCAAGCCGACGGCCAGTCACCCCATAGCACTTCTTCCAATCCTCCCATAATTCGCACCCATAAAAAAGCTCGTTTTGCAAACCCAAACTCTCCTTTAAACCCTAAATGCCCGCACTGGTAGCTTGCTCCTCCTCTTGCATAACAGTCCCGCAGCTGCCCTTCAAGATATCTTTGAAACCCATACTTTAACCGATTATCTTCCCTCCCACGACAAATATAATATTCTCGGATCGATTTTTAGCCCCCGAACCCCACCATTTTCCAGTTCATCACCCCCCGGCGCTCATCCCCCAAACTTTCCCACAATTCGCAAAAGATGACGACATTCCTCCCCCTGAAAAAGCTCCTTTTAAACTTCCAAAAACCTGCCCCCTTCTAGGAAATCCCTCCATTTAGGTCCACCATTACCCCTCTGTGATCTGAAAAAAACCGCGTCCCCCACACGCACTTGCTCACTATTATTTTCGGGGCCATACAATCGATCCAGTTTTTCCGCTATCCCGTCTAAAAAAAATATTTTTACAACCCCACCCCGCCAAACGTCCATTAACCCCACTCCATTTAAAAAACCCCCCAAAATCCCAAACAATCCCCTGCCCCTCTGGGTTTCCACACCCTTTACCCCTTTATCACACAATTCCCAAATTTCCCCCCAATTTACGCTACCCCCGGCAAAGCACGCAAATAATATACTAAGAACCCTTTCACAAATTTATTTTTAAATACGCACATCCCCCCCTGCTGGCCATACCACACCCCCAAAACCACTGTCCTACCCCACCACCCATTCACAAACACCCCCCCTCCCCCCCCTCAAAATGCCTCACTACAAACGGCTATTTCCCTTACCGGATGGCAACCCCCCTTTTCAACCTTATCGCATGCCCACATACATTTTAAACCCCCATTTACTTAACTCAAAACCGGGTCTGTGTTGGTTTTCCCTCACAACACCACGTCAACACATTCGCACCAAAATTTTCCCAAACCTAAAACCTTTCTCTCTGATCTCAACCATTAATGTTCAATGTCTGCACTTAAAGCTTACAGAGTTTTTTTCCCTTCTTCCCCGGTACTGTCTTGCCCCCAATCGTTTCGGACACCTGGGTCCCTCTCCCCCCTTTAGAAACGCTTTTAAACCCAACCCCTGCCCCCTTAGGGCCGCTGTTCCTCTCTGGAAACTTCCCCCCGGGATTTTTTGCCGTGCCTGAGCAGGCTGATCACGTCCTCGGAGTCAGATAGCGCAGCAGCGCGCTTTCCGGATGCTCCTCTGCTTGCATCATGTCGTTATACTTGTCCGGTGACCCCCCTCCAAGCTTGATAAAAAAAAAAAAAAAATTTTATCACACTGCGCAGACCTCAGCCCTGTTCCACCCCCGGGTCCACAAAACCAAGAATGATCTGGACCCCCAACCCCTTCCCAATACCTTGTCAGCAAAAACACATTTAAAGCCATGCAAATGAGCTTCCACACGCTAGCACTTGCAGTCGGGGTGCCTCTTCCAACCCTGGCGCGTAAATAAAGGGGGGGCCCCCCCCTCTCCCCCTGCTGACCCCATCTCCCCCGCTCTTTCGACCTCCTCACTCCAGGACCCCCCCTGTGTGGGAGGTCCTAAAGGAAATCCCCACTTTCCTATTTTCGAGTCGTTGCCTTTTTCCATGTTGCCCCGCCTCCTTTCCACAGAGCCGCTAGGTGATCTTTTGACCCCCATAACCGAAGGGCCGGGGTTTTCCCAGCGATGTCACAAACCCTGGGTACGAAATTTGGCAGCACTCGTACGACGGAATAGGGTAAAAGTAAGTCATCTTAAAAAGAATACTTCCCCTTTCAGTTTCCCCCGCGTATGGCCCCGTGGCCCACTTCCTCATTTGACTGTCCCTATTTGCCCCTCACAAGACGGATGTCAGAATCATCCCCCTGAAGGGGAAAATTTCAATTTAACCCATGTTAATGGGAGAAACGTCGTGAAGTCGCACGGTCACACGGGTTAACTGTCAAAGTAAAATCCCTGGTACTTTTTTACCCCCCCCTCATACACATTGCCAATTAAACTTTACAAAGATCCCGTCGTGCCATTCAGCGCTCCCATAATCTCCTCGTCGCAATACATATGTTTTCGATGATTTCAGGGAGTATCAGGGCCAAAAAGGGGGGGGGGGGGGGGGGGGGGGTTTGAAAAAGGGGGGGGGGGGGGGGGGGGGGGGGGGGGGGGGGGGGTTTTTTTTGGGGGGGGGGGGGGGGGGGGGGGGGGGGGGTGGGGGGGGGGGGGGGGTTTGGGGGGGGGGTTTGTTTTTTGAAAATTTTTGTTTGGGGAGAGCAGGGGGCAAATTAGGTCACTTTTTTTTCGGTGCCTCGCACCGTTTGACTAACACCAGGTACCCATTTTATGAGTGAACATGGACCCGCAAGGGGGGTCTTTTTGAAAACACGTTCTAATGTTTTTTTCAGGCCGAACTGGGGGAATGTTCCCCCGGATTCAGTATATGAGCCTGAGTTAAAAGTGAGGGCACTAAAGAAAAACAATGGGAAATCTTTTTTATTCAGGAAAACGTTTCGCCCACAGGGCTTCACAGCCCAATCAAGCGAAGGTGTAAGGGGAGGAGGAGTTTGAGGTAAACAGTCCCTCGCCTGGATTCGATGTGTTAGTTCATCAATTTTGTGCTCCAGGGTGGGGACTGATTTCCTCAATCCTCCTCCTTCACCTTTTGCTTTGTATTGGACGATGAAGCCACTGTGTGGGGAAAAAGTTTTCCCGAATAAAGATTCCATAGTTGCATAAGTGTTTCCCAACTTCAATTGTGGTTTTTTTTCCAAACCTTCATCACATATGGTGAGGTGCTAGCGATCGAGTATGGGGCACCGGGTTAAAATCCCCTGGCAGAGGTACGGTGGGGTAAAATTTCAGCCCTTTGGGATGGGAGCCCTATGAAAGGGCGGGGGCTTTCAAATCCCGTTGGTCATTTCTGGCACCAGGCAGCATCCAATGCCAGAAGATCGGAAGATTTTTGGAAGGTTCTGGTGACTAAAATTCTCGCTTAACTAGCGGAGTCTGGGTTCAATTCCCCGCCAGGGTAGAAAAATTTGGGGGTGTTTTTTTCCCTGTTGTCTATGTTCACCCATTTAAATGGGTACCGGGTGTCATTCGACTGGCGTGGGTCACATCCTTTAAGAAAACTGACCTAATTTGCCGATTTTCAGCATACAAGGGGGTTTCTATGTAGTAGTATTGTGGAAAAAATAGTATATTTTTTGAAAAAAAGTGTATTTGTATGTAAATTAATAAAAAAATATTGTATTTAATAAAAAAATTTATTTTTAAAAAAAAAGGGAAGCTCGGGCCTGCGGAGACAGGAAGAGCCCCCATGTTTTTTGAATGAGCCAAGAAAAAATTAGTAAAAATAAGAGAAATTTTTGTCCTCGATTTAATTGGACTTACACCCCTCAAAAGGAACCGAAATTTTGGAATTGCAGCCTCAAAAGGGAGAATAGGCGATGGGGAGGACTCCTAATTAGATGAAAAAGGATATTACCCCCCCGCTAAGTCATGTCTATATTTTTGTTTATAGTTCTGGCAGTATATTTATAAATGTAGACAGAGGGGTTTTTTTAGTATGTACACAGAAAAACTCAGACAAATTGGGGAGTGTTATGTTTTTAAACTCTTTCTGTTATTAAATGTGTATATGTAAACATTTATTAATTTTAATTGCACCCAAACAAAATTATAAAAATTTTCCAAAATTTCCCTGGTGGGGTATGTTTACCTGGAGTTTACCTGGGGGAGAGTTCCGGGGGTCAACCCCCCCCCGGGGCCCCGGTCTGCGCCCAGGCCCCCCTGGTGGACAGAGCCTAAAAAAAACCCCAGGTTGTTACGGGGGCTGCATCCCAAACCAGGGCCCAACCCAAAAGCCCGGTGACGGGAAAACCGATTTTAGGGGGCTTTTTCAGGCCAGCTTGAAGACTCCCCAAGGGGTTGTTCGAAACCCCCCTTATGTAGGGTTGGGAGGAAATTGAACGGCTGGGGCCCCGGGAACTTTTTGGAGGGTCTTTTAAACGTGTAGGGGACACGCCTGTTTTTCCCTTGGGGGGATGTTGCATGGGGGTCCCCCCCAAAGGGTCTTTTGTTTTCGTAGTAGTAAATTTTCGGGGGGAAATTTCCGGTATAGTCCCTCAGGATTTTCCAGGTGAATATAATCATGTATCCTCCTGCTGCTTTCCAGGGAATACGGGTTTTCGGGAACCTCAAGCGCCCCCAGAAAATTGAGGTGTTTTAGTTTTTCCCAGCTAGGGTGAAAAGCCTTTTCCCAAAAGGAAACCATTTACTCGCTCCCATCTTTTTCCTCATCCTTATTCCGACATGGGGCAAGGTGCCCAGCCCAGCCCCCCCGGTGTCTTCCTTTCCCAGAGGGCACCCGAATCGAAATGACAGGGGCCCTTCCAGGGGCAGACACTGCAAAGCTCCAGGCAGCATCAACCAAATCTTTCGTGGGTGCAAAAAAACAATAGAAGTTCAACGATGAGAAATTTAATTTTTGGGAAAAGGGAAAAAAATTTTTTAAAAAAAAAAAAATTTTTTTGGGGGGGGGGGGGGGGGGGGTGGGGGGTTTTGGGGGGGGGGGGGGGGGGGGGGAAAAAAAAAAAAGGGAAAAAAAGCAAATTTAAAAAATTTTCCCCCCCAAAAACCAAAACCCCTTTTTTCCCCCCTTTGGGTTTTAAAAGGGGGGAAACCCCAAAAAAAGGAACCCCCCAAAAAAAAAAAATTTTTTTAAAATTTAAACCCCCCTTTAAAAGGGAAAAAAAAAAAAAAAAAAAAAAAAAAAAAAAAAAAAAAAAAAAAAAGAAAAAAAAAAAAAAAAAAAGGGGGGGGAAAAACCAAAAAACCGAAAATTTTTTAAAAAAAAAAGGAAAAACCCTTTTGGGGGGAAAAAAAAAGGGTTTTTTGGAAAGGGGGGAAAAATTTTTTTCCCCCAAAACCCCGGGGCCCTTTGGGGTTCCCCAAAAAAAAAAAAAGGGGGGAAAAAAACCCCCCAAAAACCGGGGGGGGTTGAATTTTTCCCCCCCAAAAAACCCGGGGGGGGCCCCCCCCCCCCCCCCCCCCAAAGGGGGGGGGGCCCCCCCCCCCCCCCGGGGGGGGGGAAGGTTTTTTTTTTTTTTTTCCCCCCCGGAAAGGGGGGGGAAAATTTCCCCCGGGGGGGGGGAAAAAAAAGGGGGGGGGGGGAACCCCCCCCAGGTTTTTTTTCCCCTTCCCCCTTTTTTTTTTTTTTTTGGGAAAACCCCCCGGGGGGGGGAAAGGGAATTTGGGTTTTTTTTCCCCTTTTTTTTTTTGGGGGAAAAAATTTTTTTTTTTTTTAAAACCCAAAAAAAAAAGGGGTTTTTTAAATTTTTTTGGGGAAACCCTTTTTTCCCCCCCGGGGGGTTTTTTTTTTTAAAAAATTTTTTAAATTTTTTGTTTTAAAAAAAATTTTGGGGGTTTTCCCCCCAAAAATTTTTTTTGGGGGGGCCCTTTTTTAAAATTTTTTTTTTCCCCCCTTTTTTGGTTTTTTTTTTGGGGGAAAAATTTTTTTTTTGGGGGGGGGGAAATTTTTTTTTTTTTTTGGTTTTTTTTTAAACCCCTTTTTTTTAAAGGGGGAAAAATTTTTCCCCCTTTTTTTTAAAAAAAGGGGGGGGGGAAAAAATTTTTTTGGGGGCCCCTTTTTTTTTAAAAGGGGGTTTTGGGGGTTTTTTTTTTTTCCCTTTTTTTTTCCCCGGTTTTAAGGGGAAGGTTTTGGTATTTTTTTAATTTTTTTTTTTCCCCTTTTAACTCTCTCCAGGAAACCCCAGGTATGCGGCCGGGGAAGGTTCTCTGTACATTTTCTAGGTCAGCAATTTCACCTGCCTTGAAAGGTGCTGTTAGAGTGGCAGCAATATTCCAGCCTAGATAGAACAAGTGACCTGAAGAGTGTCATCATGGGCTTGGCATCCCTAGTTTTGAAGGGTTTCTCATTTATCCATCCTGTCATTTTTTAGCAGATGCGATTGATACAAGTTATGGTCCTTGAAGGGGTGAGATCCTCTGACATGATCACTCCCAGGGTCTTGACGTTGGTGTTACGCTCTATTTTGTGGCCAGAATTTGTTTTGTATTTCTGATGAAGATTTAATTTCCTCGTTTTTTACCATATGGGAAAGTAATTTGGGAAATTTCTCTTCGTTGAAACTTCATATTGTTTTCTGCAGCCCTGAAAAGATTTGGTTGATGTCGCCTGGGGCCTTGCAGTGTCTGCAATGGAAGACACTGTCTTGCGATTCGGGTGTCATCTGCAAAGGAAAAGACACGGTGTGCTGTGGCTGACATCCTTGTCTATGTCGGATATGAGGATGAGGAAAAAGATGGGAGCGAGGTACTGTGCCTTGTGGAACAGAGCTTTTCACCGTGGCTCCCTCGGATTTTACTCTGTTGACTACTATTCTCTGTGTTCTGTTAGTGAGGAAATTATAGATCCATCGACCGACTTTTCCTGTTTTTCCTTTAGCACGCATTTCGTGCGCTATTACCCCATGGTCACCTTGTCGAAGGCTTTGCAAAGTCTGATTATTACTTGATTTTTTTGTATCTAGGCATCAAGGACCTTGTCGTGGGAAATCCAATGTTGAGACACGGGAGCGACCTTTTTGTAAACCAGTTGCCTGGGTTGTGTAACTGATGGGTTTCTAGATGGGTGGGTTCTTGCTTCTTAGACCCTTTCAAAGTTTTTTTATGGTATGGGATGTTAGGGGCTATCGGTCTGAGTTCTTTGCTGTTTGCTTTACTGCCCCCTTTGTGGAGTGGGGGCTATGTCTGTTGTTTTAGTAACTGTGGGACGACCCCGTGTCCATGCTCCCTCTCCTTAGGTTTGGTAAAGGCTCGTGAAAAGGGCTTTTTTGCGGGTTTTTGTTGAACACGGAGTTCCATGAGTCTGGGCCCTGGGGCAGAGTGCATGGGCATGTCATTTATCGCCTGTTCGAAGTCATTTGGCGTCAGGATAACCATCAGATAGGCTTGTTTTAACCAAATTCTGAGGCTCTCTCTAAAAAATTCATTTTGATCTTCGACTCTCAGTCGGGTTTAGTGGCTTGCTAAAAAAATTGAGTCATATTGGGACTTTAGTAGCTCACTCATTTCCTTGCTGTCATCTGTGTAGGACCCATCTTGCTTAACTAAGGGCCCAATACTGGACGTTGTTCTCGACTTTGATTTGGCAAAGAGAAAAAATATTTGGGTTTTTTTCGATTTCATTTATGGCTTTTAGTTCTTCCCGCGATTCCTGACTCCTATAAGATTCCTTTAGCTTAAGTTCGATGTTTGCTATTTCTCTGACCAGTGTCTCCCTATGCATTTCAGATATTGACCTCTTTTAGCCGCTCTGTTATTCTTTTCCGTCGCCTGTAAAGGGAGCGCCTGTCTCTTTCTATTTTACATCTACTCCTCCTTTTTCTTAGAGGAATAAGCCTTGTGCATACATCGAGTGCCACCGAATTAATCTGTTCTAGGCATAAGTATATCTTAGTATATCTTCCCAGCTTATATCGGTTAGGACTTGGTTTACTTGGTCCCACTTTGTTTTTGTTATTGAAGTTGAATTTGGTGGGAAAGCTCCCTCGTGACTAATTTCATTATGTCGGTCTGGGGCTCCGCGCATACATGTCTGAACCTCAATTATGTTGTGATCTGAGTATATTGTTTTTGATATGGTGACATTTCTTATCAGATCATCATTGTTAGTGAAGATGAGGTCTAGTGTATTCTCCAGTCTTGTAGGCTCTATTATTTGTGGTTTAATTGAATTTTGTTTCAGAGATTTAAAAGCTCGTGTGAGTGTGAGTTTTCATGAGAGCTGCCTCCTGGTGTTATTTCTGCAACAATATTATTTGCTATATTCCTCCATTTTAGGTGCCTTAAGTTGAAATCCCCCAGGAGCAAGATGTTAGGTGCAGGAGCTGGAAGATTTTCCAGACAGTGGTAAATTTTTTTAACAGCAGTTCCTGGAATTGCGGGGATGTTGCATCTGGAGGCTTGTAGACTACCACAATGAGTAGGTTTTGGTTCTCGATCTTTACTGCTAAAACTTCCACTACATCATTTGAGGCATTAAGCAGTTCTGTGCAAACAAGTGACGCTGCAATGTACAGGCCAACCCCCCCCCCCCCTTTTGCCTGTTCACTCTGTCACATCTGTATAGGTTGTAACCTGGGATCCATATTTCGTTATCCAAGTGATCCTTTATGTGGGTCTCAGTGAAAGCCGCGAACATTGCCTTTGCCTCTGCAAGCAGTCCACGGATGAAAGGTATTTTGTTGTTTGTTGCTTGCTTTAGACCCTGTATATTTGCAAAGAAGAATGTCATCGGACTGGTGGTATTGTTGGTACTGGGGGGGGATTTTTTTCCGGCATTAGTATCTGTATCTGTTGGTTTGGAGTGGAGGCCATCAATTAATATAGGTCTAGAGCAACTTGTGGAGAAATAGATGGTAGGTATCGAAAGAGGACATTTTTGCGACCTACTACTACTACTACCACCAGCACTACCTCTTCCTGCCTATGTATAGCCGTCCTGCTCCACTTCTGGTTAGTGTGACTTTGTAAATGGTCCAAGTTGGACCGAAACGTCGTCGTAAGCTCCTCTCTTCTATGTGCAGGTTATTTGTGTATAGGTGTTCTAAAAATTCTTACTTGTCTCTGTAACTTTGATAAATAATTATTATCTTTGTTACCATTTACTTGCATGTATGTAATGAGATTCATCCAGGTAAATGTAATTTTCCACAAATTTGTCATTGATGTCAGCTATGGTCTGTATACCTTGTACATGTACTTGTAGTAAGTAAGCAAGTAGGTGTGAGGGAAAAGTTCAATAAATAGGAGTAGCAATATAGTAACAATAGTTTCATTGCCGGCTACTTGTTAAGGTAGGGCAAGTCCAGCTCCCGCTATCCCCCACCTTTTTCCCCCTCCCCGAAAGTGATAGTTTGATTGCCAGCTGCTTGTTAAGGTAGGGTCAGTCTAGCTCCCACTATCCCTTCCCCCTCCTTCTCCCCCCCCCCAAAAGGTGACGTGTGGGGCTCCTGTCCAAACAGTAATCACTAGACTCAGAGCTCCCAGTACTACTGTAAGTACATGCCTGCCTTGTATTCTAGTGGATTTATTGGTTGAAAGCTTCACTTTTGACCAATAATAAACTTAGTCCTTTCAGTCTTGCTCTAAGTTGAATGTTGTAATGATCACCACGTCTTTTAGATATTGTACTTATCATGGAGAGTGATTTCTTAAGCAGTGGGTAACCTGTCTTTCCAGCTTGGATGACAGAGAGGGTCACCTGCCAATCAACGAATAGAATTGAAGATGGACTAACGTCCTGGAGACGTCCCCTGTTGTATTTACTTGCCTGTGCATATGTATGAAGAATCAGGACGTAACCCCTCATCATTGCAGCGGTACAAAACCTGATTTTCTGTCATCGGGAGAGATTATTTATGGCCACAAGAACGAGCCAGTGGGTTGTCACCAACACCTGCGACCCCCCCCCCCCCATCATCAGCAACGGCTACGATTTAAAACCACACGCAGTTGTCACCAACCCCAGACACACAAGTTCTCTATTATTAGCGTTGAATTCAGATATCATTTATATTTTTCATTTTTCATTTTCTTTAAGGTAGGATCAATATTTCATATTAAGTGTTTTATATTTTTTTATTTCTTAAATAAAAAAGTTTTTATGTTTGTCAGTTTTTGTTTTTTTTTCTATGCATTAATTTTCCTGGGGAGGGGGCCAGCCTTAGTAATACTGACTGAAGTTGTTACAGGGCTGAGTCCCCTCAAGGAAGGTTCCTTGATGTTGGTGAGGGGTCTTGATTTAGGGAATTGGATCTGTGCTCCAGTTCCCTGAATTAAGCCCCGAAATGCACAAATTAACATAAGATCGACAAAAAACCCTAATTACCAGACATAATGAGGGCAATTTCCTAGGCCTATACCTTGACAACAACCTGAATTTCAGTCCCATATCCAACACATAAAACCAAAAAAGTATCCAAAAACAGCTGGGATCCTCTCCAAGATTTCGATACTACGTGCCGCAAACTGCCCTTATCACACTATACCATTCACTTATATATCCTACCTCACCTATGCTATTTGTGCTTGGGGATCAACTGCAGCAACACACCCAAAGCCCAAAAATAACCCAAAAAAAGCTGCAGTAAGAATAAACACTAAATCCCATCCCGACAACACCCCCCCCCCCACTCTTCATAGATCTAAACTTACTCCCTGTTCAGTACATCCACACTTCTACTGTGCAAACTAAATTACAGGACCTTAAACTCCAATATCAACCTTGACCTAAACGCTTTCTTGATAGTTGTGACGAACCCCCAGGCTTAACACCAGACACAAACATCTCTACGACATTCCCCGTGTCCGACTAAACCTTTACAAAAATTCAATGTATGTCAAAGGCCCTAAAATCTGGAACACCCTACCTGAGAACTCTAGAACTGCAGACACATTCATCACCTTCAAAACTACCATTAGGAAAACATCTTATCTCCTGATTTCACCCGTCAATAACTACACGAATACCACCTGGTGGGTTTACACTTACACTCACTCACCCATTTGACCATAAACAGAAATATTAATCTCAATCTTAATTAAAATAATGAATCCTATGACCTCCAATACTGAAACTAGTACTGTGCCAAAACAAAGCATTTCACATTGCTAAAATCACAAACTAGATTTAGTCACTTAGCCATAATACCAACTTACCTCATAATTTGTTTAAAATTTTAAAATAAAAAATTAGACTAAGTCTGCCCGAAATGCCTCCCAGCTAGGTTTCTAGTGGACACTCTGTAATCTTTTTTAATACATGTAAACCACACAAAAACCCAAAAATTCTGTAAATTAAACATTGTAACTTTTTAGAAAATAAATTTTAAATTTGAATTTTGAATTTGAATCCCTTTCCACTCCCCCCCGGGGCGCGATAATCCCCCGGGTTTAGCGGCCAACATGGCCGCGTGGCAGGTTTTTTAGCGGGCTAGCTGGGGGATTTTAAAGGTTCCTGGTAAAAGAGGTGACCGGCCCCCTACTAACAGAACTCAGTGTGAATGCTTTGAGAAGTACCGAGCGCGAAGGGACTTCCCAGTGCATAATTTCAGCGTAAATATTGAATTTGTTTGCAAAAGGTTTTTGGTTTTGCGGTCAGGACCAGTCAGCGCCTCCCCCCCTCTCGCTGGGGGGGGGGGGGGAGGGGGTTAGAAAACATCCCCCCTCCAAACCCCCTCCCCCCTGCCCTCCCCCCCGCCCACCCACCCAAACCCCCAGCCCCCCCATCTCTAGGGGTATTTCCCCCCCAACCCACGATGTCACGAGGGGACTGCAGGGAGGCCGGGTCACAGGAATTTCCCCACGGGGACAGCATCGTGGATTCGCCCCCGCGAGGCAGTGTCAGGGTGCCACGGGCAGTGTGTCTCGTTCCTCAAGCTTCAACATCCGGCCACGAGGGCCCCTGGGTCTTCAGTCAATTGGCTCCACCAGGACTTGCCAGCCCCTAGGACGCTCTCCATGGGGCTGTAACGGAGCCACGGCTTTGGACCCTTGATGAGGGTCGATGGTGCTCGGCAAGAGAGCCCCGGGCAACTTGCTGCTGTTTGCAAGGCGTTGCTGGGGAGAGACGGCCCTAGCAACATTGTTGTTGGGAAATGGATAAATTTTCCGCATTTTGTCCCCCTCTCATTATCTTAATTTGTCATGATTGTAATCTGTGATAAGTGTTTAATTCATTACCTTTGAAACTTGTCATGATTTTGACCAGCTCTACCTGGAGCTCATTACCTTTGTAAATTCTCATGATTAAAGTGTTTTGATTCATTACCTTTGCAATTATTCATGATGTGACCAGCTTACCCGGGGCTCATTACCTTTTAACTTTGGGCTTTTTTTGACCAGATCAGTTATTACCCTTTTTAACTTGCTCAGCTATCAAAACTTGGAGTCCCGCCCCGGACCAATTATGTACCTTGTAATTTTTTGATACCGCCCCCCAGGGTGGGTAGGGGGTGCTAATAAACATATTAAATAACCTTGATTTTAAATAATACAGGGCTGAGTAAGCCTTCACGTGGTAAGTAAGTTTTTAGGTTCACAAATACAGTTACAAGAATTTCATACATAGCAGATATGTGTAGATTATTTTTATTATAATCAAAGGGGAAACGCAAACCCCGGAGGGTTTAAAAGGCCCCGGGGGGGGGGGTTGGAAGGGCATTCAGGCTTAATTTGGGGAACTGGGGCCAGTCCCAATTCCAAAACAAGAGCCCCCCACCAACCAAGGAACCTTCCTTTAGGGGGCAATGTGTAGAGAACCCAGGATACCCAAAAAAGTCAGACAGAGTAACTTTTTTCCATTGGGTCCTTTAAAGATATTATTATTTTTATTATTATTATTATTTTTATTTTATTATTATTTTTTTATTTTTTTATTATTATTATTTTTATTAGGAGGTAGTTGAACCCCTCCAGATAAAACTCCTGTTTCTGAGGTGGTATTGGCTGCTGCTGTGCCCGCCGTAAATCAACCTTTCTAGGGCCCGAAAAACCTTGGTGTTCATTGGTTGGGGCTGTGTTTAGCGCTGACTTACAGGGTCGGGAAGGGGAAACCCTTGACCAAATGGAAATATTATTCCGTTTTTCCCCTTTGGAGGGGAAAATCATTTTTTGACAATTTCCACCTAATGGCCAATATTTTCCCCCCCTTTGAGGAGCCCGGTGAATAAGGCGTAAGTTTTGGTGTCCTTTTTTTAAATTTGCAAAAATAAAAATAAACAAAAGGCGCTGGTGCGAGTGTGTTGTGTCTTGCTGTCAGACTTATGCACCCAACAGGTACCTGGTAGGTTTCCCTTCAATACTAAGAAAGACCTATCTTGTATTTGATCTGGGAAAAAATTTAAAAATATACGTATAGATGATTCAAGGGTCGTTGGGAAGACTGAACTCAAACTGAGTGTCCTTGGGTTTGATACCCGGGGGGGTGGAAACGTTGGGTATGTTTCCCGACACCTGCTGCACTGTTCACCTAGCATAAATAGGGACCTGAATGTTAGTCACCACACCCGTTATCCCCGTTCACCAGAGTAAATAGGGACCTGAAAGTTGTCACCTTCACCTGTTGCATACACTTAGAACCTGAGTTACCCGGAGGGGTTTTGGGGTCAACGCCCCCGTGGGGAATTTGAGCCCGCCTCGTGGGATCAGGGCCTGATCAACCAGGCTGTCATGTTGGCCACACTTAAACTGACGTAAAACCACGCCCAGTGGTCGGGACTGACTTCGGCACCCGTCCAGGTTCTTCTTGAAAACAGCCGGGGTCTTTTGGTAACCCCCTTAAGATGCGGGAGGCGTTGAACATCTTTGGACCCCTGATGCTTTCGTGTTTCTCCATGTACTCGTGGCACCCCAGCATTAAGAGGTAGGCATTAAGTGGTAATGGTTTTAGGTGACTGGTGGGGGTGGACCCGGGGGGGACAAGTTTAAAGGACCAAAAGGGAAAATAAGACAGAAAATCCTCCCACTCACTGACGTTGGCTTATCCTGGTGACTAAACTTTCCCTGGTTAAAAATATCGAAAAAATTTTTTAAATGCTTATTACTTTTTTCAGCATCAGTTTTGTGGATTCTAGTCTATTTTTTGATTCAGTGCTCTGATTCTCCTTTACATCATGTATTCACAATACATGCTCAAGTATCATCATTTCCATAGCGGTGCCCGTGTTTGATGCTAGCACACTCAGCCCACTCACTGATTTCCGGGTTTTGAATCTCCTCTGGTCGGGGGAAAACATTGGAACGTGTTTCCATAAGACACCCACTGTCCCCTGTCCTGTTCAACAACTTTTAAAAAAGGGGTACCGGGGTTGTTGACGGTGTGGGTCGCATCTGGGAAAAAACTGCCCTAATTTGCCTAAAATGCTCTACTAACAAAAGGCTTTCTTTTAAGAGTATGTCTTTGATTCAGCTTGGTTTTTTATACCATGTACTACAGTACTTACAGAAATAAAGATGATATTATTATACATGGACCCCCGATTTTTTGTAGTCGTCGAATTTCGTAATATTGGGAAAAATTGTAACTTTTTTTTTTTTGTCAAAAATTGACTCGGTGTTTGTCATTGAGCTCAGAATAGTCATTCTTCCCCAAAGCATCCGCAAGCAAAGCGGCCCGACACTTAGTGTGCCATTTTTTATCAGCCAGTGAGCAAAGATCCATGGTTCATATGATACTTTTTTTATTTTTCCCTTCTTTTTAGGCTTGCAACTGCAAATAAGCCCCAAAATTTGATGAATTGTGCTAGTAAATAAGCCCTAAATTATATTCGTGTATTTGAAAGGGAAAATTTTGCCTGTCTCCAAACACAACCCTGCTGCCCCCACCCAATTTCCCAACATATGCCAAAACAGACAGGGCCAGTGACTCTCAAGCTGGTTTAGTGACATTAAAAAAAAAAAAAAGGGAATCCCAAAAAATTGGATAAGTTTTTTGTGGGAATCCCCCCCAAAAGTTATTTCCCCCCTTTCTCTTCCCCTTTAATAAAAAAAGAAAGTTTATAAAGGAAGGAGGGGTTTTTTTCCACAGGTTTTTTTGGGGTAAATTGTATATTTCAGTAAAAAAAATTTTTTTTTTTTTTAATACTTCTGGTGTCTGGAACGGGTTAATTGGGTTTTCTTATTTCTTATGGGGGAAAAAAAATTCGGAATCATCAAAACGGGTTTAGTCACTCTCTAAAATGGTTAATTAATAAAACCAGGGCCACTTATTATATTATGTATTCACGATTCATACAGTGGACCCCCGATAAGCATTAAAACCCCTGGAAACTAATGTTTGCGAAATTATCGTTAGCGAATTATTTCCCCATAAAAAAATAAGGAAATCAAATTAATCCGTGCAAGACACCAAAAGTATGAAAAAAAAAAAAATTTTACCCCGAAATATTAATTTTTAAACACAAAATTAAAAAAACATGCACCTTACATGACATTACCTTTAAATTTAAAATGGGTGATGATTTTAGGGATGGGGGAGGGGGGAGGAGGTTTTGTGTTTTAGAAGGGGAAACCCTTTCCCTTAGGACTTTAAGTGTAATCCTTTTTCCGGGGGGCTTTCCTTCTTTTTTTGCAACTGGACCACTTTAGAGTCGCTGGATTCTGTCACACAAAATACTGTCCATAGTGCCGTCCCCCTCTTCCTTTATACTTTTCCCAAAAAAGTTTTACAACGTGTCAGGAATGCCCACACGGCTCAATAGCTGCTGAGGGGGATTTTCATCCATGAAAGGTTTTTCACTTCAACCAATTTGCACAGATTTCCTTAATCTTTGAAGTAGGCAACTTCTTCAATTTCTCTCTCCCCTCCTCCGAAGCAATTCCTCAGGTGTGGCCTCTTGCTGTTGAAGTTGATCTAGCAGCTCATCAGTGGTTAGTTCTTCATTGTCCTCCACCAACTCTTCCACATCCTCCCCACTAACCTCCAACCCCAAGGACTTTCCCAATGCCACAATTGATTCCTCAACTGGCATAGGATTCTCAGGGTTAGCCTCAAATCCTTCAGAATCCCTTTGGTCTACACATTCTGGCCACAGTTTCTTCCAAGCAGAGTTCAAGGTCCTCTTAGTCACTCCCTCCCAAGCCTTACCTATAAGGTTTACACAATTGAGGATATTAAAGTGCTCTCTCCAAAACTCTCTTCGAGTCAATTGAGTTTCTGAGGTCACTACAAAGCACCTTTCAACAGAGCTTTTGTGTACAGTTTTTTTAAGTTTGCAATAACCTGCTGGTCCATGGGCTGCAGGAGAGGAGTGGTATTAGGAGGTAAAAACTTCACCTTAATGAAGCTCATGTCCCCACAAAGTCGCTCTGCCAAGTCTGTAGGATGACCAGGAGCATTGTCTAACACCAGGAGGCACTTAAGGTCTAATTTCTTTCCAGTTAGGTAATTTTTCACAGTGGGGGCAAATGCTTGGTGTAACCAGTCATAGAAAAAGTCCCTAGTGACCCATGCCTTATTGTTTGCCCTCCACAGCACACACAAATTAGCCTTGAGGATATTCTTTTGCCTGAACGGTCTGGGAGTTTCAGAGTGATACACTAATAAAGGCTTCACTTTGCAATCGCCACTAGCATTGGCACACATGAGAAGAGTAAGCCTGTCTTTCATAGGCTTATGTCCTGGGAGTGCCTTTTCCTCCTGAGTAATGTAGGTCCTGCTTGGCATTTTCTTCCAAAACAGGCCTGTTTCGTCACAATTAAACACTTGTTCAGGTTTCAGTCCTTCATTGTCTATGTACTCCTTGAATTCATGCACATATTTTTCAGCTGCTTTTTGGTCCGAACTGGCAGCCTCACCATGTCTTATCACACTATGTATGCCACTACGCCTCTTAAATCTCTCAAACCAACCTTTGCTTGCCTTAAATTCACTTGCATCACCACTAGTTGCACGCATTTTTCTAATTAAATCCTCGTGCAACTTCCTAGCCTTTTCACTTATGATCGCTTGAGAGATGCTATCGCCTGCTATCTGTTTTTCGTTTATCCACACCAATAACAGTCTCTCAACATCTTCTATCACTTGCGATCTCTGTTTCGAAAGCACAGTTAAACCTTTGGCAAGAACAGCTCCCTTGATTGCCGTTCTCTTGGACACAATAGAAGCGATGGTTGATTGGGGTTTACTATACAACCTGGCCAGCTCGGAGACACGCACTCCACTTTCATACTTAGCAATGATCTCTTTCTTCATCTCCATAGTAATTCTCACCCTTATTCCTGTAGGGTTGGCACTAGAAGCTTTCTGGGGCCCATGGTCACTTATTTTTCAGGTGAAATCACTATAAAAAGGCTGTAATAATACGAAATGTTCCGATTGTATGCTTGAATGTTACCGCGGAGGCTGGCTTGTAAACAGTGCCACTGGCAGAAGAAGTGAGGCTGGCTCAGGCCGCATGAACGTGTCTCGGACGAATCCCGTTGAGCGAATTTTTTAGCACTATGCGAGGCAAAATTTTAGCGATAAAATGTATCGCTATGCGGATTTAACACTATGCGATGCCAACGTTATGTGGGGGTCCACTGTACTCATGTACTCATGATTCAGTGCTTCTGTATTCACCATTCTACTTTCATGTACATATTCACAATTCGACCCTCATGTACTTTTGATTCACTGCTCATGTATTCACCATTCTAAATCATGTATTCATGATTCAGTACTCATATACGTACTCACAATTCAGTGCTCATATAGTCATGATTCTACTCTCATGTACACACAATTTAAAAACCC
>NC_069471.1:6868871-6902564 GCF_026875155.1 Cherax quadricarinatus | reverse complement strand
ACCAAAAAAAAAAAAATTTTGAAAATTTGAAAAAAAAGGGAAAAAAATTTTTTAAAATAGCCCCTTTTTAAATTATTTGGGGGGGGGGACAAACAAAATAAACACACTTATTGCTAAGTATAATGAGGAAAAATTCCTCGGTCTGCACCTTGATAGCAACCCGAAATTCAACACCTATATCAAACACATAAAAAAAAAAAGTTTCAAAACAGTTGGCTTCTCTCAAAGACACATTACTATGTACCCAAAAACAACACTACTTACACTATACTGTTCAATGATCTACCCATAACCTCACCTATGCTCTTTGTGCCTGGGGTTCCACAATGAAAAACCACCAAAAATCAATAATAACACAAAAAAACCCACAGTGCGAATCATGACAATCCACTGCTAGACCCCCCCCCCCCTCTTCAAAGACCTAAACCTAGTCTAGTCACTATACAAAAACATTAACTTGTAATAAGTGCAACCTACATTTACAAGAGCAATAAATTCTAATATAAATCCCGACCCTGAAATGCTTTCTTGACATTTTTCAACAGAACTCACAAACAAACACTGGGAACAAAAACCTTCACGTAAAGCTAAATCTTTAAAAAAAAAAACTTATTATACATAAAAGGGCCCAAAATCTGGAAAACTTTGCCAGAAATCTCCAGAACCACTGGTTCAGCTAGCATTTTTAAAACTACAGTTAAATAGCACCTTATCTCCTTAACCTCTCCCAGCCCATCATATATACATACGTAAAAAACATACGTAAAAAAAAATAGTAGTAGGTTGGTAGACAGCAACCACCCAGGGAAGTACTACCGTCCTGCCAGATGACTGTGAAACAGAAACCTGTAACTGTTTTGCATGATGGTAGGATCGCTGGTTTCTTTTTCTGTCTTATAAACACGCTAGATAACAGGGATATCTTGCTAAATCCTACTTACACTTTGGTCACACTTCACAGACACACACATGCATATTAATATACATACATCTAGGTTTTTCTCCTTTTTCTAAATAGCCTCTTTTCTTCTTTATTTCTTCTATTGTCCATGGGGGAATGTGGAAAGAATCTTTCCTCCGTAAGCCATGCGTGTCGTATGAGGCGACTAAAATTTCCGGGAGCAATGGGCTAGTAACCCTTCTCCTGTAAACATTTACTAAAAAAGAAAGAAGAAAAACTTTATAAAACTGGGATGCTTGAATGTGCATGGATGTAGTGCGGATGACAAGAAACAGATGATTGCTGATGTTATGAATGAAAGAAGTTGGCACTAAGTGAAATAAAGCTGAAGGGGGTAGGGGAGTTTTCAGTGGGAAGAAATAAATGGGATTAAATCGGAGTATCTAGAGAGTTAGAGCTAAGGAAGGGGTAGCAATAATGTTGAAGGATCAGTTAGGAAGGAGAAGGAGAATATGAATGTGTAAATTCGAGGAGTATGTGGATTAAAATAAAGGTTTGGATGTGAAAAGTGGGTCATAAAAAGCGTGTATGCACCTGGAGAAGAGAGGAGTGTAGAGGAGAGAGAGAGATTTTGGGAGATGTTAAGTGAATGTATAGGAACCTTTGAACCAAGTGAGAGAGTAATTGTGGTAGGGGACCTGAATGCTAAAGTAGGAGAAACTTTTAGAGAGGGTGTGTTTAGGTAAGTTTGGGTGCCAGGTGTAAATGATAATGGGAGCCCTTTGATTAAACTTTGTATAGAAAGGGGTTTAGTTATAGGTAATACATATTTTAAGAAAAAGAGGATAAATAAGTATACAAGATATGATGTAGGGCAAAATGACAGTAGTTTGTTGGATTATGTATTGGTATATAAAAGACTGTTGAGTAGACTTCAGGATGTCCATGTTTATTGAGGGGCCACAGATATATAAGATCACTTTTTAGTTGTAGCTACACTGAGAGTAAAAGGTAGATGGGATACAAGGAGATGAGAAGCATCAGAGCCAACAACAACATAACTATCTTTAACTATAATATCAGATCTTTAAGCAAGCATTATGATGACCTCCTAGCATTACTAAATTCCTTGCATGCCAATATGTCCATCATTACACTAACTGAAACCTGGCTAAAGCCTGATACTACAGATGTCTATGCCATTCCTGGTTACACAGCCATACACAACTGTAGGCCAGACCAACAAGGGGGTGGCACAGCTATATACTACTCAGACCAACTAGAATGTATCACTAATACTTGCACAAGGGATGAACATGGGGAATATATAATAGCTAAATTCAAATCCAAATACCTACAAAAACCTCTCACAGTGATAAACATCTACATAATTCCACAATCAAACTTTAGCCATTTAGTCAAAACTAGGAATAGATAACTGATGCACGCATGAAAAAAGATCACTTATACTACTTCAGGTACTTCAATATAAATTTCCTGCAAGCCCAGGACCACACGTTATTTGAATTCACAAACACAATGAGAAACTTTTGTTGCTCCCAAACATAACAAACCTACAAGAGTTACAAGACTAGTTTTTCCCTACTTGACCACATCTGGCAACACCATATCCCTTTAAATAAAAGCTAAATACAGATAATCCCCACAGACCACTACCAAACTTCCCAAAAAACAACTCTTCGTAAAATACCCAAGACATACAAAAAGTCACCTTCAGACTTCACAATGAGGCAGCCTTAATAACTTCCAACCAGTAACAAACATTGACTGGCACACTGAGCTAGAATCTAAAACAGATATTGACGAATGTTTTAATAATTTTCTAAAAAAGGACCCAAATTTACCTTATAACCAAGCACTGCCCTAAAAAACTAAACAGATGACAGCAAGAGATCTGAACAGTCCCTGGCTAACACCGCTTTTCTCAAATCCATAAATAAAAAACCCCGATATGAAAAAACAGTACAGAATGGGTCCAAAAACCAGAGACCAAACAAACGTTATCATAAATCAACCCAGCCTGATAAAAAAGGGCAAAAAAAATTTGTATTTGGAACAAATTACCCAAAACCTTACGAGGTGTATAAAAAAAAACCTGGAAGACCTATAGAAATTCTGGAACAAAAAAGTTTATCACGACATAGCGAAAAAAATTTAAAAAAATCAGAAAACCCCCAACTCCCACCAACAGAAACAGCAAACAGACTCAATAAATTCTTCCCCACTATAGGTCAAACCTTTGCCAATAATATCCAAGTCAGATACCCACCAAATATGTACCTCACTGGCAAAAACCCGAACACACTGTTCCTACTCCGACCTAAACCCAAAACGAAGTCTCCCTATTATCAACGCACTGAAAAACAAGGCAGGAGATTTAAATACCTTACCACCCTTTAAATACAAAAAGGCGCCCAAGTTACTATAAACAATCATTGCAACACTCTTAATAATCTTGAATCCTCCACCTTCCCTCCCAGTTCTCAAATGCAAGGGTCACCCCGATCCATAAAGGGTGCCCAAAACAGATTTGAATAACTATAGGCCAATAATCCAATTTCCCACCCTCTTCAAAAATCTTCGAAAATTAATTTTCATAAATAAAAATTTCTACCCTACCTCATCTCCCAAAACATCTAAACCCCCTGCCAATTTGGTTCAGGCTAAAAAAAATACAATATGCTATTATACACATGTTTAGCAAAATACCTGAATAGGAAAAAGAAGTCCTCCTGGGATCCTCATTGACTTACGAAAGCTTTTGATCAGTTGACCATAAACTTGCCCCCACGTAAAATTGTCACACTATGGTATTAAAGGGACTCCCCTCAACTACCTCATTCATACCTCAGCAACAGAACCCAAATATGTGTATGAAAATGGGGCAAGCTTTTCCCGCACAACCAATTACAGTTGGTGTCCCACGGGGAAGTGTCCTTGCCCTCTTCTTTCCATACATAAAGACCACCAATTTGCTTCCAAAACCCCACTTTTTGCAGTGACACCACATATCTTCTCTAACCCAAAAGCCCGTCACGAAAACCAAATACTTAAACACCGAATTACAGAAATTTATCTACCGGATGAGGACTAACAAACTTACACTAAACATTGCAAAACCTACTTCATCAGTTTGGAGCAGAGCTGCAAAATGTACCCTTAACATAAGATAAAACGGATTCACTATCACAAAGCTAACAGGGGGAAAATTCTTAGAAATCACCTCGATAATGACTCAATTTCATACACATAAAACCAAAAAATTTCTAAAAAAATTTTCCCAAAAAGACTGTAGCATACTATCGAAGATACGGAAATAGTTCCACGTCGGGCCCTCCTGGCCTCTTTTCACTCTCTTATTACCCCTATCTTCCCTATGAATCTGTGCATGGGTTTCTAAAACAACTACCATCTCAGACCACTAATTACCCAACAAAGGCTGCAGTTAGAATGATGAAAAAATTGTCAATTTACAGGCCACACTCCACCAATATTCAAAACAATAAAACCTACTCACCATACAAAACATCCATACTTATTATTGCACTTATTACATACATAGAACACTTAACTCTGATAATTAACCCTCCCCACAACATCTCCTTCCAACCTCAACAGAAAAACCTTGACATTATACGCACAGATCACTCTTTGGGGTCCTCTGTCCATCTAAAGCTATGCAAAAACTCATGCACATAAAAGGCACTAAAATCTGGAATTCATTACCTGTAAATAAAAAGAACACTACCGGGTTATAAATTAAAAGTCTCTTCTCAAAGTTACTTACTCACTCAAAACCAAATAAATAATGAATAACTAAAACCATAAAAATTTTTTATATCCTAAATGTTACTCACAAATTATATCACACAAATTTTATAACCTTAACTTTATTTTTTTTTTTAAATACATACCTAAACAAAATTACTCCATTTACTAATGAACAGCAATGCATGAAAACCAAAATGACCTGTCTTTTTTAATACTCATTTGTATTTTTAGTTATCTGTTTAAAAATATTGTCTTATCACTGTTTTTCATCATTGCTAGTTAATCTTAAGTTAATTGTAAAGCCAGCCCAAATGCTATGCATAAGTGGCTTTGGCATGCTGCTCTTCCCTGTATTTTTTTGTACCTCTTTTGGGTATGCTAATTTCTTAATAATAAATATAATAAATCAGGTAAGAGAGCAGTTATGGGAAGATATAAACAGCTATTGGAGGATAGTGGGCTAATGAGAGCATAGGCAATGAGGTCAAAGATGTATGGGGTAGGTTTAAAAATGTAGTGTTAGAATGTTCAGCAAAGTTGTGGGGTTACGGGAAAGGGGGGGTGCGGGAGGGAAGAGGAGCGATTTGGTGGAATGATGATGTAAAGAGAGTAGTAAGGGGAGAAAAAGTTAGCATTTGAGAAGTTTTTTACAAAGTTTGAAGTGATGCAAGGATGAAAGAGTACATGGAAAAAAAAGAGAGATGTTAAGAGAGTGGTGAAAACAATGTAAAAAGAGAAACAAATGAGAGAGTGGGTGAGATGTTGTCAACAAATTTTGTTGAAAAATAAGAAAAGTTTTGGAGTGAGATTACAAGTTAAGGAAGCCTAGAGAACAAATGATTTGTCAGTTAAAAATAGAGGGGGGGAGTTTATTAAATGGAGAGTTAGAGGTATTGGGAAGATGGAGGGAATATTTTGAGGGAATTGTTAAAATGCTGATGAAGATAGGGAAGCTGTGGTTTCATGTATAGGGCAAGGAGGAATAACATCTTGTAGGGGTGAGGAAGAGCCAGTTGTGAGTGGGGGGGGAAGTTCGTGAGGCAGTAGATAAAATGAAAGGGGGTAAGGCAGCTGGGATTGATGGGTAAAGATTTGAAATGTTAAAGCAGGTGGGGGTATAGTTTTGGAGGGGTTGGTTGCTATTATTTAATAAATGTATGGAAAGGGGTAAGGTACCTAGGGTTGGCAGAGAGCATGCATAGTTCCTTTGTAATAAAGGCAAAGGGACAAAAGAGAGTGCAAAATTATAGGGGGAAAAAGTCTGTTGAGTATACCGGGTAAAGTGTATGGTAGAGCTATTATTGAAAGAATTAAGAGTAAGACGGAGAATATGATAGCAAAGATGTCTTAAATGACATGGATCTAAACCAGTGCCTTGAAAGGATCAACTTCCTGGCAGCCGAAGCATGTTCTAGGCATATTCCCCTAAGAAAGAAGAAGAGCAGGAGTAAACGGAGAGAGAAAGACGCTCCCTTAACAGAAGACGATGAAGAGTCACTGAGCTCCTCAGGAGTGCTAGAATATCTGATACACAAAAGGAAGCGCTGACCAGGGAAGTGGAAACTATCGAACTTAAGTTAAATGACTCTTACAGGAACCAGGAGAGGCAGGAGGAGCTTAAAGCTATTAGTGAAATTGAAAGAAATTAAAAATATTTCTTTTCATATGCCAAAACAGGCAAATACCACATCTAGTATCAGGCCCCCTTTCTTAGACAGGATGGGGCTTTCACAGATGACAAGAAGGAAATGTGAAATATTGAAATCCCAGTACGACTCTGTGTTTAGTGAACCACTAATTGGTCTGAGGATCGACGACCCAAATGATTCCTTCATGAATGAGCCCCAAAACTCCATAAATGTATGCCAGATTTCCGACATTACCCTAACTCCGACAGATTTGAAAAAGCCATTGACAACATGCCTAAAGCACTCAGCCCCGGGCCAAGACTCGTGGAAAATCTGTTTTCAATAAGAAATGCAAGAAACCCCTCTCGCGTGCCCTAAGTACACTATGGAGAGGAGCTTGGACATGGGTGAAATTCCCAGTCACTTAAAACAACGGATATAGCCCCACTCCATAATGGTGGCAGCAAAGCATTAGCTAAGAACTATAGACCAATAGCTCTGACGTCCACATCATAAAAATCTTTGAAAAAGTGCTAAGAAGCAGGGTTGTAAATCACCTGGATTCCCAAAATCTGCCACATCCAGGGAAACATGGGGTTTAGGGCAGGTCCTCTCCTGCCTCTCACAACTACTGGATCACTATGACATGGCCTTGGATGCACTGGAAGAAAATCAGAATGCAGATGTAATATACACAGACTTTGCAAAAGCATTTGACAAATGCGATCATGGCATAATACCCATAAAATAAAGTGCTAAAGGAATAACTGGGAAAGTGGGGGGATGGATCTTCAACTTCCTAACAAATCGAACACAAAGAGTAGTGGGGCAACAGAGTTTAAATCGGAGGCTGCCATAGTAAAGAGCTCTGTTCCACAAGGCACAGTACTCGCCCCCATCTATTCCTTATCCTCTTCAGACATAGACAGAGATAACACCACAGCACCGTATCATCCTTTGTGGATGATACTAGGATCTGCATGAGGCTGTCATCTGTGAGGACGCGGTTAACCCCCAAGAAGATATAAACAAAGTTTTCAGGGGGGCAACGGGTAAACATATATGTTCAATGAGGACAAATTCCAACTACCCCATTATGGAAAACTGGAGGAGATAAATAAATAGAACAGAGTATACTACTGACTCCGGCCATACAAAAGAGCGGAAAAAAAAATGTAAGGGACCTGGGAGTAGTAAATGTCTGAGGATCTCACTTTCAGGTTTACAACAGTGCCACGATCGCACGTGCAAAGAAAATGATAGGATGGATAATGGGAAAATTTCAAACGAGAGATGCCAAGCCAAAGATGATCCTTTTCAAATCACTTGTTCTCTCTAGGCTGGAATACTGCTGTACATTAAATTTTCCATTCAAAGCAGGTGAAATCGCAGATCTAGAGAGTGTACAGAATCCTTTACTGCACGTGTAAGTTCTGTCAAGCACCCTTAACTACTGGGAACGCTTGAAGCACTTGACTTGTACTCGTTGGGAAAGCAGGAGGAGAGATATTCATAATCTACACTTGGAAAAAACTTGGAAGGAATGGTCCCAAATCTGCACACAGAAATCACTCCCTACGAAAGCAAAAGACTGGGCAGGCGATGCAAAATGGCCCCCAAAAAAAGTAGGGGCGCCATTGGTACACTAAGGGAAAAAAACCATAAGTGTCGGGGCCCAAAACTGTTCAACAGCCTCCCATCAAGCATTAGGGAATTGCCAATAAGCCCCTGACTGCCTTCAAGAGAAAGCGGACAGATACCTAAAGTCAGTGCCGGAAACAGCCGGGCTGTGGCTCATACGTTGGACTGCGTGCGGCCAGCAGTAACAGCCCAGTTGATCAGGCCCTGATCCATCGGGAGGCCTGGTCATGGACCTGGCCGCGGGGGCGTTGATCCCCCGGGAAAAACCTCCAGGTAAACCCCCAGGGGGCTTTAGGTCGGTAGGGGGTGTGTAGACCAAGTGTTTTACTGTGAGACTATAAACGAAAATATTTAGATAAGGCTAAAGAGGTTTTTGGGGGCATTTATGGATTTGGGGAAAAAGGGATATGACAGGGTGGATAGGGGGGGGCAATATGGCAGATGCTGCGGTGTATGTTATAGGAGGTAGGTTACTGAAAACAGTGAAGAGTTTTATGAGGATAGTGAGGCTCAAGTTAGAGTATGTAGGAAGGAGGGAGATTATTTCCCAGTAAAAGTAGGCCTTAGGGCAAGGATGTGTGATGTCACCGGGGGTTGTTCAATATATTTATAGATGGGGTTGTAAGAGAAGTAAATGTGAGGGTCCTGGCAAGAGGGTGGAGTTAAAAGATAAAGAATCACACACAAATTGGGAGTTTTCACAGTTGCTTTTTGCTGATGACACTGTGCTCTTGGGAGATTCTGAAGAGAAGTTGCAGAGGTTGGTGGATGAATTGGTTAGAGTATGTAAAAGAAGAAAATTAAAAGTGAATACAGAAAAAGAGTAAGGTTATGAGGATAACAAAAAGATTAGGTGATGAAGATTGGATATCAGATTGGAGGGGAGGAGTATGGAGGAGGTGAATGTATTCAGATATTTGGGAGTGGACATGTCAGCGGATGGGTCTATGAAAGATGAGGTGAATCATAGAATTGATGAGGAGAAAAAGGTTGTGAGCGGTGCACTTAGGAGTCTGTGGAGACAAAAGAACTTTGTCCTTGGAAGCAAGAGGGGAATGTATGAGAGTATAATTTTACCAATGCTCTTATATGGGTGTGAAGCATGGGTGATGAATGTTGCAGCGAGGAGGAGGCTGGAGGCAGTGGAGATGTCATGTCTGACGGCTATGTGTGGTGTGAATATAATGCAAAGAATTCGTAGTTTGGAAGTTAGGAAGAGGTGCGGAATTGCCAAAACTATTGTCCAGAGGGCTGAGGAAGGGTTGTTGAGGTGGTTTGGACATGTAGAGAGAATGGAATGAAACAGAATTACTTCAAGAGTGTATCAATCTGTAGTGGAAGGAAGGCGGGGTAGGGGTCGGCCTGGGAAAGGTTGGAGGGGGGGGGTAAAGGAGGTTTTGTGTGCAAGGGGTTTGGGTTTTCCAGCAAGCAGTGTGAGCGTGTTTGATAGGAGGAATGGAGACAAAGGGTTTTTTAATACTTTGACGGGGCGGTTTTAAAAAATGTGGGGCAAAGTAATTTTTTTTTGGGGGATTCAAGGAAACGGCGGGCCGGGAAATTTTGGGGCCCCTGGAGAGGGGAAAGGGTACATTCCCTTTACTCTAAAGGGGAAGGGGTTTTAAATTTTGCATTTTAAAAAAACGGGAATGTAAAGCCCCCCTTCGGGCAAGACAATGATGGAGTGAAAAAATGGTGAAAGTTTCCTTTTTCGGGCCAAACCCTGCCTTGGGGGAACCGGCCAGTTTTTTTTAACCCCCTTTGGGACTGTCGAAACCCCCCCAATCCTGAGGTTTCCTGGTGTCGCAAAATTTTAAAAAAAAAAAAAAAATTTATTTTTTTTTATGAAAAAATTGAAAACTTTTCCCGATTGTAATGACCCCAAAGAAAACAAAAATTTGAGGGAAAAACTGACAGAATTATCCCCTTGCGAAGTTAGCGACCCGGTGATATTTACAAACCGGCCCCGGTTTTTTTTCGCCCATTTTGGCCCTATTTTCGGTTTAATTCCATTTTTCCAGTCAAACCACACTCATAGCTGTTTTTTTAAAGAACTCCTTTTTTTTCCTATCGACTGAGTACAAAAAACTGCCCATTTCCCAAATTTCAAATTTCCCCAAAAAAACGTGGTAAAAAAATTTGAAATTTTGGCCAATTTCCAAAAAATTAAAAAATATGCTTTTTCCCAAAAAAAGGACCAAATAAACAATGCAACTTTTTCTGGTTTCAAAAAAACCCATTTTCTTTTTTTCTCAGTCGTGTCTAAAGGGCCCCCCTTTTGATTTAACTCTTCTTTCTATTTTAAAATTTTTAAATTCACACAAAAAATAAGATTTACTGTAAGCAACTACGCAATTTTTGTAATAATTGTTTAAATAAAAAAAATCAACCCATTCATGTTTGAAATATAGAAGGGTTTAGTTGCACTTTTAAATTGGAAAAAGACATCATTTATAAACCCCCTTTTGGAATACAACAAAGTCTCATTTAGACCCCTGACGAGGCCTCAATAAGGAATTTTCAAAAGCTGACCTAGAACTGTTGACTGGCCAAACAAATTCTCCAAGGCCAATGGAAAATTGATGACGGGACAGACTTTTTCTTAAAAAAATTTTTATTAGACAATACAACAAACTTGTCCTATAAAAACGAAACAGACCCAAACAAACGGTTTGGGTTTTGCCCATGGCAAACCCAAAAACCATTCGGGAAATCCATTGCCCAAAAAAAACACCAATTGAAAAAGCAATAAAAAAGGGCCCCTAATACACAAAGATATTCTTAAACACTATTCATCAGTCCTCCCCCAAAGTAATAAAGAAAGCCAAACAACTATACTACTCCATTAAAATTCACTACACAAAAAAAATGAGATTTTAAAAAACCGGAAAAAACACCCTCTCAGATTCGGGGGACCCACAAACTGAAAAAAAACAAAAATTTTTGGGCCCCTAACTCCCCCAAATGAAACACCACTGCCCCCCCACTGAAAACAGCAAAAAGATAAACACTCTTCTAAACCCATGGGTTTTCTAATCTCCCCAAAAAAATTTCCCACTCCCAAACCCCCCCAGGGCCGGGGAACCTAAGGGGAAAATTTCCCCAAAATTTCCTTTCTTTTTTTTGCCCCAAACCCTCCCAGGGAAGTCACCGAGATTATAAGTCATTTTAAAAATAACTCGGGGAATTTTCTCATGTCCCCCCAATTATTGTACCAAGAGCGGCCCATGTCCTCTTCGCATGCTATCTAAAAATTTTTTTAACAAGTCACTAAAAACTAGCCCCTTTCCCCAAAAACTATTTAAAGAGGGCAAGGTTACCCAAACAAAAGGTGGTGATCCAAACAGATTTAAACAACTTAAAGGCCAATAAAAACCCTTATCTTTGCTACCAAAATTTTTGAGAAACTCGGGGCACGGGAGACTATTTTTCCTTTTATAAGGGCACAAAACTTACTAAACCCCTCCCAAATTTTGGTTCGGGAAAAAATAAAAGCACAACAATGCAATCAAAAAAATTTTAGACCTGCTTTAAAAACGCACGGAAAAAAAGGGAATACCACTGGGAATTTTTTATTGACTTAAAAAAGTTTTTTGACACAGTAACCACAGCATCCAAACTCCACAAACTTTTGACCATTAGTATAAAGCCATGCGCTTTCATTTTTCAAATCTTACCTTACTAATAGTATCAGTATTCACCATTAAAGACACAGCATCAAAAACCACAGCCACTTGATCCTGGAGTTCCGCAGGGAATGCCCTTTGGCCCCCTGCTTTTCCCCCATATCCATAAATGATTTTCCAAATGTATGGGGAAACACCTGAACCCCATTCTCTTTGCTGACGACACGACTTATGTCATCTCTCACCCCTAATCTTGCCACCCTAAAACACCATTTTTACTGGGAGCTGATCAAAATATCGACTTGGATGACAGCCAATAAACTTACGCTTAAAAACTGACAAAACCTACTACATTATTTTTGGGTAGCAGAGTGGGAGATGCGAAAATTTAAACCTTTAAAGATCGAAAAACACCCCAATTGCCAGGCATAATGGGGGAAAATTTCCTAGGCCATACCCGACAAAAACCCTAAATTTTCAGAAACCCGGGGTTTTGAAAAGACTTTTATCTCCGATGTTACGTAAAAGATCACCCAGTACGGGAAGGGGGAAAGGATTTTGGAAGGGTTTTTTCACTTTTAAACTTCCTAAAGTAAATCACGGGGGCCCAAAAGTACCATCCTTCTTAGGTATTTGTATAAAAAGGGGCATTCCAAGGTGAATTGCTAGGGGGAAAATAATTCCATCACACTTTTGATTGATAAATTCTTCCTGCGACAGCAACTTGTAAATGAGGCATTCTGTACCCCAAGTATGTAATTAGGTCTAGTCCCAAAGGTTTAAAGGGGGAATACGAGGGCCCAATAATTTTCTTATACCACCTTCTCACCGGGTAAGGCAAGGCTTTACGATTTTTGTTTCAACAATCAAAAAACGCTTGACTTAAACGGGGAAGCCGGGATAATCTTTCTCCTAAAACTGGTGGAACAGATTAAATCCAGTGAATTTTGGATGGGGCCCCCCCCCGGGCAGAAATAGAAACCGACCCACGGGTCGGGTGCAACTCAACCCTACCTGAACGGGGAAAGGGAAAGGAACCCTTAGGTCAACGAGGTTGGTATTTGCTCTGAGGCGAACCTGTAAACCAAAAGTTTTGGGCCGGGAAGAAAGGGGATCTTACTATTTTCTTAAAAACATAAGGTGGCTCAACAAATAGAACCTTTTTTTTTGGGCAAAAATCACTGTCAACTAGGACTTTTATCACCATCTGGAACACTGGGAACAACTACGGGACACCTTAGTGGGGGAAACTAAAAGCCCCAGAAACGCTTTTTTTTGCAAACGGCAGGGTGCCATCAACAAAGATGGCATAACTAGTTGCAATAATTTTTTTTCCCAACAAGGAACCCCCCTGTGGAAACCTACTTGAACTAAGAAATTGCGGGGAAAAGGGCCGCACCCCGGGGTAGTCGGGAGCGCCCGGGAAAAACCTTGAGGTAACTGGACACTATCTTGCAAGTCTGAATTTGCAGGAACACAGACAAAAAGTACAGGTTTAAACAGTGCCTGACCGTTTGGTCCCTCATTTAAAAAGCACTGGCCTGTAAGGACGAAATTTCGAGTGCATACCCCGGGGGCAGAAAGGCAGATCTCGGACCCAAAAGCTGGTAACCCCAGAATGGAAAATCAAGTTTGTAAATTTTGGGGCAGCCATCGAAAAGGGGTCGAGCCAAGGCGTAATTTCTCGAAAGGAACCCCAAAGCCCCCCCCGGGCCCCCGGGGGAAAGTAATCTGGCCAAAAACCAGGGAAAAAAATTTATGAAAGTCTCTACCTTGAATAAAAAAGGTTTGGGAAGCCAAAACCCTCGGAAAACCCCGGTGAAACCCACTACTCCCCTTTAAGGGGGACAAAATGATGGGTTTCTCCAGAAGGACTGCCCGTAACGCTTATCCTTAAACAAACTAGCCTAAAATTTGACTTGCGCCCCCAAGGGGGGTTCCATAAACCCAAATAATGGGCCCTTATAAACCCAATGCATGCCCCCATGGGGCCTTATGGTTTGCATTGGAATTTAACGTCCCAAACAAAAAGGTTTTGCCACCCAAAAAAAACTTTTTTCTACTTCACCCCCAAAATCACTTGCCCAGAACTTTGAAAAAACCATCATCAGCGGGAAATTGAAAATTCTCGAGACGGGTTTAAGGTTTAAAAGGGAATTGTGAACGGGAATGGTGTACTCTTTTCACCTACTGTAAACCAAAGGGACGGTTTGCCCGGGGGCTCGAATTCCCCCGAATTGGAAGAATAGCCGGGTTTCGGGTTTTATTTAAAATTTGGGAAAATAACCCCTTTTCGGTTAAATTTTAAAGAACACACGATATCTTTTCCTCTAGGGGTTTTCGGGCATTGGAACGCCACGGAAAAAAACCAGAGAAACTAAAGGGTTATAGAGACATTGCACTCAGATGTGTCATTTTTCATGTATTCAAAAGAAAAAGCACAAAAAGGGAAGACCCGGGTACTCATCATCAAATACGTCTCTTGGGGAAAACGGGACAAATAATTGCAATATGGCCACAAAAACCACATTGAAACAACCCCGCCGACTATTTTTAACTGAATGAAACAATGAAAAATACGATTTTTTAAAAATAACGACTCTGTAACGGGTTCTTGGGACCTCTGAGAGGGGTTTCCGACCACGTGTCTCTGTGGCGGGGAAACAAGAGGTTGGGGGCAGACTGGGCCCTTGGGGGAAATTACTTTTAATACATGGAAAAGTACCCCGGGGGGACAAGGGGCGTACAAAGATTTAAGGGGTAATGGTTTCCCATCGTCACAGTTGGGGATGAGCCTCATAACACACACAAAAAGCAGGGGGCAATTTGTTTTTTTGATTGCTCAAAAGCTGGGTATTTTTAAACAAGCGATTCCCGTAAATGGTTTAGCCTCCTCAGGGGGGAAAAAACGAACGGGCAGCATTGATTTAAATGATGATAAAAGTTGTCCAATCTAACAGCAAAAGCACTCAAAGATTCAAATTTCTCATGGGGGGTTAAACATTCACTAGTTCCCTAAGAACGACATAAGGATCAGCTGTTTTTTTTCTGGGACAAAGGGGAAAAAACGAATCAGTTCCCCCATATTGTGACCACTTAGTAAGAATCCGAAGTCTCGCATATCAAGGGGATCAACTATGTGAAAAGCAGCAGGGGAAACCCATGAAGAGCTTTTTTGCAAGTCCGATAAACTTTCCTCTGAAGGAGGGGCCTCAACCCAGAGCACCACACGAGAAAAAGGAAATTTGGCCCCCAAACCATTTCTTCAAGACTATTTTACATGGCCCTTTAATAAAGGGAACGATTTAAAGGGGAAACAAAGAGTATAACATAAATCTCTGTATCCGGGTCGGGCTGTCAGGGCGTAAAGGGGAAATTGTGGAGGACGGGTGACAGGAGCAGCATTTGCCCGAGAGGTCTGAGTGTCACATTTTAAATAAAGTATACTTGAAAGGTATGTGGAAAACATAATGGAAAAATTGCAAAGAAACAAATAAAGGGAAAAATAATGAACAATAAAAAAAGATACAAAAAGCCCAGAAAAATTTAAATAAAAAAGATGGGAACCCAATTCTGCAGAAGTAATAAAAAAAGTCTAAATACACTGCAAGAGGAAGGAAAAACTCCAAATTGGGGAAGGACAATTGGCCAAGATAAAAAAAATTACATTGAAATATTTAAAAAAAAAATATTACTGGGGACGGGAAATTTAAAACAAATTGAAACTGTCTTTACTCTTGCTAATTTAAAAAAGTAATTAATAAAATTTTAAATCAATGGGAAAACGTAGAAAAAAAAAATTAAATAAATTGTTTAAATGGGAATTTTTAAGGGGTTTTCTAAAAAAGGCATAAACAAAATTAAAATATAATTCAAAAAAAATAACAATAAAAGAAAATAATTCCCCTGGGAAACAAGTGCAAAAAAATAATTCACTGCAGAAACCCGCAACAAAATAATTCAAATTTTCAGAACAAATGCAACAAAATAAGGTGTAAAATAATCACTGCAGTAATAAAGTGTCACTGGAAAACTCAGGGAAAAAAATGAAAAAAAATATGAAAAAAAAATGATTGAAAACCCCTTTTAAAACCTTTAAATTTCCCAAAACAGACAAAACAAAATTTTCTCAAAAAAGAGTAAAGAAAACAAATTTAAAGTTAAAAATAATTGAATTGCATCAAGAGTTAATTTTTTCAAATATAAAAATATGAATAAAAATAAAACCCAAAGGGGAAAAAAACGGGAAGTGTAACACTTAAAAGTGGCAGGGCAAAACAAAAACTTAATCACGTATTCCTTATTTTAGTATAAACTTACAACAAAATCTTGCTGTGAACCGATACGACAAAAATTTGCTGGCAAAAATAATGGGACACATCCGCAAAAAAAAATTTGAGGGGAAAAGACACGCGGCAAAACAAAAAAGACACACATAAAATAAATGGGTAATTTGGTATACTGGGGGGTAAACACCGCATTAAATACAATTTACAATTACTGGAGAATACAACCTGAAAAAAAACACGATAAAAAAATGAAAACACTTTACCCAGAGTGACTGACTGGTAAAACTACACAAAATCCCTTTTTTTCAGCCGAGAGTGCATAAAAAAAAACCAGATAAAAAAAAAATAAGATTTAAATGAAAAAAACTAAAAAAATTGCAAAAAACCAGTCAAAGAAAAACTGATCTAAAAATGAAAACACAAGGTTTAGAAACACAAGAAATTTTCAAAAAATGTCTCACCAAAAGCAAAATTTTTTTAAATTCAAGAAATGGGCTCTAAACAAAAAAATTATCACGAAGTCCCGTAGTATCGACGGGGGAAGAAATGGTAAGGGGGAAAAGGTTTTTCCTGCGCGTGATGAAGCCACACTCACACTGTCATCGTGAAATGGGGCTTTCTCAGTAACTTTGCATAATTTTGGGTTTTAAACGTTTTGGGGCCACTACAACTCTTGAAACCAAATTTTGGAGCCAAAAAAGTAAAGGACCCGGGAAAAAGGGGGCAAACAAACCCCAGGTGATTGAGGTGGGGGGGTGGTGGTTGGGGGGGTTGGTGGGGGGTGGGGGTGAATAGAATGGTGGGGGGGGGCTCCGCTGGCGCTCTGGCCCCCAAATCCCCCTCTACCCACAAGGTGGGTTGAAAAAGCCCCCTAGGGCCCCCAGGAAAGGTGAAAAACCCCGCTTAGCCTCCAACTTTGGGGGCACAAAAACGAAACATAGACATACTTCAGAGGCTCTGAACTTGCAAAGCCCACTTCTCTCTCCAGCTTGGGGTTTGAACTTTGGGTTTGGGTGACTGGCTTAACCCCCGAGAATGGGTTTACTGGAAGACCGTGTAACGAGGGACACAGCACGGGGGAGCAGGGGGATGACAGGGGACAGGGGGATATAGGCTGACTGGCCCTACACTTTCCCCAGCTGCTTAAGCAAAATTCCCGGGGCAACCCCTCGGGGGGATTTTAAGCCAAATTTGCACTGAACTAAGCCAGGGAAACCTTTAAAAAAACGGCTGCAACCTGCTTGCAGGGTGGAGGTGGTGAGTGAAGGGGGAGCGAGTAGCTGGAGTGGGTGAGACGGTTAACCTTTGACCCGCCGGCTACTCACAAACAGTCTTCTAACGTCCTGAATTACCTGTAAAAACTTAAATCCATGCTCCACACCGGTGCCACCATTTATCATGTGGGAGTTCGATACGTGGACAGGGTAAAGTAATACTCACGTAGGCTGGTAGTACGTATAATTACAGATAATGTGGGGAGCGCCCAACAGCCTGCCTATCTCCTTGCTCACTCTCGTATGACTGACTAGCCGCCCACAGTACCCATATGTGAGGGGGTCTTTGAATACTGCTGTGGTCAGCACAATATGAATACAGACAGTGACTCAGGCAGAGACAGTTAACCACCAGGCTCTGGTGGCCTGGTGGTTAACGCTCTCGCTTCACACGGTGAGGGCCTGGGTTCGATTCCCAGCCAGAGTAGAAACATTGGACGTGTTTCTTTCCACCTGTTGTCTATGTTCCCCATCAGTAAAATGGGTACTTGGGTGTTAGTCGACTGGTGTGGGTCGCATCCTGGGACACTGACCTAAGGAGGCCTGGTCACAGACCGGGCCGCGGGGGCGTTGACCCCCGGAACTCTCTCCAGGTAAACACATAACCAAAAAAGTATCCAAAACGGTTGGGATCCTCTCCAAGATACAATACTACGTGCCGCAAACTGCCCTTCTCACACTATACCATTCACTTATATATCCCTACCTCACCTATGCTATCTATGCTTGGGGTTCAACTGCAGCAACACACCTTAAGCCAATAATAACCCAACAAAAAGCTGCAGTAAGAATAATCACTAAATCCCATCCCTGGCAACACCCCCCCCCCCACTCTTCATAGATCTAAACTTACTCCCTGTTCAGTACATCCACACTTACTACTGTGCAATCTACATCTACAGGACCTTAAATTCCAATATTAACCTTGACCTAAAACGCTTTCTTGATAGTTGTGACAGAACCCACAGGCACAACACCAGACACAAACATCTCTATGACATTTCCCGTGTCCGACTAAACCTTTACAAAAATTCAATGTATGTCAAAGGCCCTAAAATCTGGAACACCCTACCTGAAAATTCTAAAACTGCAGACACATTCATCACCTTCAAAACTACCATCAGAAAAACATCTTATCTCCCTGATACACCCTGTCAACTAATTACATGAATACCACCTGGTGGTTAACACTTACATTCACTCACCCATTTGACCATAAACAGAAATATCAATCTCAATCTCAAAATAATGAATTTTAACTAGTCATAAGTTGGCCTGTGATACTCCAATACTGAAACTATGTATAGTGCCAAAACAAAAGCATTCACATTGCTAAACTCACAAACTAGTATTTTGTCACTTAGCCATAATACCAACTTACCTCATAATTTTGTAATATTTTAAACTTAAGATTTAATTTAAGTCTGCCCGAAATGCCTAGCCATGCTAGGTGTTCTAGTGGTACACTCTGTAATTATTATTTTACTACATGTAAACCACACAATAAACAAATTCTGTAAACTCAGCATTGTAATCCTTATAGAGAATAAACTTTGAATTTGAATTTGTTTACTTTTGAACATAGGAAAAAATCAAACATGTCCCGTACTTTGAGCTCCATTTCCAGGATCCTTTTATAGTAAAATCAATCAAAATCACATCTATTTCTATAATATATTTTCCAGTCTATCAAATGAGACCAAGAAAACGAGAATACAACCATAAATACTATACAAAAATAGACCACAAAGTCGGCATTTTAATTAAAAGAAACAGTCGGAGTTTTTTTTCTCATTATGCACTGCATGCTCCACCTAAAGTCAGTTCCTGATCAGCCGGGCTGTGGCTCGTACGTTGGTTTGCGTGCAGCCAGCAGCAACAGCCTGGTTGATCAGGCGCTGATCCACCAGGAGGCCTGGTCACAGACCGGGCCGCGGGGGCGTTGACCCCCGAAACTCTCTCCAGGTAAACTCCAGGTATGGTGCACACTGACCACACAGACCCATTCTCTCCCATGTGGGCCTACCAGCTTTCTCCTGCTTGATTTGAAGCCGCTATAATTTACGAGTATATATACGTCAAACACAGTATTTCGTAAGACGTATATATGCGGCCGCGACAGACAAAGGGTTAATAATAATAAAAAAAAACTATACATGCATTTGCTCAAAATCATGAACATAGGTAAAACTTTTTCAGCAATATAATCAATGTATACTTGCTCTCAATACCTGTATTCATCTTAAATGTTAATCACTCCATTGTTTCCACCTAAGGTTAATAATCAAAAATGTAAATCTTCTCTACAAGACTTATTAAAGCCATATTGGATTACCTATAAATACTCAAGTCTTTGTATCAATGTAAACTCATCTAATGACATATGTACTGTTATTGCCTTTATTAATCTAAAGTTTAATTAGAAGTTTGCCCAAAATGCTTGCATAATTAAAGGGGTTTGGTTATGTTTCGCTACCCAACTATTACATACTATGCAATACATGTATAATGTCTATAAAAATATATATATTATGTATATTTATTGTTTACATTGGACCCTCGACCAACGATGGAATCGATTACGATATAAATCCGACCAGCGGATACACTTTAACGCAAAAATTTTGCCTCAAACTAGCGCTAAAAAACTCGACCAACACTATCTGTTCCCATCTGAGAGCGTTCTCCACTTCTGGCCAGTTGTTTACAACGCCAGCCAGCCACGCGGTTGCTTCCCAAGCATACAATCGGAACATTTCATATTAGCCACAGCCCCATTTTTGTGAATTGCACCTGCAAAATAAGTCCACCATGGGCCCAAGAAAGTTCTAGGCCAACCCCTACAGCAAAAAAGGGTGAGAATTTCTATGGATATGAAGAAAGAATCATTGATACGTATGTGAGTGGATGTGCTTGTCTCCGAGTGGCCAGGGTTGTGCACAAAACCCCATCAACCATCGCTACTTATTGTGGTCAAGGAATACGGCAATCAAGGAAGCTGTACTTGCCTATGGTGCACTTGTTTGAAACTGAGATTGCAAGTGATAGAGATGTTTGAGAGAATGTTATTGGTGTGGATAAATGAAAAACAGTAGCAGGAGATAGGACATCTCTCAAGCGATCAATATGTGAAAAGGCTAGGGAGTTGAATGAGGAATTTATTAGAATAAATGCCCAGCCTACTAGTGGTGATGTGAGTGAATTTAAGGCCAGCAAAAGGTTTGGTTTGAGAAATTTAAGAATCGTAGTGGAATACTAGTGTGATAATAAGGATGGGATGAGGCTGCCAGTTTTGCGACCAAAAAGCAGCTGAAAAATATGTGCAGGAGTTCAAGAGTAAATAGAAAGGGGAAGGAATTGAAACTAGATAGAGAGAACAAGTGTTTAATTCTTGACACTAACAATGTTGTGAATAACACTTTAGGTTTGTCATAACGGGAACGGGAGGCACAGGCCTTATGGACAGATATTTGTGCGGACTGAGGTTCCAGGGACTCTCAAGCTGGTCCTAGTGGCATTAAATGAGAAGGGAAGTAACCCTGAAAAAGGACTTGCCACCTAAGTCCCTAATGGAAGGGGATTCACCTTCTTATACACGAACACCATCAACACTCTCCCCACCTCCTCACATCCTCAATCTCACTAGTTCTTCAATAAAGTAACGCGTCATGTAACTGTGATGTCTTCTCAGTTTGGTGTTGTGTATTAAAATTAATATTTCATGTGTAAAAATTTTTTTTTTAAATACTTAGGGTGTCTTGCAAGGATTTAATTTGATGTCCATTATTTTATGGGAAAATTAATCGACTATAACAATAATTCGAATTAACAATGAGCTCTCAGGAAGGATTCATTAATATCGATGGTCAAGGGTCTCTGTATTATTATATTATTTCTATATCTATGCAAAATCCAAGCTAGGATACATGCAGAATTGGACCATTATTGTGAGGAGTTGTTATACTGACGAACATATGAACAGGGTAATAGTGAAAACATAAGAGAGCGTATGAGTCAGTGACTCAGCTACCCACTAAATGACACTAAGGTGGAAAATGCAGAAACATTTTTTCATGCCACAGGAAGGCCATTGCACGACAATAACATTAGTATAATATATCCCATAGATTCTGGAAAAGAAACTGGATATATGCCCACTCACTCAGCACCTGGAACCACTAGCACGAGCTTTCAATGTTCTTTGCGAGCGAGAAAGAGCTTAGATCTAGGTGAAATACCAGAGGCCTTAAAGAGTGCAGGGGACATAATCCTTCACTAAGGGTGGTAGTAGCGGTAGTAGAGCAACTGCTAAAAATTGCCAGACAGGAGCCGAAACTTTCTCAATCATAAAAATCTTCAAAAAAAATACGGCCTCTATACTTACCGACATATCGTTTATCGAAAACTCGGGTTCGACGGCTCTCTGACGAGTTGTTTTTGTATACTGTATGAGAAACTTGAAGTCATGAAACGGGCAGTGCCAGTGTCTCCAGTGCAAGCCATTTAAGCTCCTTCCTAACAGCTACTCTGTGACACCTGCTTTCACAGTCTCCAAGGGACTTACACATTTGTACAAATTTTGTGTTCGTTTATACTCTAGGAAGAGGGAAAAAAAAAAAAAAAAACAAGGAAAATGGGGGTTAGTGATGCTCTCAACATCAAGCAAATCTCCAAGACTACATATTTTGTCTATAAATTTGTACTTTATTCTGCATACCACAGTTTTAGAAGATAGAGTTAGGAAGTGGCAAGCAGCACTTGGGGAAAGAGCGGAAAAAAAAACAAGAGGAAAATGAAGAAAGAAGTAGCTACCAAAGAAAGTTGCCAGACAAGTGGAAAAATGGCTAAAGTAATATTACTTACAAGGCAGGGTGACAGGTCCTTTGACTTTGATTTTGAGACCTCTAAGCCTTACCTCCATTTGTGGGAAAATTCATGTGGAAATCAAATAATTGCAAGGCCATTTTGTTACCATTTGAAAGGCACTATTGATTAATGAATCTCAAACATGGTTTTACAAAGGGGGCGTTCCTATGTTGACGAACTTTACTAACTTTTTTTCAATATGGTATATGAAAAAGTAGGTCATGGTAATGAATATATAATGTGACCATAAGATTAAGTAGGCATTTTAACACAGGAGTTCCATCTCAGAGGACTATTGAGGAAACTCAAGGGCACTCATGAAAATAGGAGGAGATATTTTTTCCTGATAAAGGCATCTCATGGCTGACAGTGGCAGCAGGAGTTTGCATAATGGGGAGAGGAGAAATCAGGAATGGGGGCATGTTTACTAGCGGTGTTCACAGGGGTCAGTGTTGGGCCTTAGTATGTAGTCCCACTATTTACACATAAACGACACTGATGAGGGAATAAATAGTGACATAAGCAAATTTGTGAATACACCAAAAACAGGCCATCCTATTTATTCTAATGAGGGACATTACAAGCACTACCAGAATGATTTGTATTGACTGATGCAAGTGGTCGGTGAAGTGGCAGATGCAGTTTAATAGACAAATGCAAAGTGTTTAATGTTGGAAAGGAAAACTAACGATGACACAAATGAACTAAATCTATGTAGATCTTTTTTTACTGGACTGTGAAAAGGATTTAAGAGTTATGGTTAGCAGTAGTAATCTGAATCATAGTCATCTATGCATAAGTGTTAGCAATAAAGATAACAGATCTTCCTTGGCTTATAGCATTAAGCATTAATAATAGATGTCCTCAGGTTGTTCTTCTACTTCTTTATATGCCTTGGTAGGCACAGTTCTGGTCTCTGTATTACCGAATGGATATTAATGACACTGGAAAACATAGAAAGGAGCGATGGAAAAGTTGATATCCACTCTTAGAAAGACATAAGAATATTAGAAGGGGATATTGAATATGTATACACGATATGTTGTAGGGCGAAATGACAGTAGTTTGTTGGATTATGTATTGGTAGATAAAAGACTGTTGAGTGACTTCAGGATGTACATGTTTATAGGGGGCCACAGATATATCAGATCACTTTCTAGTTGTAGCTACACTGAGAGTAAAAGGTAGATGGGATACAAGAGGAATAGAAGCATCAGGGAAGAGAGTGGTGATGGTTTATAAACTAAAAGAGGAGGCAGTTAGGGTAAGAATATAAACAGCTATTGGAGGATGATGGGATAATGTGAGCATAGGCCAATGGGGGGTCGAAGAGGTTTGGGGTAGGTTTAAAAATGTTGAGATAGAGTGTTCAGGCAGAGTTTGTGGTTCAGGGAAAGTGGGTGCAGGTGGGGAAAAGAGGAGGGGATATTGGTGGAATGATGAAGTAAAGAGGTAGTTAAGGGGAGAAAAAGTTAGTTAGCTATGAGAAGTTTTTACAAAGTAGAAGTGATGCAAGGAGGGAAGAGTATTATGGAGTAAATGAGCGAGAAGTTTAAGAGAGTGGTGAAGCAATGTAAAAAGAGAGCAATATGCAGGAGAGTGAGGTGAGATGTTCATAAACAAATTTTGTTGAAAATATAGAAAAAGTTTTTGGAGTGAGTTTAAACAACGTTTAAGAAAGCCTAGAGAACAAATGGATTTGTCAGTTAAAAATAGGAGAGGAGAGTTATTAATTGGAGAGTTAGAGGTATTGAGAGAAGAAGATGGGAAGGAATATTTTGAGGATTGTTAAATGTTGATGAGATAGGGAAGCTCTGTGGAATTTTCGTGTATAGGGCAAGGAGGAATAACATCTTGTAGAGTGAGGGTAAGAGCAAGTGTGAGTGTGGGGGAAGTTCGTGAGGCAGTTAGGTTAAATGAAAGGGTGGTAAGGAAGCCGGGATTGATGGGATAAAGATAGAAATGTTATAAAAGCAGGTGGGGGATATAAGTTTTGGAGAGGTTGGTGCAATTATTTAATATATGTATGGAGAAGGTAAGGTCCCTAGGATTGGCAGAGAGCATGCATAGTTCCTTTGTATAAAGCAAGGTGGATTAAAAGGAGAGTGCAAAAAATATAAGGGGGTTAAGTCTGTTGAGTGTACTGGTAATGTGTACTGGTAGGTTATAATTGATAGAATTAAGAGATAAGAGGTGGAATAGGGAAGCAGATGAACAAGGAGGCTTTAGGAAAGGTAGGCGGTGTGTGTGGACCAGGTGTTACTGTGAAAACATATAAGTGAACTGTATTTAGATAAGGCTCTAATGAGGTCTTTGTGGCATTTTTGGATTTGGAAAAAAGGCGTATGAAGGGTGGAGATACGGGGGCAATGTGGCAGATGTTGCAAGTAGTTGGTGTAGGAGGTAGGTTACTGAAAGCGTGAAGAGTTTTTACGAGGATAGTGATGGATCAAGTTAGAGTATGTAGGAAGAGGGAAATTTTTTACCCAGTTAAAAGTAGGCCTTAGACAAGGATGTGTTGATGTCCACGTGGTTTTTGTTTAATATATTTATAGATGGGGTTTGTACAGAGACAAGTAATGCGAGGGTCTTGGCAAGGGCGTGGAGTTAAAAGATAAAGAATCACACACAAAGTGGGTGTTGTCACAGTGCTCTTTGTGATGATGACACTGGTGCTCTGGGAGATTCTGAAGAGAAGTTGCAGAGATAAGGTGGATGAATTTGGTAGGGTGTGAAAAGAAGGAAAATTAAAGCGTGCATACAGGAAAGCGTAAGGTTATGTGGATAACAAAAAGATTAGGTGATGAAGAGTGAATATCAGATTGGAGGGAGAGGAGTTGGAGGAGGTGAACGTATTCAGATTATTTGGGGAGTGGACGTGTCAGCAGATGGGTCTATGAAAGATTGAGGTGAATCATTGAATTGTTGAGGAAAAAAAAGAGTCGAGTGGTGCACTTTTAGGAGTCTGTGGAGACAAGAACTTTGTCCTTGGCAGGCAAAGAGGGGATTGTATGAGGTTTAGTTTTACCAACGCTCTTATATGGGCTGGTGAATTGAAGCGTCTGGGTGATGAATGTTGCAGCGAGGAGAAGGCTGGAGGCAGTGGAGATTGTCATGTCTGGGGGCAATGTGTGGTGTGAATATAATGCAGAGAATTTAGTTTGGAAGTTAGGAGGAGGTGCGGGGATTACAAAACTGTTGTCCAGAGGGTGAGGAAGGGTTGTTGAGGTGGGTTCGGGACATGTAGAGAGAACATGGGAGCGAACAGAATGACTTCAAAGAGTGTATCAGTCTGTATTGGAAGGAAGGCAGGGTAGGGGTCGGCCTAGGAAGGGTTGGAGGGAGGGGGTAAAGGAGGTTTTGTGTCGAGGGGCTTGGCTTCCAGCAGGCAATGGGTGAGCGTGTTTGATAGAGAGTGAATGGGAGACAAATGGTTTTTCAATACTGACGTGCTGTTGGAGTGTGAGACTAAGTAACATTTATGAAGGGATTCAGGGAAACCGGGCAGCGCGGACTTGAGTCCTGGAGAAGAAGGGAAGTACAGTGCCTGCACTCTCGAAGGAGGGTGTTATTGTTGCAGTCTTAAAAAACTGTAGTGTAAAGCACCTTCTGGCAAGACAGTGTTGGTTCAGTGAATGATGGTGGAAAGTTTTTCTTTTTCGGGCCACCTGCCTTGGTGGAGGAATCGGCCCGGTGTGATTAAAAAAAAAAAAAAAAATGACTAGGTTAAATAAATGGAAAAACAGGAATAAATAAAGGGGGTTGGAAATAGCGTGCTAAACAGGACCACAGCAAGTTTCAAGTTGAAAAAATTCAGATATGGGAAAGCACTGGTTATCGGTAACAATAAGTTGTGGATGAGTGGAAAAAAACTCCTCCAGTACGTTATAGAAGCTATATACTTGTGTGTTTTAAAAATAGGTTAGGATTAATTACATGAGCTGGGAGTGGGATGGTGCGGTGTGAAGCTGGACTGACTAGCTTATGCTAGGGTGTTCTGATTACATGCCCGTACAATTAACTGGATATGGACCTGACGAAGGTGGGTCATTGTCTAAGCCGGCTGGGGGGAGGGGGGAGGTGACACATGGAGTACTGAGCTGAGTGATATGGGAGGATGTGTAAAATACATCCAGTGATTGAGAAGGGGTGCAGTGGGGACAATAAAGGAACACTTTTTCCAACATCCCAAGTGCCAGACTATTCAACATCTTACCAGAAGATATCAGAAACATGGCTGGAACAAGTTTAGAACCCTTCAAGAGGAAACTGGACAAGTATCTTCACCAGGTGCCAGATCAACCAGGCTGTGATGGATATGTGGGGCAGCAGGCCACCAGCAGCAACAGCCTGGTTGATCAGGCAAGCACAAGATGTGCCTGACCCATAGCAGGTCTCAGAGAGTAGAGAAACTCTCAAAACTCTTCAAAGGCACATGTATATCAAAGGTACTTGGTCCCACCTTATGTTTTTGTTATTGAAGTTGAATTTGGTGAAGGCTCCCTCATGACTAATCACATTTTGTTGGTCTGGGGCCCCACGTATACATGTCTGAACCTCTATTATGTTGTGATCTGAGTACAGTGGAACCCTGAGTTTCAGCCGTAATCCGTTCCAGAACCTCGGCTGAAACTCAAAGCAATATTTCTTATAAGAAATAATGTAAATACAATTAATCTGTACCAGAACCACAAAAATATTCACAGAAAATACATTTTATAAAGAATAACTAGAGTTTTACATACACAAAACAATTATAAATATATATAGTACTTAAATGAGTAATGAAATAGATAAGTAAACATTTAAACAAACATTTAAATTCACATTTACATACCTATATTGAAGACTCTTGTTGGCATCTGGAAGACAGGGAGGAGGAGAGAGGGAGGGCTTATTATTTGGAAGGGGGAATCCCTGTCAACCACTACCTCCACCACTGCCTCAACCACTGCCTCAACCACTGCCTCAACCATTGTCTCCACCACTACCTCCACCACTGCCTCAACCACTACCTCAACCATTGCCTCAACCACTGCCTCAACCACTGCCTCCACCACTGCCTCAACCACTGCTTCCACCACTGCTTCCACCACTGCCTGAATCACTGCCTCAACAACTGCCTCAACCACTGTCTCCACCACTGCCTCAACTACTGCAGCAGTGATGGAAGGATTGGCACTGCCTCCACCACAGTGGATATTGACGTTGTGCTAGTGGCGGGTGGGTGTGGAAGCCCAGGAGGGATGTTACTGTCCAGGACAGGTTCATTCAGTGGCTGAGGCACAACCTTCACACACTATACTGGCACGCACTCACCCACCCACCCATCCCTCACACATTCACCCTTACATCTACCCACCCTCTCACAGTCGTTGAGGCAGTGGTGGAGGCAGTGGCACTGCCTCCACCACTGCCTCAACCACTGCCTCAACCACTGCCTCCACCACTGCCTCCACCACTGTTCGCTCAGGATAAACAAAGCCACACTGACTCACGATGCCTGCGCGGGCAGGCACGGGCAGGTGGATAGGTCTGGTACGCCGGCCAAAACTCATGGCACAGTGTGAAACTCTAGGCCAAATTTAGCTGAAAAAAGCGGTCAAAACTCGAAGCGGCCGAACACTGAGGCGGCCAAATCTTGGAGTTCCACTGTATATTGTTTTTGATATGGTGGCATTTTGTATCAGATCATCATTTTAAGTGAAGATGAGGTCCAGTGTATTCTCCAGTCTTGTAGGCTCTATTATTTGCTGGTTTAACCCTTAAACGGTCCAAACAGATCGATGTTCAAATTCGTAGTGCTACAAAAGTAGATCTACTTTTTTTTTACATATTTTCAAATATAACAAAGAAAAATGTAGATAAAAGTTTTTTACACGTTTTCAAATGTAAAACAAAAAAGATCTACATTTTTTTACATACTTTCCGATGTTGAAAAAACGTATATATACGTTTGGACCATTTAAGGGTTAAGGTGAATTTGGTGCAGATTTAAAAGCTCATGTGTGTGCAAGTTTTCTGGGAGTGGTCAATCATAATTAAACAATTACTAACCTAATCTTAATTAAGCAATACCTAGAGTTTACCTGGAGAGGGTTTCAGGGTCAACACCCCCGTGGCCTGGTCTGAGACCAGGCCTCATGGTGGATCAGGGACCTTCCAAGTGTATATTATCGTGTAACTCTCTCGCCTGTGTATGAGGGAATACAGATCAATCTACCCAGTAGTTTAGGTGCCTTATCGTACTTATGTGTGCCGTGAAAGTTCTTTGTACTCTCTCCAGGTCTAACCTAATTTTAATTTATACCAGCCTAATCTTAATTAACCCTTTGACTGTTTTGGTCGTATATATATGTCTTACGAGCTACCGTGTTTGACGTATATATACTCAAAAATTCTAGCGGCTTCAAATCAAGCAGGAGAAAGTTGGTAGGCCAACATGTGAGAGAATGGGTCTGTGTGGCCAGTGTGCACCATATAAAAAAAATCCTGAAGCACACAGTGCATAATGTGAATAAAAAACTCAGACCGTTTTTTGGATTAAAACGCCGACTTTGTGGAGTATTTTCGTACAGTATTTATGGTTGTATTCTTGTTTTCTTGGTCTCATTGATAGAATGGAAAACATATTATAGAAATAGAGGTGATTTTGATTGGTTTTACTATGAAAAGAACCTTGAAATGGAGCTCAAAGTAAGGGAAATGTTTGATTTTTTCCGATGTTCAAAAGTAAACAAATGATGTCATTGCCCAATAAATGTCCAACTAGCCATTCTAATATGCAGTCACGAATGAGTTGACATTATTTATACTCTTATTACAATATTGCAGTAGTCTGCATAACAGTAAATCTTTTATTTTTTGTTTGAATAAAAATTCAAAACAGAAAGCAAGAGTAATATCAGAGGGGCCTGGAGACGTGACTGATGAACAAAGAAAATGTTATTTTAGAGCCAGGAATGTCTGCATTGTCCATTCTGGACCCTATTTTGAAACTGGCATATTTTTTAATTTGCAGGAAATTAGCCAAATTGCAAATTTCTGACCACGTTATTCGGTAGTTGAAATTTGTATATGGGCAGTTTCTCGTACTTAGTGAATAGAACAAATGGAGTTCTAAAGAAATAGCTATGAGTTTGGTCGACTGGAACAATGGAATTAGCCGAAAATAGGGCTCAAAGTGGGCTAAATCGCCAATTCGTAAATATCGCAGAGGTCGCTAACTTTACAAGAGTGTAATTCTATACGTTTTCCATCAAATTCTATTCTTTTGGTGTCATTACCATTGTGAAAAGATTCTCTATCATTTCATAAGAATTTTTTTTTTTTTTCAAAAATTTTTCGACACCAGGAGACACCTCAGGATTTGGGATTTTGACAGTCAAGGGGTTAAACAATAAGAAACCTAATTTTAACTTATACCAAGACTAATCTTAATTAAACAATACCTAACCTGATCTTAATTAAGCAGTAACTAACCTAATCCTAATGAAACAGTAATTAATCTAATCTTAAACAATAACTAACCTAATCTTAATTAAACAATACCCAACCTAATCTTAATTAAATGATATACTTTATCTTACTTAAAATAACCCAACCTAAACTGAATAAAAGTATACCTAATCTAACATTTGTTACATGATACAATACCTTACCTAACCTAACCTAAAACAATAATTAAACAATACAATACCTAAGCTTACTTAACTCCATTTAGTTAATATCTCTCAAAACAAAAAATTTACACAAAAAGAGCTTACTGAATAACATACATTAGTTCTATGTATTGAAAAGTGCAAAATGATGTTTGAGTTCCACTGAGAAGTTGATGGTAAATACATTCAAGGTCATATGGTATACATGGAGTACTATTATTATTATTATTATTATTATTATTATTATTATTATTATTATTATTATTATTATTATTATTATTATTATTATCATTATTATTATTATTATTATTATTATTATTATTATTATTCTTTCTTTCAACAAACTGGCCGTATCCCACTGAGGCGGGGTAGCCCAAAAAGAAAAACGGCAGTTTCTCTTTTTAAATTTAGTAATTTATACAGGAGAAGGGGTTACTAGCCCCTTGTTATTATTATTATTAATTCATGGTATTATATTCAAGGGGAAAGCTCTAAACCCATAGGGGAATATTGTGTCTGGGGAAATGGGAGGCAGTCCGATTCAATCACAGGAAGTTAAAGACAATTCCAGTTCCTTTGAACAAGAGCCACAGAATGGCCAATGGCCTGGTGGCAAAAGCTCTTGCTTCACACGGTGAGGGTCTGGGTTCAATTCCCAGCAAAGGTAGAAACATCGAATGTGTTTCCCCACACTGGTTGTTTATGTTCATCCATCAGTATAAAATGGGTACCTGGGTGTTAGTCGACTGGTGTGGGTCATGTCCTGGGACAAAACTGCCATAATTTGCCTGAAATGCTCTGTATAACAAGCGGCTTTCTATATAGTAGTATGCCACTGATGTCAGCTAGGACTGTATAACTTGTACATGTACTTGTAGAAATAATAACATAATAATAATAATACAGTGGACCCCCGGTTCGCGATGCTATCGGTATCCGATAAATCTGGTAACCGATGCATTATATCGCAGAAAATTTGCCTTGCTTCCCGATACAAAACCCGGTATGCGATGTGGTTCGTACAAGACGTGTCCATGTGTGGCCTGAACTGCCCCGTGTGTGCCAGTGTTTACAAGCCAGCCAGTGTGCGTGCATCTAAGGATACATTCGGTACTTTCCATATTATCCTTATTATCACTGTTTCTGGTGCCTGTTTTTGCAAAATAAATCACCATGGGCCCCAAGAAAGCTCCCAGTGCCAACCTTTCGAGACCAAGGGTGCTAATGACTGTTGAAATGAAGAAAGAGATAATTGCAAAGTACGAAAGTGGAGTGCGTGTGTCGGAGCTGGTCAGGTTGTATAGTAAACCCCAATCAACCATCTCTACTATAGTGAGCAACAAAACAGCAATCAATGAAGCTGTTCTTGCAAAAGGTGCAACTGTGATTACGACACAGCGACCGCAAGTGTTAGAAAATGTTGAGAGACTGTTATTGGTGTGGATAAATGAAAAACAGATAGCAGGAGATAGCATCTCTCAAGCAATAATTTGTGAAAAGGCTGGGCAGTTGCATGACGATTTGGTAAAAAAATTGCCTGCAACTAGTGGTGATGTGAGTGAATTTAAGGCCGGCAAAGGTTGGTTTGAAAGATTTAAGAATTGTAGTGGTATACATAGTGTGATTAGGCACGGTGAGGCTGCCAGTTATGTTGTGCAACAGAAGTCCAGTGACTCTCAACCTGGTCCTAGTGGCATTAAAAGAAGAAGGGAAGTAACCCCGGAAAAGGACTTGCTACCTCAAGTCCTAATGGAGGGGGATTCCCCTTCTAAATGCTAACACCATCCACACTCTCCCCTCCTCCCATCCCATCAATCATCACCAGATCTTCATTAAAGGTAAGTGTCAATTATTCTTTCGTTACTTATTTTTATTTATTGTTATTGTTGTTATTGTAATTACTATTCTATTGCATTAAACTTAATATTTCATGTGGTAAAAGTTTTTTTTCATATTTTTGGGTGTCTTGCACGGATTAATTTGATTTCCATTATTTCTTATGGGGAAAATTGATTCGCTTTCTGATATTTTTGGTTTACGATGAGCTCTCAGGAACGGATTAGTATCATGAACCGGGGGTCCACTGTATCTTCATTTACTACAAGTACATGTACATGGTATACAGGACTAGCTGACATCAATGACATACTACTATATAGAAAGCGCTTTGTTATGATGAGCATTTAGAGCAAATAAGGTCAGTTTTGTCCCAGGATGCAACCCACACCAGTCCACTAACACCCAGGATGTGACCCACACCAGTCCACTAACACCCAGGATGTGACCCACACCAGTCCACTAACACCCAGGATGTGACCCACACCAGTCCACTAACACCCAGGATGCGACCCACACCAGTCCACTAACACCCAGGATGCCACCCACACCAGTCCACTAACACCCAGGATGTGACCCACACCAGTCCACTAACACCCAGGATGTGACCCCACACCAGTCCATTAACACCCAGGATGTGACCCACACCAGTCCACTAACACCCAGGATGTGACCCACACCAGTCCACTAACACCCAGGATGTGACCCACACCAGTGCACTAACACCCAGGATGTGATCCACACCAGTCCACTAACACCCAGGATGTGACCCACACCAGTCCACTAACACCCAGGATGTGATCCACACCAGTGCACTAACACCCAGGTGCCCATTTTATACTGATGGGTGAACGGGGACAGAGACAGCAGGTGTCTTATGGAAATACGTCCCTAATGTTTTCCAGCCTTACCAGAGAAGATTTGAACTCTGGACCTCAGTGTGTGAGTTGAGTGTGCCAGTGATCCAGCTCTGGGACACCATAACATATTATTATTATTATTATTATTATTATTATTATTATTATTATTATTATTATTATTATTATTATTATTATTATTATTATTATTATTAAGGAATTTTCCACACTATTAACCTTCAAGTGTAAATAATTGGTACATTTAGTTACAAAACAATATAGGCCTATGAGGGGCCTAAATTGGAAATAAATGGTATAAAATACCGACACAATGGAAATATAAACACAAATGCAGTATAATGTGATCCTTTATTGACAACGTTTCGCCCACACAGTGGGCTTTTTCAAGTCACACACGGATCAGGTAGATCCGTGTGTGACTTGAAAAAGCCCACTGTGTGGGCGAAACGTTGTCAATAAAGGATCACATTATACTGCATTTGTGTTTATATTTCCATGGGCCTAAATTACTGCCCAGGAAGACAAAAAAACTCAAAATACGACAATATATTGTAAAAAATGATCTACTCACTTTAAGAAATATATTAGTGACAAAACAAGCTAACACACGAAATATTTATCTCTTGCTAAAACAAATAGGCCTATGAGGGCCTAAATTACTTTCCAGGTGGGATATATACCACAAAATAATATAATATAATAGGTAAAATAAGGCCTACATATCGTCACCTGAAAGAAAAGATAATAAAATCATGAGGACAAAATTAATTTTTGAAAAAAAAAAAATAGTCCTAAGAGGCCTAAATATGTCCCCAAGTGCGATACATACCACAAAATTGTATTAGATTAATTAAATGTAAGAAATATATTAGTGAAATATACAAGACGAAATTTCCTTCCTTGGTCTAAGATGTAGGTCTATGAAGGCCTAAATGACTTAGTAGGCTGTTAATAATAACACAAAATACCAACAAATAATGTTATATAAGTGGTAGACAAGAGCAGCTGGAAGAAATATATTGTTGAAAGATACAAGTTGAGGGAACATCAATGTTTATCATCAATAAAACAACAAAACTTAGGTCTATGACGTCATCAATAACTAACATCAATCTTAACATCAATATTTATCACATCATCAATCATCTTGGATCATCATCTCACATAAAACACAAAAAAAAACAATAAACTCACATGGAGGAAAAATTTGCAGTTGTTGTTGTTGTTGTTGTTTATAGGGCCACTGACAACGTAGGTCGTACCGAACCCACCTTCCTGTCCGGAAGACGATCCAAAACCAAAGT
>NC_069471.1:6819559-6868371 GCF_026875155.1 Cherax quadricarinatus | reverse complement strand
ATGAAAAAATGTGAATTTAAATGTTGTTTAAATGTTTACTTATCTATTTCGTTACTCATTTAAGTACTATATGCATTTATAATTGTTTTGTGTATGTAAAACTCTAGTTATTCTTTATAAAATGTATTTTCTGTGAATATTTTTGTGGTTCTGGTACAGATTAATTGTATTTACATTATTTCTTATAAGAAATATTGCTTTGATTTTGGGGCCGAGGTTCTGGAAACGGATTACGGCTGAAACTCAGGGTTCCACTGTACTCAGATCACAACATAATAGAGGTTCAGACTGTATACGTGGGGCCCCAGACCAACAAAATGTGATTAGTCATGGGGGAAAGCCTTCACCAAAATTTTCAACTTCAATAACAAAAACATAAGGTGGGACCAAGGTACCATTTGATATACATGTGCCTTTTGAAGAGTTTTGAGATTTTCTCTACTCTCTGAGACCGGGCTATAGGCCAGGCTCGTTTGGTGCTTGCCTGATCAACCAGGCTGTTGCTGGTGGTGGCCTGCTGCCCCACATATCCATCACAGCCTGGTTGATCTGGCCTCCTGGTGAAGATACTTGTCCAGTTTCCTCTTGAAGGCTTCTAAACTTGTTCCAGCCATGTTTCTGATATCTTCTGGTAAGATGTTGAATAGTCTGGGACTTGGGATGTTGGAAAAAGTGTTCCTTTATTGTCCCCACTGCACCCCTGCTCATCACTGGGATTATTTTACACATCCTCCCATATCTCTCACTCCAGTACTCCATGTGTCACCCCCCTCCCCACGGCTTAGACCAATGACCCACCTCGTCAGGTCATATCCAGTTAAGGAAGGGGCATGTAATCAGACCCACTAGCATAAGCTAGTCAGGTCCAGCTCACACCCACCCACTCCAGCTCATGTAATTATCTAACCTATTTTTAAAACTACACAAAGTTATAGCTTCTATAACGGTACTAGGGAGTTTTTTTCCACTCATCCACAACTCTTGTTACCATAACCAGTGCTTTCCCATATCTGAATTTTTCCAACTTGAAACCATTGCTGTGAGTCCTGTTTAGCACGCTATTTACATCCCCTTTATTTATTCCTGTTTTCCATTTATTTACCTTAGTCATATCCCTTCTAATTCTATGTCTTTCTAGAGAGTGAGATCAACTTGTCATCCTCCATTCTATGTTTTCCAGTGCATTTATATCCATTCTGTAATACAGTGACCAGAACTGTGCCCTACCAAGGATATATAGAGTAGAAGAACAACCTGAGGACTTCTATTATTTATGCTTATTGATATGAAGCCAAGGAGTCTGTTATCTTTATTGCTAACACTTATGCATTGATGTCTTGGTTTCAGATTACTGCTAACCAGAACTCTTAAATCCTTTTCACAATCAGTAATATTAAGATCTACATTATTTAGTTCATGTGTGGCATCGTTATTTTCCTGTCCAACATTTAACACTTTGCATTTGTCTGTTTTAAACTGCATCTGCCACTTCTCCGACCACTGCATCAGTCTATTCAAATCATTCTGTAGTGCTGTAATGTCCTCATTAGAATGAATTGGATGGCCTGTTTTGGTGTATTCAGCAAATTTGCTTATGTCACTATTTATTCCCTCATCTGTGTCGTTTATGTAAATTGTGAACAACAAGGGGCCCAACACTGACCCCTGTGGAACACCGCTTGTAACATGCCCCCATTCTGATTTCTCCCCATTTATGCAAACACTCTGCTGCCTGTCAGCCATGCCTTTATCGAGGAAAAAATATCTCCTCCTATTCTAAGTGCCTTGAGTTTCCTCAATAGCCTCTGAGATGGAACTCTGTTAAAAGCCTTACTTAAGTCCTTATGCACATTATCATATTCATTACCATGACCTACCTTTTCATATACCTTATTGAAAAAAGTTAGTAAATTCGTCAAACAGGAACGCCCCTTTGTAAAACCATGTTGAGATTCATTAATCAATTTGTGCCTTTCAAGATGGGTACAAATTGCCCTTTGGCAATTTTTGATTCCATGAATTTTTTCCAAATGGAGGTAAGGCTTAGAGGTTCAATTCAAAGCAAAGGCCCTGTCACCTGCCTTGTAAGTTTTTTTTAGTTTTGCCACCGAAGGGCTAGTTTTTTGTGCCCCCTTTCCCCTGTGGAGGGTACGCGGAGCATGTAACAAAAAAGGGCCCTGGGAACAGGCCCCAAAGGGAAAACAAATACAAGGATTTATTCTACATACATAGTTACTTATCTGTTACAAGCAAATTTAGGAAATTTGTTGTTAGGGGAAATCTTATTTTCATTAAAAAGAATCTTGAAGTCAATAGGTTTTATATGTCTGTCTCTGTATTCCCCTCAATAAGGGGACAATTAAACTAGTTTTCAAGAGGTGCCCATATCTGACACATAATTTACATTTATTTGATATCATCTGTGTGTCTCCCAAACTGCCAGAGTACTTGAAACCCAAGCCTAACCTGGCCACTACGATCACAGTCTGTTCACATTGAAAGTTGTCCATAAACTACTTTCTACGTTCTGTTTCATAGGGGGGTTATAGATCTCCCAGGTTCAAACTGATTCCTATAACAATCTCTTCATTTTTTCTTTTTCCCCTAATATTATTTAATGTAGACACAGTTATACCAAAGTTATATTCTACGTTCCCCCTTTGGGTACTCTTCTTGGCAAACATATCAACTTTTTCATGAAGGAGTAATCCATGTGGATTGGTCCATAGCAATTGACAAAAATTCCCTTTGTCCCAAATTTTTTGAGTTTATACCTGGCTTCCCAATAGCATGTTGTTGAGTATTGTATGACCCAAAGAGCCTTAAAGATGCATAAAACAAAAAGAGATAGAGTAAAAGCTCAGTGTCATAGGGTTGCTTTGGCCAAAGGATTGCAAAAAATTTAGTTTGCAGTGTAGACGCCCCGTTTTAAATTTTTTATGCCCAAATCAAAAAATTTATTATCGTTCTTAACAAGGAGGTGGCAACAGAGCAGATGCAGCCCTGCCAAAGATCCGTTTAATCCATCAGTGTATTAAATTGTGATAACTTATTACTACCCGCTAGGCGAAAAATTTCTTTGAGATTGCTCTAACAAGAGATTTAAGGAAGGGGTTATAGCAATGAGCTTTTGGGAGGGACTGAGGAGTGAATTAAATGAACACATTTCCTGGAGGGTGAAATGCTCTTGTTGCCTACATGATACAGTTCAGTAGGTTATAAAAAATTAAAGCAATTGCACGTTTTCACAATCCATTTAGATCTGTGGTATTTACCTCGACACTTTGGGAAAATTTTCCCGGACTGTTGGTTCGTTTTCTCAAATTCTAAAGAGTACAGTGTTAATTTTAAAAATCCTATCACTGTCTAGAAAAACCCGCTCCTTCCTCTGTTAAGAACTTTTGAGTCTGGGGCAGCCAAAAATGCCTGAGAGTTCATTTTGCATTAAACCCAAGGGGCGGAGGAACTTTCTCAGCTAATATCAAAATGGGGCGCTTAAACAAATTTAAAGGGCCTTAAAATGGCTATGTACTCATTCTCACGATTCTCAATTAGCACCATAGTTTGGGGTTGAGCCAGAACGCTTTGAGAGCATTTACCCCAGCTTTACATTTTTTTTTTTGTTGTGGTATGTGGATTTTTTTAAAAGGGGACATCTCACCAAGATATCTGTAAGTTTTAAGTAGCAATGATTTCACCCTGCAAATAGATGGGTGGGGATTCGTTGGGTTGTTAATATCTTTGTTTTAGAGGGGTATTATGAGGGCCCGTCATTACAAATTGTTGAACTTCATTAAGAATGGATTCATCCTTTTTTGCCCTGTTGTATGGATCATGATATCATCGAAACTTATAGCTATTGTTTAGGGGAGGCGGTGGCATTTAGGGGACATTTTCCCGAATATTAAATAGCATGGGATAAGAATCCTCCCTGCGGTGTACCTAAAACATTTCTTTTTGAATCACTTCTGAAGCCCTTGGTAAAGGACAGAGGAAATTATTTGACGGTATCCTTTATCCAGCAGAGTAAGCTACCACCAATATTCATTTTTGGGTAGTTCATTTAGTAAACGGTTCTGTTTGCAATACAAAAGCGATTTTAGATCAAAAAATGGTAAAACTAGTAGAGGGGTGTGCAGTGGAAAGGTGGAAATACAGTTCTGCACACTTTACCCTTTCTGAACCCCTAGATAGGGGGGGAAAATTGATGTCATTCTGTAGTACAATCTGTTAGCTCATTCTTTCAAAAGTTTTTCAAAGACAAAATAGTTAAGGAGACGGCCTAAAAGTATAGGCTGTTGGGCTTAGGGATAGGCACAATGAGACTATTTGGCCGGAAATAGGAAACACCCTAATGTAACTGAGATTATACAGTGCCAACAAAGGGTTATCAGGCACGTGGCTTAGAGTTCTGAGAATATCATAGGTTATACCATCCTCTCCAGGAGCAGTTGATCGACCTTTGGTTAATGCATTATCTAATTCATACTCGGTAAAGAGGCAATCACTCTCATCAATATTTTGGCTCATAAAATTAATCAGTTTCAACATTTCTTCAGAAGTACTCTCTAAATTTTTTCTAATATGAGATGGAAGGCTTTCATGCCTGGATGTTTTGGACTAGTCATTTATGAGGTCATTTGCTTTTTCAAGAGGAAAGTGATGAGCAACATTGCCAGTCTTTTTCCTGGTTATTTTATTTATACCTTTCCAAGCCAAACTCAAAGGGGTGGACCTATTTAATCCACTAACAAACTGTTCCCATTCCTGTTGCCTAAGTTCTTCCTTTCTATTCCTTGCATTTGTTAGTGCAGCTTGGAACGTTCTGAGCAGGTCTGGGGCTCTACATTCACGGTATGCTTTACCAATCCTCCTAGCTGCATGTGTTAGATTGTGCAGCTGTGGATCATTATAGTATTTACATTGGTTTTTATTGTTATTTATAGTGGAGGGTCTTTGTTTCCTATTCCTGCCCACTTGATCTGTGAGAACACTCTCAATAGTGGTAATTAAATCATCATTAAATTTTTGTGTGCCACTTCTTTGGTACTTCTTCCATTTTCCTCTTGTTTTTCCTCTTCCAAGTGCTGCTGCACTTCTAACTCTATCTTCTACTGTGGGATGCAGAATAAAGTACAAATTTATAGACAAAATATGTAGTCTTGGAGATTGCTTGATGTTGAGATGCATCACTAACCCCCATTTTCCTGTTTTTTCCCTCTTCCTAGAGGAAAAACAACACAAAATTTGTACAAATGTGTAGTCTTGGAGACTGTGAAAGCTGGTGTACTGAGTAGCTGTAGGAAGGAGATTAAGATGCTTGACAGAGACACTGCACTGCCCGTTCATGACTCAAGTTCTCATACAGTATACAATAACAACTCGTCAGAGAGCCTGTCGTAACTCCGAGTTGTCGATAAACGAGTACAGTGGACCCCCGCATACCGGACGCATCGCATACCGTACAATCCGCATACCGGACGCTTTGATCGCAAAAATTTTGCCTCGCATACTGCCCAAAAACCCGCTCACCGCCCTTCGTCCGAGACGCGTCCAATGTGCGGCCTGAGCCACGCTCACATGTTCCGCCGGTGGCATTGTTTACCAGCCAGCCTCCGCGGTAACATCCAAGCATACAATCGGAACATTTCGTATTATTACAGTGTTTTTGGTGATTTTTTCTGGAAAATAAGTGATCATGGGCCCCAAGAAAGCTTCTAGTGCCAACCCAACAGCAATAAGGGTGAGAATTACTATGGAGATGAAGAAAAAGATCATTGATAAGTATGAAAGTGGAGTGCGTGTCTCCGAGCTGGCCAGGTTGTATAATAAACCCCAATCAACCATCGCTACTATTGGTGGTACAGCTGGGTGCTGTACCACCGTCAGCTGCTGCTGCACTGTCAGCTGCTGCTGCACTGTCAGCTGCTGCTGCACTGTCAGCTGCTGCTGCACTGTCAGCTGCTGCTGCTGTACCACCGTCAGCTGCTGCTGCTGCTGTAGTACCGTCTGCTGCTGCTGTAGCATCGTCTGCTGCTGCTGTAGCATCGTCTGCTGCTTGCTGCTGTAGCATCATCTGCTGCTGCTGTAGCATCGTCTGCTGCTGCTGTAGCATCGTCTGCTGCTGCTGTAGCATCGTCTGCTGCTGCTTTTAGCATCGTCTGTTGCTGCTGTAGCATCGTCTGTTGCTGCTGTAGCATCGTCTGCTGCTGCTGTAGCATCGTCTGCTGCTGCTGTAGCATCGTCTGCTGCTGCTGTAGCATCGTCTGCTGCTGCTGTAGCATCGTCTGCTGCTGCTGTAGCATCATCTGCTGCTGCTGTAGCATCGTCTGCTGCTGCTGTAGCATCGTCTGCTGCTGCTGTAGCATCGTCTGTTGCTGCTGTAGCATCGTCTGTTGCTGCTGTACCACCGTCAGCTGCTGCTGCTGCTGTAGCACCGTTGTTGGTGTGGCTTATTGAGAATACCAAGAAACAATTAATCCCAGAGGATTTGCCACCCAGATAACCCAAAAAAGTCAGTGTCATCGAAGACTGTCTAACTTATTTCCATTGGGGTCCTTAATCTTGTCTCCCAGGATGCAACCCACACCAGTCGACTAACACCCAGGTGAACAGGGAAAATGCCTGGAACTAGTGCTCATATTGGTGAATTTAGAGCCAGCAAAGGTTGGTTTGAGAGATTAAGAATCGTAGTGGCATACACAGTGTGATAAGGCATGTTCTGGAAGAAAATACCTAACAGGACCTACAGTACTCAGGAGGAAAAGGGCACTCCCAGGACACAGTGTCTCATCAGTCATTGCTGCATCTTCAATAAAGGTAAGTGTCATTTATTCTTCATTTAGTAGAGTAGTACATGCACAATATATATTGTGCATGTACTACTCTACTATTGTGCATGTATCCTTCTTTTTGTGTGTAGGAAAATGTATATTTCATGTGGTAAAAATTTTTTTCTCATACTTTTGGGTGTCTTGCACGGATTAATTTGATTTCCATTATTTCTTATGGGGAAAATTCATTCGCATACCGAACATTTCGCATAACAACCAGCCCTCTTGCACGGATTAAGGTCGCTATGCTGGGGTCCACTGTATGTCGGTAAGTGAGGAGAGGCTGTATTTTGAAGATTTTTATGATGTGAGAAGTTAGGGCTCCTGGTCTGCAATTTTTAGCTAGTGCTCTACTTCCACCCTTATGTGAAGGAGTTATGTCTGCACTCTTTAAGGCCTCTGGTATTTCACCTAGATCTAAGCTCTTTCTCCAAAGAACATTGAAAGCTCGTGCTAGTGGTCCAGGTGCTGAGTGAGTGGGCATATTATCCATTTCTTTTCCAGAATCTATGGGATATAGTATACTAATGTTAGTTGGTGTGCATGGCCTTCTGTTGGAATGAAAAATGTTTCTGCATTTTCCACCTTGCTGTCATTTAGTGGGTAGCTGAGCACTGACTCATACTGTTCTCTTATTGATTCACTTATTTCCTGTTCATCCGTCAGTATAACGATCTCCTCTCATAATGGTCCCAATTCTGCAGGTAGTCCTTAGCTTGGATTATGCATAGCAAAGAAATATATAATAATACAGTGGACCTCGACCAGCGATATGAATCCGTTCCTGAGGCTCATTGTTAAATCGAAATTATTGTTATTCGAGTTAATTTTTCCCCCATAAGAAATACATGGAAATCAAATTAATTCATGCAAGACACACCCAAAGTTATTGAAAAAAAAAAAATTTACACATGAAAGATAATTTTAATACAACACAAACTGAAGAAGACATGCACGAGTTACATGATGCTTACCTTATTGAAGAACAAGTGAGATTGATGGGATGGGGAGGAGGGAGACTGTTGATGGTGTTTAGTGTTTAGAAGGGAATCCCCTTCCCTTTGGACTTGAGGTGGCAAGTCCTTTTTCAGGTTACTTCCCTTCTCTTTTAATAGCCACCTAGAACACTTGAGAGTCCACTGGATCTCTTCGCACAACATATCTTCCTTAGAAGGCCTGTGCCTCCCGTTCCTTTGATGACATTCAAAGTGTTTCACAACATTGTCAGTGTCACAGTTAAACACATTGTTTTCCGTTTCCATTCTTCACTGTCTATGTATACACCTTGAATTTCCTGCACATATTTTCAGTTGCTTTTTGGTTTAAACTGCAGCCTCACCATGCCTTATCACACTATGTATGCCACGAATACAATTCATAAATTTCTCAAACCAACCTGTGCTTGGCCTAAATTCACTCACAATCACCACTAGTTTCTGCATTTTCTGAATAAAATCCTCATGCAATCCCTAGCCCTTTTTCACATAATGATCGCTTGAGAGATGGCTATCTACTGCCTATCTGTTGTCATTTATCCACACCAATAACAGTCCTCTCAACATAGTTGCACCTTTGGCCAAAACAGCTTGCTTGATTGCCGTTTTCTTGACCACAATAGTAGCGAAGGGTGATTGGGGTTTTGTTACAAACCTGGCCAGCTCGGGAGACACGCACTCTCACTCTCATACTTTACAATGATCACTTTCTTCAATATCCATAGTAATTTCTCACCCTTTTTGCTGTTGGGTTTGGCACTAAAGCTTTCTTGGGGCCCATGGTGACTTATTTGCAGTAGCACATCTCAAAAAAGGCTGGATAATATGAATGTTCCGATTTGTATGCTTGGAAGCAACCGCGGTGGCTGCTGGCTTTGTAAACACAGGCCAGAAGTGACGCGTCCTCAGATGGAACAATAGTGTTGGTCTAGTTTTTTTAGCGCTAGTCGAGGCAAAATTTTATTGCGTTAAAATGTATCGCTGGTCGGAATTTCACGTTAATCGATGCCATCGTTGGTCGAGGGTCCAACTGTAATACATATAATATACATAAAATATATATTTTATATTGACATGTATACATGTATGTGCAGAGTAGTGTAATAGTGGGGTGCACTACCAAACACCGTTAATGCATGCATTTGGGCAAAACTTTCAAATTAACTTTAGATTAATAAGGCAATAAACAGTACAGATGGTCACATTAGATGAGTTACATTGAATAACAAGAGACTTACTATTTTATTAGGTACTCCTATATGGCTTTACATAAGTCTGTCAGAGAAGAATTACATTTTTGATTATTAACCTTAGGTGGAAACAATGGAGTGATTAACATTAAGATGAATACAGGTATTGAGAGCAAGTATACATTGATTATATTGATGAAAAAGTTTTACCTATGTTCATGATTTTGAGCAAATGCGTATAGTTTTTTTTTATTATTATTAACCCTTTGTCTGTCGCGGCCGCATATACAGTGGACCCCCGCATAGCGAACGCCTTGCATAGCGAACAATCCGCATAGCGGACGCTTTGTTCGCAAAAATTTTGCCCCGCATAGTGGACAAAAACCCGCTCAGCGGCCTTCGTCCGAGACGCGTCCAATGTCGCCCTCAAGCAGCCTCATACATGTGCCAGCCCGTCCCATTGTTTTTTACCAGCCAGCCTCCGCGGTAACATTCTCAAAGCATACACTCGGAATAATTTCGTATTATTACAGTGGTTTTCGTGCTGTTTGTGGAAAATAAGTGACCATGGGCCCCAAGAAAGCTTCTAGTGCCAACCCTAACCACCTCAAGGGTAAGAATAACCCATTGAAATGAAAAAAGAGATTCATTGATAAGTATGAAAGGGGAGTACTATCACCGACCACGGGTCAGGTTGTACAAGACACCAAAATCACCATCTCTTCGATTGTGGGCAAGAAAACGCAATCAAGGAACTGTTGTTGCCAAAGGTTTAAACTGTGTATTTTCGAAACAAAGATCGCAGTGATGGAAGAAGTTGAAGACTCGTATTGGTGTGATAAATGAAAAACAGCTAGCAGAATAGCGTCTCTCAAAGCGATCATATGTGAAAAGGTAGAAGTTGCATACCGATTAATTTAAAAAATGCCTGCCAACTAGTGATGAGTGAGTGAATTTAAGGCCAGCAAAGGGTTGGTTTGAAGAGATTAAGAACGTAGTGGCATCCATATGTGATACGGCATGGTGAGGCTGCCAGTTCGGACCACAAAGCGTCTGAAAAATAGTGTGCATGAATTCAAGAGTACATAGAAAGTGATGACGGAACCTGAACAATGTTTAATTGTGATTGAAACAGCCTGTTCTGGAAGAAAAGCCAAGCAGACCTAACATTACTCAGGAGGAAAAGGCACTCTCCCATGACACTAAGCCTATGAAAGACTGCTTACTTTTTGATGTGTGCCAATTGCAGTGGTGATTGCAAAGTAAGCCTTTATTAGTGTATCACTCTGAAACTTCCGAAGCGTTTCAGGCAAAAGAATGTCCTCAGGATAATTGTGTGTCTGTGGAGGGCAAAACTAAAGGCATGGTCACTAGGGAATTTTTCTAATGAACGGTTACACCATCGCATTTGCCCCCATTTTGAAAGATTACCTCACTGAAAAGAAAATTAGACCTTAAGTGCCTCCTGTGTTAGACAAGGCCCTGGTCATCCTACAACTGGCAGAGCGACTTTATGGGGACATGAGCATCATTAAGGTGAAGTTTTTCCTCCTAATGTACCACTCCTCCTCATTCCCTGCACCCATGGATCAGCAGGTCATTTCCAACTTCAAGAAACTGTACACAAAAGCTCTGTTCAAAAGTGCTTGAAGTGACCACAGACACTCGATTGAACTCCTAAAAGAGTTTTTGGAAGGGATCATTTAAATATCCGCAATTGTGTAAACCTTATAGGTAAGGCTTGGAGGGAGTGACTAAGAGAACCAATTGAACTCTGCTTGGAAGAACTGTGGCCAGAAAGTGTAGCAAAAGGGATTTTGAAGGGTTTGAGCTAACCCTGAAGTAGTAGTATACCAGTTGAGGAATTCAACAATTGTGGAATGTGGGGAAGTCCTTGGGGTTGGAGGTAGTGGGGAGTATTGGAAGAAGTTGGTGGAGGAGGACAAGAAGAACTAACCACTGATGAGCTGATAGAATCAACTTCAAGAGCAAGAGGCCAACCTGGGAAACTGGTTCAAAGGATGGAGAGAGAATTGAGGAATTGCCTACTTCAAAGATTAAGGAATGTGTGGCAAAATGGCTTGAAGTGCTAACCTTTTTGATGAAAAATCACCCCTCACGACAGCTATTGCAAGCCGTGCTGTGACTGTTATCAATGACACTGTTGGTGAACCACATTAGACAAATCAATCTCCCCAAGAACGAGAGGTACAGCCACTATGGACAGATATGTTGTGCAAAGAAGTCCAGTGACTCTGACGCTGGTCCTAGTGCAATAAAAGAAGAAGGAAGAAACCCCAGAAAAGGACTTGCTACCTCAAGTCCTAATGGAAGGGATTCCCCTACTAAACACTATCACTCTCTCTCCCCTCCTCCCACCCATCAATCGTCACCAGATCTTCAATAAAATAGTGTATGTAATTGTGGCACTTGCCTCTTTCAGTTTGTGTGACTAATATTAACATTTTTTTGTGGTAAAAAAAATTTTTTTTCATACTTTTGGGTGTCTTGCGCGGATTAATTTTATTTCCATTATTTCTTATGGGGAAAATTAATTCGCATCAAGAGCGAACATTTCGCTAACGACCAGCCCTCCTTGCACGGATTAAGTTCGCTATGCGGGGGTCCACTGTATACGTCTTATGAAATACTGTGTTTGACGTATATATACTCGTAAATTATAGCGGCTTCAAATCAAGCAGGAGAAAGCTGGTAGGCCCACATGGGAGAGAATGGGTCTGTGTGGTCATGTCACAATATGAAAAAAATCCGGAGCATGCAGTCATACTTGAGAAAAAAAACTCCGACTGTTTTTTCTTTTAATTAAAATGCCGACTTTGTGGTCTATTTTCGTATAGTATTTATGTTGTATTTCGTTTTCTTGGTCTCATTTGATAGACTGGAAAATATATTAAGAAATAGAGGTGATTTTGATTGATTTACTAATAAAAAGGATCCTGGAATGAGCGCAACGTACGGACATGTTTGATTTTTTCCTATGTTCTAAAGTAAACAATTCAAATCAAATTCAAATTCAAAGTTTATTTCTCTATAAGGATTACAATGCTGAGTTTACAGAATTCGGTAATAGTGTGGTTTACTGAGTAAAATAAAATTTACAGAGTGTACCACTAAACACCTAACATGGCTAGGCCTTTCGGGCAGATTAAATAAAATCTAAGTTTGAAAATATTACAAAATTATGAGGGTAAGTTGGTATTATGGCTAAGTGACAAAATAACTAGTTTGTGAGTTTAAGCAATGTGAATGCTTTGTTTTGGCACGATACATAAGTTTTTCAGCATTGGAGTATACGCCAACTAAAACTAGATTTAAGATTCATTATTTTGAGATTGAGATTGATATTTCTGTTTATGTCAACTGGGTGAGTGCGTGTAAGTTTAATCACCCACCAAGGTGGTATTCGTATAATTAGTTGACAGGTGTATCCGGGAGATAAGATGTTTTCTGCTGGTAGTTTTGAAGGTGATGAATGTTGTCCGCAGTTTTAGAATTTTCAGGTAGGGTGTTCAGATTTTAGGGCCTTTGACAGACATTGAATTTTGTAAAGGTTTAGATCGGACAACCCGGGATGTCATAGAGATGTTGTGTCTGTGTTCTGTGCCTGGTGGGTTCTGTCACAACGATCAAGAAAGCATTTTTAGTCAAGTAATATTGAATTGTTAAGGTCCTGTAGATGTAAGATTGCACAGTAGTAAGTGTGGGTGTAAAGAGTGGGGGGGGTGCTGAACAGGGCGTAGTTAGATCTATGAAGAGTAGGGGGGGGGGTGTTGCCAGGGATGGGATTTAGTGATCATTCTTACTGGGCTTTTTGTTGGGTTATTAATTGGCTTAAGTGAGTTGCTGCAGTTGAACCCCCAAGCATAGATAGCATAGGTGAGGTAGGGATAGTAAAGTGAAAGGTAATAGTGTAGAGAAAGAGGCAGTTTGCGGCACGTAGTGTATCGTATCTTGGAGAGATCCCAACCGGTTTTTGGGAATACTTTTTGTTATGTGTTGGATATGGGTGGCTGAAGTTCAGTTGTTGTCGAGGTATAGGCCCTAGAATTTGCCCTCATTACCTGCAATTAGAGTGTGTCCGATCTTAATGTTAAATTTGCGCATCTCCTGTCTGCTACCAAACAAATGTGTAGGTTTTGTCAGGGTTAAAAGTGTAGAGTTTATTGGCTGTCAGCCAAGTCGATATTTTGATCAGCTCCCATTAACATGGTGTTGAGGGTGGCAAGATTAAGGTGGGAGATGACATAAGTCGTGATCTGTCAGCAAAGAGAATGGGTTTCAGCGTGTTGAGATAAGTTTGGAAAGAATCATTGATATGTAATGAGAAGGGCAGGGACCAAAGACACTTCCCTGCGGAACTCCAGTTATCAATTGGCTGTGTTGTTTGATTGCGTGTCTTCTAATGGTGACCAAACTGATACCTATTAGTCAGGTAAGATTGAAATATGAAAGCGCATGGCCTCTTATACCAAATGGTCCAAGTTTGTGGAGTAGGATGCTGTGGTCTACTGTGTCAAAATCTTTTTCTTAAGTCAATAAAAATTCCTAGTGGATATTCCTTATTTTCCAGTGCTGTGTAAAGCAGGTCTACATTTTTTTTTTGATGCATTGTTAGGCTTTATTTTATCCTGAAACCAAGCTGGCAGGGTTAGTATGTTTTGTGCTGTGATAAATGAATAATAGTCACCTGTGCACGAGTTTCTCAAAATTTTGGATAAGCAATGGTAAAGTTTTGATATTGGCCTATAGTTGTTTAAATCTGAGGATCACACACCTTTATGGATGGTGTAACCCTTGCCGACCTTGATAGTTTCGGGAAGTGCAAGTTTCGGTGACTAGTGACTTGTTTAGAAAAAGTAATGAGAAGCAGGAGAGGACATGGGCCGCTCTTCTGATACAATAAGGGTGGGACATAGACAGATTCCCTGAGGTTTATTTTTTAAGGTGACTTTATAAATACTCGGTGACATTCCGTGGGCTCAGTTGAGGAGCAGAAAGAAGGAATTGGGAAATTCCCATCTAGTATCCCGCAATGGCCATTGGTACTGGGATTTTTAATTGCGAGATTAGAACCTACTGTTGAAAGAAGTCGTTTATCTTGTTTACTATGCTGTCAGTGGATGCAGTGGTTGTTTCATTAGGTTAGTTTAGGGACAATATGCTGTTTTTTTACAGTTTTGTGGTCCCCTAGAGCGGAGAGAGTGTTTTCAGTCTTTGTTTATATCTCTCTTTGTCAGTGTATCTACTGGAGTATATAGTTGTTTGGCTTTCTTTAGTACTTTGTGAGACTAGATGAATAGTGTTTAAGAATATTCTTTTGTGTATTAGTAGCCCTGTCTAATTGCTTTTCATATTGGTGTTTCCTTATCAAGGATATTCAGAATGGGTGCTGGTTACCATGGGCAACCAAGCCTGTTTGTTTGTGATCTATTCGTTTTTAAGACAATGTTTGTTGTATAGTCTAAGTAATTGTTAGAAAAAATGTCCTGTCCATTCATCAATCCATTGGCCTGGAGAATGCTGTAGAGCCCATCAACAGTCCATCTAGTCAGCTGTGAACTTCCTTATTGAGGCCTACATCATGAGTCTAAATGAAACTTTTGTGTATTTCAAGTGGTGGTTTACTAAATGATGTCATTGGGCCAATAAACGTGCAACTAGCCATTCTAAATAGCAGTCATGAATGGGTTGATGTTATTTATACAATTATTTACAGTATTGCATTATCTTCATAACAGTAAATCTTTCTATATTTTGTGTGAATAAAATTTTCAAAATAGAAAGCAAGAGTAATATCACTAGACCTGGAGACATACTGAGAACAAAGAAAATGTATATTTTAGAGCAGAATGTCACATTGTCATTCTGGTCCTTATTTTGAAAAGTGTCATTATTTTTTAATTTTGTGAAATTTGGCCAAATTGCAAATTTATGACATGTTATTGGGAAGTTGAAATCGGTAATGGGCATTTTCTGGTGCACTCAATCGATAGAAAAATGGAGTCTAAAGAACAGCTATGTGCTGTGGTCGACTGGAAAAAGAGAATTAGCCGAAAATAGGGCTCAAAGTGGGCGAAATCGCCGTTTGTTAAATATCACCGAGGTCGCTAACTTCGGCGAGAGCATAATTCTGTCAGTTTTCCATCAAATTTCGTTTTTCCGTGGTGTCCTTACAATTGGGAAAAGATTCTCTTATCAGTTCATAAGAAAAAATAAGTTTTTTTTTTTTTATAAATTTTGCGACACCAGGAAGACAACCCTCAGGATTGGGTTGCGGACAAGCAAGGTTACATACTGGCCGGTTTCCTACCAAGGCCGGGGGGGGCCCTGAAAAAGAGAACTTTCACCATCATTCACTCCATCATTGTCTTGCCAGAAGGGTGCTTTTAACACTACAGTTTTTAAAACTGCAATAAAAAAATTATTATATATAAAAAAAAAAAAAACAAGCACGATAACAAGACCCCTCCTTCAAGTGCAGGCACTGTACTTCCCATCTCCAGGACTCAAGTCTGGCCTGCCAGTTTCCTTGAATCCCTTCAAAAATATTACTTTCTCACCACTCAACAGCACGTCAAGTATTAAAACCATTTGTCTCCATTCACTCCTATCAAACACGCTCACACATGCTTGCTGGAAAATCCAAGCCTCTTGCACACAAAAACCTCCTTTACCCCCTCCCTCAACTTCCCTAGGCCGACCCCTACCCCGCCTTCCTTCCACTACAGATCTGGTACCACTCTTGCAGTAATTCTGTTTCATTCCATCTCTCTACATGTCCACACCACCTCAACAACCCTTCCTCAGCCTCTGGACAATAGTTTTGGCAATTCCGTACCTCTCCTAACTTCCAAACGAACATTCTTGCATTATATTCACACCACACATAGCCCGCAGACATGATATCTCCACTGTCTCCAGCCTCTCCTCGCTGCAACATTCATCAGCCCATCTCACACCCATATAAAAGCTTGGTAAAAGTATTCTCTCATACATTCCCCTCTTTTGCGTCCAAGGACAAAGGTCTTTGTCTCCACAACTCCTAAGTGCACCACTCACCTTGTTTTCCTCATCATTCTATGATTCACACTCATCTTTCATAACCCATCCGCTGACATGTCCAGCGCCCAAATATCTGAATACATGCACCTCTCCATACTCTTTTCCCCCAAGCTGATATCCAATCTTCATTTCACACCTAAGTCTTTTGTTATCCTCAGAACCTTACTCTTTTCTTTAATTCGACTTTTAATTTTCTTCTTTTACATACTTCTACCAATTCAATCCACCAGTCTCTGCAACATCCTCTTCAGAATCTCCCAAGAGCACAGTGTCCATCCACAAAAGCAACTGTGACAACTCCCAATTTGTGTGTGATTCTTATCTTTTAACTCCACGCCTCTTGCCAAGACCCTCGCATTATTCTCTACAACCCCATCTATAAATATATTGAACGAACCCACGGGTGAACATCACACATCCTTGTCCTAATGCCTACCTTTACTTGGAAATAATCTCCCTCCTTCCTACATACTCTAACTTGAGCTCACTATCCTCATAAAAACTCATCACTGCTTTCAGTAACCTACCTCCTATAACATACCATACACCTGCTGCAATCTGCCACATTGCCCCCCTATCCACCCTGTCATACGCCTTTTCCATATCCATAATGCCACAAAAACCTCTTTAGCCTGATCCTAAATACTGTGCGTTAGATGGTCTCACAGTAAACCTTGGTCTACACACCCCCTACCTACTTAAAGGCACCTGAGTTACCATGAGGTTATTCCGGGGATCAACGCCCTCCGCGTCAGGGCCATGACCAGGCCTCCCGATGGATCAGGCCTGATCAACTCGGCTTTACTGCTGGCCACAAGCAGTCCAACGTACGAGCACAGCCACGGCTGATTCCGCACTGACTTTAGGTATCTGTCCCAGCTTCTTTCTACTTGAAGGCAGTGCAGGGCTTATTGGCAAGTCCCCTAATGCTTGATGGGAGCTGTTGAACAGTTTTAGGCCCTGGACACTTATGGTGTTTCCTAAAACGTACCAATGGCGGCCCCTACTTTTTATTGGGCATTTTGCAAATACGCCTGCCCAGTCTTTTAACTTTCGTAAGAGTGATTGTCTGGTGGCAGATTTGACCATCTCCTTCCAAGATTATCCAAGTGTAGATTAGGAGAATCTCTTCCCGCCTGCGTTCCAACGATAAATCAAGTGCTATCCAAGCGTTCCCAGTAATTAAGGTGCTTGACAGAATTTACCAACTGACAGTAAAGGGATCTCTGTACACGCCTCTAGAGCTGCGATTTCACCTGCTTTGAATGGAGATGTTAATGTACAGCATAATTCCAGCCTAGAAAGAACGAAGTGATTTGAAAAGGAATCATCATTGGGTGGCATCGCACGTTTTGAAAGTTTTTTTTTCTCATTATCCATCCTATCATTTTTCTTGCACGGGCGATGTGGCACTGTTTTATTCCTTGAAAGTGAGACCTCAGATAGTACTACCCAGGTCCCCGTACATTTTTTTTCCGCTCTATTGTTTACCTGTGAGTTTACCTGAGAGAGTTCCGGGGGTCAACGCCCCGGCGCCCGGTCTGTGACCATGCCCCTGTGGATCAGAGCCGATCAACAGCTGTTGCTGCTGGTGCACGCAAACCAACGTACAAGCCACAGCCCAGCTGATCATGAACTGACTTTTAGGTGCTTGTCCATGCCAGCTTGAAGACTGCCAGGGTCGTGTTGGTAATCCCCCTTATGTGTCTGGGAGGCAGTATGAACAGTCGCGGGCCCTCCTGACACTTATTGTAAAGGTCTCTTAAACGTGGCTAGTGACACCCCCAGCTTTTCATTGGGGGATGGTGCTTCGTCTGCAAGTCTGTTGCTTTCGGAAGTGAGTGAATTTCGTGTGCAATTCGGTAACTAGCCCTCTAGGATTTCCAGTGTATATAATCATTTATCTCTCCCTCCTCATCCCAGGAATACAGGTTTAGGAACCGCAAGCGCTCCCATAATTGAGGTGTTTTGTCTCTGTTATGGCGGCGCCGTGAAGTTCTCTGTGACATGATTCCTAGTCGGGCAATTTCCACCTGCCTTGAAAGGTGCTGTTAGTGTGCAGCAATATTCCAGCCTAGTAGAACAAGTGACCTGGAAGAGTTGTCAGCATGGGCTGGGCCTCCCTAGTTTTGAAGGTTCTCATTATCCCATCCTGTCTTTTGTCTAGCAGATGCGATTGATACAAATGTTATAGGTCCCTTGAAGTGAGAATCCCCCGAATAATCACTACTCCAGGTCTTTGACGTTTGTGTTTCAACTCAATTTGGTGGCCAAATTTGTTTTGTACTCTGATGAAGAATTTAATTTTCCTCATGTTACCATAATCTGAGTATTGAAATTTACTCATCGTTGAACTTTTTTTTCATATTGTGTTTTTTCTGCAACCCACTTGAAAGATTGGTTGCTATGTCCCTCTGGAGCCCTTGCATGTCGCAATGGAAGACACTGTCATGCAATTTCGGATGTCATCTGCAAAGGAAGACACGTGCATGTGGCTGACGATCCTTGTCCTATGTCGGATATAGATGAGGAACAAGATGGAGCGAGTACTGTGCCTGTGGAACAAGCTTTTTCACCGAAGCTGCCTCGGACTTTTACCTGGTTGACGACTACTCTCTGTGTTCTGTTGGGGAGGGAAATTATAGATCCATGGACCGATCTTTCCTGTTACAGTGACCCCTCCGCATACCGATTTTAATCCGTGCAAGAGGGTCATTGTTATGGCGAAATAATCGTAAGCGAATAATTGGAAAAACAAAAAATTTTTTTTTTTTTTTTCCCAATAAGAAATAATGGAAATCACAAATTAATCCGTGCAAGAACACCAAAAGTATGAAAAAAAAAAATTTTTACTCACATGAAATATAACAGTTTCCTACACACAAAGAGAAGGATGAACAGCACAATAGTAGAGTATTACATGCACAGTATATAGTGTGCATGTACTAGTCTACTAAATGAAGAATAAATGACACTTACCTTTAATGAAGATGCAGCAATGACTGATGAGACACTGTGTCCTGGGAGTGCCTTTTTCCTCCTGAGTACTGTAGGTCCTGTTTGGCATTTCTTCCAAACAGGCCTTATCACAACTGTGTATGCCTCTACGATATCGTAAATCTCTCAAACCAACCTTTGCTGCTTAAATTCCACCAATGTGAAGCACTATTCCAGGCATTTTTCCCTGTCTCCTGGTGTTAGATCGTCTTGTTGTGGGTTGCATCCTAGAAACCAAGATTAAGGACCCCAATGGAAAGAATTAGACCCAGTCTTCGATGCACTGACTTTTTTGGTTATCCTGGGGCAAATTCCTCTGGGATTAATTGTTTCTTCTTGGATTCTCAATAAGCCCACACCAACAACGTGCTACAACAGCACACAGCTGCGGTGGGTACAGCAGCAACAGACGATGCTACAGCAAGCAGCAACATGCTCAGCAAGGCAGCAGACGATGCTACAAGCAGCAGCACAGCTGACGGTGGAACAGCCGCAATAGACGATGCTACAGCAGCAGCAGACGATGCTACAGCAGCAGCAACGATGCAACAGCAGCAGCAGCAGCTGGAACGTGTACAGCAGCACAGACGATGCTACAAGCACACATACGATGCTACAGCAGCAACAGACATGTTACAGGCAGCAGCAGACATGCTGACAGCAGCAGCAATCGTGCTAAAACAGCAGCAGCGCAGCTGACGGTGGGTACAGCGAGCAACAGACATGCTACAGCAGCAGCAGACTATGCTACGTCAGCAGCAGCAGCTGACGTGTACAGCCGCAACAGACGATGCTACAGCAGCAGCAGACGATGCTACAGCAGCAACAGACGATGTTACAGCAGCAGCATACGATGCCTACAGCAGCAGCAACGATCTACAGCAGCAGCAGCCAGCTGAACGGTGGTATAGCAAGCAACAGACGAGGCTACAGCAGCAGCAGACGATGCTACAGGCTGAAACAGACGATTTTACAGCAGCAGCAGACGATGCTACAGCAGCAGCAGCCTGAGACACGATTGCTACAGCAGCAGCAGCAGGAGACGATGCTACAGCAGCAGCAGATGATGCTAGTCAGTCAGCAGCAGCAGCTGACGGTGGTACAGCAGCAACAGACGATGCAACAGCAGCAGCCAACGATCTACAAGCAGCAGCAGCAGCTGACAGTGTATCAGCAGCAACGACGATGCTACAGCACAGCAACGATGCTACAAGCACAAACAGACCGATGTTAACAGCATCAGCAGATCGATGCTACAGCAGCACAGCAGCTGACAGTGCACAGCAGCAGCAGCTGTAACCACCATAGTAGCGATGGGTGATTGGGGTTTATTATACAACCGGGCCAGCTCGGAGACACGCACGCCACCTTTCATACTTTATCAATGATCTTTTTCTTCTTCGCTAGTTGTAATTTCTCACCTTATGCTGTTAGTTAGGCACTAGAAGCTTTCTTGGGGCCCATGGTCACTTATTTTCCAGAAAAGCACCGAAAAACTGTAAATAAGACGAAATTATGCCGACTGAGGCTTGGAATGTTACCAGTGGAGGCTGCTGGTAATCAATGCCACCGGCGGCACATGTGAGGCTGGCGTGAGGCGCACATTGGACGCGTCCGGACGGAAAATCGGTGACAGGTTTTTAAAGTGGCATGGCGAGCAAAATTTTTGCATTAAAGCAACGGTATGCGGATTTAATCGCTTATGTGATGCATCGGTATGCGGGGTCCACTGTAATTCCTTTAGCAGCACGCAATTATTGTGCGGTATTAAATAAATTATTACAGCATGGTCACACATTGTCCGGAGAAGGCTTTTTGCAAAGCTGTATATATACATCTGCATTCGTTTTGTCTTCTAGTGGCATTTAGGACCTTGTCATAGTGATCCAAAGTTGAGACAGACAGAGCGACCTGTTCTAAACCCATTTGCCCTGGGTTGTGTAAACTGATGGTTTTCCTAGATGGTGGTGATCTTCTTCATAAGACCCTTGCCAAAGATTTTTTAGTAGAGGGATGTTATGGTATTGGTCTGTAGTTCTTTGCTGTTTGCTTTAACTGCCCCCTTTGTGGAGTGGGCTATGTTTGTTTAGTTTTAGTAACTGTGGACGAGCCCCATGTCATGCTCCCTCCTCCATAATGGAAAAGGCTCGTGATAGGGGGCTTCTTGCAGTTCTGGATGAACACAGAGTTCCATGAAGTCTGGCCCTGGGGCAGAGTGAGCATGGCATGTCATTTACGCCCTGTTGAAAGTCATTTGGCCGTCAGGATAACAGCGATAGGCTTGGTTAATCAAATTTTTGTGGCTCCTCTCATAAAAAATTCATTTTGATCTTCGACTCCAGTCCTGGTTAGCGCTTGCTAAAAACTGAGTCATATTGAGGGACTTGGATGAGCTCACTCATTTCCTTGGCTGTCATTTGTGTAGGACCCATCTTGTTTAAGTAGGCCCAATACTGACGTTGTTCTCGATTTGATTTGGCATAGGAGAAAGAAAAACTTTGGGGTTTCTTTCGATTTCAGTTATGGCTTTTTAGTTCTTCCCGATAAATGCAACTTTAACCCCCCTCCTTCAGATGCGGGCACTTACTTCCCATCTCCAGGACTCAAGTCTGGCCTGCCAGTTTCCTTGAATCCCTTCATAAATATTACTTTGCTCACACTCCAACAGCACGTCAAGTATTAAAACCATTTGTCTCCATTCACTCCTATCAAACACGCTCACACATGCTTGCTGGAAATCCAAGCCTCTTGCACACAAAACCTCCTTTACCCCCTCCCTCCAACCTTTCCTAGGCCGACCCCTACCCCGCCTTCCTTCCACTACAGATTGATACACTCTTGAAGTAATTCTGTTTCATTCCATTCTCTCTACATGTCCAAACCACCTCAACAACCCTTCCTCAGCCCTCTGGACAATAGTTTTGGCAATTCCGTACCTCTTCCTAACTTCCAAACTACGAATTCTTTGCATTATATTCACACCACACATAGCCCTCAGACATGACATCTCCACTGTCTCCAGCCTCCTCCTCGCTGCAACATTCATCACCCATGCTTCACACCCATATAAGAGCATTGGTAAAATTATACTCTCATACATTCCCCTCTTTGCTTCCAAGGACAAAGTTCTTTGTCTCCACAGACTCCTAAGTGCACCACTCACCCTTTTTCCCTCATCAGTTCTATGATTCACCTCATCTTTCATAGACCCATCCGCTGACATGTCCACTCCCAAATATCTGAATACATTCACCTCCTCCATACTCTTTCCCTCCAATCTGATATCCAATCTTTCATCACCTAATCTTTTTGTTATCCTCATAACCTTACTCTTTTCTGTATTCACTTTTAATTTTCTTCTTTTACATACTCTACCAATTCATCCACCAGTCTCTGCAACTTCTCTTCAGAATCTCCCAAGAGCACAGTGTCATCAGCAAAAAGCAACTGTGACAACTCCCAATTTGTGTGTGATTCTTTATCTTTTAACTCCACGCCTCTTGCCAAGACCCTCGCATTTACTTCTCTTACAACCCCATCTATAAATATATTGAACAACCACGGTGACATCACACATCCTTGTCTAAGGCCTACTTTTACTGGGAAATAATCTCCCTCCTTCCTACATACTCTAACTTGAGCCTCACTATCCTCATAAAAACTCTTCACTGCTTTCAGTAACCTACCTCCTATAACATACACCTGCAGCATCTGCCACATTGCCCCCCCTATCCACCCTGTCATACGCCTTTTCCAAATCCATATATGCCACAAAAACCTCTTTAGCCTTATCTAAATACTGTTCGTTTATATGTCTCACAGTAAACACTTGGTCTACACACCCCCTACCTTACTTAAAGCCTCCTGGAGGTTACCTGGAGGTTATTCCGGGGATCAACGCCCCCGCGTCCAGGTCCATGACCAGGCCTCCCGATGGATCAGGGCCTGATCAACTAGGCTGTTACTGCTGGCCACATGCAGTCCAACGTACGAGCCACAGCCCGGCTGATCCGGCACTGACTTTAGGTATCTGTCCAGCTTTCTCTTGAAGGCAGTCAGGGGCTTATTGGCAATTCCCCTAATGCTTGATGGGAGGCTGTTGAACAGTTTTAGGCCCTGGACACTTATGGTGTTTTCCCTTAACGTACCAATGGCGCCCCTACTTTTTATTGGGGGCATTTTGCATCGCCTGCCCAGTCTTTTACTTTCGTAGAGAGTGATTTCTGTGTGCAGATTTGGGACCATTCCTTCCAAGATTTTCCAAGTGTAGATTATGATATATCTCTCCCTCCTGCGTTCCAACGAGTACAAGTCAAGTGCTTCCAAGCGTTCCCAGTAGTTAAGGTGCTTGACAGAATTTACACGTGCAGTAAAGGATCTCTGTACACTCTCTAGATCTGCGATTTCACCTGCTTTGAATGGAGATGTTAATGTACAGCAGTATTCCAGCCTAGAGAGAACAAGTGATTTGAAAAGGATCATCATTGGTTTGGCATCTCTCGTTTTGAAAGTTCTCATTATCCATCCTATCATTTTCTTTGCACGTGCGATCGTGGCACTGTTGTGATCCTTGAAAGTGAGATCCTCAGATATTACTACTCCCAGGTCCCTTACATTTTTTTCCGCTCTATTGTTTACCTGGAGTTTACCTGGAGAGAGTTCCGGGGGTCAACGCCCCTGCGGCCCGGTCTGTGACCAGGCCTCCTGGTGGATCAGAGCCTGATCAACCAGGCTGTTGCTGCTGGCTGCACGCAAACCAACGTACAAGCCACAGCCCGGCTGATCAGGAACTGACTTTAGGTGCTTGTCCAGTGCCAGCTTGAAGATGCCAGGGTCTGTTGGTAACCCCCTTATGTGTGCTGGAGGCAGTTGAACATCTCGGGCCCCTGACACTTTTTGGGTATGGTCTCTTAACGTGCTAGTGACACCCCTGCTTTTCATTGGGGGGATGGTGCATCGTCTGCCAAGCCCTTTTGCTTTCGTGGGTGAGTGATTTTCGTGTGCAAGTTGGGTACTGTCCCTCTAGGTTTTTCCCAGGTGTATATAATCAAGATCTCTCCCTCCTGCATCCCAGGGAATACAGGTTTGGGAAACCTCAAGCGCTCCCAGTAATTGAGGTGTTTTGTCTCTGTTATGCGCGCCGTGAAGTTCTCTGTACATTTTCTAGGTCGGCAATTTCACCTGCTTGAAAGGTGCTGTTAGTGTGCAGCAATATTCCAGCCTAGGTAGAACAAGTGCCCTGAAGAGTGTCATCATGGGCTTGGCCTCCCTAGTTTTGAAGGTTCTCATTTATCCACCCTGTCATTTTTCTAGCAGATGCGATTGATACAATGTTATGGTCCTTGAAGGTGAGATCCTCCGACATAATCACTCCAGGTCTTTGACGTTTGTGTTTCACTCTAATTTGTGGCCAGAATTTGTTTTGTACTCTGATGAAGATTTAATTTCCTCATGTTTCCATATCTGAGTAATTAAAAATTTTTCTCATCGTTGAACTTCATATTGTTTTCTGCAACCCACTGAAAGATTTTGGTTGATGTCCGCCGGGAGCCTGCAGTGTCTGCAATGGAAGACACTGTCATGCAGATTCGGATGTCATCTGCAAAGGAAGACAGGGTGCTGTGGCTGACATCCTTGTCTATGTCGGATATGAGGATGAGGAAAAAGATGGGAGCGAGTACTGTCCCTTGTGGAACAAAAGCTTTTTCCCCGTAGCTGCCTCGGACTTTACTCTGTTGACGACTACTTTTCTGTGTTCTGTTAGTGAGGAAATTATAGATCCATTGACCGACTTTTCCGTTAAGTGGACCCCCGCATACCCATTTTAATCGTGCAAGAGGGGGCAAATTTTTATGCGAAATAATCGGTATGCGAATGAATTTTCCCCATAAGAAATAAAGGAAATCAAATTAAAACCGTGCAAGACCCCCCAAAAGTATGAAAAAAAAATTTTTACCACATGAAATATACATTTTTCCCACACCCCAAAGAGAAGGATACATGCACAATAGTAGAGTAGTACATGCACAGTATATATTGTGCATGTACTAGTCTACTAAATGAAGAATAAAAGACACTTACCTTTATTGAAGATGCAGCAATGACTGATGAGACACTGTGTCCTGGGAGTGCCTTTTCCTCCTGAGTACTGTAGGTCCTGTTTGGCATTTTCTTCCAGAAAAAGGCCTTATCACACTGTGTATGCCACTACGATTCTTAAATCTCTCAAACCAACCCTTTTCTGGCTTTAAATTCACCAATGTGAGCACTAGTTCCAGGCATTTTTCCCCGTTCACCTGGGTGTTAGTCGACTTGTGTGGGTTGCATCCTGGAAGACAAGATTAAGGACCCCAAAGGAAATAAGTTAGACAGTCTTCGATGACACTGACTTTTTTGGGTTATCCTGGGTGGCAAATCCTCTGGGATTAATTTTTTCTTGGTATTCTCAATAAGCCACACCAACAACGGTGCTACAACAGCAGCAGCAGCTGACGGTGGTACAGCAGCAACAGACGATGCTACAGCAGCAGCAGACGATGCTACAGCAGCAGCAGACGATGCTACAGCAGCAGCACACTGACGGTGGAACAGCAGCAACAGACGATGCTACAGCAGCAGCAGACGATGCTACAGCAGCAGCAGACGATGCTACAGCAGCAGGGAGCAGCTGACGGTGGTACAGCAGCAACAGACGATGCTACAGCAGCAGCAGACATGCTACAGCAGCAACAGACGATGTTACAGCAGCAGCAGACGATGCTACAGCAGCAGCAGACGATGCTACAGCAGCGCAGCAGCTGACGGTGGTACAGCAGCAACAGACGATGCTACAGCAGCAGCAACGATGCTACAGCAGCAGCAGCAGTGACGGTGGTACAGCAGCAACAGACGATGCTACAGCAGCAGCAGACGATGCTACAGCAGCAACAGACGTGTTACAGCAGCAGCAGACGATGCTACAGCAGCAGCAGACGATGCTACGCAGCAGCAGCAGCTGACGGTGGTATAGCAGCAACAGACATGCTACAGCAGCAGCAGACGATGCTACAGCAGCAACAGACATGTTAGCAGCAGCAGACGATGCTACAGCAGCAGCAGCGGAGACGATGCTACAGCAGCAGCAGCAGGAGACGATGCTACAGCAGCAGCAGATGATGCTACAGCAGCAGCAGCAGCTGACGGTGGTACAGCAGCAACAGACGATGCTACAGGCAGCAGCAGACGATGCTACAGCAGCAGCAGCAGCTGACAGTGGTACAGCGGGCAACAGACGATGCTACAGCAGCAGCAGACATGCTACAGCAGCACAGACGATGTTACGCAGCAGCAGACGATGCTACAGCAGCAGCAGCAGCTGACAGTGCAGCAGCAGCAGCAGCTGTACCACCAATAGTATCGATGGTTGATTGGGTTTATTTTTAAAAACCTGGCCAGCTCGGAGACACGCACTCCACTTTCATACTTATCAATGATTTTTTTCTTCATCTCTATTGAAATTTTCTCACCCTTATTGCTGTAGGGTTGGCACTAGAAGCTTTTTTGGGGGGCCCCATGGTCACTTATTTTCCAGAAAAAGCACCGAAAACACTGTAATAATACGAAATATTCCGAGTGTATGCTTGGATGTTACCGCGGAGGCTGGCTGGTAAACAATGCCACCGGCGGCACATGTGAGGCTGGCTGAGGGCGCACATTGGACGCGTCTCGGACGAAAATCGGTGAGCAGGTTTTTAAGTGGTATGCGAGGCAAAATTTTTGCGATTAAAGCAAGCGGTATGCGGATTAATCGTTATGTGATGCCATCGGTATGCGGGGGTCCACTGTATTCCTTTAGCACGCATTTTGTGCGCTATTACGCCATGGTCACACTTGTCGAAGGCTTTTGCAAAGTCTGTATATATTACATCTGCATTCTTTTTGTCTTCTAGTGCATTTAGGACCTTGTCATAGTGATCCAATAGTTGAGACAGACAGGAGCGACCTGTTCTAAACCCATGTTGCCCTGGGTTGTGTAACTGATGGGTTTCTAGATGGGTGGTGATCTTGCTTCTTAGGACCCTTTCAAAGATTTTTATGATATGGGATGTTAGTGGTATTGGTCTGTAGTTCTTTGCTGTTGCTTTACTGCCCCCTTTGTGGAGTGGGGCTATGTTTGTTGTTTTTAGTAACTGTGGGACGAGCCCCATGTCCATGCTCCCTCTCCATAGGATGGAAAAGGCTCGTGATAGGGGCTTCTTGCAGTTCTTGATGAACACAGAGTTCCATGAGTCTGGCCCTGGGGCAGAGTGCATGGGCATGTCATTTATCGCCTGTTGAAGTCATTTGGCGTCAGGATAACATCGGATAGGCTTGTGTTAATCAAATTTTGTGGCTCTCTCATAAAAAATTCATTTTGATCTTCGACTCTCAGTCTGGTTAGCGGCTTGCTAAAAACTGAGTCATATTGGGACTTGAGTAGCTCACTCATTTCCTTGCTGTCATTTGTGTAGGACCCATCTTGTTTAAGTAGGGGCCCAATACTGGACGTTGTTCTCGATTTTGATTTGGCATAGGAGAAGAAATACTTTGGGTTTCTTTCGATTTCATTTATGGCTTTTAGTTCTTCCCGCGATTCCTGACTCCTAAAGGATTCTTTTAGCTTAAGTTCGATGCTTGCTATTTCTCTGACCAGTGTCTCCCTACGCATTTCAGATATATTGACCTCTTTTAGCTGCTCTGTTATTCTTTTCCGTCGCCTGTAAAGGGAGCGCCTGTCTCTTTCTATTTTACATTTACTCCTCCTTTTTCTTAGAGGAATAAGCCTTGTGCATACATCGAGTGCCACCGAGTTAATCTTTTCTAGGCATAAGTTGGGGTCTGTGTTGCTTAGTATATCTTCCCAGCTTATATCAGTTAGGACTTGGTTTACTTGGTCCCACTTTATGTTTTTGTTATTGAAGTTGAATTTGGTGAATGCTCCCTCGTGACTAGTCTCATTATGTCGGTCTGGGGCTCCACGCATACATGTCTGAACCTCAATTATGTTGTGATCTGAGTATATTGTTTTTGATATGGTGACATTTCTTATCAGATCATCATTGTTAGTGAAGATGAGGTCTAGTGTATTCTCCAGTTTAGTAGGCTCTATTATTTGCTGGTTTAAATTGAATTTTGTGCAGAGATTTAAAAGCTCGCATGAGTGTGAGTTTTCATCAGAGCTGCCTCCTGGTGTTATTACTGCAACAATATTATTTGCTATATTCCTCCATTTTAGGTGCCTTAAGTTGAAATCCCCCAGGAGCAAGATGTTGGGTGGCAGGAGCTGGAAGATTTTCCAGACAGTGGTCAATTTTTAACAGCTGTTCCTGGAATTGCTGGGATGTTGCATGCGGAGGCTTGTAGACTACCACAATGACTAGGTTTTGGTTCTCGACCTTTACTGCTAAAACTTCCACTACATCATTTGAGGCATTAAGCAGTTCTGTGCAAACAAGTGACTCTGCAATGTACAGGCCAACCCCCCCCTTTTGCCTGTTCACTCTGTCACATCTGTATAGGTTGTAACCTGGGATCCATATTTCGTTGTCCAAGTGATCCTTTATGTGGGTCTCAGTGAAAGCCACGAACATTGCCTTTGCCTCTGCAAGCAGTCCACTGATGAAAGGTATTTTGTTGTTTGTTGTTGGCTTTAGACCCTGTATATTTGCAAAGAAGAATGTTATCGAACTTGTGGTATTGTTTGTACTGGGGGGGGATTTTTTTTCCGGCATTAGTATCTGTATCTGTTGGTTTGGAGTGGAGGCCATCGACTGTGGTTCCACTCCAGGAATGACTGGATTTGGTGTACGATTTCTGCCATTTCCTGCCAGTTTTTTTTTCCTTCCTGGCACTAAAAAACCTCTCCCTCTTGAGTGGCTCTGGCTACCCAGGTTTTCCCATGGCCTGGATGTTTTGTATCTTTTTGTCCCCTTTAGATGGTATGCCTGGCAATTTAAGTTATAGCACAGTCTTTCCTGTACTGAAGAGGTACACAGTTCAGGGTGAAAAAGCTTACAGGAAGGGAGTTTGTATTTTCCTGTTGTCATAAGGGCATGGCATTTTCTAGGGTGGTCATAGTTGCACGTCCCATCTGTTTTTCCAGATTTCCCATGCCAGCAGATACCAAGTGCGTAGTATGTGCACAGGCTTGGTTTCTGTTTGCCTTGGGTTTCTGTGACTGTATTCCCTGTTGGTGCATGTTTCCCTGTCTTATTCCTATCCTCCCTAGCACCAACAATGGAGCTCCCACCAGTTGTTTTTGGTAATATATCCTCACTATTGCTAGTGGAGTCCTCTTGTTTGCTATTTCCTGTGGTATTTCTAGTTTGCAATATTGGTTTTATCTTATCTTTGACTACACTTGTTTCCCTACTATGGCTCCTGTCCCCTATGAGGTTATTTATATGTATTCCTTCCTGTGTATAATCCCCGACTACCTGGACAAAATCTCCAGCTTCACCATTACTGTCTCCCAGGACAGCATCTCCAGCTTCACCATTACTGTCTCCCAGGACAGCACCTCCAGCTTCACCATTACTGTCTCCCAGGACAGCATCTCCAGCTTCACCATTACTGTCTCCCAGGACAGCACCTCCAGCTTCACCATTTCTGTCTCCCAGGACAGCACCTCCAGCTTCACCATTACTGTCTCCCAGGACAGCACTATCAGCCCCACATTTACTGACTACGAGGAAATCACCTCCAGCCTTACAGTTTGTGACTACATGGCCAGTATCAAGGGCAGTACCATTCACCCCAGACTTTTTATGTTCGCATCTGTTGTAGAAAGCTTCCAGGTTTTCTATGAAAGCAGCTTTGATGTTGTCCTCTTTTAATACCCTTGTGATTTTAGTCCACAGATTTATCTCATTTGGGCATACCCAAAAACACTTCCTTGTTTTAACACTGCTTGTAGCTAGTTCTTGGATATCTGCACAAGGGGCGTGACACCAATTTCCACAAAAATGACAATTTATCCATGTGGAAGCCCGTTTGTTTGACTGACCACAGACTACACACAGCTTCATAATGATTTGAAAGGTTGATTTACTGCAATTCTACTAGCAACCTCTTGAATATTCTTTTAATAACCTCCTTAAATGAAGCTCTAGCTATTTGTATTTCTGTTTCTAACTGTTTTTGTATATTGGACAGCTTACCGTGCACGTTCCTGATTTATATTTAATGTTTGTGTTTATAAGGGCGCCTACAACCCCATCCGTTTACAGTCTGCTATATTGTCCAACGAAACCGTTTGAAACCAGTCAAGGGTTCGGACCAGTCGATCTGATCTGATCAGTGGGTCACATATTTAAAACATACTGGTCGGTATTTAAGCTAACACATGAAGGATCTACTGGAAATTATCTACCCGAGTAATATGTGATTTGATTGATACAAAAGTATAACTTGCGTGTTGAAGAAACCGGTGACTGCTGGCAACTCCTACAATGACGAACGGTCGACCTCAACCCTTGTTTATCAATTGCTGTATCTAGCTTTTCTATTTTTTTTTTTTTTCCGTCTCCACCACAATATTGTATGGCCGGAGTCAGTAGTATACTCTGTTCTAGTTATTTATCTCCTCCAGTTTTCCATAATGGAGTAGTTGGAATTTGTCCTCATTGAACATCATATTGTTTACCGTTGCCCACTGGAAAACTTTGTTTATATCTTCTTGGAGGTTAACCGCGTCCTCAGCAGATGACAGCCTCATGCAGATCCTAGTATCATCCGCAAAGGATGATACGGTGCTGTGGTGTATATCTCTGTCTATGTCTGATATGAGGATATGGAATAAGATTGGGGCGAGTACTGTGCCTTGTGGAACAGAGCTCTTCACTATGGCAGCCTCCGATTTAACTCTGTTGACCACTACTCTTTGTGTTCGATTTGTTAGGAAGTTGAAGATCCATCTCCCCACTTTCCCAGTTATTCCTTTAGCACGTATTTTATGGGCTATTACGCCATGATTGCATTTGTCAAATGCTTTTGCAAAGTCTGTGTATATTACATCTGCATTCTGATTTTCTTCCAGTGCATCCAAGGCCATGTCATAGTGACCCAGTAGTTGTGAGAGGCAGGAGAGACCTGCCCTGAACCCATGTTTCCCTGGATTTTGCAGATTTTGGGAATCCAGGTGATTTGCAGTCCTGCTTCTTAGCACTCTTTCAAAGATTTTTATGATGTGGGACATCAGAGCTATTGGTCTATAGTTCTTAGCTAATGCTTTGCTGCCACCTTTATGGAGTGGGGCTATATCCGTTGTTTTAAGTGACTGTGGAATTTCACCCATGTCCAAGCTCCTCCTCCATAGTGTACTTAGGGCACGCGAGAGGGGTTTCTTGCAGTTCTTAATGAAAACAGAGTTCCACGAGTCTTGGCCCGGGGCTGAGTGCATAGGCATGTTGTCAATGGCTTTTTTGAAATCTATCGGAGTTTGGGTAATGTCGGAAATCTGGCATACATTTATGGAGTTTTGAGGCTCATTCATGAAGGAATCATTTGGGTCGTCGATCCTCAGACCGATTAGTGGTTCACTAAACACAGAGTCGTACTGGGATTTCAATATTTCACTCATTTCCTTCTTGTCATCTGTGTAAGTCCCATCCTGTCTGAGTAAGGGCCCGATACTAGATGTGGTATTTGCCTTGTTTTTGGCATATGAAAAGAAATATTTTGAATTTCTTTCAATTTCACTAATAGCTTTAAGCTCCTCCTGCCTCTCCTGGTTCCTGTAAGAGTCATTTAACTTAAGTTCAATAGTTTCCACTTCCCTGGTCAGCGCCTCCTTTCGTGTATCAGATATTCTAGCACTCCTGAGGAGCTCAGTGACTCTTCATCGTCTTCTGTAGAGGGAGCGTCTTTCTCTCTCCAGTTTACTCCTGCTATTCTTCTTTCTTAGGGGAATATGCCTAGAACATGCTTCGGCTGCCAGGAAGTTGATCCTTTCAAGGCACTGGTTTGGATCCATGTCATTTAAGACATCTTTGCTATCATATTCTCCGTCTTACTCTTAATTCTTTCAATAATAACTCTACCATACACTTTACCCGGTATACTCAACAGACTTATCCCCCTATAATTTTTGCGCTCTCTTTTGTCCCCTTTGCCTTTATACAAAGGAACTATGCATGCTCTCTGCCAATCCCTAGGTACCTTACCCTCTTCCATACATTTATTAAATAATAGCACCAACCACTCCAAAACTATATCCCCACCTGCTTTTAACATTTCTATCTTTATCCCATCAATCCCAGCTGCCTTACCCCCTTTCATTTTATCTACTGCCTCACGAACTTCCCCCACACTCACAACTGGCTCTTCCTCACTCCTACAAGATGTTGTTCCTCCTTGCCTATACACAAAACCACAGCTTCCCTATCTTCATCAGCATTTAACAATTCCTCAAAATCTTCCCTCCATCTTCCCAATACCTCTAACTCTCCATTTAACAACTCTCCTCTCCTATTTTTTAAATGACAAATCCATTTGTTCTCTAGCTTCCTTAACTTGTTATCTCACTCCAAAACTTTTATTATTTTCAACAAAATTTGTTGACAATATCTCACCCACTCTCTCATTTGCTTCCTTTTTAAAATTGCTTCACCACTCTCTAACCTCTCTCTTTTTTTCCATGTACTCTTTCATCCTTGCATCACTTCTACTTTGTAAAAACTTCTCAAATGCTAACTTTTTCTCCCTTACTACTCTCTTTACATCATCATTCCACCAATCGCTCCTCTTCCCTCCTGCACCCACTTTCCTGTAACCACAAACTTCTGCTGAGCACTCTAAAACTACATTTTTAAACCTACCCCATACATCTTTGACCCCATTGCCTATGCTCTCATTAGCCCATCTATCCTTCAATAGTTGTTTATATCTTGCCCTAACTGCCTCCTCTTTTAGTTTATAAACCTTCACCTCTCTCTTACCTGATGCTTCTCATCTCCTTGTATCCCATCTACCTTTTACTCTCAGTGTAGTTACAACTAGAAAGTGATCTGATATATCTGTGGCCCCTCAATAAACATGGACATCCTGAAGTCTACTCAACAGTCTTTTATATACCAATACATAATCCAACAAACTACTGTCATTTTGCCCTACATCATATCTTGTATACTTATTTATCCTCTTTTTCTTAAAATATGTATTACCTATAACTAAACCCCTTTCTATACAAAGTTTAATCAAAGGGCTCCCATTATCATTTACAACTGGCACCCCAAACTTACCTACCACACCCTCTCTAAAAGTTTCTCCTACTTTAGCATTCAGGTCCCCTACCACAATTACTCTCTCACTTGGTTCAAAGGTTCCTATACATTCACTTAACATCTCCCAAAATCTCTCTCTCTCCTCTACACTCCTCTCTTCTCCAGGTGCATACACGCTTATTATGACCCACTTTTCGCATCAACCTTTATTTTAATCCACCATACTCCTCGAATTTACACATTCATATTCTCTCTTCTCCTTCCATAACTGATCCTTCAACATTATTGCTACCCCTTCCTTAGCTCTAACTCTCTCAGATACCCCAGATTTAATCCCATTTATTTCTTCCCACTGAAACTCCCCTACCCCCTTCAGCTTTGTTTCGCTTAGGGCCAGGACATCCAACTTCTTTTCATTCATAACACCAGCAATCATCTGTTTCTTGTCATCCGCACTACATCCATGCACATTCAAGTATCCCAGTTTTATAAAGTTTTTCTTCTTCTCTTTTTTAGTAAATGTTTACAGGAGAAGGGGTTACCAGCCCATTGCTCCCGGCATTTTAGTCGTCTCATACGACACGCATGGCTTACGGAGGAAAGATTCTTTTCCACTTCCCCATGGACAATAGAAGAAATAAAGAAGAACAAGAGCTATTTAGAAAAAGGAGAAAAACCTAGATGTATGTATATATATATATATATGCATGTGCGTGTCTGTGAAGTGTGACCAAAGTGTAAGTAGGAGTAGCAAGATATCCTTGTTATCCAGCGTATTTATGAGACAGAAAAAGAGACCAGCAATCCTACCATCATGTAAAACAGTTACAGGTTTCTGTTTCACAGTCATCTGGCAGGACGGTAGTGCCTCCCTGGGTGGTTGCTGTCTACCAACCTACTACCTATATTTTTTACGTATGTTTTTACGTATGTATATATGATGGGCTGGGAGAGGTTAAGGAGATAAGGTGCTTTTTAAATGTAGTTTTAAAAATGCTAGCTGAACCAGTGGTTATGGAGATTTCTGGCTGAGTTTTCCAGATTTTGGGCCCTTTTATGTATAATAAGTTTTTTTTTTTAAAGATTTAGCTTTACGTGAAGGTTTTTGTTCCTAGTGTTGTGTTTGTGAGTTCTGTTGAAACTGTCAAGAAAGCATTTCAGGTCGGGATTTATATTAGAATTGATTGCTCTATAAATGTAGGTTGCACTATATTACAAGTTAATGTTTTGTATAGTGACTAGACTAGGTTTAGGTCTTTGAAGAGGGGGGGGGGGGGTCTAGCAGTGGATTGTCATGATTCGCACTGTGGGTTTTTGTTGTGTTATTATTGATTTTTGGTGGTTTTTCATTGTGGAACCCCAGGCACAAAGAGCATAGGTGAGGTATGGGTAGATCATTGAACAGTATAGTGTAAGTAGTGTTGTTTTTGGTACATAGTAATGTGTCTTTGAGAGAATGCCAACTGTTTTAGAAACTTTTTTTGTTATGTGTTTGATATAGGTGTTGAATTTCGGGTTGCTATCAAGGTGCAGACCGAGGAATTTTTCCTCATTATACTTAGCAATAAGTGTGTTGTTATGCATAATGTTTAGTCCCCACTTGCTCTACTTCCAAACATAATGTAAAAGGTTTTGTCTATATTAAGTGTAAGTTTATTGATGGTCAACCAGGTTGCTATTTTTGCAAGTTCTTCGTTAACAGTAGTGTTGAGTGAGGCTATATTTGGGTGGGAAATGACAAAAGTTGTGTCATCAGCAAAGAGAATAGGCATAAGTTGTTGTGATATGCTCGGAAGATCGTTGATGTATAAAAGGAAAAGGAGGGGGCAAAGACTGCTACCCTGTGGTACACCAGTGTCCAGAGGTCTTGTTGAGGAGGTTGTGTCATTGACAGAGATGTATTCCTTTCAGTTAGTAAGGTAGGACTTGTTAAATGGAAGTGCATGGCCTCTTATACCGTAATGATCGATCTTGAGGAGTAGGATGATGTGATCTACTGTATCAAAAGCTTTCTTATGGTTGATAAAGAGTCCGAGTGGGTATTCATTTTTTTGCCAGTGCTGTGTATAGTAGGTCAACCATCTTTATTATTGCATCATTTGTGCTTCTGTTTCTCATGAAGCCAAAATGGCAGGGGTTAAGGATGCTTTGTGATGTTATGGAAGAGTATAACCTTTTGTGTATGAGTTTCTCAAAGATTTTGGAAAGTAAAACAAGTTTGATATTGGCCTATAATTGTTTACATCTGTTGGGTCATCACCTTTGTGTATTGGTGTAATCCTTGCTAGCTTGAGTGATGCCAGGCAAGTGTTGGTTTCTAGTGATTTGTTGAAGAGTAATGTAATGGCTGGTGAAAGGATTTGAACTGCTCGTTTATACAGTAGCTGTGGCACTTGGGTTACATTCCTTGATTTGTTTTTTAGAGACTTAAACCTTTGACTGTTTTGGTCGTATATATATGTCTTACGAGCCACCGTGTTTGACGTATATATACTCATAAATTCTAGCGGCTTCAAATCAAGCAGGAGAAAGCTGGTAGGCCCACATGTGAGAGAATGGGTCTGTGTGGTCAGTGTGCATCATATAAAAAAAAAAATCCTGCAGCACGCAGTGCATAATGAGAAAAAACTCCAACCGTTTTTTTTGCTAAAATTATAAACTGTGGTGTATTTTCGTTTAGTATTTATGGTTTTAGTCTCATTTTATTGGTCTCATTTGATAGAATGGAAAACATATTATAGAAATAGAAGTGATTTTGATTGATTTTGCTATGAAAAGAACCTTGAAATGGAGCTCAAAGTAGGGGAAATGTTTGATTTTTGCTGATGTTCAAAAGTAAACAAATGATGTCATTGACCAATAAAGGTCCAACTAGCCATTCTAATATGCAGTCATGAATGGGTTGACATTATTTATACAATTATTACAATATTGCAGTAGTCTGCATAACAGTAAATCCTCTATTTTTTGTTTGAATAAAAATTCAAAACAGAAAGCAGGAGTAATACCAGAGGGGCCTGGAGACGTGACTGATGAACAAAGAAAATGTTATTTTAGAGCCAGGAATGTCTGCATTGTTCATTCTGGACCCTGTCTTGTAATTGTCATATTTTTTAATTTTCCTGAAATTGGCCAAATTGCAAATTTCTGACCATGTTATTGGGTAGTTAAAATCAGTAAATGGGCAGTTTCTTGCACTCAATTGGTAGAAAAAATGGAGTTCTAAAGAAATAGCTATGAGTTTGGTCGACTGGGACAATAGAATTAGCTGAAAATAGGGCTCAAAGTGGGCAAAATTGCCGATTCATAAACATTGCCGATGTCACTAACTTTGAAAGAGTGCAATTCCATCAGTTTTCCATCAAATTTCATTCTTTTGGTGTCATTACCATTGTGAAAACATTCTCTGTCATTTCACAAGAAAAAATTATTTTTTTTGTTTTTCAAAAAAATTCGACACCAGGAGACACCTCAGGATTTGGGGTTTCGGCTGTTGAGAAATGGGTTACCAGCTAAGATTGATTAAATATAGGGAATACTTAGCTGATAAAAGACAGCAAATCGTCTACACAGCCTCCCCTGCAGACGAGGTCTTGAGTAGCTGTCTTGATCACTTCTCAACGGGCTGAAATGTAAGATTATAAATTACTCCTAGAGGGTGTTATGTCAGCATATTTCATTCACTGATTACTGACTAACGTACGTGTGTGGACTCAAAAGTCCGCTTATCACCTGGGTTTATGATAAGTGACTAATTCGTAACTTCAACTCAACTGCGCAGTCAATAGTAGTACATCACGAGTTAGAACACTTACCTGGGTATATGTATCTGACCCGTAGTTACGCCCAGATATCAGCTGAGTAGATTGAAGAATAGTGTTCTTTGAAGAATGTCGCACTACACTCTGTTTGATTGCAACACTCGTTGTTACATTGTTCATCAACATTAGTTCATTTATTCACCATCTGTTTACTAGAGAAGCTGAACACTCTTCTCTGTAAGTGTTTATTGTGTTTTTGAGACAATTTGTACACACTAAGACACGGATCAATGTTCTTTATTGGTTATTCCGGCATCAGTGTGACTCCCAGTAGGGTCAAAAGTAATCTGAAACACCACAGCCGCCTACACCGTCACTACCCCTAGCACATAAAGGAAAAGCTGACCTAGTACTTTTTGCTTCCTTGCTAAACTTCCACTCTAAAGCAAAGCAAAATGCTTGAATCTTGCTGTCTTAAGCATAGACAACAATGTACACTATCTTTACCATGATAATACAGTGGGAGCAGGATTTTCCTTAACTGATCTGTGAATTCCTCAGCAGTTGCTGATGGTGATTTATATACTAGGGTAATTACCAAATGCCTATTCTCAACTTTAATGCCTAGGATTTCTACTACAGTGGTCCCTCGCTTTTCGTAGTTCTCGGCAATCGTAAATTTCGCCAATCATAGGGATATTTTCGTATAAACATGGGCTCGCTTTTCATAGGTTGACTCGCGAGTCGTAGTTCGTCCGGGACGTGTACCAACGGCATGAGCCGTGGCGGCAGCCAGTCTGGCATTGTTTACCAGTGAGCGAAGGTCCTCTCAGGTGCTCCAGCAAAATATTTCATAATATTCCATTTATTTTAGTGCTTGCAAGTACTAAATAAGCTACCATGGCTCCAAAGAAAGCTCCTAGTGCCAAGCCTGTGGTAAAGAAGGTGAGAAATATGATTGAATTTAAGAAAGCCATCATTGAACAATATGAAAGTGGTACAAGTGTGGCCGAACTGGCCAGGATGTATAAGAAACCCTACACAACCTTATGTTCCATAGTGGCCAAGAAAAAGGAAATCAAAGACGCTGTTGTTGCAAAGGGGGTAACTATGCTGACAAAAATGAGATCACCAGTACTCGAAGAGGATGAGAAGTTATTATTGGTGTGGATAAATGAGAAACAATTAGCAGGAGATACGTGTACTCTTATGACTTCGATTATTTGTGAAAAGGCTAGGCAGTTGCATGACGATTTGGTAAAGGAATTGCCTGCAACTAGTGGCGATGTGAGTGAATTTAAGGCCAGCAAAGGATGGTTTGAGAGATTTAAGAACCGTACTGGCATACACAGTGTGGTAAGGCATGGTGAGGCTGCCAGTTCGGACCAAAAGGGCGGCTGAAAAATATGTGCATGAATTCCAGGAGTACATAGAGGCTGAAGGACTGAAACCTGAACAAGTGTTCAATTGTGACGAAACAGGTCTCTTTTGGAAGAAAATGCCAAAGAGGACCTTCATTACACAAGAGGAAAAGGCAATGCCAGGACACAAGCCTATGAAAGACAGGCTGATGCTAATTTTTCTGTGCAAATGCTAGTGGGGATTTCAAAGTAAAGCCATTACTAGTGTACCACTCTGAAAATCCCAGAGTGTTCAGGAAAAACAATGTTATGAAGATTTAAAATTGTGTGTTTTTTGGGAAAATTAAATAGTAAGGCATGGGTCACGAGGGAAATTTTCGTCAAGTGGTTCAATGAAGTGTTTGGCCCTAGTATGAAGGATTTATCTCCTGGAAAAGAAATTGGATCTCAAGTGCCTGCTAGTAAGGGACAATGCACCTGTTTCATCCTCCAAACTTGGATGACCTAATTTTCGAGGAGTTTGGGTTCATCACAGTAAAGTTCTTGCCCCCGAATACCACTCCTCTCCTCCAGCCCTGGACCAGCAGGTCATTGCAAACTTAAAAAAACTCTACACAAAAGCAATGTTTCACAGGTGCTTGACTGTGACCACAGACACTCACTTGACCCTAAGGGAATTTTGGAGAGAACACTTCAGCATCCTCCATTGCATAACCCTTATAGGTATGGCTTGGGAGGGAGTGACTACCAGGACTTTGAACTCTGCCTGGAGAAAATTGTGGCCAGATTGTGTCGACAAGAGGGATTTTGAGAGGTTTGGGACTGACCCTGATGAGCCTATGTCTGTTGTAAAATGAATTGGGGCACTGGGAGTTCCATGGGGTTTGGGGATGTGAGTTTGGAGGATGTGGAAGAATTGGTGGAAGACCACAACGAAGAACTCACCACTGAGAAGCTGCAAAAGCTTCAGCAGGAAGAGCAACAGATCGCAGCTCAGAATCTTGTTGCAGAGGAGGAGGAAGAGAGATGGAAGAAGGTGCCTTCTTCAGAAATTAAGAAGATTTTTGCAATGTGGGGTAAGATGGAAAGATTTATGGAGAAACATCCCCCTAACAAGGTTGTTGCAAGCCATGTTGGCAACATGTACAGTGACAAAGTCTTGGGCCATTTTAGGGAAGTGTTAAAGAGATGCCAGAAACAGAGCTCTCTGGACAGTTATTTTGTGAGACAGGACTCCAGTAACTCTCAAGGTGGTCCTAGTGGCATTAAGAAACAGAGAGGAGAAGCAACCCCAGAAAAGCAATTGGTACCTGAGGTGTTGCTGGAAGGGGATTCCCCTTCCAAACTAGAAACAATCCACTCTCTCTCCTCCTCCAGTCTCCTATACACTAAGAAGAATCTCCAATAAAGGTAAGTGTTATGCTGTTAATGTTTCATTCATCATGTCCTATTGTATTGTTTATGTGCTACATCTATATTTCATGTAAAAAAATTTTTTGTTTTAATACTTCTGGGTGTCAGGAACGGATTAATTGTATTTACATTATTTCTTATGGGTAAAATTGATTCGCAAATCGTAAATTTCATTTATAGTAGCTCCTCCAGGAACGGATTAATTACAAAAAACGAGGGACCACTGTATATCATTCATTGAATTCAGCACTTCTGTGCAACAGAAAGTATCTTTTACGTAGAGTCTGACTCCTACCTGCGACCTATTAATTCTATCACATCTATACATGTTATAGTTTTCTATCTTTATCTCTCCATCCAAAACATCCCTTGTGTGTGTTTCTGTAAATGCTCCAAACATGGCATTTGCTTCTGATCGGAACCCACTGATATAACTAACTTTGTTTTTATTTGATTTCAAACTCTGAATATTTTCAAATATGAAGCAGGAATTACCTTTGAGATGTTTTGTTTTCCTATGTGTTTCATTAGTACCACTGGTGATGTACTACCTGGTAATGCACCTGGTGTACATACCCCTGGTTTCTCCAGTTCTGACTTTGCATTTGATTGTTTATTCGGCCCTGATGGGCTGGTGCCTGCTTTGGTATGTCCTTGTGCTTCCCATCTTGCCCATCTGTCCATTTCTCTTTTTTTTTTCCTCCTTTTTTGGTCCAGTCATTTCTGTTGTTCATTTTCACTTTCTCTGCTTTCTTGTGGTGCCACATTCCTTTTACATGATGGTCTGGGCAGTTCAGGTCATAACATTCTCTGAACTGTGTTGAAGCTTTGTACATCACTGGGTGGAAGTACCTGTTGCACTCTTTGTCAAAGTGAAAATTTTCCCTTTTTTCCCAGCATGTTTGCACATTTTCTGTTATGTTTATTCCAGCAAGCTCTGCCATATAGGCAACATATCTTTTGCATAGTTTCTGAAAATGTTCTGACTGCTTATATTTACTGATTTTGAGACTTTCCCACATTCTGCCACCAACCTGAATTCTCATATTTTCTTTCATTTAGGTGTATTTCTTCCCTTTTTCATTTTTGTTTGCTCCTGCTCTAGCTTTCTCGTCCTCCATTTCCCCTTTCTCTGTGTTATAAAACCCATGTTTTTGTTCTTTTCTGCCTTGCTTGAATGATGATCTCCACTCTTATTTCAATTCCTTGGCCTTTCCCTTCATTTTTGCTTTCTTCCTTTTCCTGTTCCTTCCCTTTGTTTTCCACTCTCAAGCTCCTGAGGAATTTTCTTACACCTTCTAGGTTTTCACTTCTCAGTATGTACTTCTCTTATGCCTGACCAGCTTTCCATCTCTGGGGCAAATAAAGAAGCTTTCTTTCTTGTTTTGGGTCATTTCTCAGGGTTAAATTTATTAAGTTTTTGTACATGTTATATGGGATATTTTACCACATATTTCACATAATGCCCCTAATTTTTCTCCCCCAAATTTTTTCACATATTCAACAGACCCTATTTCTGGCCATGTTTACTTCCATTTATCTTATCCTGAGCAGTTTTTTGTGGTGAGTTGTTTTGGGGAGTGTGCTGGGGTTGTGGTGCTGGGAGGTGGGGTTCCATGGAAAGAGGGTAGGGGTGAGAGTGGGAGGGGACCCTTCTCACTGGGTGGGGGGGGGGGAATTGGTGGTATGAGGTTAAGGGAAGGACACTTCACATGGCTTATTCCTTTTCCTTACATTATGCACAAACATTTAAACCCTTTCAGGGTCCATGCTGTAGATCTACGGCTTTACTTTCAGGGTTCCAAACCGTAGATCTACGCCCTGAGCTCAGCTCACTCTGATAAGCTGTGAGTGGGTAAATTTGGGCCTAGATATGGAGAATACTCTATGTTTTTATGTGTGCACCACATAAAACAAATCCCGCAGCACCCCAATGTATAGTGATAGAAAAAAACTGAGACTGTGATTTTTTATTAAAACACGGTGTTTTTTCGTATGTTTTTTATAGCTGTATTTGTGATTTCTTGGTCTCATTTGATAGAATGGAAGGCATATTACAGAAATAGAGATGATTTTGATTGGTTTTAGCACTGGAAATGGCTTGAACTGAGGGTCAAAGTAGCGGAAATGTTAAATTTTTGCTGATGTTCAAGAGTAAACAAACGACCTCACATGTCTAAAACACGTCAGCTGGTGGGTTTTGATATACATTCACAAATGTGGTGATGATATTTATACAATTATTACAATATTGCATAACAGTAAATCTTCTATTTTTTGGTTTGAATAAAAATTCATTATGTGAATAAAAAATCAAAATTGAATTCATTTCTAAACCTCAAAACATGACTAATGAACAGAGGAAATGTTAGTTTAGTACCAGGAAAACCTACATTGTTTTGAAATTATTTTGAAATTCGAATATTTTGAAATTTTTTTAAAAATTTGGGCCAAAAATTTCCAATTTCCGATCACTTTATTTCCGATCACTTTTTTTTTGGCGATTTCTTGTGCTCAATCGATAGAATAGAAGTAATAACTAGTGAAATAGCTAAGAATTTGGTCGACTGGGAAAAATGTAATTGGCCTAAAATGGGAGTCAAAGTCGGCAAAATCGCTGATTCGTAAATATCGCTGACACATCAAAATTCACAAGAGCATAATTTCGTCAATTTTCCATCAAATTTTCTACTTTTTGTTTTATTACCTTCAGAAAAAAATTCTCTACCATTTCATAAGAAAAAAAAAAAATTTGTTTTGAAATTGTTGGACCCTGGTGCACACTTTGAAATTTAGCCTCTGGACCCTGAAAGGTTAATGGAGTTGAAACTTTCAGTCATCATCATCTTAATTTCTTCCTTTTAACTCTTAAACTGTCCAAATGTGATCTATGTTGCCGCGTAGCGCTGCAAACGTAGATCAACGTTTTCTTTTTCATTCCTTTAAATTTGGCACAAAAAGGCTTGAGTCACCTAGACATGAAAGAATGGGTCTGTGCACTCAGTGTGCACACTACTAAAAAAATTTGGGGGCACTTAGTACCTTGTGGGAGCACCAGGTCAATTGAGCACAAGCTACAGCTAATAGCATGGCAAGCACCAGGGATTCACTGATGCCATGTCACATTAACACTCCCATTTTAACCCTTGACTGTCGCAACCCCCAAAACCTGAGGTGTCTCCGGTGTCGCAAAATCCCCCCCCCCCAAAAAAAAATCCTTATGAAATGATAGAGAATCTTTTCCCGATTGTAATGACACCAAAAGAACGAAATTTGATGGAAAACTGACGAAATTACGCTCTTGCGAAGTTAGGACCTCAGCGATAAATTTTAAAAATCAGCGATTTCGCCCAATTTGAGCCCTATTTTTGGTAATTCCCTTGTTCCAGTCGACCAAATCATAGCTATTTCTTTAGAACTCCATTTTTTTATCAATTGAGTACAAGAAACTGCCCATTTACCAATTTCAACTACCTAATAACATGGTCAGAAATTTGCAATTTGGCCAATTTCATGAAAATTTAAAAATATGACAATTTCAAAATAGGGTCCAGAATGAACAGTGCAGACATTCCTGGCTCTAAAATAACATTTTCTTTGTTCATCAGTCACATCTCCAGACCCCTCTGATATTACTCTTACACAAATAACCCGCACATAAAAGAGAGAAGCTTACGACAACGTTTCGGTCCGACTTGGACCATTTACAAAGTCACACTAACCAGAAATGGAGCTGGACGGCTATATATAGGCAGGAAGAGGTGGTGGTAGTAGTAGCAGTAGTAGTACAAGAATGGTATATAATATCGTTCCAGTCCGGTATTGTGCCTTTTTTTGTTATTGATATTACTCTTGCTTTCTATTTTGAATTTTTATTCAAACAAAAAATAGAAGATTTACTGTTATGCAGACTACTGCAAAATTGTAATAATTGTATAAATAATGTCAACTCATTCATGACTGCATATTAGAATGGCTAGTTGGACATTTATTGGAAAATGACATATTTGTTTACTTTTGAACACGGCAAAAAAATCAAGCTTTTCCCCCAATTTAGCTCATTTCAAGGTACTTTTTTATAGTAAAACCAATCAAAATCACCTCCATTTCTATAATATGTTTTCCATTCTATCAAATGAGACCAAGAAAACAAGAATACAACCATAAATAATATACGAAAATAGACCACAAAGTTGGCATTTTAATTAACCCTTTCAGGGTCCACAGGCCCTCTCAGAGACTTGTTCTCAGGGTCCCCCAAATTTCAAAAAAAAAAAAAAAATAATTTTTTCTTATGAAAAGATAGAGAATCTTTTCTCGATCATAACGACACCAAAAGTAGGAAATTTGTTGGAAAACTTACGGAATTATGCTCTCGAGAAGTTAGCGGCCTCAACGATGTTTACGCATTGGCAATTTTGCCCACTTTGAGCCCTATTTTCGGCCAATTCCAGTGTACTAGTCGACAAAAATCATAACTATTTTGCTAGAACTCCATTTTTCTATTGAAAGAGTACAGGAAACCACACATTTACTGATTTCAACTATCCAATAAAGTGATCAGAATTTAGCTATTTTGCCAATTTCACACAAATTTCAAAAGATGCCAATTTCGGAATAGGGTCCAGAATAAACTAGAAAGATATTCCTGGCACTAAAATAACAAGTTCTCTGTTTTGTTAGTCACATCCCCAGGCCCCTCCTTATATTTCTTTGGCTTTCCACTTTGAATTTTTATTCTTACAAAAAATAGAAGATTTACTGTTATGCAGACTACTGCATTAGTGTACAAATGGAATAAATAATATCATCACACTTTTGAAAGAATATTAGACTCACCAGTTGACGTGTATTGGAAGCTTGGAATGATTTGTTTACTTTTGAACTTTGGTAAAAATCGAACATTTCTGCTAATTTGAGCTCAATTTCAAGGTACTTTTCATTCTAAAACCAGTCAAAATCATCTCAATTTCTGTAATATGTCTTCCATTCTATAAAATGAGACCAGGAAAACTAGTATACAACAATAAATACCATACGAAAATACAGTGCAAAGTCGCTGTTTTAATCCAAAAACACGGTCAAAGTTTTTTTTTTCTCATTACGCACTGTGTGCTGCAGGATTTTTTTATACTGCGCACACTGACCACATAAATCCATTCTTTCATATGTAGGCCTACCAGCTTTCTCTCACTAGATTTGAGGGAGCTAGAATTTAGGCGTATTATTTTTTTTTTTTTTTTTTTTTTTTTATCACACTGGCCGATTCCCACCAAGGCAGGGTGGCCCCGAAAAAGAAAAACTTTCACCATCATTCACTCCATCACTGTCTTGCCAGAAGGGTGCTTTACACTTCAGTTTTTAAGCTGCAACATTAACACCCCTCCTTCAGAGTGCAGGCACTGTACTTCCCATCTCCAGGACTCAAGTCCGGTTTGCCGGTTTCCCTGAACCCCTTCATAAATGTTACTTTGCTCACACTCCAACAGCACGTCAAGTATTAAAAACCATTTGTCTCCATTCACTCCTATCAAACACGCTCACGCATGCCTGCTGGAAGTCCAAGCCCCTCGCACACAAAACCTCCTTTACCCCCTCCCTCCAAACTTTCCTAGGCCGACCCCTACCCCACCTTCCTTCCACTACAGACTGATACACTCTTGAAGTTATTCTGTTTCGCTCCATTCTCTCCACATGTCCGAACCACCTCAACAACCCTTCCTCAGCCCTCTGGACAACAGTTTTGGTAATCCCGCACCTCCTCCTAGCTTCCAAACTACGAATTCTCTGCATTATATTCACACCACACATTGCTCTCAGAAGGAGGGGTGTTAATGTTGCAGTTTAAAAACTGTAGTGTAAAGCACCCTTCTGGCAAGACAGTGATGGAGTGAATGATGGTGAAAGTTTTTCTTTTTCGGGCCACCCTGCCTTGGTGGGACTCGGCCGGTGTGATAATAAAAAAATATAAAACATTGCTCTCAGACATGACATCTCCACTGCCTCCAGCCTTCTCCTCGCTGCAACATTCATCACCCATGCTTCACACCCATATAAGAGCGTTGGTAAAACTATACTCTCATACATTCCTCTCTTTGCCTCCAAGGACAAAGTTCTTTGTCTCCACAGACTCCTAAGTGCACCACTCACCCTTTTCCCCTCATCAATTCTATGATTCACCTCATCTTTCATAGACCCATCCGCTGACAACGTCCACTCCCAAATATCTGAATACATTCTCCTCCTCCATACTCTCTCCCTCCAATCTGATATCCAATCTTTCATCACCTAATCTTTTTGTTATCCTCATAACCTTACTCTTTCCTGTATTCACTTTCAATTTTCTTCTTTTGCACACCCTACCAAATTCATCCACCAATCTCTGCAACTTCTCTTCAGAATCTCCCAAGAGCACAGTGTCATCAGCAAAGAGCAACTGTGACAACTCCCACTTTATGTGTGATTCTTTATCTTTTAACTCCACGCCTCTTGCCAAGACCCTCGCATTTACTTCTCTTACAACCCCATCTATAAATATATTAAACAACCACGGTGACATCACACATCCTTGTCTAAGGCCTACTTTTACTGGGAAATAATTTCCCTCTTTCCTACATACTCTAACTTGAGCCTCACTATCCTCGTAAAACTCTTCACTGCTTTCAGTAACCTACCTCCTACACCATACACCTGCAACATCTGCCACATTGCCCCCCTATCCACCCTGTCATATGCCTTTTCCAAATCCATAAATGCCACAAAGACCTCTTTAGCCTTATCTAAATACTGTTCACTTATATGTTTCACTGTAAAACACCTGGTCCACACACCCCCTACCTTTCCTAAAGCCTCCTTGTTCATCTGCTATCCTATTCTCCGTCTTACTCTTAATTCTTTCAATAATAACTCTACCATACACTTTGCCAGGTATACTCAACAGACTTATCCCCCTATAATTTTTGCACTCTCTTTTATCCCCTTTGCCTTTATACAAAGGAACTATGCATGCTCTCTGCCAATCCCTAGGTACCTTACCCTCTTCCATACATTTATTAAATAATTGCACCAACCACTCCAAAACTACATCCCCACCTGCTTTTAACATTTCTATCTTTATCCCATCAATCCCGGCTGCCTTACCCCCTTTCATTTTACCTACTGCCTCATGAACTTCCCCTGGGGCGTAAGCCATAGCAGTATGGCCGAAACCCTGAAAGGGTTAAAAGAAACAGTCGGAGTTTTTTTTTTCTCATTATGCACTGTGTGCTGCAGGATTTTTTTATGTGGTGCACACTGACCACACAGACCCATTCACTCACATGTGGGCCTACCAGCTTTCTCCAGCTTGATTTGAAGCCGCTAGAATTTATGAGTATATATATGTCAAAAACGGTGGCTCATAAGACGTATATATACGACTAAAACAGTCAAAGGGTTAAGAGGAAAGTAAAAATAGGTTAGATAAATACATGAGTGAGTGTCGGTGGGTGTGAGTTGGACCTGACTAGCTTGTGCTAGTCAGGTCCACCTGACTAGGTGGGTCATTTGTCTAAGCCAGGGGGGGGGGAGTGTGACATGTACCTGCCTTGAATGGGCCAGTAGGCCTGCTGCAGTGTTCCTTCTTTCTTATGTTCTTATGTATTTGGCAGGCTGACCGGCTGGCTTACTTTGGCTGTCTCTCTGTCTATATCTCTATCTATATCTCTGTCTATCTATATATCCGTCTATATATCTATCTATATCTCTATCTATATCTCTGTCTCACATGTACACATAAGTATAGTTATACATAGTGCAAACTACCTAGGATAATCCAAAAATTCCAGGCAAAGATAGACAGACAGATAGACAGAAACATGTTTGTGTGTGTCAGTGAAAACAAATAAAGCCGGGGTTCCAACGAGCACCCATTTATCAAATGTCACCAAGCTGATAACAGATGTCATAACACGATTCTTCAAGGAGTTTGATATCCTATACTCCAGGCAGACAGAAAGACAGATAAGCAGAGACAGATGGACAGACAGGCAGACAGAGAGACAGGCAGACAGACAGACAGGTCGGCAGACAGACAGACAGATAAATAGAGAGACAAGACATGTTTGTGTGTAGCAGTGATAACAAATACAGCTGAGGGTTAGCTGGAGCAGTGGGCATTTATCAAATGTCACTAGGCTGTCAACAATATAGGGATGCCTTTCATAACACCATGCTTCAAGGTATATGCCAGGGTATCTAAAACATTGCTGGGACCTATAAATACTTTGTATATGTTTCTAAACAATAGTAAATAACCCACCAGTAGTGTGGTAGCGCTACCTCACTACACATGTATCACTCTCCATCCAGCATCCGTCAAGGTCTCCCGTGGAATATTTAATTATCATGAGTCAAGATGAGGGAATACATTTATGGGAAACAAGGAGATGCAACACCTGTGTCTTTCCACATCCCACGACTGGAAGTAAACAATGGTACGTAAAATATTGTTATGTGCAACACTTGGGTATCTTTAGTGAGAAAATGTTGCACATTTCTCCAATTTATCAATTTGTCGCTACTCTGAACCACTAGTCTATAATAATGCTATTATTTTTATTTATATATGGTGGAAGATTGAGACACTTATGCAGCATATGGGAATCTTTATTCAGGAAACGCTTCGCCACACAGTGGCTTCATCAGTCCAATACAAAGAGGAAGGCGTAAGGAGAGGAGGAGTATGAGGTAATCAGTCCCTCAGCCTGGAGTCGATGTGTTCAGTCCATCATTGATGGACAGGGATCAGTTTTAGGCCCGTTGTTGTTTATAATATATATCAATGACCTTGACGAGGGAATTACTAGTGATATGAGCAAATTCTTTGATAATACGAAGATAGGTGGGATAATTGATTCAGACGAAGATGTCACGGAACTTTAGGATGATTTAGACAAACT
>NC_069471.1:6799208-6819059 GCF_026875155.1 Cherax quadricarinatus | reverse complement strand
TATGTACAGTAGTGAATATTACCATGTATAATACGAATATCACCATGTACAGTACTGATTATCCATTATGTACAGTATGAATATTCCATGTATAATACTGAATATCACCTGTACAGTAGCTGAATATTACCATGATACAGTACTGTAACATTTACTGATAGGATAAAAATTGTATTTATTTATTTATTTTCACTACTTGAATTTAGCTTTTACAGTAATTATTTATTACTAATTCAAGTGACATTTATTTTTTTATTACTTACTGTAGAGAAGCCCGTATTCATGAATTCAGTATCCTCAAGTTTCAGTTATCACGGTTTACTGTCGCAGTAATACCTCTTAATTTTGCAAAAGTAGGAGTAACGTGAGTTCTTCAAAGGCTAAGAGAAAGCCCTCAATGCTTTCCCATCAAGTGAAAAAGTGATAATTTTCTGCTTACTGTGCATTAATTTATTAATTAACTTGATATTAGTTATGTATACGATTTTATATATACAGTGGACCCTCGACTAACGATATTATTTCATTTCAGATGTCTGTTCGGGGCCGTTACCGACCAAATTTGTTTCCCCATAAGGAATTATTGTGAAATGATAGTCCATTTCAGACCCAAAATTCATGTACAAAAGCACTTACAAAAATACACTTACATAACTGGTCGAGTTGGGAGCTGTCATTTTAGTTGAGGGTCCACTGTATTTGCTACTATTCACAGTTTCAATATCCATGACAGGTCTTGGAACGTATGCCCTGCAGTATGGGCTCCTGCTTTTATTAATATTCGACTTACGATATTTTCAACTTATGCCGAGGTTCATCACAAACATACCCCGTCCTTAGTCAAGAACAGTTATGTGCTGAAAGTTAAGATACCACCGTAAACACAGATCATTAACCCTTAAACTGTCCAAGCAGTTCTATTGTTCACATGCGTAGTGACTCCAATGTAGATCTAAGTTTTTTTACACATTTTTTCAATTATAATATATATATAAAAAAAAGTAGATAAAGTTTTTTACACATTTTCAAGTGTAAAAAAAAAAAAAAAAAGATTACTTTTTTTATTTTACTTTCAAATGTTGAAAACGTAGATCTACGTTTGGACAGTTTAAGGGTTAAGAACAATATAAGACAGTGTCATCACAGTAAGTGTGTGGTGGGGTGGGAGGTGCCATCATGGTGTGTGTAGGGACACGTAACCTGTCAGTGGGTGCTGAAGGCAGCAGGAGCAACCCGGAATGAGAGAGCCATGCTGGGGTGCTGACACAGTGGGTGTCATCAGAGGGGTCATGCTGATGATGCGTCATCAAAAAGTTATGGGTGCAGGGTTATGCCTCGACAGTGCTTGTTGGGTGCACCATTCCTAGGCAGTACTGGACGCCACGCTCATGGGGCTCGTTAAGGATCCTGCGGCACTGTTAATGGAGTTTATAACACAGTTAATTACACCCTAACACATTATGTTCACCCGTTAACTGGTCTAAACGTAAATCTGTTTTCACAGCCAGCACTCCAAATACCAGCGGGGTCCCTCGATAATCGTAAGGCTCGATAGTCGTAAATTTTCGATAAATCCTAAAATTTTCGTAGTTTGACTCGCGGAAATAATCATTGTCGATGGGACGTGTATCATGCTCTGAGCCGCCCCGGCCTCCCTTCCCAGCCAGAGTGTGGCACTGTTTACCAGTGAGCACAAGTCTATCACTTGCTATACGAAATATTTCATAATATTCCATGCATTTTAGTGCTTGGAACTACTAAATAAGCTACCATGGCTTCAAAGAAAGCTCCTAGTGCCAAACCTTTGTATCTAGAAGGTGAGAAATACGATTGAATTTAGAAATAACCATCATTGAGCAATATGAGTGGTGTTTATATGGCCATACTGGCCCAGTTGTACTGTGGTCCCTCAATAATCGACGGCCTGAAAGTGTCCCATTTCGGAAATTAGTCTGGTTTTTTCGTCAAATGTTGCGCCGGAAAATGGTCCGGTAACTCGCTAATTAGTCCTTCGTCTCACGGATGCGTACTCTCGGTTTGAGCCGACCACGAGCTGCCTCGGCCTTTTCTCAGCCAGTGATGCCATAGTTTACCAGTGGGAGCGACGGTTCCCCTCACATGCCCTAGCAAAATATTTTCATTATATTTCATTTTAGTGCTTTGCAAGTTATTTAAGTCTAAATAAGATACCATGGCTCCAAAGAAAGCTCCTAGTGCAAGCTTTGGTAAAGAAGGTGAAAATACGATTGAGTTTAAGAAAACATCAGTGAGCATTAATGTTAGTGGGAGTAGTTTGGGGCGAAATGGCCCAGGATGTATAAAAATCCTGTACAACCTATTTCTTCCATCATAGCATTGCACTGCTTATCCTCCAAATGTGGATGACCTAATTCTGATGGGAATTTGGGTTCATCACAGTAAAGTTCTTGCCCCCAAATACCACTCCTCTCCTCCAGCCCCATGGACCAGCAGGTTCATTGCAAACTTTAAAAAACTGCTAACACCAATAGGCAATGTTTGAAAGGTGCTTGAATGTGCCTCAGACACTCTCACTTGGACATACGGATTTTTGAAGAACATTTCAGTATTCTCCATTGCCATAAGCCTTATAGGTAGGGCTTGGGAAGAGAGTGACTCCAGGACTCTTGAACTCTGCTGGGAGAATAAATGTGGCCAGATGGTGTCACAAGAGGGATTTTGAAGGGTTTAGGGTTGACCCTGATGAGCCTATGTCAGTTGTTAATCCATGTGGTCACTGGGGGAGTTCCTTGGGGTTGGATGTGAGTTTTGAAGGATTTGGAAGAGTTGGTGGGAGGACCACAACGAGAAGCTGCAAGAGCCTTCAGTAGGAACAGCAACAGATCGCAACTCAGAATCTTCGCTGCAGAGGGAGGAGGAATGGGAAGAGAGATGGAGGAAGGTGCCTTCTTCTGAAATTATGGGGAGATTTTTGAAATGTGGGTTATGATAGAAAAGATTTATGGAGAAACATCACCAGAGAAGGATGTTGCAAGCCATCTAGGCAACTGTACAGTGACTATCTTGGCTCATTTTAGGGAAGTTTTAAGAGCGCCCCCCCAGTAACCCAGAGCCTCCTTGGACAGCTTTTTGCGTGACAGGACTCCAGTGACTCTCCAGGTGGTCCTAGTGGCATTAAGAAAACAGAGGAGAGAAATAATAACCAGAAAAGCAAATGGTACCGAGGAGTTGACGGATGGGATTCCCCTTCCAAACAGAAATTCATCAGTCTCCTTCTCCAGTCTTCATAAACAAAGAAGAATCGCCAATAAGGTAAGTGTTATTCTGTGATGTTTAATCTTCTCATGTGCACTGTATTGTTTATGTACTACATCTATATTTCTTGTAAAAAAATTTTTTGTTTTTCTTCTTCTAGGTGTCAGGAACGGATTAATTGAATTTACATTATTTTCTTATGGGATAATTTGATTTGTAAATCGTTCCATTTCGGATAATAGTCCCAATTCCAGGAAGGATTATTGACGATTATTGAAGGACCAACTGTATAATGAACCCCCATACAACCATAGTTTCATCTTGGCCAGAAAGGGAAATCAAGGAAGCTCTTGTTGCAAAGGGGGCAAATAATGCTGCAAAATGTGATCACCTGTACTCGAAGATGTTGAGAAGTTATTACTTGGTGTGGATAACGAGAAACCAATTAGTAGGAGATAGTCTTATGACGAAGATTATTTGTGAAAAAGGCTAGACAGTTGCACGACCCATCTGGTAAAGAAATTGCCTGCAAACGAGTACTGATATTGTGAATTTAAGGCCAGCAAAACGTTGGTTTGAGAGAGTTAAGAACCGTAGTGGCATACACGTGTGGTAGGCATGGTGAATGAGGTCTGCCAGTTGGACAAAAAAATGCGGCTGAAAAATATGTGCATGGTATTCAAGGATGTACATAGAGGCTGAAGGATCTGAAACCGAACAAGTGTTCAATTGTGACGGAAACAGCCTCTTTTGGAAGAAAATGCCAAGAGGACCTACATTACTCAGGAGGAAAAGGGACTGTCAGGACACAAGCCTATGAAAGACAGGATGAAGCTCAGGTTCTTTGCTAATGCTGTGGGTACTTCGAGTGAAGACCGTTACTAGTGTACCATCTGAAAATCCCAGTGTTTTCAGGGAAAAAACAATGATTATGAATGAGTAAATTGTGTGTTTTGGAAATCTAATAGTTAGGCATGGGTAACGAGCGAAATTTTCGTCGAGTGTTCAGTTGAAAGTGTTTGCCTAGTGGTGAAGAATTACCTCCTGGAAAATTAATTGGATATCAAGTGGCCTCCTAGTAATGGGACAATGCACCTGTCATCTCCAAACTTGGATTACGCTTAATTTTGGAGGAGTTTGGGTTCATCTCAGTAAGTTCTTGCTTTGGGGTGACCCCAAATCCCATACCTCTCCCCCAGCCCATGGTCCAGCAGGTCATTATAAACTTTAAAAAACTCTACACCAAAGCAATGTTTCAAAGGTGCTTTAATGTTTCCTCAGACATCACTTGACCCTAAGAGATTTTTGGAGAGAATAATACTTCAGGCATCCTCCATTGCATAAGCCTTATAGGTAAGGCTTGGGAGGAGTGAACTCTGCTTGGAGAAATTGTGGCCTGATTGTGTCACAAGAGGGATTTTGAAGGGTTTGGGGCTGTCTGATGAGCCTATGTCAGTTGTTAATCTATATGTGGCACTAGGGAAGTTCCAGGGGTTGATTTAAGTTGTGGAGGAGTGGAAGAGTTCTTAGAAGACCACAACGAAGAGCCTCACCACTTAGGAGCGCAAGACGCTTCAGCAGAAGGAGCAACAGTAGCCAGCTCAGAATCTTGTTGAGAGGAGGGGAAGAAGAGAGATGGAAGAAGCTGCCTTCTTCAGAAATTAGGAGATTTTTGAAATATGGGTAAAATGGAAAGATTTATGGAGAAACATCACCCTGAAGGCTGGTGCAAACCTTGTGGCAACAAGTACAGTGACAAAGTCTTCGCCATTTTAGGGAAGTGTTAAAGAGACGCCAGAAACAAGAGCTCTCTGGACAATTTTTTTTGCGAGACAGGACTTTCAGTGACTCTCAAGCGGTCTAGTCGGCATTAAGAAACAGAGAAGAGAAGTAACCCCAGAAAAGAAAAGACTTGGTACCTGAGGTAGTGTATGGGAGGGGATTCCTTCCAAAGTGTAAACTATGCAATCTGTCTCCTACTTAGTCTTCCATTCGCCTAAAGGCAAGTGTTATGCTGTTAATGTTTCATTAATATGTCCCATTGTATTGTTTATATACTACATTTATATTTCATGTAAATTTTTTTTTGTTTTTAGTATTTCTGGGTGTCAGGAACGGATTAATTGTATTTACATTATTTCTTGGGGAAAATTTATCCGAAAATCGTCTAAATATCGGATTAATAGTTAACAACTTCTAGAAACGGATTAATTACGTTAAACAAGGACACTGTTTATATATGTATGTGTGTGTGTGTGTGTGTGCAATATATATATATATATATATATATATATATATTTTTTTTTATTTATTATCACACGGGCCGATTCACACCAGGCAGGGTGGCCCGAGAAAAAAAAAAGAAAAAACTTTCACCATCATTCATCCATCATGTCTTGCCATAGGGTGTTTAACGCTACAGTTTTTAAACTGGCAACATTAACACCCCGCCTTCAGAGTGCAGGCAAAACTTGTTACTTCCCATCTCCAGGACTCAAGTCCGGCCTGCCGGTTTCCCTGAATCCCTTCATAAATGTATTACTTTGCTCACACTCCAACAGCTCGTCATAGTATTAAAACCCATTTGGTCTCCATGCACTCCTATCAAACACGCTCCGCATGCCTGCTGGAAGTCCAGCACTCGCACACAAAAACCTCCTTTACCCCCTCCCGCCAACCCTCTAGGCCGACCCCTACCCCGCCTTCCTTCCAACTACGCTGAATACACTCTTGAAGTCATTCTGTTTTCGCTCCATTCTCTTAAATGTCCGAACCACATTACATACATAAATCATTACAATATTACATGGCACACACACACCTTACCATCCGACTTATGACGAGTTCGGTGCGTAGTAGAAATGGGACGGGGGGGGCAAAAAAATATAGGGGGGGGTTTCAAAAAATACAAAAAAACAACTTTATACTGCCTGATTATCAAGATCGCATTTTTGTAATGACTTATTTTGTTCATTTTGGTATTTCATGTTTTACTTTACTTATTATTCTGTTAGAAACTATATTTTATACTGTAAGGTTTAGGATAAACACTGTGTACACCAACAAATAGTTGTTTATTTCCAAGTAATTTGGCATAACAAACACAGTGGTGTGCATCAGCTGGCCAGCCCACTGCCACATGCACGGTCCGTAAAAAAAAAAGAGTGTTGTAAGTCAAGCAGGTCGTAATTCGGATGGTGGTGTGTGTAGGAGAGAGATTTTGGGAAATGTCGAGTGATACCATGAGGGATGTTTTGACCCAATGTGAGAGTACTTGTGGTGGGGATTTCAATGATTAAGTGCGGTAAAAATGTTGTGGAGGAGTAGTAGGTAAATTTGGGGGTGCCAGGGGTAAATTATAAATGGGGGAGCCTTTAATTGAGCCTTGTAGTAGAAAGAGATTTGGTAATAATACATATTTTATGAAAAAGAGGATAAATAAATATACAAGGTATGATGTAGCACGTAATTAAAGTTGTTCGCGCCTTTAAATTATGTATTGGTGGATAAAAGATTTGATGGGTAGGCTCCAGGATGTACATGTTTATGGGGGCAACTGGTATTAGGATCATTGTTAAGTTGTAGCTACAGTAGTGATAAGAGGTTGATGGTGGAGACATGAGGAAGGTGTGCAACAAGTTGAGGGAATAGGTTTGGGAAAAAAAGTGTTTTAACTAAGAGAGGGGAAGGTTCGGGTTGAGATAAAAATGCGATTATAGTGGGGGGGTTGAGAGGGTTGGATGAGTTTTTAAATGCAGAATTAGAATGTGGGAGAAGTTTGTGGTTATAGGAGAGTGGGGCAGAAGGAAAGAGGAGTGATTGGTGGACCTGCTGCAGACACCGGGTGTGATAAAAGAGGAATAAAAGTTTAGCTTTGAGAGGTTATTACAAAGCAGAAGTGTTACAAGAAAGAGAGAATATGGAGAGTAAGAAAAGGTGAAGAGGTGGTGAGAGAGTGCAAAAGGAGAGCACTGACGATGGAAGTGGGTGAGGCACTGTCAAGAAATTTTATTGATGAAATAAGAAAAAATTTTGGGAGCGATTTAAACAAGTTAAGAATGCCTAGGGAATTATGGATTTGTCAATTTAATACAGAGTAGGGGGTGTTAGTAGATGGAGAGAGGAGGAATTAGGTAGATGGCTAGAATTTTTAAGGAACTTTTTAAATGTTTAGGAAGAAAGGGTAGGCGATAATTTTGTACTGGCAGTGATGTATACCATCTTTTAGGGTGAGAGAGGCGATTGTAGTGTGGTTTAGTACGTGAGGCTTACGTAGAATGAAAGGGGGTTAAGGTAAAGCAGCTGGAAACTCATGGATATTGACAGAAATGTTAAAAGCAGGGGGGGATATAGTGTTGGAGTGGTTGGTACTTTTGTTTAATAAATGCATGAAAGAGGAGAAGGTACCTAGGATGGTGGAGAACAATGTTACTGTCCCTTTATATAATGGAAGGGGACAAAAGAGAATTGTAAAAATTATAGAGGAATAAGTTTATTGTGTATACCAGGAAAAGTGTATGGTAGGTTTTATTACTGAAAGAATTAGAGGTTAAGACAAATGAAGGATTGTGGAAGAGCTAAGGAGGTTTCAGAGTGGTAGGGGGTGTGTATGATCAAGTGTTTAGTATTGAAGACATCAATATGTGAACAGCATTAGATAAAGGAAGGGAAGTTTTTATTGCGTTTACGGATTTAGAAAGGCATAATGATAGTGGATAGGGAGCAATGTGGAGATGTTGCAAAGAATATGGATTTGGTGGATAAGTTACTAAATGCTGTAAAGAGTTTTTATGAGGAATAGTGAGGCTCAGGTTTAGGGTGTGTAGAAGAGAGGAGGATATTCCCAGTAAAAAGTAGAGTCTTAGACAGGGATGTGTAATGTCCCATGTTGTTTATATTTTTATAGATGGGGTTTGTAAAAGAAGTAATGCGTAGGGTGTTCGGAGAGGGGTTGGGAATTAAATATGGGGAATCAAATACAAAATGGGAATTGACACAGTACTTTTTTCTGATGATACTGTGCTTATGGTAAGATTCTAAGAATAATTGAAAGGTAGTGCATGAGTTTGTTGTGAGTGTGTTGTAAAGGTTAGAAAGTTGAAAGAGAACATAGAAAAAGTGTAAGGTGATGAGGATCAAATGATTTTAGGTGGGTAAAGGAGTTTTGTGTGGCAAGGTGGCTGGACTTTCAACGGGCATCAGATGAGCGTGTTTGATAGAGTTAAGGAGAACAATTGGTTTTTAATCTTGATGTGCTGTTGGAGTGCGAAGCAAAGATAACATTTATGAAGGACTCAGGGAAACCCGCTGGACTGATCTTGAGTCCTGGTGATGGAAGTACAGTGCCTGCACTCTGAAGGAGGGGGGTGTTAATGTTGCAGTTTAAAAACTGTAGTGTTATAAAGCACCCTTCTGGCAAGACAGTGATGGAGTGAATTGATGGTGAAAGTTTTCTTTTTGGGCACCCTTCCTTGGTGGGAATCAGCCAGTGTGTTAATAAAAAAAAAAAATGTACATGTGTATATAAATCTTTCAAAAACCGGCCATATCCTCGAGGTGGGGAGGCCCCAAAAAGAAAAACTTTCACCATCATACACACACACACACACATATATATATAATATATATATTTATATATATAAACTATATAATATACAGGAAGGCCCCACTTATATGCTGGTTAGGATTCCAGGCTACCGCCGTTTTTTTAAAGCGGAGGAAACCGCCGTAAAGTGGAACACCTTTTTTTCCACTTACAAATGCATACAAACACTAGATAACTAGTTTACACTAACATTATTTAGGTTAGCAATAGAACCAGACATCAAAAAACAATAAAAAGTACAATACACACATAGTGCACTCATTACTTACCTTTAAAATATTTTTATAATAATCTAGGGTGAGACAAGTTGTATTTATTGAAGAAATCAGTGTGGTATGTATGGTAGTCAGCCAGGCTACCATACCAGGACACCTACCCACACATACAATTCTATGGTATTTAAGCATCCAGAGCGATAAAATGTATATATACAGTTCACTCATTACTTATACCTTAAAATATAGGGTGAGTGAGTAGTATTTTTTGTAAAAATCAAGTGTGGTAGGTATGGTAGTCAGCGGCGGCTACTTACCAGGCCAACCCACCCCACACATATTATTCCATGATATTAAGGCATCCACAGAGCGATAAAATGTATATACAGTTCACTCATTACTTACCTTAAAATATTTGAGTTTAATGTAAGGTCAGGAGTAAGTAATGACATAAAATGAATAATTGGAGAGAGAAAGAATGAGTGAATGAGAGAGGACAGGCGCAGAGTTATGTAAACAAAGCAGCGAAGTGTAAGTTTTGTAACGAAGTGTACACGTCTGGTTTGTGATACAAGTTACATTGGACAGATTGTCTTACATGATACAGTAGAATAAATAAAGAGAACACTCCCATTCTCATGTAACATCATTTTGAGAAGAAATGATGCTCTGAGTGAAGGCAATGGAAATAAGTCACTCTGACTTTTTTGGGTGTTATCCCTAGGTTCTCTACACATATGTTGTTATGATGATAATTTATGTAACTGTATTTGTGTATACCTGATAAACTTACTTACATACATACGAAAGGAATAATTTTCTACAGTTACCCCAGTAACACTTTTTCTCTTAAGTTAGAATAGAGAAAAAGAAAATGTTATTCTTGGCATCACTTGTACAAGTTATTGGTACGACATCTCATATTTGTTTATTTTATCTATTGTGGGGGTATTATCATCTTTTTATGTTATGTATCGTGTTTATTATATAATTTTGAAAAAAATATCATGGATGGATTAATGAAAATGTGTATATTAACGTAATATACAACATTTAACCCTTTCAGGGTCCAAGGCCCAAATCTGGAGTCACGCACCAGTGATCCCCAGAATTTAAAAAAAAAATTAGTTATTTTTTTATGAAATCGTAGAGAATCTTTTTTGTGAAGGTAATAAAACAAAAAAGTAAGACATTTTGGTGGAAAATTGACGAAATCATGCTCTCGCGAATTTTGATGTGTCAGCGATATTTACGAATCGGCGATTTTGCCGACTTGACTCCATTTTTAGGCAATTACATTATTCCATTCAACCAAATTCTTAGCTATTTCACTGTATTACTTCTATTCTATCGATTGAGCACAAGAAATGGGCCAAGATCAACTGTTTCAACTACCAAAATAATAAGTGATCGGAAATTTGTTAATTTGGCCAATTTAACACAAAGTTCAAAATATTCCAATTTCAAAATAGGTCCAGAAGGAACAATGTAGCATTCTATATGGCCACTAAGAACTAAACAATTTTCCTCTGTTCATAGTTAGGGTTTGAGGCTTTACAATAAATTTCCATTTTATTTTTTATTCACATAATGAATTTTTTATTCACACCCAAAAATAGATGATTTACTGTTATGCAATACTGTAATATTGTATAAATATCATCACCATTTTTTGATGTATATAGAACACCACCAGCTGGACGGTGTATTAGACGTGGTGAGTGTCGCTGATTACTCTTGATTTCCGGCAAAAAATTATCATTTCCGCTACTTTGAGCTCAGTTTCAAGTCATTTCAATGCTAAAACCAATCAAAATCATCTCTATTTCGTAATATGTCTTCCATTCTATCAAATGAGACCAAGAAATCGCAAATACAACTATAAAAACATACGAAAAAAAAAACACTGCAAAGTGCTGTTTTAATCGAAAAATCATGATTTCATTTTTTTCTTCATTATAAACAGTGTGCGCTGGATCTGTTTTATGTGGTGCACACTACAACATAGATGTTTCTCTCATAATCTAGGCCCAAAATGTACCACTCAAGTTTATCAGAGTGAGATGAGCTCATGGCGATAGATCTCGGTTTGGACCCTGAACGTTATAAAGCCGAGATCTATGGGACGACCCTAAAGGGTTAATAAGACTCGGTGATTATTATTTATAATTGCTTTCTATATGGGGTCAGTTGTGCAAGCGTTGCTACACATCTCAACATTTATGTTTATGTATTCTATTGTGGGGTTGTATTTAACATCTTTTTATGTTATGTATCATGTTTATTATATATTTTAATTTTGAAAAAAAATATCTTGATGGAGTAATTGAAACTGTGTATTTAACGTAATATTCGTACATTTAAATGACGGATGATTATTTTTATCATTACAACATGACGTCTGGTGACATAAGACACTCTTTACTGATTTAATGTGACCTGCATGCCAGCACAGTATGTAGTTTTATTAAAGTACAGGTATTAATAAGTTATTATCAGAGTATATATAAAATATGAAAATATAATTTTAAAAACAGTTTGAAATTTATGTGTTTCCAGACAAAATGGCGGCGAGACTTAGTGCTTACTGAAGCTCTCGCAAGAGTGTAAACAAACTAGGGGGGCGCGGTGACCGTATTAGTAAGTCAGGTGGGGGAGCCGTTTTATAAGCGAGTTTTAGTCATAATTTGTAATGACACGTATTAGCGGAATGCCGGTAAGTGAAAGCCGTAAAGCAGGGCCTTCCTGTATTTTAAATATATATATATATATTTTTTTTCAACAAGTTGGTGTCTCCCACAGAGGCAGGTAGGGTATTATACAGTGGACCCCGGATAACGATATTTTTCCTCCAGACGTATGTTTCTGGTGCCAGTTACTGACCGAATTTGTTCCCTTTAAGGAATATTGTGAAGTAGATTAGTCATTCAGACCCCAAACATATCGATACAAACGCACTTACATAAATACTTTAATAATTGGTCGCATTTCAGAGGTGATCGTTATGCGGGGGTCCACTGTGGTGTGTATATATTATATATATATATTATATATAAATATATATCATATTATTTATATATTTAATTATATAATATATTTATATAGAATATTTATTTTATATATATAATATTTTTTTTTTTTTTCTTTCAACAAGTCGGCCGATTCCACCAAGGCAGGGGTGGCCCGAAAAAGAAAACTTTCAACCATCATTCACTCATCACTGTCTTGCCAGATGGGTGCTTACACTCAGTTTTTAAAACTGCCATACATTAACACCCCTCCTTCAGAGTGCGGCACTGTACTTTTTCCCATCTCAGACTCAAGTACGGCCTGCCGTGTTTCCTGAACCCCTTCATTAAATGTTACTTTGCTCTCACTCCAACAGTACGTCAAGTATTAAAAACATTTGTCTCCATTCACTCTATCAAACACGCTCATGCATTGCCTGCTGGAAGTCCAAGCCCCCTCGCACACAAAACCTCTTTACCCCCTCTCTCCAAACTTTCTAGGCGACCCTACCCCGCTTTCCTTCCACTACAGACTGATTACACTCTTGAAAGTCATTCTGTTTCGCTCCATTCTCTCTACATGTCCGATACCACCTCAAAACCCTTCCTCAGCCCTCTGGACAACAGTTTTGTAATCCCGCACCTCTCCTAACTTCCAAATACGAATTCTCTGCAATTTATTCACACCACACATTGCCCTCAGACATGAAAAAAACATCTCCACTGCTCCAGCCTTTCCTCGCTGCAAACATTCATCACCCATGCTTCGACCCATATAAGAGCGTTGGTAACTTTACTCTCATACATTCCCCTCTTTGCCTCCAAGGACAATGTTCTTTGTATCCACAGACTCCTAAGTGCACCACTCGACTCTTTTCACCTCATCAATTCTATTGATTCACCTCATTTCTTTCATAGGACCCATCGCTGACAGTCCACTCCAAATATCTGAATACATTCACCTCCTCCATACTCTTCTCCCTCCAATATGATATTCAATCTTTCATAACCTAATCTTTTTTGTTATCCTCATAACCTACTCTTTCCTGTAATTCACCTTTAATTTTCTTCTTTTGACCACCCTACCTAATTCATCACCAATTCTCTGCAACTTCTCTCGCAGAATCTCCAAGAGCTGTGTATCAGCAAAGAGCAGCTGTGACAACTCCAATTTGTGTGTTGATGCTTTATCGATTTTAACCCCCTCGCCCTCTATCTCTCTTGCCTAGACCCTCGCAATTTCTTCTCTTACAACCCCATCTATAAATATATTATCCCTTTGAGTTTCAGGGCCCTCTCTGAAACGCATGTCATTCTATGTCGCCAATTATGCCGGAAAATAAAAAAAATTATTTTTTCTTATGGATAATGTAGGAATATTTTTACTAGTGTTTTAAGCTAAAAAAAATTTTGCATCAGTACTTACCGCAGATATAGGCGGCAAAGGTTTGCAGAAATTGACTGTGCGTACGGCAACAGCGGCGTCTGCCGCCCACCGGTATTCTTTTATTTACTCTAATTCAAAGGTGATTTCTTGCATTTTTCAATTATTTTTCTTTTTCTGGGTAACTTGTATGTGGCCTGTGAGACCAATGTAAGGGCATTGTTCAAAAATACACTCATTATTTACAGCACAATACAGAACAAACTTTATCACTATTAGTTTGTTTAACACTTTGTTTACACAAACAAACAATTAAAAAAACAACGTTTAGTACTATTGTTCCATAATATATATAGATATGTACAGTCACTAAACACGTTCCTAGGAACTGCTGCAGCTTGTGGAACTCTTTGAAACTTGGGGTATTGCAGAAGGGGCCACTTCACACTCCTTCACACATTAAACGAGTGTCTCTGCGTGTTTGTGGCGTTTTGTGGTTGTGCATACATACATAACCACCTCTTTGAGCATTTTTTTTGGGCCAGTAGTAGGTCGAGGCAGTTGTATGGGGTTAGTGATCACCAGGCTCATTCGAGATGAGTCTGTGGGGCTGGCTATTGCAGGAGGTTGCTCCTTAGTACTTTGCAATTATTTGTCTGATTACTGACAGGCAAAATTACCATATTTTGGTGTTTTGTTTGTTTCAACTTGTATATGTTATAAGCATTTAGCCATTGTGATATCAACAGATGGGAAAAAAATTTGATATACACTTATAACTTTGCGTACACAAGGTCTGCAAACCCAATCTGCATGTCACATTTGTCCACTAAGCGCATATTGAGGTTGTAGTCCATGACAGCTGCAGGCTTTAGTTGGGTTCATTGGTCTCTCTGTGTCCTATGCCACTGGGTACCATTTCGTTTGTGTGAACTGATGTCAAACAATGTGACATCACGTTTGTCATGCCACCGAAATGCATGATGCATTGGCAGCAAAAGGCTTGCCCTCACTCTGCGAGTGCAGCGTCGACCTTGGCATATGTTTGCGATTACCACGCACTGTGCCACACACGTCTGTCAAGTTCACTCGCAAGAAATCACATGTGTTAAGGGGCTTGTGCTACCAGTTGATCAATTAAATAACATATGCCCCTTACCAAGAATATGGTTCCATCATTGTTCGAACCACTCACCAGAGATACCCAATAAATTCATGTAATCTCTCAAAGTATTACTGCCAGTGTACACAATAATATCTAAAACAAGACCACTTCTGCAAAATCACACAGTACATAATAGCTTTATAACAATGCGTTTCCTCTTGCTTGGTATATATTGCTTGAATGAGGTCCTTCCTTTGAATAAAAATCAGGACTCATCAATAACAAGCTTCCTGAAGGAGAATAAATACAGGCAGCACTTTTGTTTCAGGTACATTAAACACATTCTTATCTTATATAACCTGTCGCTTCTGTCAGGCTGGTTTTGTCTGAAAATGTAACATACGCAACAGTATCAGGAAACGATTGACACCTATAATGTCACTAAACCTGGAGTGCAATCAGGCGATCTGTTTGTCCAGTATGTGGTGGGACAGTGTTGCTTATACACATGTGGCATAAGCATTATTGTGGCAAAAAACAGGTACATCTCTTGCCACTGTTTGTCGCCTTCCACTTGTGTAGCCTGTGGATTTTGGTGGGAGAATTGTATTTGCATGGTGTATAAAAAAAAAAAAAAAACTCACGTATGTGTTGGTTTCCCTGGACAATGATGTCCATCAGAGGGTTTCATCGAAGAATAACTCAAAGCAGTCCGTTTCACTGGCATTGTTCCCAAGTGGACAAGTTGGCTTTATTCCCTTTGGGTTTCATCAAAGTCATGTGGACTGGGAACAAACTCGTCACTGTCCTGCCAATCCCAGATGCGGTCTGCTGGTGGGGTCTGGATATTGTACCGTGGTTGGGGCTGTGGTTGTGGCTGTGCTGGTGTGGTGTGCAGGTTGTGGGCAGTGTGGGGTAGGGTTGAGGCTAGTTGTTCTGCTGAGTCGCGCGTATGGCTAGTAGCGTGGCCGAGGTGATGGTGCACATGGGCCGTGCAACCCTCACTATCCCTAACCCCACCACTGTCCTCCTCCCTCACTGTAACCTTCATACCCATCCGTTCAATATCGTCATCTTCACTATCAGGTCCGTGGTGTGGGCCACGGGATGTGCTCCCTGAGTTACTTTTTCCTTCCCCTTGGAAACAACATATGAAACACGACCAGACCGCATGCTACGGTCGTACATACTGGCGTTCACTGGGGAATATTCACTCTCTCTGTCACTAGAACTGCTTTCAATGACCTTGAAATCACTATCACTATCACTTTCTGCTATATCAGGTGTGGTTGTACCGACCAAATAGTTTCCTCTTTCGATCCTGGTTACAGGCGACGTGAACAAGCCAGGCACAGCACCCAGAGGTCTTTTTTTTTTTCTTTTTCTTTCTTTTTCCCTTTTTTTTCCGAAGTTGTGGGTCATCTGGGGTTTTCGTCATATGTACGTTATCCTGGGCACTTTTTTTCGGTAACATCACTGAAAAACCTGAATTTCACTGTCACTGGAAACTTTCATCGCTGTTAGAGCTAATCCACTTGGGAACAAAAGACCTCCAATCCGCCGAGGGGGGGGGGGGGGGAGTGAGGAATTCTTACCGAGGAAGCATGGTGAAAATGGGAACTGACAAACATGGCGTTCCCACAATGCAACGCTAGGTCCCAGATTTTTTTCACAGGGTGCACACCGACCACTGAGACCCATTTCTCCCGTGTAGGCCTATCAGGCCTTTGGCGCTCGATTTGAAGCGCTAGATTTGTGCGTATAAATAGTCAGAAACAGTCAAGGGTTAAACAACCACCGGTGAGGTTGACATCACACATCCTTGTCTAATATGTACAGTAGTGAATATTACCATGTATAATACGAATATCACCATGTACAGTACTGATTATCCATTATGTACAGTATGAATATTCCATGTATAATACTGAATATCACCTGTACAGTAGCTGAATATTACCATGATACAGTACTGTAACATTTACTGATAGGATAAAAATTGTATTTATTTATTTATTTTCACTACTTGAATTTAGCTTTTACAGTAATTATTTATTACTAATTCAAGTGACATTTATTTTTTTATTACTTACTGTAGAGAAGCCCGTATTCATGAATTCAGTATCCTCAAGTTTCAGTTATCACGGTTTACTGTCGCAGTAATACCTCTTAATTTTGCAAAAGTAGGAGTAACGTGAGTTCTTCAAAGGCTAAGAGAAAGCCCTCAATGCTTTCCCATCAAGTGAAAAAGTGATAATTTTCTGCTTACTGTGCATTAATTTATTAATTAACTTGATATTAGTTATGTATACGATTTTATATATACAGTGGACCCTCGACTAACGATATTATTTCATTTCAGATGTCTGTTCGGGGCCGTTACCGACCAAATTTGTTTCCCCATAAGGAATTATTGTGAAATGATAGTCCATTTCAGACCCAAAATTCATGTACAAAAGCACTTACAAAAATACACTTACATAACTGGTCGAGTTGGGAGCTGTCATTTTAGTTGAGGGTCCACTGTATTTGCTACTATTCACAGTTTCAATATCCATGACAGGTCTTGGAACGTATGCCCTGCAGTATGGGCTCCTGCTTTTATTAATATTCGACTTACGATATTTTCAACTTATGCCGAGGTTCATCACAAACATACCCCGTCCTTAGTCAAGAACAGTTATGTGCTGAAAGTTAAGATACCACCGTAAACACAGATCATTAACCCTTAAACTGTCCAAGCAGTTCTATTGTTCACATGCGTAGTGACTCCAATGTAGATCTAAGTTTTTTTACACATTTTTTCAATTATAATATATATATAAAAAAAAGTAGATAAAGTTTTTTACACATTTTCAAGTGTAAAAAAAAAAAAAAAAAGATTACTTTTTTTATTTTACTTTCAAATGTTGAAAACGTAGATCTACGTTTGGACAGTTTAAGGGTTAAGAACAATATAAGACAGTGTCATCACAGTAAGTGTGTGGTGGGGTGGGAGGTGCCATCATGGTGTGTGTAGGGACACGTAACCTGTCAGTGGGTGCTGAAGGCAGCAGGAGCAACCCGGAATGAGAGAGCCATGCTGGGGTGCTGACACAGTGGGTGTCATCAGAGGGGTCATGCTGATGATGCGTCATCAAAAAGTTATGGGTGCAGGGTTATGCCTCGACAGTGCTTGTTGGGTGCACCATTCCTAGGCAGTACTGGACGCCACGCTCATGGGGCTCGTTAAGGATCCTGCGGCACTGTTAATGGAGTTTATAACACAGTTAATTACACCCTAACACATTATGTTCACCCGTTAACTGGTCTAAACGTAAATCTGTTTTCACAGCCAGCACTCCAAATACCAGCGGGGTCCCTACTTGTTTTGAAATTATTTTAAAAATTCGAATATTTTGAAATTTGTGTTAAATTGGCCAAATTACCAATTTCCGATCACTTTATTTTTGGCGATTTCTTGTGCTCAATCGATAGAATAGAAGTAATACTAGTGAAATAGCTAAGAATTTGGTCGACTGGAATAATGCAATTGGCCTAAAATGGGAGTCAAAGTCGGCAAAATCGCCGATTCGTAAATATCGCTGACACACCAAAATTCACAAGAGCATAATTTCGTAAATTTTCCATCAAATTTCGTACTTTTTGTTTTATTACCTTCAGAAAAAGATTCTCTACCATTTCATAAGAAAAAATAAAAATTTGTTTTGAAAATTGTTGGACCCTGGTGCACACTTTGAAATTTAGCCTCTGGACCCTGAAAGGTTAATGAAGTTGAAACTTTCAGTCATCATCATCTTAATTTCTTCCTTTTAACTCTTAAACTGTCCAAATGTAGATCTACGTTTGCTCGCGTAGCGCTGCAAACGTAGATCAACGTTTTCTTTTTCATTCCTTCAAATTTGGCACAATAGGCTTGAGTCACCTAGACATGAAAGAATGGGTCTGTGCACTCAGTGTGCACACTATTAAAAAAATTTGGGGGCACTTAGTACCAGGTCAATTGAGCACAAGCTACAGCTAATAGCATGGCAAGCACCAGGGATTCACTGATGCCATGTCACATTAACACTCCCATTTTAACCCCTTGACTGTCGCAACCCCAAATCCTGAGGTGTCTCCTGGTGTCGCAAAATCCCCCCCCCCCAAAAAAAAAAAAAAATCCTTATGAAATGACAGAGAATCTTTTCCCGATTGTAATGACACCAAAAGAACGAAATTTGATGGAAAACTGACGAAATTACGCTCTTGCGAATTTAGCGACCTCAGCGATATTTACGAATCAGCGATTTCGCCCAATTTGAGCCCTATTTTTGGCTAATTCCATTGTTCCAGTCAACCAAACTCATAGCTATTTCTTTAGAACTCCATTTTTTTATCAATTGAGTACAAGAAACTGCCCATTTACCGATTTCAACTACCTAATAACATGGTCAGAAATTTGCAATTTGGCCAATTTCACGAAAATTAAAAAATATGACAATTTCAAAATAGAGTTCAGAATGAGCAGTGCAGACATTCCTGGCTCTAAAATAACATTTTCTTTGTTCATCAGTCACATCTCCAGACCCCTCTGATATTACTCTTACACAAATAACCCGCACATAAAAGAGAGAAGCTTACGACGACGTTTCGGTCCGACTTGGACCATTTACAAAGTCACACTAACCAGAAATGGAGCAGGACGGCTATATATAGGCAGGAAGAGGTGGTGGTGGTAGTAGTAGTAGTAGTAGTACAAGAATGGTATATAATATCGTTCCAGTCACGGTATTGTGCCTTTTTTTGTTATTGATATTACTCTTGCTTTCTATTTTGAAATTTTATTCAAACAAAAAATAGAAGATTTGCTGTTATGCAGACTACTGCAAAATTGTAATAATTGTATAAATAATGTCAACTCACTCATGACTGCATACTAGAATGGCTACTTGGACATTTATTGGAAAATGACATCATTTGTTTACTTTTGAACATCGGCAAAAATCAAGCTTTTCCCCTAATTTGAGCTCCATTTCAAGGTTCTTTTCATAGTAAAACCAATCAAAATCACCTCTATTTCTATAATATGTTTTCCATTCTATCAAATGAGACCAAGAAAACAAGAATACAACCATAAATAATATACGAAAATAGACCACAAAGTTGGCATTTTAATTAACCCTTTCTGGGTCCACAGGCCCTCTCAGACTTGTTCTCAGGGTCCCCCAAATTTAAAAAAAAAAAAAAAAATTTTTTTCTTATGAAAAGATAGAGAATCTTTTCTCGATCATAACGACACCAAAAGTAGGAAATTTGTT
>NC_069471.1:6770670-6798708 GCF_026875155.1 Cherax quadricarinatus | reverse complement strand
TTTTATTTTTTCTTAGAAATGGTGGGAGAATCTTTTTCTGAAGGTAATAAAACAAAAAGTACGAAATTTGATGGAAAATTGACGAAATTATGCTCTTGTGAATTTTGATGTGTCAGCGATATTTACGAATCAGCGATTTTGCCGACTTTGACTCCCATTTTAGGCCAATTACATTATTCCAGTCGACCAAATTCTTAGCTATTTCACTAGTATTACTTCTATTCTATCGATTGAGCACAAGAAATCGCCAAAAATAAAGTGATCGGAAATAAAGTGATCGGAAATTGGTAATTTGGCCAATTTAACAAAAATTTCAAAATATTCGAATTTCAAAATAATTTCAAAACAATGTAGGTTTTCCTGGTACTAAACTAACATTTCCTCTGTTCATTAGTCATGTTTTGAGGTTTAGAAATGAATTCAATTTTGATTTTTTATTCACATAATGAATTTTTATTCAAACCAAAAAATAGAAGATTTACTGTTATGCAATATTGTAATAATTGTATAAATATCATCACCACATTTGTGAATGTATATCAGACCCACCAGCTGACGTGTATTAGACATGTGAGGTCGTTTGTTTACTCTTGAACATCAGCAAAAATTTAACATTTCCGCTACTTTGAGCTCAGTTTCAAGCCATTTCCAGTGCTAAAACCAATCAAAATCATCTCTATTTCTGTAATATGCCTTCCATTCTATCAAATGAGACCAAGAAATCACAAATACAGCTATAAAAAACATACGAAAAAACACCGCTGTTTTAATAAAAAATCACAGTCTCAGTTTTTTTCTATCACTATACATTGTGTGCTGCAGGATTTGTTTTATGTGGTGCACACATACCACATAGATGTATTCTCTCATATCTAGGCCCAAATTTACCACTCACAGCTTATCAGAGTGAGCTGAGCTCATGGCGTAGATCTACGGTTTGGACCCTGAAAGTAAAGCCGTAGATCTACAGCATGGACCCTGAAAGGGTTAATGTTTGTGCATAATGTAAGGGAAAAGGAATAAGCCATGTGAAGTGTCCTTCCCTTAACCTCATACCACCAATCCCCCCCCCCACCCAGTGAGAAGGGTCCCCTCCCACTCTCACCCCTACCCTCTTTCCATGGAACCCCACCTCCCAGCACCTACAACCCCAGCACACTACCCAAAACAACTCACCACAAAAAACTGCTCAGGATAAGATAAATGGAAGTAAACATGGCCAGAAATAGGGTCTGTTGAATATGTGAAAAAATTTGGGGGAGAAATATTAGGGGCATTGATTGTGAAATATGTGGTAAAATATCCCATATATCATGTACAAAGCTTAATAATTCAACCATGAGAAATGACCTAAAACAAGAAAGATGCTTCTTTATTTGCCCCAGAGATGGAAAGCTGGTCAGGCATAAGAGAAGTACATACTGAGAAGTGAAAACCTAGAAGGTGTAAGAAAATTCCTCAGGAGCTTGAGAGTGGAAAACAAAGGGTAAGGAACAGGAAAAGGAAGAAAGCAAAAATGAAGGTAAAGGCCAAGGAATTGAAATAAGAGTGGAGATCATCATTCAGAGCAAGGCAGAAAAGAACAAAACATGGTTGTATAACACAGAGAAAGGGGAAATGGAGGACGAGGGAAAACTAGAGCAGGAGCAAACAAAAATGAAAAAGGGAAGAAATACACCTAAATGAAAGAAATATGAGAATTCAGGTTGGTGGCAGAATGTGGGAAAGTCTCAAAATCAGTAAATATAAGCAGTCAGAACATTTGCAGAAACTATGCAAAGATATGTGCCTATATGGGAGAGCTTGCTGGAATAAACATAACAGAAAATGTGCAAACATGCTGAGAAAAGGAAAGTGTCACTTTTACAAAGAGTGCAACAGGTACTTCCACCCAGTGATGTACAAGCTTCAACACAGTTCAGAGAATGTTATGTACCTGAATGCCCAGACCATCAGTAAAAGAATGGGGCACCAACAGAGAAAGCAGAGAAAGTGAAAATGAAACAACAGAATGACTGGACCAAAAAGGAGGAAAAAAAAAAGAGAAATGTACAGGATGGGCAAGATGGGAAGCACATGGGACATACCAAAGCAGGCACCAGGCCCTTCAGGGCCGATAAACAATCAAATGCAAAGTCAGTATGGAGAATACAGGGGTATTGTACACCAGGTGCATTACCAGGTAGTACATCCCAGTGGTTACTAATGAAATACCACATAGGAAAACAATCATCTCAAAGGTAATTCTGTTCTTATTGGAATTTTTTCAGAGTTTGAAATCACAATAAAATCAAAGTTAGTTATATCAGTGGGTCCGATCAGAAGCAAATCCAGTTTGGTGCATTACAGAACACACATCACAAGGGATGTTTTGGGATGGGAGAGATTATAAGATAGAAAACTTTACAAGTATAGATGTGATAGAATAATAGGTCGCAGTAGGAGTCCGACTCTACGTAAAAGATACTTATGTTGCGCAGAAATGCTGAATTCAATGATGATATACAGTGGTCTCGTTTTGTAATTAATCCGTTCCTGGAGGAGCTACTATAAACGGAGATTTCGATTTGCGAATCAATTTTACCATAAGAAATAATGTAAAATACAATTAATCCGTTCCTGACACCCAGAAAAGTAATTTAATAACAAAAATTTTTTTTTACATGAAATATAGATGTAGCACATAAACAATACAATTGGACATGCTGAATGAAACATTAACAGCATATACACTGATCCTTTATGTGAGATCTTTAGGTTTAGGAGACTGGAGGAGGCAGAGTGGTTTGTTTCTAGTTAGAAGGGGAAATCCCCTTCCAGCAACACCTCAGGTACCAAGTGCTTTCTGGGGTTACACCCTCTCTTCTCTGTTTCTTAATGCCACTGGGACCACCTTGAGAGTTACTGGAGGTCCTGTCTCACCAAAATAACTGTCCAGAGAGCTCTGTTTCTGGCATCTCTTTACATTCCCTAAAATGGCCCAAGACTTTGTCACTGTACATGTTGCAACATGGCTTTGCAACAACCTTGTTGGGTGATGTTTCTCCATAAATCTTTCCATCTTAACCCCATTGCAAAAATCTTACTTAATTTATGAAGAAGGCACCTTCTTCCCATCTCTCTTCCTCCTCCTCTGCACAAGATTTCTGAGCTGCGATCTGTTGCTCTTCTGTGAGCTTTGCAGCTTCTCAGTGGTGAGTTCTTCGTTGTGGTCTTCCACCAATTCTTCCAATCCTCCTAACTCACAATCCAACCCCCCCCACCCCCCCTATGGAATCCCAGTGCCACATTCATTTTACATACAGGACATAGGTCATCAGGGCAGTCCCTAACCTTCAAAAATCTTTGTCGACACAATCTGGCACAATTTTCTCCATGGCAGAGTTCAAAGTCCTGGTAGTCACTCACTCCCAAGCATACCTATAAGGGTTATGCCCCCAATGGAGGTTGCTGAAGTTGTTCTCTCCAAAATTTCCCTTAGGGTCAAGTGAGTGTCTGTGGTCACAGTCAAGCACTGTGAAACTTTGCTTTTGTGTAGAGTTTTTTTAAGTTGCAATGAGCTGGTCCATGGTGGAGGAGAGGAGTGGTATTCGGGGCAAGAAATTTACTGTGATGAACCCAAACTCCTCGAAAATTAGGTCTATCAGTTCTGGAGGCGGAATTTGAAAGGTGCATTGTCCATTACTAGCAGGCACTGAGATCCAATTTCTTTTCCTGGAGATTACTCCTTTCATACTAGGCCAAAATCACTTATTGAACCACTTGACGAAATTTCCCTCGTGTACCATGCCTTCTATTAGATTCCAAAACACACACAATTTACGCTTCATAACATTGTTGTTCCTGAACACTCTGGAATTTTCTGAGTGGTACACGGAGTAATTGGCTTTTCTTTGAATTTCCCACTAGCATTAGCCCAGAACATTAGCATCAGCCGGTCTTTCATAGGCTTGTGTCCTGGCATTGCCGTTGCCTCTTGTGTAATGAAGGTCATTCTTTGGCCATTTTCTTCCAAAAGAGACCTGTTTCGTCACAATTGAACACGTGTTCAGGGTTCAGTCCTTCAGCCTCTATTGCTCCTGGAATTCATGCACATATTGTTTCAGCCGCCTTGTGGTCGCGGAACTGGCCTAGCCTCACATGCCTTTACCACAACTGTGTATGCAGTACGGTTCTTATTATCTTCTCAAACCATCGTTGCTGGCCTTAAAATTCACTCACATCGCACTAGTTGCAGGCAAATGCCTTTACCAAATCGTCATGCAACTGCCTAGCCTTTTCACAAATAATCGAGTCATTAAGAGTACACGTATTCCTGCTAATGTTTCTAATTTATCCACACTATAATAACTTCCTCATCCTCTTCGAGACTGGTTGATCTCTTTTTTTGTCAGCATAGTTACCCCTTTGCAACAACTGCGGTCTTTGATTCCTTTTTCTTGGCTCTATGGAACATAAGGTTGTCGGATTAATTAGTTAGGGTTTCTTTACATCTGGAGCCAGTTCGGCACAACTTGTACCACTTTCCATATTGTTCATTGTGGGCTTTCTTAAATTCAATCAGATTTCTCACCTTCTTTTACCACAGGCTTGGCACTTGGAGTTTCTTTGGAGCCTGGTTGCCTTATTTTAGTACATTTGCAAGCAACTAAAATAAAATGGATTACTTATGTATTATTTTTGCTGGAGCACCTGAAGAGGACTTCCTCACTGGTAAAACAATGCCAGACTGGCTGCGCCACGCTCATGCGTTGGTACGCGTCCCGGACGAACTACGACTCGCGAGTCAACCTATGAAAAGCGAGCCCATGTTTTACGAAAATATCCCTAGATTGGCGAAATTTACGTTAAGTTTTAACTGCCGAGAAACTACGAAAGCGAGGGACCACTGTAGTAAGGAAATCCCTAGGAATTTAAAGTTGAGAAATGGCATTGGTAATTTCCCAGTATATAAATCTCCATCAGCAACTGCTGGGGAATTCACAGATCAGTTAAGGAAAATCCTGCTCCACTGTATTTTCATGGTAAAGATACTCGTACATTGTTGTCTATGCTTAAGAAAGCAAGATTCAAGATTTTGCGTTGCTTTAGAGTGGAAGTTTAGCAAGAAGCAAAAAGTACTAGGTCAGCTTTTCCTTTATGGCTAGGGGTAGTGACGGTGTAGGCGGCTTGTGTGTTTCAGATTACTTTTGACCCTACTGGGAGTACACTGACGCGGAATAACAATAAAGAACATTGTCGTGTCCTTAGTGTGTATCAAATTGTCTCAAAAACACATTAAAACACATACAGTAGAAGAAGTGTTAGCTTCTCTAGTAAACAGATGGTGGAAATAAATCGAACTATATGTTGTTGAACAATGTAACAAAACGAGGTGTTGCAATCAAAACTGAGTGTAGTGCGACATTCTTCAAAGATCACTATTCTTCAATCTTCTCAGCTGATATCTGGGCGTAACTACGGGTCAGATTCAGTACCAGGGTGAGTGTCTAACTCGTGGATGTTCTTACTATTGACTGCGCAGTTGTGTGAAGATCCGAATTAGTCACTTATCATAAACCAGGTGATAAGCGGTCTTTGTGTCCACACACGTACGTTAGTCATAATCAGTGAATGAAGAGCTTGACATAACACTCCGCTAGGAGTAATTTATATTCTTACATTTCAGCCGTTGAGAAGTGATCAAGACAGCTACTCAAGACCTCGTATGCAGGGAGGCTGTGTAGACGATTTTGCTGTCTTTTATCAGCTTAAGTATTCCCTATATTTAATCATATCTTCGTGTAACCATTTCTCATCTGCACGAAAACCCAAATCCTGGGGTGGCTCCTGGTGTCGAAATTTTTTGAAAAACAAATAAAATAATTTTTTCTTGTGAAATGACAGGAGAATGTTTTCACAATGGTAATGGACACACCAAATGACATGATTTTGAACGGAAAGCTGATGGAATTTCACTTAGTGCTTCAAAGTTAGTGACCTCGGCAATGTTTATGAATCGGCATATTTCGCCACTTTGAGCCCTATTTTCTGCTAATTCTATTGTCCACAGTCGACCAAAACTCATAGTATTTCTTTGAACTCCATTGTTTCTACTCCAATTGAGTGCAAGAAACTGCCCATTTACTGTTTTTAACTACCCAATAACTGGTCAGAAATTGGCAATTTGGCATATTTCAGGAAATTAAAAAATATGACAAATACATAGACAGGGTCCAGAATGAACAATGCAGACTTCCTGGCTCTAAAATACATTTTCTTTTTGCATCAGGTCACGTTCCAGGCCCCTCTGGTATTACTCCTGCTTATCTGTTGTGGGATTTTTTATTCAAACAAAAAATAGAGGATTTGACGGTTATGCCAGACTACTGCCAATATGGTATTATGGGTATAAATTATTGTCAACCCATTCATGACTTGCATATTAGATGGCTAGTTGGACCTTTATTGGTCAATGGACATCATTTGTTTACTGTTGAACATCAGCAATAAAGCAATCATGTCCCCTACCTTGAGCTCATTTTCAGTTCTTTTAATAAGCAATTTCCATTGCATAATCACTTCTTTTTCTATAAGTTGTGTTCCCTTTCTATCAAATGAGACCAATTTAAAATAGACTAAAACCATAAATACAAACGAAAATACACCACAGTTATTAATTTTAGAACCTAAAAAAAAACGGTGAGAGTTTTTTCTCTTTATGCACTGCGTGCTGCAGGATTTTTTTTTTTATTTGATGCAACACTGACCACTCAGACCCATTCTCTCACATGTGGCGCCCTTCCGCTTTCTCATGCTTGATTTGAAGCCGCTAGAATTTAATGGAGTATATATTACGTCCTCAACACGGTGGCTCGTAAGACATATATATACGACCATACAGTCAAAGGTTTAAAGTCTCTAAAAAACAAATCAAGAATGTAACCCAAGTGCCACAGTTCTGTATAAACGGCAGTTCTATTCCTTTCACCTGCCATTACATTACTCTTCAATCAAAATCATAGAAACCAACACTTGCCTGGCTTCACTCAAGATAGCAAGGAATTACACCAATACACAAAGGTGAGACCAACAGATGTACAATTTTAGGCCACTATCAAACTTGTTATACGTTCCAAAATCTTTTGAGAAACTCATACACAAAAGGTTATACTCTTCGTTAACGCACATAAAGCATCCTTAACCCCTGCCATTTTTGGCTTCAGAGATAACAGAAGCATCAAATGATGCAATAATAAGATGGTTGACCTACTATATCAGCATGGCCAAAAAAATGGAATACACAACTCGGATTTTATCAACACATATGAAAGCTTTTGATACAGTGATCACATCATCCACTCCTAGATCGATATTACGGTATAAGAGGCCATGCACTTCATTTAACAAGTCCTTCTTACTAACTGAAAGGAATACATCTTGTCAATGAACATCCTCCTCAACAAGACATTGGTGAATGGTGTTGCCACAGGGTAGCAGTCTTTGCCCCCTCCTTTTCCTTTTTATACATCCACGATCTTCCGAGCTTATCACAACTACTTATGCCTATTCTCTGCTGATGACACAACTTTTGTCATTTTTTCCCCCACCCAAATTATAGCCTCACATCAACACTACTGTTTAACGAAGAAACTTGCAATAATAGCACTGGTTGAACATCAATAAACTTACATTAATATAGACAAAACCTTTTACATTATGTTTGGAAGTAGAGCAAGTGGGGACTAAACATTATGCATAACAACACACTTTTTGCTATGTATAATGTAGGATAAATTCCTCGGTCTGCACCTTGTAGCAACCGAAAAGTCACACCTTATCAAAACACATAACATAAAAAGTTTCTTTAAAAACTGTTGGCATTCTCTCAAAGACTCATTACTTTGTTACAAAAAACAACACTACTTACACTTTACTGTTCAATGATCTACCCAGACCTACCTATGCTCTTTGTGCCTCGGGGTTCACAATGATAAACCACCAAAATCAATAATAACACAATCAAAAACCCCCAGTGCGAATCATGACAACTTCCACTACTAGACCCCCCCCCCTCCCATCTTCATAGACTAAACCCTAGTCTTTCACTATACAAACATTATACTTGTAATAGAGTGAAACCTACTTTATAGAGCAATTCACAATTCTAATATTTATCCCGACCTGAAATGCTTCTTGACAGTTTAAACAGAACTCACAAACACAAACACTAGGAACAAACACCTTCACGTAAAGCTTAACTTTAAATTAAAAAAAATTATTATACATAAAAGGGCCAAATCTGGAATACTCAGCCCGAAATCTCCTTAACCATGGTTCAGACTTGCATTTTAAAAACTACATTAAAAAGCACCTTATCTCCTTAACCTCTCCCAGCCCATCTATATACATACGTAAAAACATACGTAAAAATATAGGTAATAGGTGGGTAGACAGCAATCCACCAGGGAGCACGACCGTCCTGCTGCTGACTGTGAAACAGAAACTGTACTGTTGGTACATGATGTTGGATTTGCTGGTCTCTTTTTCTGTTCATAAATTACGCTGGATAACAGGATTATCTTTGCTACTCCTACTTACACTTTGGTCACACTTCACAGACACGGCACATGCTTAGATATTTTAATATATACTACATCTAGTTTATTTCTCCTTTTTCTAAATAGCTCTTGTTTTCTTTTTTTCTTTATTGTCCATGGGAAGTGGAAAAGAAATCTTTCCTCCGTAAGCCATGCGTTGTCGTATGAGACGACTAAAATGCCGGGAGCAATGGGCTGGTAACCCCTTCTCCTGTAAACACTTACTAAAAAAGAGAAGAAGAAAAACTTATAAAAACTTGGATACTTGAAAAAAAAAAAAAAAAAAAAAAAAAAAAAAAAAAAATATCAAAAAAAAAAAAAAAAAAAAAAAAAATGGTGAAATGTGCATGGATGTAGTGCGGTGACAAGAAACAGATGATTGCTGGTGTTATGAATGAAAGAAGTTGATGTCTGGCCTAAGCGAAACAAAGTGAAGGGGGGGGGTGGGAGTTTCATGGGAAAAGAATAAATGGATTAAATCTGGGGTATCTGGAGAGTTAGAGCTAAGGAAGGAGTGGTAGCTTATAATGTTGTAGGATCTGTTATGGAAGGAGAAGAGAGAATATGAAATGTGTAAATTCGATGTGTATGTGGATTAAAAATAAGGTTGGATGCGAAAAGTGGGGTCATTAATAAATCGGTGTATGCTCCTGGAGAAGAGTAGGAGTGTTAGAGGAGAGTAGAGATATTTTGGGGAGACTGTTTAGTGAATGTATAGGAGCTTTTGAACCAAGTGAGAGGAGTAATTCTTGGTAGGGTCCTGATGCTAAAGTAGGAGAAGAAACTTTTAGAGAGGGTGTGGTAGGTAAGTTTTGGGGTAGCAGTTGTTAAATGATAATGGGAGCCCTTTGATTAAACATTGTATAGAAAGGTGTTTAGTTATAGGGTAATACGATTTTTAAGAAAAAGAGGATAAATAAAGTATACAAGATATGATGATAGGCAAAAAATGACAGTAGTTTTGTGGATTATGTTTGGTATTTAAAAGATGTTGATGTAGACTTCTGGATGTCCATGTTTATTGAGGAGGCCACGATATACTCAGATCACTTTCTAGTTGTTAACTAACTTGTGAGTAAAAGGATAGATGGATACAAGGAGATGAGAAGATCAGTAGAGAGAGGTGAAGGTTTATAACTAAAAGAGGAGGCAGTTAGGGGCAAGATATAAACAACTATTGAAGGTTAGATGGGCTAATGAGAGCATTGCAATGGGGGTCAAAGATGTATGGGGTAGGTTTAAAATGTAGTTTAGAGTGCTCAGCAGAGTTTGTGGTTACAGGAAAGTGGGGTGCAGGAGGGAAGAGGAGCGATTGGTGGAATGATGAGGCTTAAGGGTAGTAAGGGGAGAATTAAGTTAGCATTTGAGAAGTTTTTACAATGTAGAAAGTGATGCAAGCTGAAAGGAGTAAACTTGGAGACAAAGAGAGAGGATATGAGTGTGGTGAAGCAAAGTAAAATGAGAGAAAATGAGGAGTAGTGGGTGAGATATTGTCAACAAATTTTTGTTGTTGAAAATAATAAAAAGTTTTGGAGTGAGGATTAAAAGTTATGGAAGCCTAGAGAACAAATGTGATTTGTCAGTTAAAAATAGGAGAGGTGAGTTGTTACATGGAGAGTTAGAGGTATGGGAAGATGGAGGGAAGATTTTGAGGGAATTGTTAAATGCTGATGAAGATAGGGAAGCTGTGGTTTTGTTTATAGGCAAGGAGGTACAACATCTTGTAGGAGTGTGAAAGACAGTTGTGAGTGAGGGGGAAGTTCGTGAGGCAGTAGATAAAATGAAAGGGGTATGGCGCTGGGATTGATGGGATAGAGATAGAAATGTTAATAGCAGGTGGGGATATAGTTTTGGAGTGGTGTGGTGCTTTATTTAATAAAATGTATGGAAAGAGGGTAAGGTTACCTAGGGATTGCAGAGAGCATGCATGTGCTTTGTATATAGGCAATGGGGGACAAAAGAGAGCGCTAAAAATTATAGGGGATATAGTCTGTTGAGTATACCGGGTATAGTGTTTGGTAGAGTTTTTATGAACGAATTAAGAGTAAGACGGTGATGATGATTGCAAAGATGTCTTAAATGACAGGGATCCAATCCTGTGCCTTGAATAGGATCCAACTTCCTGGCTGCCGAAGCATGTTCTAGGGATATTCCCCTAAGAAAGAAGAATAGCAGGAGTAAAATGGAGAGAGAAAAGTACGTCCCTCTACAGAGACGAGGAAGAGTCACGGAGCTCCGCTGGAGTGCGAGGAATATCGGATACACGTTTGGAGGCGCTGTCCGGGAAGTGGAAAACTTAGTGAACTTAGTTTAATGACTTTACAGGAAGCAGGCGTGCATGGAGGAGCTTAAAGGCTATTAGGGAAATGATATGATTGTTCATAATATTTCTGGTCATAGGCCTATTATAACTGGGCATATTACCTAATCTAGTTTCGGGACCTTACGCATGTCAGGTTGGGTCGGACACTGTGGACTAAGTGATATGTGGGGTAGATTGTAAGCCCCAGGACGCACGCGGGGGGAGGGTAACCATCGATTGCGGGCGGTGGTTCGTCGTACCTTATGGTGGCCGGCAGCTAGGTGGCACGCATTTCGCCAGTTTGGGTTGGACTGTGGGCCGGTATTGTACCATTCTAGAACGTGAGAGGGCTTTTAGCATGGGACTTCTGGAGTGGATCTACAGCCCGGGCCTGTACGCGGGGTTCGCTGGGTGCTGGATGAACGACTGTTTCACAGAGCAGAGGGCCAGTTGGTCTAGTGGGTGGTGGTGAGGGGTATGGGGGGTTTGGCCTCTGAAAGGGGGGGTCGGGGGGTGTGGCGGGCGGGGGGGACAGCCGGTAGGGGGGGGGGGTGGAGGGGGTGGTTGGGGGGGGGGCGGGGGGGCGGGTGGGGGTTGGGGGGGGAGGGGCGGGCGAGGGGCGGCGGGGGGGTGGGGGGCTGCGGGGAGGGGAGGGGGAGGGTTCGGACGGGCGGGGGGGTGGGGGGGTGAACGGGGGGGGGGGTTTGGGGGCAGGCGGGTGGTGGGGGGGGGGGCGGCTGTTGGAGGGGGGTGGGGGCGGGGGGGGTGTGAGGAGGTTGTTGGCGGGGGGGGGGGGGGGGCGGAGGGTGGGTTTGTGGGAGGGGAGCGAGGGGTGGGGGGTGCCGGTTGGTGGGAAGGGGGGGGGCGGGGGGTGGAGGGTGTAGGTCGGGGTGCGGGGAGGGTCGGGAGGGCGGGGCGGGGGGGGGGGGGGGGTTGGTGGGGTGGTGGGAGGAGGAGGAGAGCGTTGGGGGGGGAGGGGGGGGCGGGGCTAGGTTGTTCGCGGGGGGGGGGGGGTTGGGGATGAGGCGAGGTGAGGGGGAGGGGGAGGGTTGGGAGGTTTTTTAATTACTTTTGGGGGGAGGGGGGTTTGGGGGGGGGACGGGGGGGTGGGAGGTGGGGGGCGAGGGTAGTTGGGGTGGGGGGGGTGGCGGGGGTGGGGGGGGGGGGGTCACCGGTGTGTTTTTTTTTTTTTTTTATTTTTTTTTATTTTTTTTTTTATTTTTTTTCTTTGTTTTTTTTGTTTTTGTTTTTTTTTATTTGTTTTTTTTTGTTTTTTTTATTTTTTTTTTTATTATTTTTTTTTTTTTTTTTTTATTTTATATTTTTTTTTTTTTTTATTTTTTTTTTGTTAAACAACGGGATATAGCCCCTACTCCATAAGGTGGCAGCAAAGCATTGCTAAGAAACTATAGACCAATAGCTTGATGTCCCACATCATAAAATCTTTGAAAGAGTGCTAAGAAGCAGGACTGCAAATCACCTGGATTCCCAAAATCTGAAATCCAGGGAAAACATGGGTTCACGCGGGCAGTCTCTCCTGCCTCTCACATCTACTGGGTCACTTTGACATGGCCTTGGTTGGCCTGGAAGAAATCAGAATGCAGATGTAATATTACACAGACTATGCAAAAGCTTTGACAATGCAATCATGGGTAATAGACCCATAAAATAGTGCTAAAGGAATAACTGGGAAAGTTGGGGAGATGGATCTTAACTTCCTAACAAATCGAACACAAAGTGTAGTGGTCAACTGAGTTAATTCGGAGGGCTGCCATAGTGAAGAGCTCTGTTCCACAAGGCACAGTACTCGCCCCAATCTTATTCCTATCCTATATCAGACATTAGACAGATGATATACACCACAGCCACCGTATCATTTTGCGGATGGATACTAGGATCTGGCATGAGGGCTGTCATCTGCTGAGGACGCGGTAACCTTCCAAGAAGATATAAACAAAGTTTTCCAGTGGGCAACGGTAAAACAATATGGATGTTTCAATGAGGACAAATTTCCAACTACTCCATACTATGGAAAACTGGAGGAGATAAATAACTTGAAAAGGTTACTACTGACTCCGGCCATACGATATTGTGGTGGAGACGAAAAAAAAAAAATAGAAAAGCTAGATACGCAATTGATAACCAAGGGTGAGGTCGACCGTTGGCATTGGAGAGTTGGCCAGCAGTCACCGGTTTCTTCAACACGCAAGTTATACTTTTGTATCATCAAATCACATATTACTCGGGTAGATAATTTCCAGTAGATCCTTCATGTGTTAGCTTAAATACCGACAGTATGTTTTAAATATGTGACCCACTGATCAGATCAGATCGGACTGGTCGAACCTTGATGGTTTCAACGGGTTTCGGTGGACAATATAGCAGACTGTAAACGGATGGGGTTGTAGGCGCCCTTATAAACAAACATTAAATATAAATTCAGGAACGTGCACGTAAGCTGTCCAAATATACAAAAAACAGTTGAAACAGAAATACAAATAGCTAGGAGCTTCATTTAAGGAGGTTATTAAAAGAATATTCACAGAGGTTTCTGTAGAATTGCAGTAAAATCAACCTTTAAAATCATTATGAAGCTGTGTGTGTAGGTCTGTGGTCTGTCAAATCAAACGGGCTTCCACATGGATAAATTGTCAGTTTTTGTGGAAATATGGTGTCAGCCCCTTTTGCAGATATCAAGAACTAGCTACAAGCAGTGTTAAAACAAGAAGTGTTTTTGGGTATGCCCAACTGAGATTAATCTGTGGACTAAAATCACAAGGGTATTAAAAGAGGACAAAATCAAAGCTGCTTCATAGAAACCTGGAAGCTTTCTACAACAGATGCGAACATAAAAAAGTCTGGGGTGGAATGGTATGCCTTTGATACTGGCCATGTAGTCACAAACTGTAGGCTGGAGGTGATAAGTTCACTCGTAGTCAGTAAATGTGGGGTGATAGTGCTGTCCTGGGAGAAGTAATGGTGAAGCTGGAGGTTGCTGTCTGGGAGGGGACTGAATGGTGAAGCTGGAGGTGCTGTCCTGGGAGGACAGTAATGGTGACGCTGAGATGCTGTCCTGGGAGACAGTAATGGTGAAGCGGAGGTGCTGTCCTGGGTGACAGAAATGGTGAAGCTGGAAGGGATGCTGTCCTGGGAGGACAGTAATGGTGAAGCTGGAGATTTTGGCCAGGTTGTCAGGGATTATACACAGGAAGGAATACATATAATAACCTCATAGGGGACAGGAGCCATAGTAGGGGAAACAAGTGTAGTCAAAGTTAAACGATAAACACCTATTGCAAAACTAGAAATACCACGGAAATAGCAAACAAGAGGACTCCACTAGCAATAGTGAGGATATATTACCAAAAACACTGGTGGTGAAGTCCATTTTTGGTGCTAGGAGATAGGAATAAGCAGGGAAACATGACAAACTGGGAATACAGTCACTGAACCCAAGGCAAACAGAACACCAAGCCTGTGCACATATAAGCACTTGAGTAAATGCTGGCATGGGAAATCTGGAAAAACAGATGGGACGTGAACTATGACCTCCCTAGAAATGCCATTGCTTATGACACGGAATACAACTCCCTTCCTGTAAGCTTTTCACCCTGAACTGTGTACCTCTTCAGTACAGGATAAGGACTGTGCTATTATCTTAAATTGCAGGCCTACCATCTAAAGGGGACAAAAAAGATTACAAACATCCAGGCCATGGAAAAACCTGGGTAGCCAGAGCACTCAAGAGGGTGAGGTTTTTTAGCTTGCAGGAAGAAAAAAAAAACTGGCAGGAAAATGGCAGAAATCGTACACCAATACAGTCATACCTGGAGTGGACCACTGTCGATGCCTCCACTCCTAACCAACAGATACAGTACTAATGCCGGAAAAATAAATCCCCCCCCAGTACAAACAATACACAGTTCGATAACATTTCTCTTGCAAATATACAGGTCTAAACGCCAACAACAACAACTAAATACCTTTTATCAGTGGACGCTTGCAGGAGGCAAAGGCTAATGTTCGTGGCTTGACTGAGACCACATAAAGGATCACTTGGAAACGAAATTGGATCCAGGTTAACCTATACAGATGTGACAGAGTGAAACAGGCAAAAGGGGGGGGGTTGGCCTGTACATTGCAGATCTTGTTTGCACAGATTGGGAATGCCTAAATGAGGTAGTGGAAGTTTAGCAGTAAAGGTCGAGAACCAAAACCTAGTTCAATGTGGTAGTTCTACACGGCTCCGCATGCAACATCCCAGCAATTCCAGGGACAGCTGTTAAAAATGACACTGTCTGGAAATCTTCCAGTCCTGACACCCAACATCTTGCTCTGGGGGATTAACTTAAGGCACCTAAAATGGAGGAATATAGCAAAAAATATTGTTTGCAGTAATAACACCAGAGGCACGGCTCGATGAAAACTCACACTCTGCGACTTTTAAATCTCCACCCCCCCCCCCCCCTTCTCCTCTTCCACCCCCCCTCCCCTTGTGCACAAAATCAATTTTAAACCAGCAAATAATAGAGCCTACTAAACTGGAGAATACACTAGACCTCATCTCACTAACAATGATGATCTGATAAGAAATGTCACCATATCAAAACAAATATACTCAGATCAACAACATAATGAGGTTCAGACATTATGCGTTGGAGCCCCAGACGACATAATGAGACTTGTCACGAGGAGAGCATGCACCAAAATTCAATTCAATACAAAAACATTAATGCGGTACCAAGCTGTGATCTTCCAAGTCCTAACACTGAATAAGTGGAAGATATACTAAGCAACACAGACCCCACTTATGCCTAGAAAAGATTAACTCGCGCCCGGCCTGCCTCTCCTACCTCGCCACTTCAAGTCACAAGGCTTAGTCTCCGTCCAAAAGGAGGAGTAAATGTAAATATAGAAAGAGACAGGCTCCTTTACAGGCGACGGAAAAGATAACAGAGCAGCTAAAAGAGGCAATCTATTGAATGCGGAGGAGACTACTGGTAGCGCAAATAGCAAGATCGAAACGTAAGCTAAAAGATCTTTAGGGAGTCAGGATCGCGGGAAGACTAAAAGCCATAAATGAAATCGAAGAAACCCAAAGTTCTTCTTCTCCTATGCCAAAATCAAAATCGAGAACAACGTCCAGTCTTGGCCCTACTTAAACAAGATGGGTCCTACCAAATGACAGCAAGGGAAATGAGTGAGCTACCTCAAGTCCAATATGGACTCAGTTTTTAGAAGCCGCTTTACCAGAATGAGAGTAGAAGATCAAAATGAAATTTTTTATGAGGAGCCCACAAAAATTTGATTAACACAAGCCTAATCCGATGTTATCTGACGCCAAATGACTTCAACGGCGATAAATGACATGCCATGCACTCTGCCAGGGCCAGACTCATGGTACTCTGTGTTCATCAAGAACTGCAAGAAGCCCTATCACGAGCCTTTTCCCATCCTATGGAGAGGGAGCATGGACTGGGTCTTCCCACAGTTACTAAAAACAAAAAACATAGCCCATCCACAAGGGGGCAGTAAGCAACATGCAAAGAACTACAGACCATTACCTCTAAACCATACCATATCTAAAAATCTTTGAAAGGGGTTCCTAAGAAGCAAGATCACCACCCTCTAGCAACCATCTGTTACACAACAGGCAACATGGGTTTAGAACAGGTCGCTCCTGTCTGTCTCAACTATAGGATCAACTATGACAAGGTCTAAATGCACTAGAGACAAAAAGAATGCAGATGAAATATAACAGACTTTGCCAAAAAGCCTTCGACAAGGTGTGACCTTGGCGTAATTAGCGCACAAAGCGTGATAAAGGAATACAGGGGAACCCCGCATACGATGGCTTCACATATCGAATTATCCCATACCGCTTGCTTTAATCGCCAAAAATTTGGCCTCGACATACACTTAAAAACCTGCTCACCGATTTTTTTTTTTTTTATTTTTTGTTTGTCCGAGACGCGTCAATGTCGCCCTCAGCCAGCTCAAGTGCCCGCGGATGGCATTGTTTACAGCCAGCCTCCGCGGTAACATCCAAGCATACAATCGGAATATTTTGTATTATTACAGTGTTTTCGGTGCTTTTTCTGGAAATAAGTGTCCATGGGCCCCAAGAAAAGTTCTAGTGACCAACCTACAGCAATAAAGGGTGAGAATTACAATAGAGATGAAGAAAAGATCATGATAAGTATGAAAGTGGAGTGCGTGTTCCCGAGCTGGCAGGTTGTATAATAAACCCAATCAACCATCGTACTATGGTGGTACAGCTGCTGCTGCTGCTGCACTGTCAGCTGTGCGCTGCTGTAGCATCGTCTATGCTGCGTACCTTCGTCTGTGCTGCTGAGCTTGTTGCTGTGCTGTAGAATCGTTGTGCTGCTGATACCACTGTCAGCTGCTGCTTGTGCTGTGCATCGTGGCTGCTGCTGTAGCATCGTCTGTTGCTGCTGTACACGTCAGCTGCTGCTGCTGTGTAGCATCATCTGCTGCTGCATGTAGCATCGTCTCCTGGCTGTGTGGCTGTAGCCTCGTCTTCCAGCTGCTGACACAGTGAGAAGGGTCCCCTCCCACTCTCACCCCTACCCACTTTCCATGGAACCCACCTCCAGCACCTACAACCCCAGCACTATACCCAAAACAAAAACTCCCACAAAAAACTGCTCAGGAGAAGATAAATGAATGTAAAATGGCCAGAAAATAGGGTCTGTGGAATATGTGAACAAAATTTGGGGGAGAATTATTTGGGGCATTGATTGTGTATAATATGTGTAAAATATCCCATATATCGTGTACAAAGCTTAATTCAACCATGAGAATGCCTTAAAACAAGAAAGATGCTTCTATTTGCCCAGAGATGCGAAGCTGCGTCAGGCATAAGAGAAGTACATTCATGGAGAAGTAGAAAACCTAGGTCGGTGTAAGAAAATTCCTCCAGGAGCTTGCCAGTAATATACAAAAGAGTGCGAAATCATGGTAAGGAAACAGGAAAAGGAAGGAAACAATAAATGAAGGTAAAGGCCAAGGAATTGAAATAGGAGGGGAGATCATCATTCCAGGAAGGAGAAAAGAACAATACATGGTTGTATAACACAGAGTAAGGGAAATGGAGGAAGAAAGTAGAGCAGGACAAACAAAAATGAAAAAGGGAAGAAATACACTAAATGAAAAGAAAATATGAGAAATTCAGGTGGTGGCAGAAAACCCCCCCCCCCCCCCTTGGGAAAGTCTCAAAATCAGTAAAATTAAGAAGTCAGAACCATGGCAGAAACTATGCAAATGATATGTGCCTATATGGCAGAGCTTGCGGAATAAACCTACAGAAAATGTGCAAAATGCTGAGAAAAAGGAAAGTGTCACTTGACAAAGAGTGCAACAGGTACTTCCTCCCAGTGATGTACAAGCTTCAACACAGTTCAGAGATTGTTTTGTACCTGAATGCCCAGACCATCAGTAAAAGAATGGGGCACCAACAGAGAAAGCAGAGAAAGTGAAAATGAAACAACAGAATGACTGGACCAAAAAGGAGGAAAAAAAAAAGAGAAATGTACAGGATGGGCAAGATGGGAAGCACATGGGACATACCAAAGCAGGCACCAGGCCCTTCAGGGCCGATAAACAATCAAATGCAAAGTCAGTATGGAGAATACAGGGGTATTGTACACCAGGTGCATTACCAGGTAGTACATCCCAGTGGTTACTAATGAAATACCACATAGGAAAACAATCATCTCAAAGGTAATTCTGTTCTTATTGGAATTTTTTCAGAGTTTGAAATCACAATAAAATCAAAGTTAGTTATATCAGTGGGTCCGATCAGAAGCAAATCCAGTTTGGTGCATTACAGAACACACATCACAAGGGATGTTTTGGGATGGGAGAGATTATAAGATAGAAAACTTTACAAGTATAGATGTGATAGAATAATAGGTCGCAGTAGGAGTCCGACTCTACGTAAAAGATACTTATGTTGCGCAGAAATGCTGAATTCAATGATGATATACAGTGGTCTCGTTTTGTAATTAATCCGTTCCTGGAGGAGCTACTATAAACGGAGATTTCGATTTGCGAATCAATTTTACCATAAGAAATAATGTAAAATACAATTAATCCGTTCCTGACACCCAGAAAAGTAATTTAATAACAAAAATTTTTTTTTACATGAAATATAGATGTAGCACATAAACAATACAATTGGACATGCTGAATGAAACATTAACAGCATATACACTGATCCTTTATGTGAGATCTTTAGGTTTAGGAGACTGGAGGAGGCAGAGTGGTTTGTTTCTAGTTAGAAGGGGAAATCCCCTTCCAGCAACACCTCAGGTACCAAGTGCTTTCTGGGGTTACACCCTCTCTTCTCTGTTTCTTAATGCCACTGGGACCACCTTGAGAGTTACTGGAGGTCCTGTCTCACCAAAATAACTGTCCAGAGAGCTCTGTTTCTGGCATCTCTTTACATTCCCTAAAATGGCCCAAGACTTTGTCACTGTACATGTTGCAACATGGCTTTGCAACAACCTTGTTGGGTGATGTTTCTCCATAAATCTTTCCATCTTAACCCCATTGCAAAAATCTTACTTAATTTATGAAGAAGGCACCTTCTTCCCATCTCTCTTCCTCCTCCTCTGCACAAGATTTCTGAGCTGCGATCTGTTGCTCTTCTGTGAGCTTTGCAGCTTCTCAGTGGTGAGTTCTTCGTTGTGGTCTTCCACCAATTCTTCCAATCCTCCTAACTCACAATCCAACCCCCCCCACCCCCCCTATGGAATCCCAGTGCCACATTCATTTTACATACAGGACATAGGTCATCAGGGCAGTCCCTAACCTTCAAAAATCTTTGTCGACACAATCTGGCACAATTTTCTCCATGGCAGAGTTCAAAGTCCTGGTAGTCACTCACTCCCAAGCATACCTATAAGGGTTATGCCCCCAATGGAGGTTGCTGAAGTTGTTCTCTCCAAAATTTCCCTTAGGGTCAAGTGAGTGTCTGTGGTCACAGTCAAGCACTGTGAAACTTTGCTTTTGTGTAGAGTTTTTTTAAGTTGCAATGAGCTGGTCCATGGTGGAGGAGAGGAGTGGTATTCGGGGCAAGAAATTTACTGTGATGAACCCAAACTCCTCGAAAATTAGGTCTATCAGTTCTGGAGGCGGAATTTGAAAGGTGCATTGTCCATTACTAGCAGGCACTGAGATCCAATTTCTTTTCCTGGAGATTACTCCTTTCATACTAGGCCAAAATCACTTATTGAACCACTTGACGAAATTTCCCTCGTGTACCATGCCTTCTATTAGATTCCAAAACACACACAATTTACGCTTCATAACATTGTTGTTCCTGAACACTCTGGAATTTTCTGAGTGGTACACGGAGTAATTGGCTTTTCTTTGAATTTCCCACTAGCATTAGCCCAGAACATTAGCATCAGCCGGTCTTTCATAGGCTTGTGTCCTGGCATTGCCGTTGCCTCTTGTGTAATGAAGGTCATTCTTTGGCCATTTTCTTCCAAAAGAGACCTGTTTCGTCACAATTGAACACGTGTTCAGGGTTCAGTCCTTCAGCCTCTATTGCTCCTGGAATTCATGCACATATTGTTTCAGCCGCCTTGTGGTCGCGGAACTGGCCTAGCCTCACATGCCTTTACCACAACTGTGTATGCAGTACGGTTCTTATTATCTTCTCAAACCATCGTTGCTGGCCTTAAAATTCACTCACATCGCACTAGTTGCAGGCAAATGCCTTTACCAAATCGTCATGCAACTGCCTAGCCTTTTCACAAATAATCGAGTCATTAAGAGTACACGTATTCCTGCTAATGTTTCTAATTTATCCACACTATAATAACTTCCTCATCCTCTTCGAGACTGGTTGATCTCTTTTTTTGTCAGCATAGTTACCCCTTTGCAACAACTGCGGTCTTTGATTCCTTTTTCTTGGCTCTATGGAACATAAGGTTGTCGGATTAATTAGTTAGGGTTTCTTTACATCTGGAGCCAGTTCGGCACAACTTGTACCACTTTCCATATTGTTCATTGTGGGCTTTCTTAAATTCAATCAGATTTCTCACCTTCTTTTACCACAGGCTTGGCACTTGGAGTTTCTTTGGAGCCTGGTTGCCTTATTTTAGTACATTTGCAAGCAACTAAAATAAAATGGATTACTTATGTATTATTTTTGCTGGAGCACCTGAAGAGGACTTCCTCACTGGTAAAACAATGCCAGACTGGCTGCGCCACGCTCATGCGTTGGTACGCGTCCCGGACGAACTACGACTCGCGAGTCAACCTATGAAAAGCGAGCCCATGTTTTACGAAAATATCCCTAGATTGGCGAAATTTACGTTAAGTTTTAACTGCCGAGAAACTACGAAAGCGAGGGACCACTGTAGTAAGGAAATCCCTAGGAATTTAAAGTTGAGAAATGGCATTGGTAATTTCCCAGTATATAAATCTCCATCAGCAACTGCTGGGGAATTCACAGATCAGTTAAGGAAAATCCTGCTCCACTGTATTTTCATGGTAAAGATACTCGTACATTGTTGTCTATGCTTAAGAAAGCAAGATTCAAGATTTTGCGTTGCTTTAGAGTGGAAGTTTAGCAAGAAGCAAAAAGTACTAGGTCAGCTTTTCCTTTATGGCTAGGGGTAGTGACGGTGTAGGCGGCTTGTGTGTTTCAGATTACTTTTGACCCTACTGGGAGTACACTGACGCGGAATAACAATAAAGAACATTGTCGTGTCCTTAGTGTGTATCAAATTGTCTCAAAAACACATTAAAACACATACAGTAGAAGAAGTGTTAGCTTCTCTAGTAAACAGATGGTGGAAATAAATCGAACTATATGTTGTTGAACAATGTAACAAAACGAGGTGTTGCAATCAAAACTGAGTGTAGTGCGACATTCTTCAAAGATCACTATTCTTCAATCTTCTCAGCTGATATCTGGGCGTAACTACGGGTCAGATTCAGTACCAGGGTGAGTGTCTAACTCGTGGATGTTCTTACTATTGACTGCGCAGTTGTGTGAAGATCCGAATTAGTCACTTATCATAAACCAGGTGATAAGCGGTCTTTGTGTCCACACACGTACGTTAGTCATAATCAGTGAATGAAGAGCTTGACATAACACTCCGCTAGGAGTAATTTATATTCTTACATTTCAGCCGTTGAGAAGTGATCAAGACAGCTACTCAAGACCTCGTATGCAGGGAGGCTGTGTAGACGATTTTGCTGTCTTTTATCAGCTTAAGTATTCCCTATATTTAATCATATCTTCGTGTAACCATTTCTCATCTGCACGAAAACCCAAATCCTGGGGTGGCTCCTGGTGTCGAAATTTTTTGAAAAACAAATAAAATAATTTTTTCTTGTGAAATGACAGGAGAATGTTTTCACAATGGTAATGGACACACCAAATGACATGATTTTGAACGGAAAGCTGATGGAATTTCACTTAGTGCTTCAAAGTTAGTGACCTCGGCAATGTTTATGAATCGGCATATTTCGCCACTTTGAGCCCTATTTTCTGCTAATTCTATTGTCCACAGTCGACCAAAACTCATAGTATTTCTTTGAACTCCATTGTTTCTACTCCAATTGAGTGCAAGAAACTGCCCATTTACTGTTTTTAACTACCCAATAACTGGTCAGAAATTGGCAATTTGGCATATTTCAGGAAATTAAAAAATATGACAAATACATAGACAGGGTCCAGAATGAACAATGCAGACTTCCTGGCTCTAAAATACATTTTCTTTTTGCATCAGGTCACGTTCCAGGCCCCTCTGGTATTACTCCTGCTTATCTGTTGTGGGATTTTTTATTCAAACAAAAAATAGAGGATTTGACGGTTATGCCAGACTACTGCCAATATGGTATTATGGGTATAAATTATTGTCAACCCATTCATGACTTGCATATTAGATGGCTAGTTGGACCTTTATTGGTCAATGGACATCATTTGTTTACTGTTGAACATCAGCAATAAAGCAATCATGTCCCCTACCTTGAGCTCATTTTCAGTTCTTTTAATAAGCAATTTCCATTGCATAATCACTTCTTTTTCTATAAGTTGTGTTCCCTTTCTATCAAATGAGACCAATTTAAAATAGACTAAAACCATAAATACAAACGAAAATACACCACAGTTATTAATTTTAGAACCTAAAAAAAAACGGCACTTCTCTGCTGCTGCTGTGCATCGTCGCGCTGCTGAGCACGTCTTTGCGCTGACCCCGTCGCTCTGCGCTGTTGAGCACCGTTGTTGGGTGGCTTATTGAGAAACCAAGAAAAAATTAACCCCCAAGGTTTTTGCCACCCGGGAAACCCAAAAAAGTCAGTGTCATCGAAGACTGTCTAACTTATTTCCTTTGGGGGGTCCTTAACTTGTTTTCAGATGCAACCCCACACAATCACTAACCCCCCAGTGAACGGGGAAAAATGCCTGGAACTAGTGCTCACTTTGGGTGAATTTAAAGCCAGAAAAAGGGGGGTTTGAGAGATTTAAAAATCGTAGTGGCATACAAAGGTGAAAGGCCTGTTCGGAAAAAAAATCCAAAACAGACCTACAGTACTCAGGAAAAAAAGGGGCACTCCCGGGACACAGTGTCTCATCAGTCATTGCGCATCTTCAATAAAGGTAATGTCTTTTATTTTTCTTTTAAGTAACATAAAGCAAAATAAAACTGTCATGTACTACTCACTATTGTGCAGTACCTTCCTTTGTGTGGAAAAATGTAATTTCATTGGTAAAAATTTTTTTTTTCATACTTTTGGGTGTCTTGCACATTAATTGTTTTCCATTATTTCAAGGGGGAAAATTCATTCGCATCCCCGTTTAAATTCGCATAAAAATGACCCCTCTTGCACGGATTAAAATGGGTATTGGGGGGGGGTCCCGTAACAAAAAATCGGTCAATGGATCTAAAATTTTTCCTCACAACGAACACAGAGAGTAGTCGTCAACAAGTAAAGTCCGGGGCCTGGGTAAAACTCTGTTCCACAAGGCACAGTACCCCCTCCCATCTTTTCCTCATCCTCATATCCGACATAGAAAAGGGGATTCGCCACACACCGTGTCTTCCTTTGCAGATGAAAACCAAATCTGCATGACAGTGTCTCCTTTCAGACACGCAAGGCCCAGGCGGGCATCCAAAACCCAAAATTTTCAGGGTTCAGAAAAAAAATAGAATTCAACGATGAAAATTTCAATTACCAGATAGGGAAACATGGAAATTAAATCTTCATCAGAGTACAAAACAAATTCTGGGCCCCAAATTAGAGTGAAACACAAACGTCAAAAACCTGGGATGATTTGTCGGGGATCTCCCTTTAGGGGCCAAAACATTTTATCAAACGCATCTGCAGAAAAAGACAGGATGGAAATGAGAACCTTCAAAATAGGGGGCCAAGCCCATGATGACACTCTTCAGGTCACTTGTTCTACCTAGGCTGGAATATTTTCTGCACACAACAGCACCTTTCAAGGGAGGGAAAATTCCGACCTAGAAAATGTACGAGAATTTCACGGCGCGCATAACAGAGACAAAACACCCCAATTACTGGGAGCGCTTGAGGTTTCCCAAACCTGTATTCCCTGGGATGCAGGAGGGAGAGATACATGATTATAACACCTGGAAAATCCTAGAGGGACTAGTCCCGAACTTGCACACGAAAATCACTCCCTAACGAAAGAAAAAGGACTTGGCAGACGATGCACCATCCCCCCAATGAAAGCGGGGGTGTCACTAGCACGTAAGAGACCATACAATAAGTGTCAGGGGCCCGAGACGTTCAACTGCCTCCCACACACATAAGGGGGATTACCAACAGACCCCTGGCAGTCTTCAAGCTGCACTGGACAAGCACCTAAAGTCAGTTCCTGATCACCCGGGCTGGGGCTTGTACGTTGGTTTGCGTGCACCCAGCAGCAACAGCCTGGTGATCGGGCTCTGATCCACCAGGAGGCCTGGTCACAGACCGGGCCGCAGGGGCGTTAAACCCCCGGAACTCTCTCCGGGTAAACTCCAGGTAAAAAAATAGAGCGGAAAAAAAATGTAAGGGACCTGGGAGTAGTAATACTGAGGATCCACTTTCAAGGATCACAACGTGCCACGATCGCACGTGCAAAGAAAATGATAGGAGGATAAAAGAGAACTTTTAAAACGAGAGATGCCAAACCAATGATATCCTTTTCAAATCACTTGTTCTCTCTAGGCTGGAATACTGCTGTACATTAACATTCCATTCAAAGCAGGGGAAATCGCAGATCTAGAGAGTGTACAGAGATCCTTTATGCACGTGTAAATTTTGTCAAGCACCTTAACTACTGGGAAACGCCTTGAAAAACCCCTTGACTTGTACTCGTTGGAACGCAGGAGGGAGAGATATATCATAATCTACACTTGGAAAATCTTGGAAGGAATGGTCCCAAATCTGCACACAGAAATCACTCTCTAAAAGAAAATAAAAAACGGGCAGGCGATGCAAAATGCCCCCAATAAAAGTAGGGGCCCATTGGTACGTTAAGGGAAAACACCATAAGTGTCCAGGGCCTAAAACTGTTCAACAGCCTCCCATCAAGCATTAGGGGAATTGCCAATAAGCCCCTGACTGCCTTCAAGAGAAAGCTGGACAGATACCTAAAGTCAGTGCCGGGTCAGCCGGGCTGTGGCTCGTACGTTGGACTGCATGTGGCCAGCAGTAACAGCCTAGTTGAACAGGCCTGATCCATCGGGAGGCCTGCATGGAAACCTGACGCGGGGGCGTTGATTTCCCCCGGGAAAAACCTCCAGGTAACCTCCAGGAGGCTTTAAGTAAGGTAGGGGGTGTGTAGACCAAGTGTTTACTGTGAGACATATAAACGAACAGTATTAGATAAGGCTAAAGAGGTTTTTGTGGCATATATGGATTTGGAAAGGCGTATGACAGGGTGGATAGGGGGGGGAATGTGGCAGATGCTGCAGGTGTATGTTATAGGAGGTAGGTTTTACTGAAAGCAGTGAAGAGTTTTTATGAGGATAGTGGGGCTCAAGTTAGAGTATGTAGGAAGGAGGGAGATTATTTCCCAGTAAAGTAGCCTTAGACAAGGATGTGTGATGTCACCGTGGTTGTTCAATATATTTATAGATGGGGTTGTAAGAGAAGTAAATGCGAGGTCTTGGCAAGAGGCGTGGAGTTAAAAGATAAAGAATCACACACAATTGGGAGTTGTCACAGTTGCTTTTTTCTGATGACACGTGCTCTTGGGAGATTCTGAAAGAAGTTGCAGAGACTGGTGGATGAATTGGTAGAGTAAATTTAAAAAAAGAAAATTTAAAAATGAATACAGAAAAGAGTAAGGTTATGAGGATAACAAAAAAATTAGGTGATGAAAGATTGGATATCAGATTGGAGGGAAAGAGTATGGAGGAGTGAATGTATTCAGATATTTGGGAGTGGGACAGTCAGGATGGGTCTATGAAAGATGAGGTGAATCATAGAACTGATGAGGGAAAAAGGGTGAGTGGTGCACTTAGGAGTCTGTGGAGACAAAGAACTTTGTCCTTTGGGAAACAAAGAGGGGAATGTATGAGAGTATAAAATTTTTCCAATGCTCTTATATGGGTGTGAAGCATGGGTGATGAATGTTGCAGCGAGGAGGAGGCTGGAGACAGTGGAGATTTTCATGTCTGAGGGCTATGTGTGGTGTGAATATAATGCAAAGAATTCGTAGTTTGGAAGTTAGGAAGAGGTACGGAATTGCCAAAACTATTGTCCAGAGGCTGAGGAAGGGTTGTTGAGGTGGTTTTTGGACATGTAAGAGAATGGAATGAAACGAATTACTTCAAGAGTGTATCAATCTGTAGTGGAAGGAAGGCGGGTGGGGGTTCGGCCTAGGAAAGGTTGGGGGGAGGGGTAAAGGAGGTTTTGTGTGCAAGAGGCTTGGATTTCCAGCAAGCATGTGTGAGCGTGTTTGTTTAGAGTGAATGGAGCCCAAATGGTTTTAATACTTGACGTGCTGTTGGAGTGTGAGCAAAGTAATATTTAATAAAGGGGTTTCAAGGAAACGGCAGGCCAACTTGAGTCCTGGAGAGGGGAAGTACAGTGCCTGCACTTTTGAAGGGGGGGTGTTAATGTTGCAGTTTAAAAACTGTAGTGAAAGCACCCTTCTGGGAAGACAATGAGGGGTGAATGATGGTGAAAGTTTTCTCTTTTTCAGGCCACCCTGCCTTGGTAGGAACCGGCCAGTATGTTAACCCCTTGACTGTCCGCAACCCCCAATCCTGAGGTGTCTCCTGGTGTCGCAAAATTTAAAAAAAAAAAAATTATTTTTTCTTATGAAATGATAGAGAATCTTTTCCCAATTGTAAGGACACCAAGAAAAACGAAATTTGATGGAAAAATGACAGAATTAGGCTCTCGCGGGAAATTAGCGACCTCGGTGATATTTACAAACGGCGATTTCGCCCACTTTGGGGCCCTATTTTCGGCTAATTCCATTGTTCCAGTCGACCACGCTCATAGCTGTTTCTTTAGAACTCCATTTTTCTATCGATTGAGTACAAGAAACTGCCCATTTACCGATTTCAACTTCCCAATAACATGGTCAAAAATTTGCAATTTGGCCAATTTCACAAAAATTAAAAAATATGACAATTTCAAAATAAGGACCAGAATGAACAATGCAGACATTTCTGGCTCTAAAATAACATTTTCTTTGTTCATCAGTCATGTCTCCAGGTCCTTGTGATATTACTCTTGCTTTCTATTTTGAATTTTTATTCACACAAAAAATAGAAGATTTACTGTTATGAAGACTAATGCAATACTGTAATAATTGTATAAATAACATCAACCCATTCATGACTGCATATTAGAATGGCTAGTTGCACGTTTATTGGACAATGACATCATTTAGTAAACCACCACTTGAATACAACAAAGTTTCATTTAGACTCCATGATGAGGCCTCAATAAGGAAGTTCACAGCTGACCTAGAGACTGTTGACTGGCCTACAGAATTCTCCAAGGCCAATGGTATTGATGACTGGACAGACATTTTTCTTAACAAATTACTTAGACTATACAACAAACATTGTCCTATAAAAAAGAAACAGATCACAAACAAACGGCTTGGTTGCCCATGGGTAACCAGCACCCCCAAAAATT
>NC_069471.1:6742840-6770170 GCF_026875155.1 Cherax quadricarinatus | reverse complement strand
TGGGTTTTTTTTTTCCTTATTTTTAGGGGAAAATTCATTAAATACCGTTTAATTTCCATAACAATTCCCCCTCTTGCAGGGGTTAAAATGGGTATGGGGGGCCCCACCTGTTTTGGGGTTTAAAGTAAAGGTTGGATGCGGAAGTGGGTCATAATAAGCGTGTTGCCCCTGGGAAGAGAAATGCAGGGGGAAAAGAAGATTTTGGGAGATGTTAGTAAATGTAAGGAGCCCCTTTGAACCAAGTGAGAGAGAATTGTGGTTGGGACCTGAATGCAAAGTAGGAAAATTTTTAAGAGGGTGGGGTGGGAATTTTTGGGGTGCCAGGGTAAATGATTGGGAGCCCTTGATTGAACTTTGTATAGAAAGGGGTTTATTATAGGAATACATATTTTAAAAAAAAGGGGTAAATAAGTATAAAATATGATGTAGGGCAAAATGACAGTATTTTTTTTGGGATATGTTTTGGGTAATAAAAGACTTTTGGGTAGACTTCGGGTGTACATGTTTATAAGGGGGGCCCACAGATATATCAGATCACTTTTTATTGTACACACTGAGGTAAAAGGTAGATGGGGTACAAGGAGAATAGAAGCATCAGGGAAGAGAGAGGTGAAGGTTTAAAAACAAAAGAGAGGGGTTTGGGAAAATATAAAAAAGCTATGGAGGATAGATGGGGTAATGAGACATAGGCAATGGGTCGAAGAGTATGGGGGAGGGTTTAAAAAGTAGTGTTAGAGTGTTCACAGAAGTTTTTGGGTTTCAGGAAAGTGGGTGCGGGAGGGAAAAAGGACGATTGGGGAATGATTATTAAAAGGTATAAGGGGGAAAAAGTTAGCAATGAAAGTTTTACAAAGTAAAATGATGCAAGGAGGGAAGAGCAATGGAAAAAAGAGAGAGGTTAAAAAGTCGTGAGCAATGTAAAAAGGGCAAATGAGAGAGTGGGTGAGATGTTTTCAACAAATTTTTGTTGAAAATAAGAAAAAGTTTTGGAGTGAATTAAAAAGTTAAGGAAGCCTAGAGAAAAAAAGGGTTTTTCATTTTTAAAAAAGAGGAGAGTTATTAAATGGAGATTGAGGTATTGGGGAAAGGGGGGGGAATATATTGAGAATTGTTAAATGTTGATGAAGAAGGGGAAACGTATTTCCCCGTATAGGGCAAGGAGGAAAAAAACTTGAGGAGTAGGAAGACCAGTTGTGAATGGGGGAAGTTCGTGAGGCAGTAGTAAAAAAAGGGGCAAGGGGAGCTGGGGTTGATGGGAAAAAATAGAAATTTTAAAAAATTATTTTTTTTTAAATTTTTTAAAAAAAAAAAACAAAAAAAAAAAAAAAAAAAAAAAATTTAAAAAAAATTTTTTTGGAGGGGTTTGGGTTTTTTAATAAAAAAAAGGGTGGAAGGGGTATTTTTTTAAGGGGGAAAATTTCCTTGTAAAAGGCAAAGGGGGCAAAGAGAGTGCAAAAATTTGGGGGGGGTAAGTCGTTGAGTTAAGTAGTAAAATGTAGGTAGAGTTTTTATTGAAAGAATTTTAAAATAAACTGAGAATGGATAGCAATGAACAAGGGGCTTTAGGAAAGGGGGGGGTGTGTGGACCAGGGGTTTTTCAGTGAAACATAAGTGAACATATTTGATAAAGCTAAGAGGTCTTTGTGGCATTTTTGGATTTGGGAAAAAACGTATGGGAGGGGGGATAGGGGGCAATGTCAGATGTTGCAGGTGTATGTTAGGGGGTAGGTTTTTGAAAGCATGAAGAGTTTTTTTCGAGGATAGTGAGGCTCAAGTTTGGTACATGAAAAGGGAAATTATTTTCCCCTAAAATAGGCCTTAGACAAAATTGTGTGCACCATGGTTGTTTAATATATTTTTAGATGGGGGTTTTAAGGAAATAAATGCGGGGGCTTACAAGAGGGGTGGAGTTAAAAGATAAAGAATCACACCAAAGTGGGAGTTGTCACAGCTGCTCTTTGCTGATGACACTGTGCTCTTGGGGGATTCTGAAGAAAAAATTCGAGATTGGGGATGAATTTGGTTTGGGTTGCAAAGAAGAAAATAAAGGTGAATACAGGGAAAAAGAAGGTTATGAGGGTAACAAAAAATTAGGGGATAAAATTTAATAAAGTTTTGGGGAGAGTATGGGGGGGTGAATGTATTTAGATATTTTGGGAGTGGAAAGTGTCAGCGGAGGGTCATGAAAGATGAGGTGAATCATAAATTGATGAGGGGGAAAAAGTGAGTGGGCATTAGGAGTCTGTGGGGAAAAAAGAACTTTTCCTTGGGGGCAAAGGGGAAAAAATTTTTTATGAGAGTATAGTTTTACCAACGCTTTTAAATTGGGTGTGAAGCATGGGTGATGAATGTTGCAGCGGGGGAAAGGCTGGAGGCAGGGGGAAGTCATGTCTGAGACAATGGTGGGGGAATAAATGCAGAAAATTCTATTTTGGGAATTTAGGAGGGGGTGCGGGATTACCAAATTTGTCCAGAGGCTGAGGGGGGGGTTTTGAGGTGGTTGGGACTGTTAGAGAAAAGGAGGAAACAGAATGACTTCAAGAGTGTATGAGTCTGAGGGGAAGGAAAAGGGGGGTGGGGGTCGGCCTGGGAAAGGTTTGAGGGAGGGGTAAAGGGGGTTTTTGTGTGCGAGGGGCTTGGATTTCCCACGGGCGTCGTGCCCCGTGTTTGATGGGGTGAAGGGAGACGAATGTTTTTAACTTAGTGCTTTTGGAGTGTGAGAAAAAGTAACATTTATGGGGGGTTCAAAAAACGGCAGGCCCGGGATTGTGTCCTGAGAGGGGAAAAGGAGTGCCTGCACTCTGAAGGGGGGGGTTTTAATTTTTGCATTTTTAAAAAACAAAGTGTAACGCACCCTTCTGGCAAAACAGTGAGGGGTGAATGAGGGTAAAGTTTTTCTTTTTCGGGCCACCCTGCCTTGGTGGGAATCGGGCCTTTTGAAATAAAAAAAAAAAAAAATATGATTAGGTAGGGTTTCTTGTGTATAAAGGTTTAAGCTCGGGCCACCGGTGAATTGTTCTTGTTTAGTCCGGCTGGCTGACTTGCTCAGCTGATCCAACCCACGAACTCAACAACTGGCAATATATCTGCTCCCACTCTAGCCCGACAACGAGATATTGGCCTTAGGTTACAGTTTATGGTTTTGAGAATTGGACTATAAGCTGACTCACTTTTTTCCTCATTACTTTGAAAGACTCTTTTGATATTTTATTATTGGTCAGTTCCCCTATCCCTAATCTTTTCGGGCCAAAATTCAAAGGTCTTGTTAAATCTTGTACCTTTTTATTCTGAGTTACAGTCTTGTTAAGAAAAAGCGTAAAAAATTTAAAGAGGACTAGTACAGGAAAATAATTAAACTTCCTTATTAATTGACATTTTCCCTGATTTGGGAAATAAATGATATGGTAAATTTTTTTGTACAAAGTATTAAGTTAAATTAATACAAGAAAGATAAAATATTGTATTTAAATACTTTAATAAATTTGAATATTATTTTATGGAATTTCCCAGTTGAAATTATTTCCCCTAACTCTAAAATACCCATAAATCGGATCCAAAAATCTTGTTGCATAAAAAGATAAATGTAAAGGCCACATTTTGAGTTCTTTAAAAAAATTTCTTATTCGCAACACACTGTACTTCCCACCCCACACCCTTTAAGTGCAGGCAGTACTTCCCACCACCATCATCCTTCAGAGTGGAGCACTGACTTCCCACCCCCACTCACCTTCAGAGTGCAGGCACTGTACTTCCCCCCACCACCATCCTTCAGATGCAGGCACTGTAAAATCCCCCCAACACCATCCCTTTAGAGTGCAAAGGGACTGTACTTCCCCCACCATACTCTCCCTTTGAGTGGAGCACTGTACTTCCCCCCACCTCATCCCTTCAATGCAGGCACTGTACTTCCCCCCACCACTCTCCTTCAATGCAGGCACTGTACATCCCCCCAACACTATCCTTCAGAGTGCGGCACTGTGCTTCCCCCACCCTAAACCTTCAGAGTCGGGCCTGTACTTCCCCCCCCATCATCCTTCAGAAGGAGGAAAGAGGGAGGTTTATTTTTGGAAGGATAACCCCCTTCCATAAAGACTTTAGGTAACAAGTCCTTATCTGGATTTTTCTTCCCTTCTTTGTCTTTTAAGGCCACTAGGACCGTTTGAGTCTTAAACCCCCCTTCTCAAAAAACTGAAAAATGCTCTTTTTTTTGGCATTTTTTAAGATTTCTCTGAAGTAGTAAAAGGTTTTGCACTAAAAACTTTGAAAATGATCTTTTCGCTGGTCGGGGTGAACCTTTTTAAAAATTTTAAAATTTTCCCCTTTGCACACAGTCCTTAACCCTTGATGGAAGCACCCCCTTTCACTCCCCTTCCCCTCCTTTGGGAGCAAGTTCCTGACTTGTCTGATCTTTTCCTTTAAAGCTTTTTGCAGTTTGCAGGGGTTATTTTCTTCCCTGGTTCCCAACTCTTTCCACACTCCCACTCCCCTCCAGCCCAGGGATTCCCCAATGCCCAATACCTTCCCAACAGGCAGGGGGGAACAAGTCAGGGGTCAGCTTCAAGCCCTTCAAAATCCCTCCGACAACATTGTGCCACAAATTTTCTCCAGCAAGTTCAAATCCTGGAAGCGCTCCTTCTCAAACCTTTCCTTAAAGGGTTATGCAAGAGGGTACGAAATGCTTTTCCCCCAAAACCCCTTAGGGTCAACTGATGTTAGGTCACTTCAAAGCTCCTTTCAAACACTCTGGAGGAAAGGGGTGGGTTAGGAGGCAATAATTAACGGGGCATAAAATTGAAGCCCAACAATGGGCCTTCCAAAATTTTGAGGAAAACGGACACGTCCATTACCGGGGGCACTTGAAGGGAAATTTTTTTCCAGGGGGTATTTTTTTTACACTGGGGCCCAAAAACTTATACCCACTCTTTTAAAATTTGCCTTGTGACCCTGCCTTATTATCACTTTTCCCCAAGACACACAATTTATTCTTTTGACATTGTTTTTCTTAAAAACACTGGGGTTTTTCTGAGTGATACACAAGTAAAGGCTTCACTTTTAAAAACACCACTAAGTTTGACAGAACAAAAAGGAAAATGTCTTTCAAGGGGTTGTGTCCTGGGAGTGCGTTTTTCCCCCTGGTAATGAAGGTCCTCTTCGGGATCTTCTTCCAAAAGAGGGCCCGTTACGTCACAACTGAACACTTGAGGTTTTAATTTTCAGTGTCTATGTACCCTTTAAATTCACTCACAAATTTCAGCAACACTTTTTTTTGAGCTAGCTGCCTTTTCATGCCTTAACACTGTATATCCCCTACATCTCTTAATCTGTCAAAACCGCCTCGCTGGCCTTAAATTCCTAACATCAAAATGGTTTTCCCGGCATTTTTTGTATCAGCAGTATGCAAATGCCTTGCCTTTCCCCCCCAAAACGACTCTGAAACACATCACCTCCCCCTCTTTTATTGTTGATCCCACCCCCAACAACTTCTCAACCTCCTCGACTGTTTATCTATTTTTGAATAACATGACAACACCTTTTGCAACATCAGCTTCCTTATGTTCTTTTCTCTTCGCCAGGATAGAAGTGATAGTTGATTTGTTTTTACCGTACATCCTGGCAAACTTCACAAACGAATGCCACTCTTGTATTTTTCTATTATCTCCTTCACTGCTATGGTGTTCCTCACTTTCTTAATAACAGGGCCTATGGCGGCTTATTTCACTATCAAGCTGGCTTGCTGGCTGGCTGGCTGGCTGGCTGGCTGGCTGGCTGGCTGGCTGGCTGCCTGCCTGGCTGGCTTGCTGCCTGGCTGGCTGGCTTGCTGCCTGCCTGGCTGGCTGGCTTCCTGCCTGCCTGCCTAGCTGCCTGCCTGCCTGCCTGCCTGCCTGCCTGCCTGGCTGCCTGCCTGCATGGCTGCCTGCCTGCCTGCCTGGCTGCCTGCCTGCCTGGCTGCCTGCCTGCCTGGCTGCCTGCCTGCCTGCCTGGCTGCCTGCCTGCCTGCCTGCTGCCTGCCTGCCTGGCTGCCTGCCTGCCTGGCTGCCTGCCTGCTGGCTGCCTGCCTGCCTGGCTGCCTGCCTGGCTGCCTGCCTGCCTGGCTGCCTGCCTGGCTGCCTGCCTGGCTGCCTGCCTGGCTGGTAGGATGAGAGCGCTGGGTAATGTTTCAAGGATAAACAATGGTAGGTTGGCTCACGACCCCTTATTTCACTATCACGCTGGCTGGCTGGCTGCTGTCTGTCTGGCTGACTGCCTGGTTGCCTGCATGCCTGCCTGCCTGCCTGCCTGCCTGCCTGGCAGCCTGCCTGCCTGGCTGGCTGCCTGCCTGGCTGCCTGCCTGCCTGGCTGCCTGCCTGCCTGGCTGCCTGCCTGGCTGCCTGCCTGCCTGGCTGCCTGCCTGCCTGGCTGGCTGACTGGCTGCCTGCCTGGCTGGTAGGATGAGAGCGATGGGTAATGTTCAAGGATAAACAAGGTAGGATGGCTCACGACGCGTTATTTCACTATCACGCTAGCTGGCTGCCTGCTGGCTGCCTGCCTGGCTGGCTGCCTGCCTGGCTGGCTGCCTGCCTGCCTGGCTGCCTGCCTGGCTGGCTGCCTGGCTGGCTCCCTGCATGGCTGGCTGGCTGGCTGGCTGGCTGCCTGGCTGCCTGCCTGCCTGGCTGCCTGCCTGCCAGGCCTGCACCTGCCTGCCTGGCTGGCTGCCTGCCTGCCTGGCTGCCTGCCTGGCTGGCTGCCTGCCTGCCTGGCTACTTGCCTGCCTGGCTGCCTGCCTGGCTGCCTGGCTGCCTGTCTACCTGGCTGCCTGCCTGGCTGGTAGGATGAGTGCGCTGGGTAAAGTTCAAGGATAAACAATGGTAGGTTGGCTCACGACGCCTTATTTCACTATCACGCTGGCTGGCTGGCTGGCTGCCTGGCTGGCTGGCTGGCTGGCTGGCTGGCTGCCTGGCTGGCTGCCTGGCTGGCTGCCTGCCTGGCTGCCTGGCTGGCTGGCAGGCTGGCTGCCTGGCTGGCTGCCTGGCTGCCTGCCTGGCTGCCTGCCTGGCTGCCTGCCTGGCTGCCTGCCTGCCTGCCTGGCTGCTTGCCTGCCTGGCTGCCTGCCTGGCTGCCTGCCTGCCTGGCTGCCTGCCTGGCTGCCTGCCTGCTGCCTGCCTGCCTGCCTGGCTGCCTGCCTGCCTGGCTGCCTGCCTGCCTGGCTGCCTGCCTGCCTGGCTGCTTGCCTGGCTGCCTGCCTGGCTGGTAGGATGAGAGCGCTGGGTAATGTTCAAGAATAAACAATGGTAGGTTGGCTCATGACGCCTTATTTCACTATCACGCTGGCTGGCTGGCTGGCTGGCTGGCTGGCTGGCTGGCTGCCTGGCTGGCTGGCTAGCTGGCTGCCTGGCTGGCTGGCTGGCTGGCTGGCTGGCTGGCTGGCTGCCTGGCTGGCTGCCTGGCTGGCTGCCTGGCTGGCTGCCGGGCTGGCTGCCTGGCTGGCTTGCTGCCTGTCTGCCTGGCTGGCTGGCTTGCTGCCTGCGTGCCTGGCTGCCTGCCTGCCTGGCTGCCTGCCTGCATGGCTGCCTGCCTGCCTGGCTGCCTGCCTGCCTGCCTGGCTGCCTGGCTGACTGCCTGCCTGGCTGCCTGCCTGGCTGGTAGGATGAGAGCGCTGGGTAATGTTCAAGGATAAACAATGGTAGGTTGGCTCACGACCCCTTATTTCACTATCACGCTGGCTGGCTGGCTGGCTGGCTGGCTGGCTGACTGACTGGCTGGCTGGCTGGCTGGCTGGCTGGCTGGCTGCCTGGCTAGCTGCCTGCCTGGCTGGCTGGCTTGCTGCCTGCCTGTCTGGCTGCCTGCCTGCATGGCTGCCTGCCTGCCTGGCTGCCTGCCTGCCTGCATGGCTGGCTGCCTGGCTGCCTGCCTGCCTGCCTGGCTGCCTGCTTGGCTGCCTGCCTGCCTGGCTGCCTGCCTGAATGGTGCCTGCCTGGCTGCCTGCGTGCCTGGCTGGCTGACTGGCTGCCTGCCTGGCTGCCTGCCTGCCTGGCTGCCTGCCTGCCTGCCTGGCTGCCTGCCTGCTTGGCTGGCTGACTGGCTGCCTGCCTGCCTGGCTACCTGCCTGGCTGGTAGGATGAGAGCGCTGGGTAATGTTCAAGGATAAACAATGGTAGGTTGGCTCATGACGCCTTATTTCACTATCACGCTGGCTGGCTGGCTGGCTGGCTGGCTGCCTGCCTGGCTGGCTGCCTGCCTGGCTGCCTGCCTGCCTGGCTGGCTGGCTGGTTGCCTGGCTGGTTGCCTGGCTGCCTGGCTGGCTACCTGCCTGGCTGGCTGCCTGCCTGGCTGCCTGGCTGCCTGCCTGCCAGGCTGCCTGCCTGCCTGCCTGGTTGCCTGCCTGCCTGGCTGCCTGCCTGCCTGAACATTACCCAGCGCTCTCATCCTACCAGGCAGGCAGGCAGCCAGGCAGGCAGGCAGCCAGGCAGGCAAGCAGCCAGGCAGGCAGGGAGCTGCCTGCCTGGCTGCTTGCCTGCCTGGCTGCCTGCCTGCCTGGCTGCCTGCCTGCCTGGCTGCCTGCCTGCCTGGTAGGATGAGAGCGCTGGTAATGTTCAAGGATAAACAATGGTAGGTTGGCTTACGACGCCTTATTTCACTATCACGCTGTGCTGGCTGGCTGGCTGGCTGGTGGCTGGCTGGCTGGGGCTGGCTGGCTCGCTGCCTGCCTGCCTGGCTGGCTGCCTGCCTGGCTGCCTGCCCTGGCTGGCTGGCTGCCTGCCTGCCTGGCTGCCTGCCTGACTGGCTGCCTGCCTGACTGGCTGCCTGCCTGGCTGGTAGGATGAGAGCGCTGGGTAATGTTCAAGGATAAACAATGGTAGGTTGGCTCACGACGCCTTATTTCACTATCACGCTGGCTGGCTGGCTGGCTGGCTGCCTGGCTGGCTGGCTGCCTGGCTGGCTGCCTGCCTGGCTGGCTGGCTTGCTGCCTGCCTGCCTGGTAGGATGAGAGCGCTGGGTAATGTTCAAGGATAAACAATGGTAGGTTGGCTCACGATGCCTTATTTCACTATCACGCTGGCTGGCTGGCTGGCTGGGTGGCTGGCTGGCTGGCTGGCTGGCTGGCTGGCTGGCTGCCTGCCTGCCTGGCTGGCTGCCTGGCTGGCTGCCTGCCTGCCTGGCTGGCTGCCTGCCTGCCTGGCTGGCTGGCTGGCTGACTGGCTGCCTGCCTGGCTGGTAGGTTGAGAGCGCTGGGTAATGTTCAAGGATAAACAATGGTAGGTTGGCTCACGATGCCTTATTTCACTATCACGCTGGCTGGCTGGCTGGCTGGCTGCCTGCCTGGCTGGCTGCCTGCCTGCCTGGCTGGCTGCCTGCCTGGCTGGCTGGCTTGCTGCCTGCCTGCCTGGTAGGATGAGAGCGCTGGGTAATGTTCAAGGATAAACAATGGTAGGTTGGCTCACGATGCCTTATTTCACTATCACGCTGGCTGGCTGGCTGGCTGGCTGGCTGGCTGGCTGGCTGCCTGCCTGGCTGGCTGCCTGCCTGCCTGGCTGGCTGCCTGGCAGGCTGGCTGTCTGCCTGGCAGGCTGGCTGGCTGCCTGGCTGGCTGCCTGCCTGCCTGGTAGGATGAGAGCGCTGGGTAATGTTCAAGGATAAACAATGGTAGGTTGGCTCACGATCCTTATTTCACTATCACGCTGGCTGGCTGGCTAGCTGGCTGCCTGGCTGGCTGGCTTGCTGCCTGCCTGCCTGGCTGCCTGCCTGCCTGGCTGGCTGCCTGGCTGGCTGGCTGGCTGCCTGGCTGGCTGGCTGGCTGCCTGCCTAGCTGCCTGTCTGGCTGCCTGGCTGCCTGCCTGCCTGGCTGCCTGGCTGCCTGCCTGCCTGCCTGGCTGCCTGCCTGCCTGGCTGCCTGCCTGGCTGCCTGCCTGCCTGGCTGCCTGCCTGCTTGCCTGGCTGCCTGCCTTCATGGCTGCCTGCCTGCCTGGCTGCCTGCCTGCCTGCCTGGCTGCTTGCCTGGCTGGTAGGATGAGAGTGCTGGGTAATGTTCAAGGATAAAAAATGGTAGGTTGGCTCACGACGCCTTATTTCACTATCACGCTGGCTGGCTGGCTGGCTGGCTGCCTGGCTGCCTGCCTGCCTGGCTGCCTGCCTGGCTGGTAGGATGAGAGCGCTGGTTAATGTTCAAGGATAAACAATGGTAGGTTGGCTCACGACCCCTTATTTCACTATCACGTTGGCTGGCTGGCTGCCTGCCTGCCTGGCTGGCTGCCTGCCTGCCTGGCTGCCTGGCTGGCTGCCTGCCTGGCTGGCTTGCTGCCTGCCTGCCTGGCTGCCTGCCTGCCTGGCTCCCTGCCTACCTGGCTGCCTGCCTGCATGGCTGTCTGCCTGCCTGGCTGAATGCCTGCCTGCCTGGCTGCCTGCCTGCCTGGCTGCCTGCCTGCATGGCTGCCTGCCTGCCTGGCTGCCTGCCTGCCTGGCTGCCTGCCTGCCTGCCTGCCTGGCTGCCTGCCTGGCTGCCTGCCTGCCTGGCTGCCTGCCTGCCTGGCTGCCTGCCTGGCTACCTGCCTGCCTGGCTGCCTGCCTGCCTGGCTGCCTGCCTGCCTGCCTGACTGGCTGCCTGCCTGGCTGGTAGGATGAGAGCGCTGGGTAATGTTCAAGGATAAACAATGGTAGGTTGGCTCACGACCCCTTATTTCACTATCACGCTGGCTGGCTGGCTGGCTGGCTGCCTGCCTGGCTGGCTGACTGGCTGGCTGGCTGGCTGACTGGCTGGCTGGCTGGCTGCCTGCCTGGCTGCCTGCCTGGCTGCCTGCCTGGCTGGCTGGCTTGCTGCCCTACCTGCCTGGCTGCCTGCCTGCCTGGCTGCCTGCCTGCATGGCTGCCTGCCTGCCTGGCTTCCTGCCTGCCTGGCTTCCTGCCTGCCTGGCTGCCTGCCTGCATGGCTGCCTGCCTGCCTGGCTGCCTGCCTGCCTGCATGGCTGCCTGCCTGCATGGCTGCCTGCCTGCCTGGCTGCCTGCCTGCCTGGCTGCCTGCCTGCCTGGCTGTCTGCCTGGCTGTCTGCCTGCCTGGCTGGCTGCCTGCCTGGCTGGCTGCCTGCCTGGCTGCCTGCCTGCCTGGCTGCCTGCCTGCCTGGCTGGCTGACTGCCTGCCTGCCTGGCTGGTATGATGAGAGCGATGGGTAATGTTCAAGGATAAACAATGGTAGGTTGACTCACGACGCCTTATTTCACTATCACGCTGGCTGGCTGCCTGGCTGCCTGCCTGGCTGGCTGCCTGGCTGCCTGGGTGGCTGCCTGCCTGGCTGGCTGCCTGGCTGGCTGGCTGGCTGGCTGCCTGCCTGCCTGGCTGCCTGCCTGTCTGCCTGCCTGGCTGCCTGCCTGCCTGGCTGCCTGCCTGCCAGGCTGCCTGCCTGCCAGCCTGGCTGCCTGCCTGCCTGCCTGCCTGGCTGCCTGCTTGCCTGGCGGCCTGCCTAGCTGGCTGCCTGCCCGCCTGGCTGCTTGCCTGCCTGGCTGCCTGGCTGCCTGGCTGCCTGCCTGCCTGGCTGCCTGCCTGCCTGGCTGCCTGCCTGGCTGCCTGCCTGGCTGGCTGGCTGGCTGGCTGGCTGGCTGGCTGGCTGGCTGGCTGGCTGGCTGGCTGCCTGGCTGGCTGGCTGGCTGCCTGGCTGCCTGCCTGCCTGTCTGGCTGCCTTCCTGGCTCTCTGCCTGGCTGGCTGGCTGGCTGCCTGCCTGGCTGCCTGGCTGCCTGGCTGCCTGCCTGGCTGCCTGCCTGCATGGCTGCCTGCCTGCCTGCCTGGCTGCCTGCCTGCCTGGCTGCCTGCCTGCCTGGCTGCCTGCCTGGCTGCCTGCCTGCCTGCCTGCCTGCCTGGCTGCCTGCCTGCTTACCTGGCTGCCTGCCTGGCTGGTAGGATGAGATCGCTGGGTAATGTTCAAGGATAAACAATGGTAGGTTGGCTCACGACGCCTTATTTCACTATCACGCTGGCTGGCTGGCTGGCTGGCTGGCTGGCTGGCTGGCTGGCTGGCTGCCTGCCTGCCTGCCTGCCTGCCTGCCTGGCTGCCTGCCTGCCTGCCTGCCTACCTGCCTGCCTGCCTGCCTGCCTGCCTGGCTGCCTGCCTGCCTGGCTGCCTGCCTGCCTGGCTGCCTGGCTGCCTGGCTGCCTACCTGCCTGGCTGCCTGCCTGGCTTCCTGCCTGCCTGGCTGCCTGCCTGCCTGCCTGGCTGGCGGACTGGCTGCCTGCCTGGCTGGTAGGATGAGAGCGCTGGGTAATGTTCAAGGATAAACAATGGTAGGTTGGCTCACGACGCCTTATTTCACTATCACGCTGGCTGGCTGGCTGGCTGGCTGGCTGGATGGCTGGCTGGCTGGCTGCCTGCCTGCCTGGCTGGCTGCCTACCTGGCTGGCTGGCTGGCTGCCTGGCTGGCTGCCTGCCTGGCTGGCTGCCTGCCTGCCTGCCTGCCTGCCTGGCTGCCTGCCTGCCTGGCTGCCTGCCTGCCTGGCTGGCTGCCTGCCTGCCTGCCTGGCTGCCTGCCTGCCTGGCTGCCTGGCTGCCTGCCTGCTTGCCTGGCTGCCTGCCTGCCTGCTTGCCTGCTGCCTGCCTGCCTGGCTGGCTGCCTGGCTGCCTGCCTGCCTGGCTGGCTGCCTGCCTGCCTTCCTGCCTGCCTGGCTGGCTGCCTGCCTGCCTGGCTGCCTGACTGGCTGCCTGCCTGGCTGCGTGCCTGGCTGCCTGCCTGGCTGCCTGCCTGCCTGGCTGCCTGCCTGCCTGGCTGCCTGCCTGCCTGGCTGCCTGCCTGGCTGGCTGACTGGCTGCCTGCCTGGCTGGTAGGATGAGAGCGCTGGGTAATGTTCAAGGATAAACAATGGTAGGTTGGCTCACGACCCCTTATTTCACTATCACGCTGGCTGGCTGGCTGCCTGCCTGGCTGGCTGACTGGCTGGCTGGCTGGCTGGCTGGCTGGCTGGCTGGCTGCCTGCCTGGCTGGCTGGCTTGCTGCCTACCTGCCTGCCTGCCTGGCTGCCTGCCTGCATGGCTGCCTGCCTGCCTGGCTTCCTGCCTGCCTGGCTGCCTGCCTGCATGGCTGCCTGCCTGCCTGGCTGCCTGCCTGCCTGCATGGCTGCCTGCCTGCCTGGCTGCCTGCCTGCCTGGCTGCCTGCCTGCCTGGCTGCCTGCCTGCCTGGCTGTCTGCCTGGCTGTCTGCCTGCCTGGCTGGCTGCCTGCCTGACTGCCTACCTGCCTGGCTGCCTGCCTGCCTGGCTGGCTGACTTGCTGCCTGCCTGGCTGGTAGGATGAGACGATGGTAATGTTCAAGGATAAACAATGGTAGGTTGGCTCACGAGACGCCTTATTTCACTATCACGCTGGCTGGCTGCCTGGCTGCCTGCCTGGCTGGCTGCCTGGCTGCCTGGGTGGCTGCCTGCCTGGCTGGCTGGCTGGCTGCCTGCCTGGCTGCCTGCCTGCCTGGCTGCCTGCCTGCCAGGCTGCTGCCTGCCAGCCTGGCTGCCTGCCTGCCTGCCTGCCTGCCTGGCTGCCTGCTTGCCTGGCGGCCTGCCTAGCTGGCTGCCTGCCCGCCTGGCTGCTTGCCTGCCTGGCTGCCTGTCTGGCTGCCTGCCTGCCTGGCTGCCTGCCTGCCTGGCTGCCTGCCTGGCTGCCTGCCTGGCTGCGTGCCTGGCTGCCTGCCTGGCTGCCTGCCTGCCTGGCTGCCTGCCTGCCTGGCTGCCTGCCTGGCTGGCTGACTGGCTGCCTGCTTGGCTGGTAGGATGAGAGCGCTGGGTAATGTTCAAGGATAAACAATGGTAGGTTGGCTCACGACCCCTTATTTCACTATCACGCTGGCTGGCTGGCTGGCTGGCTGCCTGCCTGGCTGGCTGACTGGCTGGCTGGCTGGCTGGCTGGCTGGCTGGCTGGCTGCCTGCCTGGCTGGCTGGCTTGCTGCCTACCTGCCTGGCTGCCTGCCTGCCTGGCTGCCTGCCTGCATGGCTGCCTGCCTGCCTGGCTTCCTGCCTGCCTGGCTGCCTGCCTGCATGGCTGCCTGCCTGCCTGGCTGCCTGCCTGCCTGCATGGCTGCCTGCCTGCCTGGCTGCCTGCCTGCCTGGCTGCCTGCCTGCCTGGCTGCCTGCCTGCCTGGCTGTCTGCCTGGCTGTCTGCCTGCCTGGCTGGCTGCCTGCCTGGCTGCCTGCCTGCCTGGCTGCCTGCCTGCCTGGCTGGCTGACTTGCTGCCTGCCTGGCTGGTAGGATGAGAGCGATGGGTAATGTTCAAGGATAAACAATGGTAGGTTGGCTCACGACGCCTTATTTCACTATCACGCTGGCTGGCTGCCTGGCTGCCTGCCTGGCTGGCTGCCTGGCTGCCTGGGTGGCTGCCTGCCTGGCTGGCTGGCTGGCTGCCTGCCTGGCTGCCTGCCTGCATGGCTGCCTGCCTGCCAGGCTGCCTGCCTGCCAGCCTGGCTGCCTGCCTGCCTGCCTGCCTGCCTGGCTGCCTGCTTGCCTGGCGGCCTGCCTAGCTGGCTGCCTGCCCGCCTGGCTGCTTGCCTGCCTGGCTGCCTGCCTGGCTGCCTGCCTGCCTGGCTGCCTGCCTGCCTGGCTGCCTGCCTGCCCGGCTGCCTGCCTGGCTGCCTGCCTGGCTGCCTGCCTGGCTGGCTGGCTGGCTGCCTGGCTGCCTGGCTGGCTGGCTGGCTGCCTGGCTGCCTGCCTGCCTGCCTGTCTGGCTGCCTTCCTGGCTCTCTGCCTGGCTGGCTGGCTGGCTGGCTGGCTGCCTGCCTGGCTGCCTGCCTGGCTGCCTGCCTGCATGGCTGCCTGCCTGCCTGCCTGCCTGCCTGGCTGCCTGCCTGCCTGCCTGGCTGCCTGCCTGCCTGGCTGGCTGCCTGGCTGCCTGCCTGCCTGCCTGCCTGCCTGGCTGCCTGCCTGCCTGGCTGCTTGCCTGGCTGCCTGCCTGGCTGGTAGGATGAGATCGCTGGGTAATGTTCAAGGATAAACAATGGTAGGTTGGCTCACGACGCCTTATTTCACTATCATGCTGGCTGGCTGGCTGGCTGGCTGGCTGGCTGGCTGGCTGGCTGGCTGGCTGGCTGGCTGGCTGCCTGGCTGCCTGCCTGCCTGCCTGCCTGCCTGCCTGCCTGGCTGCCTGCCTGTCTACCTGGCTGCCTGCCTGCCTGGCTGCCTGCCTGCCTGGCTGCCTGCCTGCCTGGCTGCCTGCATGCCTGGCTGCCTACCTGCCTGGCTGCCTGCCTGGCTTCCTGCCTGCCTTGCTGCCTGCCTGCCTGCCTGGCTGGCGGACTGGCTGCCTGCCTGGCTGGTAGGATGAGAGCGCTGGGTAATGTTCAAGGATAAACAATGGTAGGTTGGCTCACGATGCCTTATTTCACTATCACGATGGCTGGCTGGCTGGCTGGCTGGCTGGCTGGCTGGCTGGCTGGCTGGCTGGCTGGCTGCCTGCCTGCCTGGCTGGCTGCCTACCTGGCTGGCTGGCTGCCTGGCTGGCTGCCTGGCTGGCTGCCTGCCTGCCTGCCTGCCTGCCTGCCTGCCTGCCTGCCTGCCTGGCTGCCTGGCTGCCTGGCTGCCTGCCTGCCTGGTTGGCTGCCTGCCTGCCTGCCTGGCTGCCTGCCTGCCTGGCTGCCTGGCTGCCTGCCTGCTTGCCTGGCTGCCTGCCTGCCTGCCTGCTTGCCTGGCTGTCTGCCTGCCTGGCTGGCTGCCTGGCTGCCTGCCTGCCTGGCTTGCTGCCTGCCTGCCTTCCTGCCTGCCTGGCTGGCTGCCTGCCTGCCTGGCTGCCTGCCTGGCTGCCTGCCTGACTGCCTGCCTGGCTGCCTGCCTGCCTGGCTGCCTGCCTGCCTAGATGCCTGCCTGGCTGCCTGACTGGCTGCCTGCCTGGCTGGTAGGATGAGAGCGCTGGGTAATGTTCAAGGCTGGCTGGCTGGCTGGCTGGCTGCCTGGCTGGCTGCCTGCCTGGCTGGCTGCCTGGCTGGCTGCCTGGCTGGCTGCCTGGCTGGCTGCCTGGCTGGCTGCCTGCCTGGCTGCCTGCCTGGCTGGCTGGCTGGGTGGCTGGCTGGCTGCCTGCCTGGCTGCCTGCCTGCCTGGCTGGCTGCCTGCCTGCCTGCCTGGCTGCCTGCCTGCCTGCCTGCCTGCCTGGCTGGCTGGCTGACTGGCTGGCTGACTGGCTGCCTGCCTGGCTGCCTGCCTGGCTTGTAGGATGAGAGCACTGGGTAATGTTTAAGGATAAACAATGGTAGGTTGGCTCACGACGCTTGCATTGGCAGGCGGACAGGTCTGGTACGCTGGCTGAAACCCGGGGCAATTGCTGAAATGCGGGACAAAATTTAGTGGAAAAAAGTGGGCGAAACGCGAATTGGCTGATTCCCAGGGTTGCCGAAACCCGGGGCTTGACTGTATTCTTCACAAGTACACAGTAACACTGTTGACAGTTCAGTGATGCTAACGTATGGCATCCCGACATACTGCTAACTTATGCACATTATAGACTGTACGCATTAAGACTCTGGGCTGATTCTATACAATATTAATATGCAGTGAACCCCCGACTTACGAACGCCTCATTTTACAATAAAATTGACTTACGAAGCGTTTCAGCATAAAAAGTTTCCCCCAACAGATGAAGAAAAACTCGACTTGCATCATTCATCCTAAACAAGTCCATACATCTCTGGCCCGAGCGTGCCTTAGCTGCCCTGCCTTCAGTTAGTGTGCCAATGTTTATAAGCCAGTGAGGTCATTCCCACACATACATTCGGTACATTTTGTATTATTCCAGTGTTTTCAGTGCTTGTAACTGCTAAATAAGCCACCATGGCCCAAAGAAAGCTTCTAGTGCCAACCCTGTGGTAAAAAGGGTGAAAATTACTGGAGAATGAAGAAAAAGATAATCACAAAATATGAGAGTGGAGTGCTGTCTCTGAGCTGGCCGGGTTGTGTAGCAGTGAGCCTACATGCCTAATTCCCATAGTTTCCACCAGAAGCCAGCCCTCTCAGTGGGTATGCCAGCCTGCCCACCCCTGCCTCTACCTCATTCTCTCAACGACCTTCACTCAGACAACAGGTCTAGTCCTCTCTCCCTTGCGGGCATGACCCTCCCAGGCCATGGGCACTTAACACACTGCCTGCATACCCCACGACATTGCAAATAAAGTAAGAAGCCTCCGAAGCCTTATCAATGAACCCTGCTCTGCAAGAACGACACAATAAACCCGTAAACATTGGTGGAAGCAGTGGTCATAGCGGTTGTGTTGCCCAAGGAGGGAAGGAAGAGGAATGAAGTCGTCTTCACTTCATCACCCCACACAAGAAGCATCCGTCTCTCAACGAGTTATCCTGATGTCGTGTCTGCACATTTCAGCATCTAGACACAGGTACACACAGGATCCAGGTCGAAATTTGCATCCCACGCTGTTCAAGTCACGTGTTCAGGGCATGGTTCTGCTGTTGTTGTTCAGCTCAGCACGGCTATTTCAGCAAGTCAGAGGTGAGTTTGTGGTGATTTCAGCATCCAATGTGGGTGTTTCTCCAAGTGGGTATGTGGGAGAGGAAGCGGCCGAGTTCCTTGCCTCACTCACACCTCACACGCCTACCACCACACTCCCACCACTATGTACTCACTCCCTCTGCTGTGTTTCTGCTGTTTTCCGTGTGAATTCATTGCCAGAGCTGTGTATCTGAGTGCCCGAGGTCACTCGAAGCCATGTGGATCACAAAGCCACGTGGATCAGCAAGCCACATAGAACACGAAGCCACATGGAGCAAGCCACGTGGTGTGTGGATGATGTCATGTGGGTCTACAAGCCATGTGGGTCTAGCCAGACATCCCTAGCCACATGCTGTGGTCTGCTGCCGCATCACACTGACGTCACCTCACGCTGTCACCCACTGTCCTGCCCGACTTCATGATGCCCCTTTATTTTATAATATACATGTTAAGGCTAATATTAATGCTAATATTGTATTGTATTATGATTTGTTAGCAGTTCTTAATATTGTCATGTAGTGGGAAACCACTAGTGTAAGTACCGGTTAGTACTTCAGGTACTTAAGTCTCCCTCAGTCACTTGACCAACGTGACGTCGGCTTACCACTCAGTGGTACCGGCAGTAGGTTCACAGCTTATGCTCAGAGAAGGTTCACAACCCTTGCTCTGAGTAGCTTTACAGTACTCGCTGAGAGTATGTCCTTCACACTCACTCTGACTAGCATTCCCACTTCTAGTCTGGGCTTGCATAGCCAAGGGAGCATACCTCACTCATTGACCTCTCATAAGAGACATGTCAAGTTCTCTCTTGTGGTCGTTTTTCTTTCATGATTGAGTTCCTTTCTTAACCCTTTCAGGGTCCATTCCGTAGATCTACGGCTTTACATTCAGGGTCCAAACCGTAGATCTACGTCATGAGCTCAGCTCACTCTGATAAACTGTGAGTGGTAAATTTGGGCCTAGATATGAGAGAATACATCTATGTGGTATGTGTGCACCACATAAAACAAATCCTGCAGCACACTGTGTATAATGAGAGAAAAAAAACTGGGACCGTGATTTTCGATTAAAACAGCGACTTTGCAGTGTTTTTTTCGTATGTTTTTATTGTTGTATTTGTGATTTCTTGGTCTCATTTGATAGAATGGAAGACATATTACAGAAATAGAGATAATTTTGATTGGTTTTAGCACTGGAAATGGCTTGAAACTGAGCTAAAAGTGGCGGAAATGTTAAATTTTTGCCGATGTTCAAGAGTAAACAAACGACCTCACACGTCTAATACATGCCAGCAGGTGGGTCTAATATACATTCACAAATGTGGTGATGATATTTAACAATTATTAAAATATTGCATAAGAGTAAATCTTCTATTTTTTGGTGTGAATAAAAAATCAAAATGGAATTTATTTGTAAAGCCTAAAAACATAACTAATGAACAGAGGAAATGTTAGTTTAGTTCCAGGAATACCTACATTGTTTATTTTGGACCCTATTTTGAAATTGGAATATTTTGAAATTTGTGTTAAATTGGCCAAATTACCAATTTCCGGTCACTTTATTTTGTAGTTGAAACAGTTGACTTGGCGATTTCTTGTGCTCAATCGTTAGAATAGAAGTAATACTAGTGAAATAGCTAAGAATTTGGTCGACTGGAATAATGTAATTGGCCTAAAAGGGGAGTCAAAGTCGGCAAAATCGCTGATTCGTAAATATCGCTGACACACCAAAATTCACGAGAGCATAATATCGTCAATTTTCCATCAAATTTCATACTTTTTGTTTTATTACATTCACAAAAAGATTCTCTACCATTTCATAAGAAAAAATAAAATTTTTTTTTTTTGAAAAATTCTTGGACACTGGGGCACCACTTCAGATTTTGGCCTTGGACCCTGAAAGGGTTAAGCTTGTCACTTTCGAGTTATTTATACTCGGGTAAATTAATGTTTCAGGTGACTGAATAAGCCTTGTCAGCCTTGATGTTAATTTGTGGTCTAAGCTATTCTTAGTCATGTTGGATGGAAATGAGACTAAGTCCGTCACTTACGAGTTCTTGTATACTCTGAATTGATAGTTCAGATAATGCTTTATAAGCATTGTAAGTTACTTTTTGGTTAAGTCTTAATAACCATTAAAGGTGCATATTATTGGTGAACTTAGTACAAAGCTCAACCTCAAGAGGTTCATTAATTCATATCAATGCACTAGTACGTACCAAGAGAGATGTAAGAGTTATTTTATGTTAATCATAACATATCATACATGAAGCTAAAACTCTACTAGTAAAGATTTTAAGTTTTAGTTGTTTGTTTTGTAATCCTGAATTCTTATTAAGTTATTGTTACAAAACCATAAACAGGCCATATGTTCAACAAAATGCTACCTTAACACTCAACCATACCATTGGAGAAGGTTAAGAAGACGAGTTTTGCAACAAATGGGATGCCTGTCCGGGAGGAGTTTGATCCAAGGAAAGGAGAGATGATTAATTAGCTCTTTACCTTGTGCAATATTTTGGCATAAAATAATCTCTTGGAACAAACTTATTTTCATGATGTCAGGACCTTATAAGGCACCAGATAGGGGCGCTGGGTCATAACTTAATTTTCAACTTCTTTAATATTAGAGGAATCTCTAGAACAGGAAGTTGGTAACTTGAGGGTTTGATTTCTCAGCAAGTATGGCTCATGTTTGGCTCTCGCATCCCACTCTCCCAGTAAACAAGCAATCACGGGGTATAAGGAACTATGTCCAGTGTGTCTACCTTCTCTTCCCCATTGCTAATGGTATTGGCCATCCATTATTGGGCCGAGTGAAAGCACTGTTTTTTGGCAGATTCTTGGCGTCTCCCTATAAGTTTGGAGCTATGAAGTTTGGGCTTGATTGTCTTTATGTTCCAGAGTAGACAAGAGCATCCACACGACGGGAGCTAGCATGGTCGGTTCTGCTGTTTGCCACATTTGTAAGACCAAGGATCTATTTTCTGAGAGTCACTGCTGTCCTGGGACGATGCATTTTAGTCTAGTTTGTATATGAAGGCAAAAATTTAAGTAATGACATTTGGAACAGAACCTACTCTCTGGTTCCTTAATGTTTGCTGCAGTTTAATGTGGACTTCATTAATCTTTTTCTGCAGCCTTGTTGGCATTTTTGGGGTTCAGCTACTACTCTAGCTGATACTGCGGTGCCTCTTTGTACAATTTCTTTGTAGTGCTGTTGGCCCTCGTTGGTCTGTCATTTGGAGACGTCGAAGACAAAAGAGAAACAAAACTTGTATTTTTTTAAAGCTTTTATGGAAAAAGTGTGTGATATTATTACCTCTCGGCTCGGGAACGAGTGGATGGAGATTTATAAACTGTAAGGGCTACTCTTGCACAACAGTCACGGGTGACACGCTACAGTCGTGGGTGACATCATTTAGAATTCAACAAAATTTGCCTACATGAGTAATAAGTGATCAAAGTACTGTCATTTGAGACATTGACACTACTCTTGACAAGATGTTCACGTCGAGGTCACTGCCTGAATCGAACTTTTCAAAGGCACTTATGGCAAGCGACTGTGCTTTTTTTCGTATTTTCCTCATTGAGCCAACGGGTTTTTGTCCTGTCTTACTGTCTGAGCCGTTGCTTCAGCAACTTGTGTTGTGGCTCAGCTGAGAGGAACATAGAGGAACGGGTTTGTCTGAACTCCAAGATAACCTTGAATTCAACGGTTTTCCGCCACATTGTCTCGTGCTGCTGCATCTTTTCGTCCGAGCATTGCGCTTTGTTTCCTTCATCACCTGGAAGAGGTTTTTGAAGGTACACAATCCAGCAGAGGGACAGGGAGTAGACTCAAACGGACACTTCAGGAAGCTCTTCGTTTTCTCTTCAAGACGTCATTGTTCTTGGTGCCTGGGAAAAATTTCACTCCCAGGAATTATATTTCATGCACGCCTTCTGACACACTAGTCTGTTTAACAAACTAGTCCCTGAGCAGAAGCCTGCATACGCCTCCTGACATACTAGCCACTGTCGTATAAGCTAGTCCCTGAGCAGAAGTCGGCATACACTTCTGACATACAGGAAGGCCCCACTTATACGACTGGTTAGGTTCCAGGCTACCGCCATAAAGCGGAAACCGCCGTAAAGTGGAACACCCTTTTTTCCACTTACAAATGCATACAAACACTAGATAACAAGTTTACACTAACATATATTAAGTTAGCAATAGAACCAGGCATCAAAAAACAATAAAAAAGTACAATACACACATAGTGCACTCATTACTTACCTTAAAATATTTATAGTCTTAATCTAGGGTGAGACAAGTAGTATTTATTGTAAGAAATCAAGTGTGGTAATGTATCGTAGTCAGCCAGGCTACCATACCAGGCCACCCCACCCACACATACAATTCTATGATATTTAAGCATCCCAGAGCGATAAAATGTGTGGAAATTATTTAATTTCCGAAGCTATAGTGCCTAATAAGTGTTTAATGTGTTGATTTGGGTCAAAATGTATTTGTATTTTGAACGGAACCAACTGGGTTCCCGCCGCGCCTGCGCAGATGTGCGGGGGGGGTTAGGGGTCGAGCTGGGGCACGTGGTGGTGGCAGGTTTTTGAATGGGTGAGGAGGCTGTGAAAACCGGGGATGAGGAAACTGGCGTTCACGGCGGCCTAAGGATTAATATAGGCCTCAATTCATAATAGGAAGTGTCGTGACTGTCCCTAGTGAAGAGTGAGGGAACGTGATTTACGGGACCACCGTAAAAAGGTGGTAAAATTAGTGAATAATGGTTCGACCGGGTGTGACTGGTGCACGGCCATGGTGTGTGTCCAGGGGAAATACCCGTGAGTTAATCCTTACTCATCGGCCTCAGATCTTAATGGAGTGACCTCTAATGTGTATAATGATTATGAGACGTTAAATCGTCTTGTGAATGGTAATGTAATCAGTGATAATAACATTAAGTTAAGAGAATGCGGGATGTGAAATAGATCGCCCTGCTCCGAGTGAACGCGTGATTATCATATCGAGGATAGTGAAGTTTTATGGTATCACGACTTCTAAACCAGGACAAACCAACGGATACCTCGTCCTGCTGGAATAAGAACCGTGTCGGTGTGGCGGGACGTCGAAATGAGATGGTGAATGGAGGAAATAAGGAGCATCAATCACCCCCAGTTAAGTAACCCTTCTAGTTATAACAGACTGATACTGGCCAGTTAGGTATGTTTTAATTGGATAGGTTAAGGGTGATCCAGCCACATCAAGTGACCACCAGGGAATATCTGGTAAGTGGTGGGATTATGTACAAATGTTTTTCCTTGATGAATGTATCCATGTGTATCCTACCCCCCCCCCCTTCATTCAGTTAAACTAATGTAATCTATACAGTCCACAATTAATTAATAGCGCCATGCTTGAGGGTGCTACCCAATTTATACTGGTCTCGGATAGATGTGACAAGATTGTGAGGGTCGAGGGGCCACCTGTAGTGACCAGAGGTGGTTAAGTTTTCTCACATGTCTACACGGGGTGACTACGGTAAACAATATGGTTGTCTCCCAATGAGATTACTTGTATGTATATAATGTTGAGGTACATACAGGTAAGCACCCTATAAAATTTTCCACAAAATGTATATACAGTTCACTCATTACTTACCTTAAAATATAGGGTGAGATGAGTAGAATTTATTGTAAAAAATCAAGTGTGGTATGTATGGTAGTCAGCCGGGCTACCATACCAGGCCAACCCACCTACACATAATATTCTATTACATTTAAGCATCCCAGAGCGATAAAATGTATATACAGTTCACTCATTACTTACCTTAAAATATTTGTAGTCTTAATGTAGGGTCAGGAGTAAGTAAATGAGATAAAACGAATAAATGAGAGAGAGAGAATGAGTGCATGAGAGAGGACAGGCGCAGAGTTATGTAAACAATCCAGGCGAAGGTAAGTTTTGTAAACGAAGTGTACACGTCTGGTTTGTATACAAGTTACATTGTGTACAGGTTGTTTCTACATTGATACGGTAGAATAAATAAAGAAGAACACTCCCATTCTCATGTAACATCATTTTGAGAAGAAATGATGCTCTGAGTGAAGGCAATGGAAATAAGTCACTCTGTCTGACTTTTTTGGGTTATCCTAGGTTCTCTACACATATGTTGTTATGTATGATAATCTATGTAACTGTATTTGTGTATACCTGAATAAACTTACTTACATACATACGAAAGGAATAATTTTCTACAGTTTCCCCCAGTAACACATTTTCTCTTATGTTAGATTAGAGAAAATGTTATTCTTGGCATCACTTGTACAAGTTATCTGGCTACCACATCTCATATTTATGTTTATTTATTCTATTGTGGGGTGTATTTATCATCTTTTTATGTTATGTATCGTGTTTATTATATAATTTTGAAAAAATATCATAGATGGATTAATGAAAATGTGTATTTAACGTAATATACGACATTTAAATGAGACTCGATGATTATTATTATCATTACTAATATGACGTCTGGAGACATAAGACACTCTTACTGATTTTAATGTGTACCTGCATGCCAGCACAGTATGTAAGTTTATTTAAGTACAGGTATACATAAGTATAATTATCAGAGTATATATAAAATATGAAATAACTTTTAAAAACATTTGAAATTTTGGAGTTTCCAGACAAAATGGAGAGACTTAGTGCTTACTGAGCTCACGAAGAATGTAAACAAACAAGGTGGGGCGCGGTGACCGTATTAGAAAGTCAGGTGGGGGGAGCCGTATAGCGAGTTTTGGTCATAATTTGAAATGACCGTATTAGCGGAACGCCGTAAAGTGAAACGCCGTAAAGTGGGGCCTTCCTGTACTAGCCTCTGTTGAATAAGCTAGTCCCTGAGCAGGAGACTACTTACACTTCTGACATACTAACCTCTGTCATGCAAGCTAGTCCCTGAGCAGGAGTCAACTCTCTCCTGACACACTAGCCTCTGTATCACAAGTTAGTCCCTGAGCAGGAGTCCGTATTTCCGCCAGACTGGTAAACTGGCGAGTCCCTCTGAGCAGAACCTGATTGTTCTGTCAAGTGTGATAATGGACAATGGTGGAATTGATGCTGAAGATGCATCCCCTATGAAGCTGAGGATGACAAATGTTGGTATTATCCATGCAAGTCAGGTGTGGAGACACTGACTTTTTGATTAGTGAGGAAAGTGAAGAAGCTTTGAAGAAAGCTGTTGCTACTGTTGGACCGGTTTTTTGTTGCCATTGATTGTAGAGCTGGCAGAGGTCGGAGAGGACAGCGATCTGTTAGAATTTCTAGTCTTCACTTTAGAGATTCTGGGTAGTTTTCATCCACCTGGTACGTGGTCGGGTCCTGGTGTTACAAGTGCACCTCACTCGTAGTAGTGTGTGTTATGACGGTAAACATTCTCTCATCGAGGTCAAGAAGCTTGTCTGCTGATGACTTGTTTGTTCCCTTATCAAACTTGACTTAGTTGAAGGAGGAGATAACGTGTATCCGACCTGAACGGTTGGGTAGTTTTTCTCCCACTCCATTTGTTTGTCCTAGACTTTATTCATATTAGCTGACACATTTTCTGCGTCCTTGACTGTAATTGAGAATTAAAAGCAAAGTTACATAAGCATTTGTCTAATACAGTTTAAGTACTGAACTCCCTCTATATTTGTGATAAAAGATGGAGATGAGTTTTGACAGCTGAAGAGCTGAACTGTTAGTACAAAATAGATTTTGAACCAAAAGTATTTCCTTAAGGAATTTTAAGTATAAATAGCCTTGAAGATGTAAAGTCTGAATAGACAAAATTAGAGACTGTTTTATAGAGACTATTTAAGATTTATTTAAATTTTTTTTATTTAATAGCCAATATATTGACCTCTATTTTGCTCATGTTTAATAACTTTTCATATATTAACAGTAGTGTTGTGTATTGGTAAATCCTGGAGACAGTTGGAGCTGAGTGTAAGGTGTTATACAGATGTTATGAGTGGCGCAGTATGCAGACCGGACGCCACCCCTCCCACACACCTGTCACTCTACCTTTTCATAACGCAGTTGTCGTGACAGAGGTCCTTACTGCAATGTATTCCACTACCACTGTAGGAACGGAATATTATCTCCTTCACTCAAGACTGTGATGAAATGCCGTCTCGTCCACTACTGTGAAGCTATATGAAGTAATGATCGTCTGCCTGTTGCTGTGTCTACATGTACACAGATACGCTGATGTGCAGCCCAAGTGTATGAAGTATATGTTATAGTGACACACTGAAATTCAGAGCATCACAGCTCATGACTTACCTTTTTGTGAAATAGTTTTTGGTTTGAAATTTTGTTAGGTTTAAAAAAAATAAACCTTATTACTTTTCTTGGTGCGACCTGCGGTCATGAGGGGGGAGGTGTTACGAGTATGGCCATACCGGTTTTATTTTATAATTGGATATGCCCCTTTATTTTATAATATACATGTTAAGGCTAATATTAATGCTAATATTGTATTGTATTATGATTTGTAAGCAGTTCTTAATATTGTCATGTAGTGGGAAACCACTAGTGTAAGTACCGGTTAGCACTTCAGGTACTTAAGTCTCCCTCAGTCACTTGACCAACGTGACGTCAGCTTACCACTCAGTGGTACCGGCAGTAGGTTCACAGCTCCTGCTCAGAGAAGGTTCACAACCCTTGCTCTGAGTAGTTTTACAGTACTTGCTGAGAGTATGTCCTTCACACTCACTCTGACTAGCATTCCCACTTCTAGTCTGGGCTTGCATAGCCAAGGGAGCATACCTCACTCATTGACCTCTCATAAGAGACATGTCAAGTTCTCTCTTGTGGTCATTTTTCTTTCATGATTGAGTTCCTTTCTTAAGCTTGTCACTTTCGAGTTATTTATACTCGGGTAAATTAATGTTCCAGGTGACTGAATAAGCCTTGTTGGCCTTGATGTTAATTTGTGGTCTAAGCTATTCTTAGTCATGTTGGATGGAAATGAGACTAAGTCCGTCACTTACGAGTTCTTGTATACTCTGAATTGATAATTCAGATAATGCTTTATAAGCATTGTAAGTTACTTTGTGGTTAAGTCTTAATAACCATTATAGGTGCATATTATTGGTGAACTTAGTATAAAGCTCAACCTCAAGAGGTTCATTTATTCATATCAATGTACAGGTGTCCCTCAACATTCGCGAGGGTCATGGGATCAAGAGCCTCGCGAACGTTGAAAAACCGTGAATGTTTGGTGCCCCAATATATTGTGAGGAATTATTATTATTATAATCAAAAAGAAGCGCTAAGCCACAAGGGCTATACAGCATATTGTAGAGAAATATAATACAATACTGCTTAACTTGTTGAACCATGAACAATCATAAAATACATGAAAACGTCGTAAGTTGTACTAAATATATACATGTTATGCTTTAATAACATGTATGTTATTAAACACCACAGACTCCACCACTGCCTCCACCACTTCCTCACAACCAATGCGAGTCCCTACTACCTCCCTCCGACCCCCGCAACTGGCAGCCAGCCCTCCCACCACTCAGTGTGGTGAGTGTTTGTTTGTTCATTATCTGCTATTAAACTACAGTATAAATAATGTAAACACATTCATGACTGTATATTGGAATGGCTATTTGAACAGGTATTGGACGTGACATCATGTGTTTACTCTTGAACACTGCAAAGAATCAAACATTTCTGCTACTGCTAATAAAACAATAGTAATAATAATAATAATAATAATAATAATAATAATAATAATAATAATATAATAATAATAATAATAATAATAATACGATATAATTGAAGAAGGAAATTGTACAAAAATACGAGGGAGTGGTTGGACACATCGTCCGTGTGGCTTTGTTTAGCTT
>NC_069471.1:6612531-6742340 GCF_026875155.1 Cherax quadricarinatus | reverse complement strand
AAAATTTTTTTCTATATTGGGGTTTGAGGTTAATTTGAGTTTTTTTTTTCTTAGGGGAAAATTCATTCCATACCGAACATTATAACAACCTCTCTGCGTAAGGTTGTCGATAACGAGTATGTCGGTAAGTGAGGAGAGGCTGTATTTTGAAGATTTTTATGATGTGAGAAGTTAGGGCTCCTGGTCTGCAATTTTTAGCTAGTGCTCTACTACCACCCTTATGTGAAGGAGTTATGTCTGCACTCTTTAAGGCCTCTGGTATTTCACCTAGATCTAAGCTCTTTCTCCAAAGAACATTGAAAGCTCGTGCTAGTGGTCCAGGTGCTGAGTGAGTGGGCATATTATCCATTTCTTTTCCAGAATCTATGGGATATAGTATACTAATGTTAGTTGGTCTGCATGGCCTTCTGTTGGAATGAAAAATGTTTCTGCATTTTCCACCTTGCTGTCATTTAGTGGGTAGCTGAGCACTGACTCATACTGTTCTCTTATGATTTCACTTATTTCCTGTTCATCGTCAGTATACGAATCTCCTCTCAATAATGGTCCAATTCTGCAGGTAGTCCTTAGCTTGGATTTTGCATAGATATAGAAATAATATAATAATACAGTGGACCCTCGACCAGCGATATTAATCCGTTCCTGAGAGCTCATTGTTAATCGAAATTATTGTTAGTCGAGTTAATTTTCCCCATAAGAAATAATGGAAATCAAATTAATCCGTGCAAGACACCCAAAAGTATTGAAAAAAAAAATTTTTACACATGAAATATTAATTTTAATACACACAAACTGAAGAAGACATGCACAGTTACATGACGCTTACTTTTATTGAAGATCTAGTGATGATTGATGGGATGGGAGGAGGGGAGAGTGTTGATGGTGTTAGTGTTTAGAAGGGGAATCCCCTTCCATTAGGACTTGAGGTGGCAAGTCCTTTTTCAGGGTTACTTCCCTTCTTCTTTTAATGCCACTAGGACCAGCTTGAGAGTCACTGGACCTCTGTCGCACAACATATCTGTCCATAGAGGCCTGTGCCTCCCGTTCCTTTATGACATTCCTAAAGTGTTTCACAACATTGTTAGTGTCACAATTAAACACTTGTTCAGGTTTCAATTCTTCCCTGTCTATGTACTCCTTGAATTCCTGCACATATTTTTCAGCTGCTTTTTGGTCCAAACTGGCAGCCTCACCATGCCTTATCACACTATGTATGCCACTACGATTCTTAAATTTCTCAAACCAACCTTTGCTGGCCTTAAATTCACTCACATCACCACTAGTTGCTGGCATTTTTCTAATTAAATCCTCATGCAACTCCCTAGCCTTTTCACATATGATCGCTTGAGAGATGCTATCTCCTGCTATCTGTTTTTCATTTATCCACACCAATAACAGTCTCTCAACATCTTCTATCACTTGCAATCTCAGTTTCAAAAACATAGTTGCACCTTTGGCAAGAACAGCTTCCTTGATTGCCGTTTTCTTGACCACAATAGTAGCGATGGTTGATTGGGGTTTTGTGCACAACCTGGCCAGCTCGGAGACACGCACTCCACTCTCATACTTAGCAATGATCTCTTTCTTCATATCCATAGTAATTCTCACCCTTTTTGCTGTAGGGTTGGCACTAGAAGCTTTCTTGGGGCCCATGGTGACTTATTTTGCAGGTGCAATCACAAAAAAGGCTGTGATAATATGAAATGTTCCGATTGTATGCTTGGAAGCAACCGCGGTGGCTGGCTGGCTTGTAAACACTGGCCAGAAGTGGACGCGTCTCAGATGGAACGAATAGTGTTGGTCGAGTTTTTTAGCGCTAGTTGAGGCAAAATTTTTGCGTTAAAGTGTATCGCTGGTCGGATTTATCGTTAATCGATGCCATCGTTGGTCGAGGGTCCACTGTAATACAATATAATATACATAATATATATATTTTATTTTGACATTATACATGTATGTGCAGAGTAGTGTAATAGTTGGGTGCACATACCAAAACCCTTTATATGCATAGCATTTTGGGCAAACTTCAAATTAACTTTAGATTAATAAGGCAATAACAGTACATATGGTCATTAGATGAGTTACATTGAATACAAGAGACTTGAGTATTTTATTAGGTAATCCTATATGGCTTTAATAAGTCTTGTAGAGAAGATTTACATTTTTGATTATTAACCTTAGGTGGAAACAATGGAGTGATTAACATTTAAGATGAATACAGGTATTGAGAGCAAGTATACATTGATTATATTGCTGAAAAAGTTTTACCTATGTTCATGATTTTGAGCAAATGCATGTATAGTTTTTTTTTATTATTATTAACCCTTTGTCTGTCGCGGCCGCATATATACGTCTTACGAAAAATACTGTGTTTGACGTATATATACTCGTAAATTATAGCGGCTTCAAAATCAAGCAGGAGAAAGCTGGTAGGCCCACATGGGAGAGAATGGGTCTGTGTGGTCAGTGTGCACCATACCTGGAGTTTACCTGGAGAGAGTTTCGGGGGTCAACGCCCCCGCGGCCCGGTCTGTGACCAGGCCTCCTGGTGGATCAGCGCCTGATCAACCAGGCTGTTGCTGCTGGCTGCACGCAAACCAACGTACGAGCCACAGCCCGGCTGATCAGGAACTGACTTTAGGTGGAGCATGCAGTGCATAATGAGAAAAAAAACTCCGACTGTTTCTTTTAATTAAAATGCCGACTTTGTGGTCTATTTTTGTATAGTATTTATGGTTGTATTCTCGTTTTCTTGGTCTCATTTGATAGACTGGAAAATATATTATAGAAATAGATGTGATTTTGATTGATTTTACTATAAAAGGATCCTGGAAATGGAGCTCAAAGTACGGGACATGTTTGATTTTTTCCTATGTTCAAAAGTAAACAAATTCAAATTCAAATTCAAATTCAAAGTTTATTCTCTATAAGGATTACAATGCTGAGTTTACAGAATTTGTTTATGTTGTGGTTTACATGTAGTAAAATAATAATTACAGAGTGTACCACTAGAACACCTAGCATGGCTAGGCATTTCGGGCAGACTTAAATTAAATCTTAAGTTTAAAATATTACAAAATTATGAGGTAAGTTGGTATTATGGCTAAGTGACAAAATACTAGTTTGTGAGTTTAGCAATGTGAATGCTTTTGTTTTGGCACTATACATAGTTTCAGTATTGGAGTATCACAGGCCAACTTATGACTAGTTAAAATTCATTATTTTGAGATTGAGATTGATATTTCTGTTTATGGTCAAATGGGTGAGTGAATGTAAGTGTTAACCACCAGGTGGTATTCATGTAATTAGTTGACAGGGTGTATCAGGGAGATAAGATGTTTTCTGATGGTAGTTTTGAAGGTGATGAATGTGTCTGCAGTTTTTAGAATTTTCAGGTAGGGTGTTCCAGATTTTAGGGCCTTTGACATACATTGTTTTTTTAAAAGGTTTAGTCGGAACGGGAAAGTCATAGGGTTTGTGTTGGTGTTGTGCCTGTGGGTTCTGTCACAACTATCAAGAAACTTTTTTAGGTCAAGGTTAATTTGGGGAATTTAAGGTCCTGTAGATGTAGATTGCACAGTGAAAGTGTGGATGTACTGAACGGGAGTAGTTTGATTATGAAGGTGGGGGGGGGGGGTTCCCCGGGGATGGGTTTTTGTGATTATTCTTATGAGCTTTTTGTTGGGTTATTTTTGGGTTAAGGTTGTGTTGCTGCATTTTGAAACCCCCCAAGCATAGATAGCATGGGTTGAGGTAGGGATATATGGAATGGTATATGTGGAAGGGCAGTTTGCGGCACGTGATTGATCTTGGAGAGGACCCCAACCTTTTGGTACTTTTTTGGTTATGTGTTTACTGGAGGGTTTTCCGGGGGTAAAACCCCCCCGCGGCCGGTTGTGACCAGGCCCCCCTTGGGTAGTGTCCCAGGTGCGCCCCCAAACCAGCGACTAACCCCCAAGTCCCCATTTTATGATGGGGAAATAGACAACAGGTGGAAAAAAACAGTCCAATTTTTTATTCTGGCTGGAATCGAACCCAGGCCTCACCGTGTGAAGCGAGAGCGTTACCACCAGGCCACAGACCCTGGGGGTTTAAAACTGTCTCTGCCTGAGTCACGTCTGTATCTATTGTGCTGACCACAGCGTATTCAAAGACCCCCTCACATATGGGTCTGTGGGGGGTAGTCAGTCATACGAGAGTGGCAAGGAGATAGCAGGCTTTTGGGGCCTCCCACATTATCTGAATTATACGTATACCACCCTGGAGTATTACTTTACCCTGTCACGTATCAAAACTCCCACATGAAAAAATGGTGGCCGGTGTGGAGCATGGTTTTAAGTTTTTACAGGAATTCGGCGTTAGAAGACTGTTTGTGAGTACCCGGGGGTCAAAGGTTTAAACCGTTCACCCATCCAGCTACCGTCCCCTCACTCACCACCCCCGCCTGAAAGCCTGTTGCAGCCGTTTTTTTTAAAGCTTCCTGGTTAGTTCATTGCTATTGCTTCAATCCCCGAGGGGTTGCCCCGGATTTTGCAATTAGCCAGACTTTTGGAAGTTTTTATGCCATCACCCTATCATCCAGCCTGCTCCTGTCTCCCCTGCTCCCCCGTGCTTGTGCTCGTTACAGTTTCCGTCAGCCATTCTCGTGGGTTAACCCAGTCACCCAAACCCCAGCTTCTCCCCAGTGAGAGGAAAAGAGGCCATGCAAGTTCAGGCCTTGAAGTATCGTCTCTGTATGCTTTGTCCCCCCCGTTGGATGCTAAGCGGGGTTTTTCCCATCCCTGTGGATAGTGGTTTAAAGCCACCTTCGGGGGTAGAGGGGGACTGCGCCCAGAGCGCCAGGGGATTTTCACACCCACCCCCATTCTATCACCCACCCCCCACCAACCACCCCCACACCCCACCCACCTAATCTCCCTGTGGTTGTTTTGCACCCTTGAAAGGGTCAAATATTTTGGCTCACATAATGGTCAAGAGATGTAGTGAGCGCCCGATAAAGCCAATTATGCGAGTTATGGAAAGCCCCATTCACGATGACAGTGTGAGTGTCGGCTCATCACCGCGCAGGACAACCTTCCTCATCACCAGTCATCCCCGTCGATACTACAGATTCAGTGATAATTTTTGTTTGAGCATTTTTTGCTTTTTTAAAACTTTTGGTGTGTGGACATTTATAGAAATTTTTGTGTACTCAAAAACCTTGTGTTTTCAGTGTGAATCGTTTTTCTTTGACCGTTTTTTTTTGCAATTTTTTCGTGTTTTCCTTATCTTATATTTTTTTTTATCTGTTTTTTTTTTTTATGTATTCTGTTTAGAAAGTATTATTGTGTAGTGTCCAGTCAGCATTTGTGTGAAGTGATTCTTTTTTTTTATCGTGTATTCTTTTCAGCGTGTATTCTCCAGTAATTGTCATTGTTTTTCATCCCCCCCAGGGATACCCAACCCCAGTATACCAAATTTCCATTTATTTCTATGGTGTCTTTTTTCGTATCCCAGCAGTGTCTCATTCCTCTAATTTTTTCCCCAGACTGGTACCATTATTTTTGCCGCAAATTTTTTCGTTTCGTCAAGCAAGATTTTTTTGAAAGAATTATTTAAAATAATGAATACGTGTTTAAAGTGTTTGTCCCCTCCCACTGTGTTTTAAAATTCCCCGTTTTGTTCCTTTGTTTTTTTTTTTTTCAATTTTTATTTTGAACAAATTCACTCTTGATCAATTTCAATTACTTTTACGAAAAGTGTTTCTTTACTCTGTTTGGTAAATTGTTTGTCTGATTTGCAATTTAAAGTTTTTAAAAGTGTTCAATCAGTTTTTTTTTCATATTTTTATTTCATTTTTTAAAACCGATTTTCCCCAGTGACACTTTATTCTGCGTGATTATTTCTACACCTTATTTTGTTGCTTTGTTTGCAGTGAATTATTTTGTTGCATTTGTTCTCAGTGAATTATTTTGTTGCCTTTTTTGAGTGAATTATTTTCTTTTTTTGATTTTTTATGAATTATTTTTTTTAATTTTTTTTATGCATTCTTGAAAACCCTTTAAATTTCCCGTTAAAAATTTAGTAATTTTATTTTTTACGTTTTACATTGATTTAAAATTTTTTTAAATTATTTTCTTTATTAGCAGAGTAAAGACGCTCTTTTGTTTTTAAATTCAGTCCCCGTAATTTTTTTCTTGTATATTTAATTTTAATTTTTTTTTTTGGGCCCAAATAGTCCTTCACTTTGGTTGTCCTTCTTTTGCAGTGTATCTTAGACTTTTTTTTTTCTTCTGCAAAATTTAGTTGATCTCTTTTATTTAAATTTTAGCATTTTTTTCATTTTTATTTTTCATTATTTTTGCCTTATTTGTTCTGTGCAACTTTGCCATTATGTCTCAATCCCGTAATTTGTACTTTGTGAATGTCGACCTCAGACCTCTCAGGCTACTGCTGCCCCTGTCTCAGTCCTCACTTTCCCTTAGCGAGGGACGCCCGACCCGATACAGAGATATATAGTTATACTGTGTTCCCTTGATGCGTTCCTTTATTCAAGGGCCCATGTAGATAGTCTTGAAGATGGTTTGCGGCATTCGTTTCTGCGGTGCTCTAGTTAAAGGTCCCCCTTCAGAGGAAAGTTTTCAGATTGCTAAAGAAGTCTTCATCGGTCCCCTGCTCTGTTCACATAGTTGTTTCCCCTTGATATGCGGACTTCGGATTCTTACTAAGTGGGCACATTTTGAGGAACTGTTCGTTTTTCCCCCTTTTCCCCGTTTTAAACAGCTGACCATTGTCGTTCTTGGGGAAATAGTGAATGTCACCAGAGTAATGAATGTTGAGTGCATTTGCTGTTTTGATTAGAAATTTTATCACATTTATCAATGCGTCCAGTCCCCAGCTTTTCTCCCTGGGAGGCTAAACCATTTTTAGAATCGCTTGCTAAAAAGCAGCTTTTGGGAGCAAACAAAAAAACTAAAGCCGCCTGTTCGTGTGTGCTTATGAGGCCATCCTCCAACTGTGCGAGGAACCCTTACAGCCTTAAATCATGTACGCTCCTTTGCCCCCGGGGCTTTTCCATGTATTAAAAGTAATTTTTACACCTATGCCTCAGTCTGCACCCCCTCTTGTTTGCGCCAAGAGACCGTGGTCGTCAAACCCTTCAGGGTCCCAAAAACCAGTGTACGGTCGTTATAAAAATGTAGTATTATAGTCTTTGAACCATAGTCGGCGGACTTGTTAAACGTGGTTTCCTGGCCTTTTTGCAATTTAATTGTCCTGATGTTACCCCAAGAGAGTCGTACTGATGATGGAACCCCGATCTTCCTCTGTGTTTATGAAAACATGAACATGAACTCTGAGTGAATGCTCTTATAAACCCCAGTACTTAGGTCTTTCCGTGGCCCTTCCAATGAGAACCCCTAGAGGAAAAAAGATATCGTGGTTCTCAAAAAACCAGAACCAGCTTTTTTCCAAAATTTTCAAAATAACCCGAAAACCCGGCTATTCTTCCAATTCGGGGGAATTCAGCGCCCCAGTCAAACCCTCCCATGGTGACGGGTGAAAATGAGTTTCACCATTCCCCTTCCAAAATTCCTTTGAAGCCTTAAACAGTCTCGAGAATGACAATCTGCTGTGATGTTGCTTCACATGTCTCTGAATAGATGATTTTGGGGATGAAGTAGAAAAGCTTTTCTTGACAAACCACCCTTTTTTTTTGCCTAACTTCCAATGCAACCATAGGCCCTATAGTGAAGCATCTGTTTATAATGCGCCCATTCATTTTTCAGGGCTTGGTGCGCAATAAATTTTTAGGTTAGTTTGTTTTAAGGTAAGCAGTTTCACATGTCCCTTTTCGTGCCGCTCATGTGTCCCCCTTAGTGGAGTAGCTGGTTCTCACCTGGTGTCCGAGGTCGGATTCCCTAACCTTTTCTATTTAAGGTGAGATTCATGCTTCCTTCCTGTTGTTGACCGTTACTTTCCCCGGTGACCCTTTGTGGGCTTTGCTTCCTGCGAGACTTACCTTGTGTCGACCCTTATCGATGCTGCCAAATTGACGCTTTTATTGTTCATTCTGGGGTTCCAGCTTGGAAACCCCAGATCTGCCATACTGCCGCAGAGTATGACATCGAATTAAATCCTTAAGGCCGTGCATTTTCCGTGGTACCCAAGGGTGGGGTGATGATCCTGTCACTTCTGTCTGGTTCCTGCAACTTAGATTGCAAGATAGTGTCCGTTTTCCCCAAGTGTCCGAGGACGCTCTGTACCTTGGTGCTGAGCCTTCCCCGCAATGTCTGCTGTTCAAATAGTGTTTCTCCCCAGGGGAGCCTTGTTGGAAAAAAATTACTTGCAATAGTAATGCCATCTCTTGTTGATGCACAGCCGTCTGAGAAAGAGTTTCTGTGCATTAGTGCCCCCCCCCTAGGGTTGAGTTGTTTTAGTGTTCCCGATGGTGAAAACGTCCTATTGACAGTGTTCCCGCAAATAAAAGGGGCTTTTGTTTAGCATCCCTTTCTGTTGTAAGAGATGTAAAATCCCTTTCTTCCGGCCAACATTTTGGTCACGTGTCGCCTCAGAGCAATTTCCCAAACCTTTTGACCCAGTTCCTATCCTTACCCCGTTCGGAGAGGATGAGTTGTCACCTGACCAGTGGGTCGGTGCTTTTTGCCGGGGGACCCCATCACTTCATGGATCCCTTTTTTCCACCCGTTGAGGAGAAAGATTAGCCCCACTGATTCCAGATGAAGTAAGCGTTTGTTGATCTGTTGAACAAACGTCGTAAAACCCTTGCCTTACCAGGTGAGAAGATGGGTATAACGATTATTGTCCCTGTATTCCACTGAACCGGATAGACCTATTACATTTCCCGGTACAGAAAGCTCATTCACAAATTGCTTTCCCCGGAAAATTTATCAATCAAAAGCTCGATGATGGAATTATTGCACTAGCAATTCACCTTTGGAATGCACCCTTGATACTAGTACCCAAGAGGGTGGTACTTGGCGCCCCCGTGATTTACTTTAGGAAGTTTTAAAAGTGAAAACCATTCCCGACGCTTCCCCCTTCCTGTACTGGGTGATTTTTACGTAAATCGGAGATCAAAGTCTTTTCAACCCGGGGGCTGAAGTTCAGGTTGTTGTCGAGGTTAGGCTAGGAATTTGCCCCCATTTTGCCTGGAATTAGAGTGTTGTCGATTTAATGTTTAAATTTTCGCATTCTACTTGCTCCAAACATATTGTAGGTTTTTTCAGTGTTTTGCGTAAGTTTATTGGCTGTCATCCAATCGTATTTTGTCAACTCCCCATTAAAAATGGGGTTGAGGGTGGCAAATTTTGGGTGAGAGATGCATAAGTCGTGTTTGTCAGCAAAGAGAATGGGGTTCAGGTGTTTAGATACATTTGGAAGATCATTTATGTAATGAGGAAAAGCAGGGGACCAAGGAACTTCCTGGGAACTCCAGGATCAAGTGGCTGTGTTGTTGAGCTGTGTCTTTAATGGTGAATACTGATACCCTATTAGTAAGGTAAAATTTGAATAGAAAAGCGCATGGCCTCTTTACCCAAAAGGTCAAGTTTGTGGAGTAGGATGCGGGGGTTACTGTTTTCAAAAGCTTTTTTAAGTCAATAAAAATTCCTAGTGGATATTCCTTATTTTCCCGTGCTGTGTAAAAAGGTCTAAAATTTTTTTTTATTGCATTGTTTGTGCTTTTATTTTTTTGAAACCCAAAATTTGGGAGGGGTTGAGTATGTTTTGTCCGTTTAAAAAGAATATAGTTCTGTGCAGAGTTTTTTCAAAATTTTTTGGGTGCAATGAAAGTTTTATATTGGCCTATAGTTGTTTAAATTGTAGGATCACCACCTTTATGTATTGGTGAACCCTTGCCGTCTTGAGTTTTCGGGAAAGGTGCTTTTTCTAGTGACTTGTTTAAAAAGTAATGAGATAGCATGCGGAGGACATGGGCGCTCTCTGGTAAATAATGGTGGGACATGAGACGATTCCCTGATTATTTTTAAGTGACTTTATAATTTTCGGTGACTTCCGTGGGCTCGTTGGAGCAAGATGAAAGGGAAATTTGGGGGAAATCCCATCTAGGTATCCCCCGGGTGGGCTTTTTTATGTGGGATTTTTTTTGGCGAGATTAGAACCCATGGTTTAGAAGAAGTCGTTTTCTTGTTAGCTGTGTCAGTGGGATGCATGGTGTTTCATTAGGGTTTTGTTAGGACAAAATTCTTGTTTTTTTTCGTTTGTGGGTCCCTGAATTGGGGAGTGTTTTTCCAGGTCATTTTTTTTTTCATCTTGTGTCAGTGAATCTACTGGGTAGTATGTTGTTTGGCTTTCTTTATTACTTTGGTGAGGACTGATGAATAGTGTTTAAGAATATCTTTGTGTATTAGGCCCTGTCTATATTGCTTTTCATATTGGTGTTTCTTGTCAATGGATTTCAGAATGGTGCTGGTTAGCCATGGGCAACCAAGCCGTTTGTTTGTGATCTGTTTCGTTTTTATAGGACAATGTTTGTTGTATAGTCTAAGTAATTTGTTAAGAAAAATGTCTGTCCAGTCATCAATACCATTGGCCTTGGAGAATTCTGTTGGCCAGTCAACAGTCTCTAGGTCAGCTGTGAACTTCCTTATTGAGGCCTCGTCATGGAGTCTAAATGAGACTTTGTTGTATTCAAGTGGTGGTTTACTAAATGATGTCATTGTCCAATAAATGTGCAACTAGCCATTCTAATATGCAGTCATGAATGGGTTGATGTTATTTATACAATTATTACAATATTGCAGTAGTCTGCATAACAGTAAATCTCTATTTTTTGTGTGAATAAAAATTCAAAATAGAAAGCAAGAGTAATATCAGAGGGGCCTTGAGACACGACTGATGAACAAAGAAAATGTTATTTTAGAGCCAGAAATGTCTGCATTGTTCATTCTGGTCCTTATTTTGAAATTGTCATATTTTTTAATTTTTGTGAAATTGGCCAAATTGCAAATTTTTGACCACGTTATTGGGAAGTTGAAATTGGTAAATGGGCAGTTTCTTGTACTCAGTCGATAGAAAAATGGAGTTCTAAAGAAACAGCTATGAGTGTGGTCGACTGGAACAATGGAATTAGCCGAAAATAGGGCTCAAAGTGGGCGAAATCGCCGGTTTGTAAATATCACCGAGGTCGCTAACTTCGCAAGAGCATAATTCTGTCAGTTTTCCATCAAATTTCGTTTTTCTTGGTGTCATTACAATCGGGAAAAGATTCTCTATTATTTCATAAGAAAAAATAATTTTTTTTTTTTTTTAAATTTTGCGACACCAGGAGACACCTCAGGATTGGGGGTTGCGACAGTCAAGGGGTTAACATACTGGCCGGTTCCCACCAAGGCAGGGTGGCCTGAAAAAGAGAAACTTTCACCATCATTCACTCCATCATTGTCTTGCCAGAAGGGTGCTTTACACTACAGTTTTTAAACTGCAACATTAACACCCCTCCTTCAGAGTACAGGCACTGTACTTCCCATCTCCAGGACTCAAGTCCGGCCTGCCAGTTTCCTTGAATCCCTACATAAATATTACTTTGCTCACACTCCAACAGCACGTCAAGTATTAAAAACCATTTGTCTCCATTCACTCCTATCAAACACGCTCACACATGCTTGCTGGAAATCCAAGCCTCTTGCACACAAAACCTCCTTTACCCCCTCCCTCAACCTTTCTAGGCCGACCCCTACCCGCCTTCCTTCCACTACAGATGATACACTCTTGAAGTAATTCTGTTTTCATTCCATTCTCTCTACATGTCCAAACCACCTCAACAACCCTTCCTCAGCCCTCTGGACAATAGTTTTGGCAATTCCGCACCTCTTCCTAACTTCCAAACTACGAATTCTTTGCATTATATTCACACCACACATAGCCGTCAGACATGACATCTCCACTGCTCCAGCCTCCTCCTCGCTGCAACATTCATCACCCATGCTTCACACCCATAAAAGAGCATTGGTAAATTATACTCTCATACATTCCCCTCTTTGCTTCCAAGGACAAAGTTCTTTGTCTCCACAGACTCCTAAGTGCACCGCTCACCCTTTTTCCCTCATCAATTCTATGTTTCACCTCATCTTTCATAGCCCCATCCGCTGACATGTCCACTCCCAAAATATCTGAATACATTCCCCTCTCCATACTCTTCCCTCCAATCTGATATCCAATCTTTCATCACCTAACTTTTTTTTTCCCTCAAAACCCCTTTACTCTTTTCTGTATTCATTTTTAATTTTTCTTCTTTTACTTTACTTACCAATTAAATCACCAACCTCTGCAACTTCTCTTCAGAATCTCCCAAGAGCACAGTTCATCAGCAAAAAGAAAACTGTGAAAACCCCCAAATTTGTGTGTGATTCTTTATCTTTTAACTCCACGCCTCTTGCCAGGACCCTCCATTTACTTCCTCTTACAACCCCCTCTATAAATATATTGAACAACCCCGGTGGGCATCACACATCCTTGTCTAAGGCCTACTTTTACTGGGAAATAATCTCCCTCCTTCCTACATACTCTAACTTGAGCCTCACTATCCTCATAAAAACTCTTCACTGCTTTCAGTAACCTACCTCCTATAACATACACCTGCAGCATCTGCCATATTGCCCCCCCTATCCACCCTGTCATATGCCTTTTCCAAATCCATAAATGCCACAAAAACCTCTTTAGCCTTATCTAAATACTGTTCGTTTTTTATGTCTCACAGTAAACACTTGGTCTACACACCCCCTACCTTACCTAAAGCCTCCTGGAGGTTACCTGGAGGTTATTCCGGGGATCAACGCCCCCGCGGCCAGGTCCATGACCAGGCCTCCCGATGGTCAGGGCCTGATCAACTAGGCTGTTACTGGGGCCCGCACGCAGTCCAAAAGTATGAGCCACAGCCGGCTGATCCGGCACTGACTTTAGGTATCTGTCCAGCTTTTCTTGAAGGCAGTAAAGGGGCTTATTGGCAATTCCCCTAATGCTTGATGGGAGGCTGTTGAACAGTTTTGGGCCGGACACTTATGGTTTTTTCCCCTTAGTGTACCAATGGGCCCCTACTTTTTATTGGGGGCATTTTGCATCGCCTGCCCAGTCTTTTGCTTTCGTAGGGAAGTGATTTCTGTGTGCAGATTTGGGACCATTCCTTCCAAGATTTTCCAAGTGTAGATTATGATATATCTCTCCCTCCTGCGTTCAACGAGTAAAAGTCAAGTGCTTCCAAGCGTTCCCAGTATTTTTAAAGGTGCTTGACAGAACTTACACGTGCAGTAAAGGATCTCTGTACACTCTCTAGATCTGCGATTTCACCTGCTTTGAATGGAGATGTTAATGTACAGCAGTATTCCAGCCTAGAGAGAAAAGTGATTTGAAAAGGATCATCATTGGCTTGGCATCTCTGTTTTAAAAGTTTCATTATCCATCCTTTATCATTTTCTTTCCCACGTGCGATCGTGGCCCCTGTTGTGATCCTTAAAAGTGAGATCATCAGACATTACTACCCCCAAAGGTCCCTTACATTTTTTTTCCGCTCTATTGTATGGCCCGGAGTCGTAGTATACTCTGTTCTAGTTATTTATCTCCTCCCGTTTTCCCTAATGGAGTTTGTTGGAATTTGTCCTCATTGAACATATATTGGTTACGTTTGCCCACTGGAAACTTTGTTTATATCTTCTTTGGAGGTTAACCGCGTCCTCAGCAGATGACAGCCTCATGCAGTCCTAGTATCATCCACAAAGGATGATACGGTGCTGTGGTGTATATCTCTGTCTATGTCTGATATGAGGATAAGGAATAAGATGGGGGCGAGTACTGTGCCTTGTGGAACAGAGCTCTTTACTATGGCAGCCTCCGATTTAACTCTGTTGACCACTACTCTTTGTGTTCGATTTGTTAGGAAGTTTAAGATCCATCTCCCCACTTTCCAGTTATTCCTTTAGCACGTATTTTATGGGCTATTATGCCATGATCGCATTTGTCAAATGCTTTTGCAAAGTCTGTGTATATTACATCTGCATTCTGATTTCTTCCAGTGCATCCAAGGCCATGTCATAGTGATCCAGTAGTTGTGAGAGGCAGGAGAGACCCGCCTGAACCCCTGTTTCCTGGATTGTGCAGATTTGGGAATCCAGGTGATTTACAATCCTGCTTCTTAGCACTTTTTAAAGATTTTTTGATGTGGGACGTCAGAGCTTTGGTCTATAGTTCTTAGCTAATGCTTTGCTGCCACCATTTGGAGTGGGGCTTATCCGTTGTTTTAAGTGACTGTGGAATTTCACCTGTCCCAAGCTCCTCCTCCATAGTGTACTTAGGGCACGCGAGAGGGGTTTCTTGCAGTTCTTATTGAAAACAGAGTTCCACGAGTCTTGGCCCGGGGCGAGTGCATAGGCATGTTGTCAATGGTTTTTTCAAAATCTGTCGGAGCTTAGGGTAATGTCGGAAATCTGGCATACATTTATGGAGTTTTGAGGCTCATTCATGAAGGAATCATTTGGGTCGTCGATCCTAAGACCAATTAGTGGTTCATTTAAACACAGAGTCGTACTGGGATTTCAATATTTCACTCATTTCCTTCTTGTATCTGTGTAAGTCCCTTTCCTGTCTAAGTAAGGGCCTGATACTGATGTGGTATTTCCCTTTGTTTTTGGCATATGAAAAGAAATATTTTTATTTTCTTTCAATTTCACTATAGCTTTAACCCTCCTCCTGCCTCTCCTGGTTCCTGTAAGAGTCATTTAACTTAAGTTCGATAGTTTCCACTTCCCTGGTCAGCGCTTCCTTTTGTGTATCAGATATTCTAGCACTCCTGAGGAGCTCAGTGATCTTCATCGTCTTCTGTAGAGGGAGGTCTTTCTCTCTCCAGTTTACCCCTTTGCTCTTTTCTTTCTTAGGGGAATATGCCTAGAACATGCTTCGGCTGCCAGGAAGTTGATCCTTTCAAGGCACTGGTTTAGATCCATGTCTTTTAAAGACATCTTTGTATTATTTCTCCGTCTTACTCTTAATTCTTTCAATAATAGCTCTACCATACACTTTCCCCGGTATACTAACAGACTTATCCCCCTATAATTTTTGCACTCTCTTTTGTCCCTTTGCCTTTTTTAAAAGGAACTATGAAAGCTCTCTGCCAATCCCTAGGTACCTTACCCTCTTCCATACATTTATTAAATAATAGCACCAACCACTCCAAAACTATATCCCCACCTGCTTTAACATTTCTATCTTTATCCCATTCAATCCAGCTGGCCTTACCCCCTTTCATTTTATTTACTGCCTCACGAACTTCCCCACCTCACAACTGGCTCTTCCTCACTCCTACAAGATGTTATTCCTCCTTGCCTATACATGAAACCACAGGCTTCCCTATCTTCATCAGCATTTAACAATTCCTCAAAATTTTTCCCTCCCTCTTCCCAATACCTCTAACTCTCCATTTAATAACTCTCCTTCCTATTTTTAACTGACAAATCCCTTTGTTTCTAGGCTTCCTTAACTTGTTAAACTCACTCCAAAACTTTTTTTATTTTCAAAAAAATTTGTGTTTACAACATCTCACCCACTCTCTTTATTTGCTCTCTTTTTACATTGCTTCACACTCTCTTTTAAATCTCTCTTTTTCTCCATGTACTCTTTCATCCCCTTGCTCACTTCTACTTTGTAAAAACTTCTCAAATGCTAACTTTTTCTCCCTTACTACTCTCTTTACATCATCATTCCACCAATCGCTCCTCTTCCCTCCCGCACCCACTTTCCTGTAACCACAAACTTCTGCTGAACATTCTAACACTACATTTTTAAACCTACCCCATACATCTTTGACCTCATTGCCTATGCTCTCATTAGCCCATCTATCCTCCAATAGCTGTTTATATCTTACCCTAACTGCCTCCTCTTACCTGATTTATTTATTTATTTATTTATTTAGAAATTTAGCATACATACAGAGGTACAAAAAAATACAGGTAAGAGCAGCATGCCAAAGCCACTTATATGCATAGCATTACGGGCTGGCTTACAATTAACTTAAGATTAACTAAGCAATGATGAAATCAGTGATAAGACATTATTGTAAACAGATAACTATAAAATACAAATGAGTATTACAAAGACAGGTCATATGGTTGCATGCATTGCTGTTCATTCAGTAGAATGGAGTATTCTGTTAGGTAGTGTATTTAAAAAAAAAATAAAGTTAGGTTTAACATTTGTGTGATATAATTGTGAGTAAACATTTAGGATATACAATTTATATGGTTCAGTTATTCAGTATTTATTTGGTTTTGAGTGAGTAAGTGAACTTTGAGAAGAGACTTGAATTTATAAACAGGTAGTGTTTCTTTTATATTTACAGGTAATGAATTCCAGATTTTAGTGCCTTTTATGTGCATTGAGTTTTTGCATAGCGTGAGATGGACACGAGGAACATCAAAGAGTGATCTGTGCCTTGTATTATGGTCATGTGTTCTGTTGAGGTTGGCAAGGAGATGTTTGAGGGGAGGGTTAATATCAGAGTTAAGTGTTCTATGTATGTAATAAGTGCAATAATAAGTATGGATGTTTTGTATGGTGAGTAGGTTGAGTGTTTTGAATATTGGTGGAGTGTGCTGCCTGTATTGACAATTTATCATCATTCTAACTGCAGCCTTTTGTTGGGTAATTAGTGGTCTGAGATGGTTAGTTGTTGTTGAGCCCCATGCACAGATTCCATAGGTAAGATAGGGGTAAATAAGAGAGTGATAGAGGGCCAGGAGGGCTGACTGTGGAACATAGTACCGTATCTTCGATAGTATGCCTACAGTCTTGGAAATTTTACTTAGAAATTTGTTGTATTGTGTATGAAATTTGAGTCTATTATCGAGGTGGATTCTAAGAATTTTTCCCTTGTTAGCTTTGTGATAGGTGATCCGTTTATCGTTATGTTAAGAGGTACATCTGCAGCTCTGCTACCAAACTGAATGAAGTAGGTTTTGTCAATGTTTAGTGTAAGTTTGTTAGTCCTCATCCAGGTAGATATTTTCTGTAATTCGGTGTTTACAGTATTGGCTAGCGTGACTGGGCTCGGGTGAGAGAAGACGTATGTGGTGTCATCTGCAAAAAGTGTGGGTTTGAAATGCGAAGCATTTGGTAGGTCATTTATGTATAGGAGAAAGAGAAGAGGGCCAAGGACACTTCCCTGTGGGACACCAACTGTAATTGGTTGTGCGGAAGAGCTTGCCCCATTTGCATACACATATTGGCTTCTGTTGCTGAGGTATGACTTGAGGTAGTTGAGGGAGTGCCCTCTAATACCATAGTGTGACAATTTTACGTGGAGCAAGTCATGGTCAACTGTATCAAAAGCTTTACGTAAGTCAATGAGGATCCCTAGAGGGACTTCTTTTTTCTCTATTGCAGTGTATTTATGTTCTAGCATGTGTATAATAGCATCATTAGTATTTTTATTAGGCCTGAATCCAAATTGGCAGGGGTTGAGAATGTTATGGGAGATGAGGTAGGAGTAGATTCATTTATGAATTAATTTTTTCGAAGATTTTTGGAGAGGGGGTGTAAATTGGATATTGGCCTATAGTTATTCAACTCTGTTTGGTCACCTCCTTTATGGATCGGGGTGACCCTTGCTATTTTGAGAACTGTAGGGAAGGTGGAGGATTCAATGGATTTATTAAAGAGTGTTGCAATGATTGGTGATAGTACTTGTGACGCCTTTTTGTATATAAGGGTGGGTAAGGTATTTAAATCTCCTGCTTGTTTTTCAGTGCGTTGATAATAAGGGAGACTTCGTATGGGTTAGTCGGAGCTAGGAACAGTGTGTTCGGGTAGTTGCCAGTGAGGTAGTCATATTTGGTGGGGTATCTGAGCTTGGGATATTATTGGCAAGGTTTTGACCTATAGTGGAGAAGAAATCATTGAGTCTGTTTGCTGTTTCTGTTGGTGGGAGTTGGGGTTCATCTGGATTTTGCTAATTTTATTTCGCTATGTCGTGATATCTTTTTTGTTCCAGAATTTCTGATAGGGTCTTCCAGGTCTTTTTTATATCACCTCGTAAGTTGGATAATCTGTTCTCATAATACAATTTTTTTGCCCTTCTTATCAGGCTGGTTAGGATTGATGAGTAACGTTTTGTTTGGTCTCTGGTTATGTGACCCATTCTGTACTGTTTTTCATATCGGTGTTTTGTATTTATGGATTTGAGAATGCTGGGTGTTAGCCAGGGACTGTTCAGTCTCTTAGCTGTCATCTGTTTAGTTTTTTTAGGGCAGTGCTTGTTATAAAGGTATTGGGTCTTTTTTAGAAATTATTAAAACATTCGTCAATATCTGTATAGATTTCTAGCTCAGTGTGCCAGTCAATGTTTGTTATGCTGTTGGTGAAGTTATTAATGGCTGCCTCATTGTGAAGTCTGAAGGTGACTTTAGTAGTGTCTTGGGGTATTTTACGAAGAGTTGTTATGAGGAAAGTAGGGTAGTGGTCTGTGGTATTATCTGTAATTATGCCTGATTTTAAGGGGATATGGTGTTGGTCCAGATGTGGTCAAGTAGGGAAACACTAGTCTCTGTAACTCTTGTAGGTTTTGTTACTGTTGGTAGCAACATACAGTTACTCATTGTGTTTGTGAATTCAGTAAACGTGTGGGTCCTGGTCTTGCAGGAGATTTATATTGAAGTCACTGAGAGTAGTAAGTGATCTTTGTTCATGCGATGCATCAGTTATCATACTTCCTAGGTTTTGACTAAATTGGCTAATGTTTGATTGTGGAATTATGTAGATGTTTATCACTGTGAGAGGTTTTTGTAGGTATTTGGATTTGAATTTAGCTATTATATATTCCCCATGTTCATCCTTGTGCAAGTATTAGTGATAATTCTAGTTGGTCTGAGTAGTATATAGCTGTGCCACCCCTTGTTGGTCTGGCCTACAGTTGTGTATGGCTGTGTAACCAGGAATGGCATAGACATCTGTAGTATCAGGCTTTAGCCAGGTTTCAGTTAGTGTAATGATGGACATATTGGCATGCAAGGAATTTAGTAATGCTAGGAGGTCATTCATAATGCTTGCTTAAAGATCTGATATTATAGTTAAAGATAGTTATGTTGTTGTTGGCTCTGATGCTTCTCAATCTCCTTGTATCCCATCTACCTTTTACTCTCAGTGTAGCTACAACTAAAAAGTGTCTTATATATCTGTGGCCCCTCAATAAACATGGACATCCTGAAGTCTACTCACAGTCTTTTATATACCAATACATAATCCAACCAATACTACTGTCATTTTGCCCTACATCATATCTTGTATACTTATTTATCCTCTTTTTCTTAAATATGTATTACCTATAACTAAACCCCTTTCTATACAAAGTTTAATCAAAGGGCTCCCATTATCATTTTTCACCTGGCACCCCAAACTTACCTAAACACCCCCCTCTCTAAAAGTTTCTCCTACTTTAGCATTCAGGTCCCCTACCACAATTACTCTCTCACTTGGTTCAAAGGTTCCTATACATTCACTTAACATCTCCCAAAATCTCTCTCTCTCCTCTACACTCCTCTCTTCTCCAGGTGCATACACGCTTTTTATGACCCACTTTTCACATCCAACCTTTATTTTAATCCACATACTCCTCGAATTTACACATTCATATTCTCTCTTCTCCTTCCATAACTGATCCTTCAACATTATTGCTACCCCTTCCTTAGCTCTAACTCTCTCAGATACTCCAGATTTAATCCCATTTATTTCTTCCCACTGAAACTCCCCTACCCCCTTCAGCTTTATTTCACTTAGTGCCAACTTCTTTTCATTCATAACATCAGCAATCATCTGTTTCTTGTCATCCGCACTACATCCATGCACATTCAAGCATCCCAGTTTTATAAAGTTTTTCTTCTTCTCTTTTTTAGTAAATGTTTACAGGAAAAGGGGGTTTTACTAGCCCATTGCTCCCGGCATTTTAGTCGCCTCATACGACACGCATGGCTTACGGAGGAAAGATTCTTTTCCACTTCCCCATGGACAATAGAAGAAATAAAGAAGAACAAGAGCTATTTAGAAAAAGGAGAAAAACCTAGATGTATGTATATTTATATATGCATGTGTGTGTCTGTGAATTTGTGACCAAAGTGTAAGTAGGGGTAGCAAGTTTATCCTGTTATCTAGGTGTTTATAAGACGGGAAAAAGAAACCAGCGATCCTCCCATATCCCAAAACAGTTACAGGTTTCTGTTTCACAGTCATCTGGCAGGACGGTAGTACTTCCCTGGGTGGTTGCTGTCTACCAACCTATACTATTTTTTTTACTTTATGTTTTTACGTATGTTATATGATGGGTGGGAGGGTTAAGGAGATAAGGTGCTATTTAACTGTAGTTTTAAAAATGCTAGCTGAACCAGTGGTTCTGGAGATTTCTGGCAAAGTTTTCCAGATTTTGGGCCTTTTATGTATAATAAGTTTTTTTTTTTAAAGTTTTTAGTTTACGTGAAGGTTTTTGTTCCTAGTGTTGTGTTTGTGAGTTCTTTTTGGGAAATGTCAAGAAAGCTTTCAGGTCGGGATTTATATTAAAATTTGATTGCTCTGTAAATGTGGGGTGCACTATTTTACAAGTTAATGTTTTGTATAGTGACTAGACTAGGTTTAGGTTTTGAAGAGTGGGGGGGGGGGTTAAAGCAGTGGATTGTCATGATTCGCACTGTGGGTTTTTGTTGTGTTATTATTGATTTTTGGTGGTTTTTCATTGTGGAACCCCGGGCACAAAGAGCATAGGTGAGGTATGGGTAGATCATTGAACAGTTTAGTGTAAGTAGTGTTGTTTTTGGTACATAGTAATGTGTTTTGAGAGAATGCCAACTGTTTTAGAAACTTTTTTTGTTATGTGTTTGTATAGGTGTTAAATTTCGGGTTGCTATCAAGGTGCAGCCCGAGGAATTTTTCCTCATTATACTTAGCAATAAGTGTGTTGTTATGCAATGTTTAGTCCCCCTTGCTCTACTTCCAAAATAATGTAAAAGGTTTTGTCTATATTAAGTGTAAGTTTATTGATGGTCACCAGGTTGCTATTTTTGCAAGTTTTCGTTAACAGTAGTGTTGAGTGAGGCTATATTTGGGTGGGAAATGACAAAAGTTGTGTCGTCAGCAAAGAGAATAGGCATAAGTTGTTGTGATATGCTCGGAAGATCGTTGATGTATAAAGGAAAAGGGGGGGCAAAGACTGCTACCTGTGGTACACCCGTGTCCAGATGGTCTTGTTGAGGAGGTTGTGTCATTGGACAGGATGTATTCCTTTCAGTTAGTAAGGTAGGACTTGTTAAATGGAAGTGCATGGCCTCTTATTTCCGTAATGATCGATCTTGAGGAGTAGGATGATGTGATCTACTGTATCAAAAGCTTTCTTATGGTTGATAAAGAGTCCAGTGGGTATTCATTTTTTTTGCCCGTGCTGTGTATAGTAGGTCAACCATCTTTATTATTGCATCATTTGTGCTTCTGTTTCTCATGAAAACCCAAAAAGGCAGGGGTTAAGGATGCTTTGTGATGTTATGGAAGAGTATAACCTTTTGTGTATGAGTTTCTCAAAGATTTTGGAAAGTTTAAAAAAAGTTTGATATTGGCCTATATATTTTTTACATCTGTTGGGTCATCACCTTTGTGTATTGGTGTAATCCTTGCTAGGGGTGAGTGATCCAGGCAAGTGTTGGTTTCTAGTGATTTGTTGAAGAGTAATGTAATGGCTGGTGAAAGGATTTGAAACTGCTCGTTTATACAGTAGCTGTGGCACTTGGGTTACATTCCTTGATTTTTTTTTTTAGAGACTTAAACCTTTGATGTTTTGGTCGTATATATATGTCTTACGAGCCCCCCGTGTTTGACGTATATATACTCATAAATTCTAGCGGCTTCAAATCAAGCAGGAGAAAGTGGTAGGCCCACATGTGAGAGAATGGGTCTGTGTGGTCAGTGTGCATCATATAAAAAAAAATCCTGCAGCACGCGTGCATAATTTAGAAAAAACTCCAACCGTTTTTTTTTCTAAAATTATAAACTGTGGTGTATTTTCGTTTAGTATTTATGGTTTTAGTCTCATTTTATTGGTCTCATTTGATAGAATGGAAAAAAATATTATGAAATAGAAGTGATTTTGATGATTTTGCTATGAAAAGAACCTTGAAATGGAGCTCAAAGTAGGGGAAATGTTTGATTTTTGCTGATGTTCAAAAGTAAACAAATGATGTCATTGACCAATAAAGGTCCAACTAGCCATTCTAATATGCAGTCATGAATGGGTTGACATTATTTATACAATTATTACAATATTGCAGTAGTCTGCATAACAGTAAATCCTCTATTTTTTGTTTGAATAAAAATTCAAAACAGAAAGCAGGAGTAATACCAGAGGGGCCTGGAGACGTGACTGATGAACAAAGAAAATGTTATTTTAGAGCCAGGAATGTCTGCATTGTTCATTCTGGACCCTGTCTTGTAATTGTCATATTTTTTAATTTTCCTGAAATTGGCCAAATTGCAAATTTCTGACCATGTTATTGGGTAGTTAAAATCAGTAAATGGGCAGTTTCTTGCACTCAATTGGTAGAAAAATGGAAGTTCTAAAGAAATAGCTATGAGTTTGGTCGACTGGGACAATAGAATTAGCTGAAAATAGGGCTCAAAGTGGGCGAAATTGCCGATTCATAAACATTGCCGAGGTCACTAACTTTGAAAGAGTGTAATTCCATCAGTTTTCCATCAAATTTCATTCTTTTGGTGTCATTACCATTGTGAAAACATTCTCTGTCATTTCACAAGAAAAAATTATTTTTTTTGTTTTTCAAAAAAATTTCGACACCAGGAGACACCTCAGGATTTGGGGTTTCGGCTGTTGAGAAATGGGTTACCAGCTAAGATTGATTAAATATAGGGAATACTTAGCTGATAAAAGACAGCAAATCGTCTACACAGCCTCCCCTGCAGACGAGGTCTTGAGTAGCTGTCTTGATCACTTCTCAACGGGCTGAAATGTAAGATTATAAATTACTCCTAGAGGGTGTTATGTCAGCATATTTCATTCACTGATTACTGACTAACGTACGTGTGTGGACTCAAAAGTCCGCTTATCACCTGGGTTTATGATAAGTGACTAATTCGTAACTTCAACTCAACTGCGCAGTCAATAGTAGTAATCAGAGTTAAAACACTTACCTGGGTATATGTATTGAACCCGTTTTACCCCCCAGAATCAGTGAGTAGATTGAAGATAGTGTTCTTTGAGAATGTCGCATACACTCTGTTTGATTGCAACATCGTTGTTTCATTGTTCATCAACATTGTTCATTTATTCACCATCTGTTTATAGAGAAGTGAACACTCTTCTCTGTAGTGTTATTGTGTTTTTGAAAAATTTTGTACACATAAGACACGGTAAATGTTTTTTATTGTTATTCCGGCTTCAGGTGCCCCCAGTGGGTCAAAAGAAAATCTGAAACACCCCCGCGCCTACCCGTCATACCCTGCACTTTAAAGGAAAAGCTGCCCTAGTACTTTTTGTTTCCCTTGCTAAATTTCCACTCAAAAGCAAAGAAAAATCTTGAATCTTGCTGTTTTTAAGCATAGACAACAATGTCACTATCTTTCCCCTGAAATAAGTGGGAGCAGGTTTTTCCCTTTAAATGATCTGTGAATTCCTCAGCAGTTGTGATGGTGATTTATATATAGGGAAAATTCCCAAAATGCCTATTCTCAACTTAAGCCTAGGTTTTCTACTACAGGGTCCCTCGCTTTTCGTGTTCTCGGCAATCAAAATTTCCCCAATCATAGGGATTTTTTCGTATAAAACATGGGCTCGTTTTTTCATAGGTTTGACCGCGAGTCGTATTCGTCCGGGACTTTTGACCAACGGCATGACCCGTGGCGGCACCCAAGTCTGGCTTGTTTACCATGGGCGAAGGTCCTCTCGGTGTCAGCAAAATATTTTCTAATTTCCATTTATTTTAGGCTTGCAAGTAAAATAATACCATGGCTCCAAAGAAAATCCTAGTGCCAAGCCCGTGGTAAAGAAGGGGAAAAATGTTTTAATTTAAGAAAGCCATCATTGAAAAAAATGAAAATGGTACAAATGTGGCCGAATGGCCGGATGTATAAGAAACCCTACACAACCTTATGTTCCCTAGTGGCCAAGAAAAAAAGGAAAAACAAAGACGCTGTTTTTTGCAAAGGGGGTAACTTGCTGACAAAAATGGATTCCAGTCTCGAAGAGGATGAGAAGTTTTTATTGGTGTGGATAAATGAGAAACATTAGAGGAGATACGTTTTTTCTCTTATGACTTCGATTATTTTTGAAAAGGCAGGCAGTTCCGACGATTTGGTAAAGGAATTCCCGCAACTAGTGGCGATGTGAGTGAATTTAAAGGCCAGCAAAGGATGGTTTGAGAATTTAAGAACCGTACTGGCATACACAGTGTGGGAAGGATGGGAGGCGCCAGTTCGGACCACAAGGCGGCTGAAAAAATGTGATGAATTCCCGGAGTACATAGGGGAGGATGAAACCTGAACAAGTGTTCAATTGTGACGAAACAGGTCTCTTTTGGAAGAAAATGCCAAAGAGGACCTTCATTACACAAGAGGAAAAGGCAATGCCAGGACACAAGCCTATGAAAGACAGGCTGATGCTAATGTTCTGTGCTAATGCTAGTGGGGATTTCAAAGTAAAGCCATTACTAGTGTACCACTCTGAAAATCCCAGAGTGTTCAGGAAAAACAATGTTATGAAGAGTAAATTGTGTGTGTTTTGGAAATCTAATAGTAAGGCATGGGTCACGAGGGAAATTTTCGTCAAGTGGTTCAATGAAGTGTTTGGCCCTAGTATGAAGGAGTATCTCCTGGAAAAGAAATTGGATCTCAAGTGCCTGCTAGTAATGGACAATGCACCTGCTCATCCTCCAAACTTGGATGACCTAATTTTCAAAGGAGTTTGGGTTCATCACAGTAAAGTTCTTGCCCCCGAATACCACTCCTCTCCTCCAGCCCATGGACCAGCAGGTCATTGCAAACTTAAAAAAACTCTACACAAAAGCAGTGTTTCACAGGTGCTTGACTGTGACCACAGACACTCACTTGACCCTAAGGGAATTTTGGAGAGAACACTTCAGCATCCTCCATTGCATAACCCTTATAGGTATGGCTTGGGGGGAGTGACTACCAGGACTTTGAACTCTGCCTGGAGAAAATTGTGGCCAGATTGTGTCGACAAGAGGGATTTTGAGAGGTTTGGGACTGACCCTGATGAGCCTATGTCTGTTGTAAAATGAATTGTGGCACTGGGGAGTTCCATGGGGTTGGATGTGAGTTTGGAGGATGTGGCAAGAATTGGTGGAAGACCACACGAAGAACTCACCACTGAGAAGCTGCAAAAGCTTCAGAAGGAAGAGCAACAGATACTGTAGAATCTGTTTGCAGAGGAGGAGTGAAGAGAAGATGGAAGAAGGTTGCCTTCTTAGGAAATTAAGAAGATTTTTGCAATGTGGGTAAGATGGAAAAGATTTATGAGAAACATCACCCTAACAAGGTTGTTGCAAGCCATGTTGGCACATGTACGGGCCAAGTCTTGGGCCATTTTAGGGAAGTGTTAAAAGAGATGTTTACAGAAACGGAGCTATTGGACAGTTATTTTGTGAGACAGGACTCCTGTACTCTCAAGGTGGTCCTAGTGGCATTAAGAATAACAGAAGAGGGAAGCAACCCCAGAAAAGCATTGGTACATGAGGTGTAGGCTGGAAGGGGATTACCCTTCCAAACTTGAAAAACAATCACTCTCTCTCCTCATCCCAGTCTCCTATACACTAGAAGAATCTCCAATAAAGGTAAGTGTTATGCTGTTAATGTTTCATTTCATCATGGTCCTATTGTATTGTTTATGTGCTCATCTATATTTCATTATAAAAAATTTTTTGTTTTTAATACTTCTGGGTGTCAGGAAAACGGATTAATTGTATTTACATGATTTCTATGGGTAAATTGGATTCGCAAATCGTAAATTTCATTTATAGTAGCTCCTCCAGGAAACGGATATTAATTAATTACAAAAAACGAGGGACCACTGTATATCATTTCATTGAATTCAGCACTTCTGTGCTACAGAAAGTATCTTTTACGTAGGAGTCTGACTCCTACTGCGACCTATTAATCTTATCACTCTATACATGTTATAGTTTTCTATCTTTATATCTCCAATCAAAAACATCCCTTGTTGTGTTCTGTAATGCCTCCAAACATGGCATTTGCTTCTGATCGGAACCCACTGATATAACTAACTTTGTTTTTATTTGATTTCAAACTCTGAATATTTTCAAATATGAAGCAGGAATTACCTTTGAGATGTTTTGTTTTCCTATGTGTTTCATTAGTACCACTGGTGATGTACTACCTGGTAATGCACCTGGTGTACATACCCCTGGTTTCTCCAGTTCTGACTTTGCATTTGATTGTTTATTCGGCCCTGATGGGCTGGTGCCTGCTTTGGTATGTCCCATTGTGCTTCCCATCTTGCCCATCTGTCCATTTCTCTTTTTTTTTTCCTCCTTTTTGGTCCAGTCATTTCTGTTGTTCATTTTCACTTTCTCTGCTTTCTCTGTGGTGCCACATTCCTTTTACATGATGGTCTGGGCAGTTCAGGTCATAACATTCTCTGAACTGTGTTGAAGCTTTGTACATCACTGGGTGGAAGTACCTGTTGCACTCTTTGTCAAAGTGACACTTTCCTTTTCTCAGCATGTTTGCACATTTTCTGTTATGTTTATTCCAGCAAGCTCTGCCATATAGGCACATATCTTTTGCATAGTTTCTGCAAATGTTCTGACTGCTTATATTTACTGATTTTGAGACTTTCCCACATTCTGCCACCAACCTGAATTCTCATATTTTCTTTCATTTAGGTGTATTTCTTCCCTTTTTCATTTTTGTTTGCTCCTGCTCTAGCTTTCTCGTCCTCCATTTCCCCTTTCTCTGTGTTATACAACCATGTTTTGTTCTTTTCTGCCTTGCTCTGAATGATGATCTCCACTCTTATTTCAATTCCTTGGCCTTTACCTTCATTTTTGCTTTCTTCCTTTTCCTGTTCCTTACCCTTTGTTTTCCACTCTCAAGCTCCTGAGGAATTTTCTTACACCTTCTAGGTTTTCACTTCTCAGTATGTACTTCTCTTATGCCTGACCAGCTTTCCATCTCTGGGGCAAATAAAGAAGCATCTTTCTTGTTTTAGGTCATTTCTCATGGTTGAATTATTAAGCTTTGTACATGATATAGGGGATATTTTACCACATATTTCACAATCAATGCCCCTAATATTTCCCCCCCAAAATTTTTTCCCACTATTAACAGACCCTATTTCTGGCCATGTTTATTTTCCTTTTATCTTACCCTGGAAATTTTTTTGTGGGGAGTTTTTTTGGGGTTTAGTGTGCTGGGGTGTAGGTGCTGGGAGGGGGGGTTTCCAGGAAAGGGGGTAGGGGTGAGATGGGAGGGGACCCTTCTATGGGGGGGGGGGGGGGGGGAATTTTTGGGTGGTTTTTTTGGGGTTAAGGGAAGGAAACTTACATGGCTTTTTCCCTTTTCCCCCTTTAAAATTTTAGGCACAAACATTAACCCTTTCAGGGTCCATGCTTTTAGATCTACGGTTTTTACTTTCAGGGTCCAAACTGTAGATCTACGCCATGAGTTTCCTAAACCCCTGAAAAAACTGTGAGGGGTAAATTTGGGCCTAGATAGAGAAATACATCTATGGGGGTATGTGTGAAACCCATAAAAAAAAACCCTGCACCCACACAATGTATAGGGGTTTGAAAAAAAACTGAGACTGTGATTTTTTTTTAAAAACAGAATTTTCGGGTTTTTTTTTCGTATTTTTTTTTTAAAACTTTTATTTGTGATTTCTTGGTCTCATTTGAAGAAGGGAAGGGGCATATTACAGAAATAGAGTGTTTTGATTGGTTTTTTGCACTGGAAATGGCTTGAAATGAGCTAAAATTTTTTTGTGTTGTTCAAGAGTAAAAAAAAGGACCTCACATGTCAAAATACATGCCAGTTTTTTGGGTCTGATATACATTCACAAATGTGGTGATGATATTTATAAAATTATTACAATTTTGGGAAAAACAGTAAATCTTCAAATTTTTTGGTTTGAAAAAAAATTTCATTATGTGAAAAAAAAAAATAAAATTTGGGGTTTTTTGGAAAACCTCAAAACATGAAATGAACAGGGGAAAAACGTTATTTTAGTGCCGGGAAAAAACCCCAATTGTTTTGAAATTTTTTTGAAATTCGAATTTTTTAAAATTTTGTTTTAAAATTTTGGCCAAATTACCAATTTCCGATCATTTTATTTTTGGCAAATTTCCCTTTGTGCTCAATCGAAGAAAAAGTAATACTAGTGAAATAGTTTAAAAATTTTTGGTCAAATGGAATAATGAAATTTGGCCTAAAAGGGGAGCCCAAAAGTCGGAAAAAAATCGCGATTGTAAATATCGCTGACACCCCCAAAATTCACAAGACCTTTAATTTCGAAAATTTTCCATCAAATTTCGTATTTTTTGTTTTTTTCCCCTTTCAGAAAAGATTCTCTACCATTTCATAAGAAAAAAAAAAAAAATTTGTTTTGAAAATTGTTGGACCGGTGCACACTTTAAAATTTACCTCTGGCCCCTGAAAGGTTAATAAGTTAAAAACTTTCAGTCTTCATCATTTTTAAATTTTTCCCCCTTTTTAAACTTTTAAAACTTTTAAATTTTAACTACTTTTGCTCGCGTAGCCTGCAAACGTGATAAACTTTTTTTTTTTCATTCCTTAAAATTTTGGCACAATAGGCTTGGTCACCTAGACATGAAAGAAGGGGTTTTGTGCACTCATGGGGCACACAAAAAAAAAAATTTTGGGGGGCATTTTGAAACCCGGTAAAATTGGGAGCACAAGCTACAGCTAATAGAAAGGGCAAGCACCGGGGTTTTCACGGGACCCAAAGCAAAATTAACACCCCCTTTTAAAAAAACCCCCTTAAACTGCCCGAAACCCCCAAATTCTAGGTGTCTCCGGGTGCCCGAAAAAACCCCCCCCCCCCAAAAAAAAAAAAAAAACCCTTATAAAATGACAGAGAACTTTTCCCGATTGTAATGACACCAAAAAAAACAAAATTTTGATGAAAACTGACGAAATTCCCTCTTGCGAATTTAGCGACCTCGCGATATTTACGAATCAGGGGTTTTTCCCCCCAATTTGGCCCTATTTTTGGCTAATTCCTTTGTTCCAGCCCAACCAAACTCTAGCATTTTTTTTTTAAGAATTTCCTTTTTTTTTATAAATTTGAGTAAAAGAAACTGCCCATTTCCCGATTTCAATACCTAAAACATGGCCAAAAAATTTGCAATTTGGCCAATTTCACGAAAATTAAAAAAAAAGCCAATTTAAAAATAGAGTTCAGAATGAGCTGGCAGACATTCCTGGCTCAAAAAATAACTTTTTCTTTTTTCATCATTTCACATCCCCACCCCCCTCTGATATTACTCTTACACAAAAAACCCCGGAAACATAAAAGAGAGAAGCTTTACGACGACGTTTGGGCCCGATTTGGGGCCCATTTAAAAAGTCAAAACAACCAGAAAGGGGAGCGGGACGGCTATATAAGGCGGGAAGGGGTTTGGTTTGGGGGGTAGAAAGTAGTATAGTAGTACAAGAAGGGTATATAATATGGGTTCCCCAGTCACGGTATTGTGCCTTTTTTTTTTTAAATTGATATTACTCTTCCCTTTCTTTTTTGGGAAATTTTTATTCAAACAAAAAAAAAAGATTTGCGTTATGCAGACTACGGGCAAAATTGAAATAATTGTATAAAAAAATGTAAACTCACTCATGACTGAACTAAAAATTTGGCAAATTGGGAAACATTTTTTGGAAAAATGACTTTCATTTTTTTTCCCCTTTTGAACATCGGAAAAATCAAGCTTTTCCCCTAATTTGGGGCTCCATTTAAAGGTTCTTTTCATAGAAAAAACCAATAAAAAATCACCTCTTTTTTCTTAATATGTTTTCCTTTCTATAAAATGAACCAAGAAAACAAAAAATACAACCAAAAAAAAATATACAAAAATAGCCCAAAAATTTGGGCTTTTTTAATTTAAAACCCTTTTCGGGGCCCCCACGGGCCCTCTCAGATTTGTTCTCAGGGCCCCCCAAAATTTTAAAAAAAAAAAAAAAAAATTTTTTTTCTTATGAAAAGATAGAAAATTTTTTTTCTCGATCATAACGACCCCAAAAGTAGGAAATTTTTTTGGGAAAAACTTAGGGAAATTTATGTTTTCGAAAAAGTTGGGGCCCCTCGCGATGTTTCGCTTTGGGCGTTTTTTCCCCATTTTGAGCCCTTTTTTGGGGCCCAATTTCCCGTGTACAAAGTGGGACAAAAATCATAAATTTTGCTGGGGAACTCCCTTTTTTTTTCTATCGAATGAGTACGGGAAAACCCCACACTTTTTACCGATTTAACTATCCAATAAAGTGTTTCAGAATTGGGCTATTTTCCCAATTTTCACACAAATTTAAAAAGATGCCAATTTGGGAAATTAGGGTCCAGAATAACTAGAAAAAAATTTTCTGGCACTAAAAAAACAAGTTCTCTTTTTTGTTAGTCACATCCCCGGGGGGGGGGCCCCTCTTAAAATTTTCTTTGGTTTTCCCCTTTTTGGGAATTTTTATTCTTAAAAAAAAATAAAGTTTTTACTGTTATGCAGATACTGCTTTAGGGGTACAAATGGAATAAATAATATCATTACTTTTTTTGAAAGAATTTTTAGATCCCATTTTGATGTGTTTTGGCGCTTGAATGATTTGTTTACTTTTGAACTTTGGTAAAAATCGAACTTTTCTGCAAATTTTTGAGCTCAATTTCAAGGTACTTTTCTTTGAAAAACCCAAATCAAAATAAATTCCTCAATTTCTGTAATATTTTTCCCCAATTCTATAAAATGGGGGCCGGGAAAAAATAAAACCAACAAAAAATACCATACGAAAATACAGTGCAAAGCCCGCTTTTTTAACCCTTTGACTTTTTTCGGGGGCCCTCTCTGAAACTGTCATTTTTATGTCGCCAAATATTCAAAAAAAAAAAAATTTTTTTTTCTTATGAAATGTTAGGAATTTTTTTATTTGTTTTTTTAAGCCAAAAAAAAAAATTTTTGCCATAAGTATTTACCGAGATATAGAGCCGCAAATTTTTGCAAAAATTTGCGTGTGTACGGCAACAGCGGCGACTGCCGCCCCCCCGGTATTTTTTTATTTACTCTAATTAAAAGGGTTTTCCTTGCTTTTTTCCCAATACTTTTCTTTTCCAGGAAATTTAAATGTGGCCTGTGGCCCAAAATGTAAGGTCCCATTGTTAAAAATTTTCACTCATTTTTTTAAAAAACAATAACAGAACAAACTTTATCCATTAGTTTGTGTATACACTTTGTTTTTCACAAACAAAAAAATACAAAACAATGTTTATTACCAAATTTTTTCCCTTTAAAATATACACATATGTACAGTCCTAACCACGTTCCTAGAATGCTGCAGCTTGTGGAATCTTTGAAACATGGGTATATGCCAAGGGGGGCACTTCACACTCCTCACACATAAAACGGTGTCTCCTGCCCTGTTTTTTGGGCGTTTTTTTTGGTATGCATACAAAAAAAAAAACCTCTTCTAGCATTTTTCTTGGCGTAGAGGAGGCAGTTGTATGGGGTAGTGGGTCAAAAAGGCCCCATACGAGATGACGTCTGTGGGCGCTGGTCCCATTTTAGGGGGTTTTCCTTTTTTACTTTGCAATTATTTGTTTTGATTACCCGACAGGCAAAAAATTTACCAAATTTTTGGTTTTTTTGTTGGTCCCTTCAACTTGTATATGTTTTTAAAGGGAATTTTGCAAAAGAGATATCAACAAGATGGAAAAAAAGTTTGGGTTTTACCACTTATAACTTTTTGCGTACACAGTCTGCAAACCCCAAAACTGCAGTCACTTTGTTCCCCTAACGCTTTTGAGGTTGTAGTCCAAAGACAGCTGCGGGTTTTTGAAGGGTTTTATTTGGGCCCCCTTGTTTCCCCCGCCACGGGTTCCATTTGTTTTTTGAAAATGATGTCAAAAAAATGTGACCCTCACGGGTTTTTCATGCCCCCCGAAATGCCATGATGTTTGGCACAAAAAGGCCCTTTCACCCACCTCTGCGAGTGCCCCGTCCCAAACCCTTGGCTTTTGTTTGGGGATTTCCACGCACTGTGACCCACACGTCTTTCAAGGGTTTACTCGCCCAAAAAATCATGAGGGAAAGGGGGTTGTGTACCAGTTATCCCGTAAAAAAACAAAGCCCCTTACCCAAAATATGGTTCCATCATTGTTCGAACCACATCACCAGGGGATTTCCCCTTTAAATTCTTTGGGGGCTCTCAAAAATATTACTGCCAGTGTAAAACAATAATAAACTAAAACAAGGGCCACTTCCCGCAATCACACATACAAATAGCTTTTTACCAAAACATTTCCCCTTGCCTTTGGGTTTTTATTGCTTGAATTAGAGGGCTTCCCTTTTAAAAAAAAAACAAGGGCTCATCAACAACAAGCTTCCCCGAAGGGATAAAAAATTTAAAGCAGCACTTTGGGTTTTAGGGCATAAACACTTTTTTTTCTTATATAAAACCCGTCGCTTCTGTCGGCCCGGGTTTTTTCTGAAAAGTGAAAAATACGCAAAAAGTATCAGGAAAAAGATTTTACACCTTTTTTGTCCTAAAAACCGGATTTTAAACAGGCGTCTGTTGTCCAGTATGTGGTGAAAAATGTGCTTATCACAAAGTGGGATAACATTATTGGGGGCAAAAAAAAGGTACAAACTCTGCCACGTTGTCTTTCCTTTTCCCCTTTTGTAGCCGTGATTTTGGTGAGAGAATTGTTTTTTTTTGCCCTGGTGTAAATTTACAGTTTGTGTTTGGGTTTTCCCCGAACCAAAGGGTGTCCAAGGGGTTCATCGAAAATTAAATCAAAGCGTCCTTCCTGGGCATTGTTCCCAAGTGGACAAGATGGCTTTATTCCACTTTTTGTTTCTCAAAGTCCCTGGGGGGCTGGGAACAAAATCGTCACCGGGCCTTTCCAATCCCCGTGCCGGGGCTGCTGGTGGGGTTGGATTTTTTACCGTGGTTGGGGGGCTGTGGTTGTGGCTTTTGCGGTTTGGGGGTGCAGGTTGTGGCCCGTGGGGGTTGGGTGAGGCGGGTTTTTCTGCTGAGTCCCGCCGCGTGGCTAGTAGCGTGGCCCGGGGGATGGTGCCCCCTGGGCTGTTTCCACCCTCACTATCACCACCAAATGCCTCCTCCCTCACTGTCCCCCTTTTATACCCATCGTTTACAAATCGTCATTTTTCACTATCAGGCGTTTGGGGTTTTTGGGCCCCGGGAAATTTCTCCCCGAGTTTTCTCCTTCCCCCTTTGGAAAAACATATGAAACACTACCAAACCCCATGTACGTCGTACATACTGGCGCTTCACTGGGAAAAATTTACTCTCACTGTCCCCCTAAACTCTTTCAATTTACCTTGAAATCACTTCACATCACTTCTATCACTGGGGGTTGTACACGAACCCCAAAAAGTTTCCTCTTTCGTCCCGGTACAGGCCCAACGGAAAGTGAACAAGACGGCCCCAGCAACCCGAGGGCGAAGGTTTTGGGTCTCTGGGTTTTTTGCCTATTTACGTTATCCTGGGCACTTTTTCGGTAACACTCACTTGAAAACCCTTGAATTCCCCCGTTAAATGACACTTTCATCGCTGTTTGAGCTATCACTTGGGAACCCAAAAAACCCCCCAATTGCCCAGGAGTGAGGAAAATTCTTTCCGAGGGCATGGTGAAAAAAGGACCGCAACATGGCGTTCCCCACAAAAGCACCGCCCAGGGCCCAGATTTTTTTCACCCGGGGCACCCGACCCACTGAAAACCCCTTTTCCCCCGAGGCCCTTAAACCCTTTTGGTCTCCCATTTAAAGGTGTTTGGGCTTTCGTTTGAAAATTGGGCCCCAGGAATTTTTATCCCCTCAAAAAAATCAAAGGGGAAAACCCACGGGCAAATTTTTTTTCCCTTAACCCCTTTGGGGCTCGGATTTTTTTTTGCGCCCGCCCTAAAAACCTTCTTTCTGTCACCACCCCCGGAACTTTTCCCAAACTCCCCCTGGGGGTTTTCCATTCAAATCCCCCCCCAAAAGGTTCAATTGGTTTTTTTTTTTTCTTATGCACTGTGTGCCTGCAGGATTTTTTTTTTATGGGCACACTGACCAAAAAAACCCTTTTTTTCATTGTGGGGCCCACCAAACTTTTCTCCAATTGATTTGAGGGGCTAGAATTTAGGGGGTTTTAAAAATTACGTTCAAAAAAAAATGGGGGGTTCCCTAAAACGTTTTGGCCAAAACCCCGAAAGGGTTAAAAAGAAAAAAAGGGTTGGGGGTTTTTTTTTTGTTATTGGCCATGTTGTGCTGCAGGATTTTTTTTAAAAGGGGGGGGGGGCACCCCTGAAAAAACCAGAACCATTACCCCTTGGCTCCCACCAAAAATTTTCCCAGCCTTTGATTAATGGGCCCCTGAATTTGGATTTTTTAAAGCAAAAGGGGCGGTGGGGGTCAAAAACTTTTAATAGGCAAAACAGGCCAAAAAAGGGTTTGGGGTAAAATTTTTGAAAAAATTTCTTGAGTGAAATTTGGGGGGATTGTGGGTTGGAACCCCTGATAAAAAGGGGGCAGCGGTACTGGGGAAAATTTTTGGGGATTTCAAACCAAAAAGGGGGGGGGGGGAAAAGGGTGGACCCCCCAGTAGTGTCCCCCCAAACCCCCACCCTTTTAACCGTTGAGCCTTTTAAACCCTGGCTTTGTTGGGTAATTTTCTTTTTTAAATTCCGGGGGGAAACCCAGGGGTTTTCAAAAGGCCCCAAAAATGGGAAGGTGGGCCGGGCAGCCCTTACCAGGTTGGCAAAAGGGGGGCCCCCCCGGCTGTTTGGGCCCCTTTCCCCCTTGGGGTTTTTGTCCCCTTTCCCCCGCCTTTCCCTGGTTTTTCCTTTTTCCCCCACTTTTTAACCCACTTTAAAAAAGGGGAATGGCCAACCCTTTGGGGGTTCCCTTTGGATTTTTAAGCTTTTTTTTACGGGTTAAAAAATTTCCCAAAAAACGAAAAAAGTTTGTGGGGGTAAGCCCGGGGGTTCCCCCAAAAAGGGAAACCGTTCAACCCCAGTACTGGTCCCCCCCAAAAAACCCAACCCCTGAAGCCTTTCAGGCCCTTTTCAACTTCCCGGTTTTTTGGTGCCCCAAAGCAATTTCCAAAGGGGTTGCCCGGGTTTTTAAAAATTAAAAAAACCAGGGCCCAAAGGGGAAAAACCCCAAATTTTGGGGGTTTGACTAGTTGTGTAGTCAGGTCCACCTGACTAGGTGGGTCATTTGTCTAAGCCAGGGGGGGGGGGGGGAGTGTGACATTCTCAGTAGTAGTAACCAGTTACCAGTAACCAGTGTACCAGTAGATGACTCACTACCAACTGTCTCTGCCTGAGTCACTGTCTGTATTCATATTGCCGCTGACCTCAGCAGTATTTCAAAGACCCCCACATATGGGTACGGTGGGCGGTCAGTCTTACGAGAGTGAGCAAGGAGGCAGGCCATGGCTGTTTGGGCGCTACCCACATTATCCGTAATATACGTACTTCCAGCCTACGTGAGTATTTCTTTACCCTTCCACGTGTTCGAACCCCACATGATAAATGGTGGCAGCGGTGGGATGCGTGGATTTAAGCTTTTTTAAGGGTATTTCAAGACGTTAGAAGACTGTTTGTGAGTAGCCGGCGGGTCAAAAGGTGAACCGTCTCACCCACCAGCTACTCGCTCCCCTCACAACCTCCACCCTGCAAGCCTGTTGCAGCCGTTTCAAGCTTCCTGGCTTAGTTCGTGTGCTAATTGCTTTAATCTCCGAGGGGTTGACCCGGATTTTGCAATTAAGCCAGTCAGTAAGCCAGACTGTGGAAGTGAACGCCAGTCAGCCTGTCATCCAGCCTGTCTCCTGTCATCCACCTGCTCCTCCGTGCTGTGTGCATCGTTACACGTCTTCCAGTCAGCCATTCTCGTGGGTTAAGCCAGTCAGCCAACCCAGCTTCTAACCCAGCTGAGAGAGAGAAGTAAGCCATGCAAGTTCCTCTGGAAGTTCCTCTGAAGTATTGTCTTATATATCGCTTATATATCTTCATCAGAGTACAAAACAAATTCTGGCCACAAAATAGAGCGAAACACCAACGTCAAAGACCTGGGAGTGATCATGTCGGAGGATCTCACCTTCAAGGACCATAACATTGTATCAATCGCATCTGCTAGAAAAATGACAGGATGGATAATGAGAACCTTCAAAACTAGGGAGGCCAAGCCCATGATGACACTCTTCAGGTCACTTGTTCTATCTAGGCTGGAATATTGCTGCACACTAACAGCACCTTTCAAGGCAGGTGAAATTGCCGACCTAGAAAATGTACAGAGAACTTTCACGGCGCGCATAACGGAGATAAAACACCTCAATTATTGGGAGCGCTTGAGGTTCCTAAACCTGTATTCCCTGGAAAAGCAGGAGGGAGAGATACATGATTATATACACCTGGAAAATCCTAGAGGGACTAGTACCGAACTTGCACACGAAAATCACTCACTACGAAAGCAAAAGACTTGGCAGACGATGCACCATCCCCCCAATGAAAAGCAGGGGTGTCACTAGCACGTTAAGAGACCATACAATAAGTGTCAGGGGCCCGAGACTGTTCAACTGCCTCCCCACACACATAAGGGGGATTACCAACAGACCCCTGGCAGTTTTAAAGGGCTGGCAGGGGGACAAGCACCTAAAGTCATTTCCTGACCCACCCGGGGTTTGGGGGCTCGTATTTTTTGGTTTGCGTGCAGCCGCAGCAACACCCTAGTTGTTAAGGCTCTAAACCCCCAAAAGGGGGGCCGGGGTCACAGACCGGGCCGGGGGGGCTTTTCCCCCCCCGGGAAATCTCTCCAAAAGAGGGATGCCAGATGCTAAAAAGTGGTCTTCCCAAACCCCTGTGGCTTAGTGGCTTATCAACCCACCTTCGTGGTAGTGAGTGGGTGGGGCCAGTAAAGCGCCGCGAGAGTCACCCCCCACCCCCCACCCATCCACTCTCTCACACCCCCACCACCCATCCCCCTCTACTCACACCACCCCCAGCCACCCCCCTCATCTACCTGGGGGTTGTTTGCACCCTTGTGCCGGGCCCTTTAAAAACTGTTTTGGTCACAAAATTTTGGTCAAGATTGTGGGCTAAAGCCCCAAACAAATAAAGCCATTATGTGAGTTCACCGAGAAAGCCATTTCTTCACGATGACAGGGGTAGTGTGGGCCCGTCATAACTCTAGGAAAAACCTTCCTCATCCCCAGTCTCCCTTCGACCCCCTCCGGGCTTCTTTTGTTTTTTTTCTTTTGGGGAAAATTTTTTCCCTTGCATTTAAAGACTTTTTGCGTGTTTTTGGGAACTTTTTATAGTGAATTTCTTGTGTACTCTAAACCCTTGTTTTTTTCAGTGTAAAATCAGTGTTTTTTTGGACTCGTTTTTTTTGAAAATTATTTTTCATTTTAAATCGCTCATCTCTTTTTTTTTTTATCGGGTGTTTTTTTTTTTATGTACCCCTTTTGCCCTGTGTAATATTATTGTGTAGTGTCCCAGCCCGGCCCACTCTGTGTGAAGGGGTTTTCATTAATTTTTTTTGTATTTTTTCGCAGGGTATTTCCAGTAATTGTCATTGTTTTTTCATGCAGTGTTATTCCCCCCATTTTCCAAATTACCCATTATTTTTATTTGTGTTCTTTTTTCGTTGCCGCCAGTGTTCATTCCTCAAATTTTTTTCCCCCCCAAAACTTGTGTACCATTTTTTTTTGCCAGAAAATTTTTTTGTCGTATCGTCCAGAAGATTTTTTTTGAAAGAATATACAAGATAATAAATTTCGTGATTAAGTTTGTGTGCCCTGCCACTTGTAAGTGTTGTGTGCCCTCCCAAAGTAAGTGTTGTGTGCCCGGCCACGAAAGTGTTGTGGGGCCCCGCCACTTAAGTTTTTGTTTGGGGGGCCCTGCCACTTGTAAAGTGTTGTGGGGCCCCCACTGTAAGTGTTGTGTCCCCTTTGCATGAAAAGTTTTTTGTTTGCCCCGCCACTGAAAGTGTTGTGTGCCCTGCACTTGTAAGTTTTGGTGTGCCCTGCCCTTTAAGTTTTTGTTTTCCCTCCCCATTGAAAGTTTTGGTGTGCCCTGCCACTGAAAAGTGTTGTTCCCCCGCCACTGTAAGGGGTTGTGTGCCCTGCCACTGAAAGTTTTTTGGGGGGGGGGCCCTGCCAGGGTTAAGTGTTACACTTCCCGTTTTTTTTCCCCTTTTTTTAAATTTTTTATTCATATTTTTTTTTATTTTTTTGAAAAAAATTCACTCTTGATGAAATTTTTCTTTTTTAATTTTAACGTAAAGTTTTTTCCCTTTAAAATCTTTTTGAGTAAATTGTTTTGTCTAATTTAAAATTTAAAGAGTTAAAGTGTTCAATCATTTTTTTCTTCTTATTTTTATTTTATTTTTTAAACCCTTGTTTTCCCAGTGAAAATTTATTATTGGGTGATTTTTTCTACACCTTTTTTTTTGCACTGTTCGGCAGTAAATTTAAATTTTTTTGCACTTGTTCTGCAGTAAATTTATTTTGTTGCACTTTTTCCTGCAGTGAATTATTTTTGTTGCTTTTGTTCTGCAGTGAATTTTTTGTTGCATTGTTCGCAGTGAATTATTTTTTTGGGGACTTGTTCGCAGTGAATTTTTTTTTTTGCACTTGTTCTGCAGTAAATTTAAATTTTTGTTGCATTTTGTTCTGCAGTGAATTATTTTGTTGCACTTGTTCTCCCGGGTGTTTTAAATTTTTTTTGCCCCTTTGTTCTGCAGTGAATTATTTTTTTTTGGAACTTGTTCTGAAGTAAAAATTTTATTTTCTTTTTTTGTTATTTTTTTTACATTATTATTCTCAGTTTTTTATTGTTTGAGTCTTGTTTTTCATTTTTTTAATTTTTCCCTGATTTGCCCTTTGCTTTTTTTTTTTAATTTTGTTTTTTTGCATTCTTAGAAAATTTTAAAATTTTCCCCCAGTTATCTCTCGTTGCATCCCAATTTAGTGATTTTTTTTTTCTACTTTTTACATTGTTTTAAAAAATTTTTTTTAATTAAATTTTTATTAGCAAGAGTAAAGACGGGCTCTTTTTTGCTTTTTAATTCAGTCCCAGTAAATTTTTTTTTTTTATTTCATGAATTTTTTTTTTTTTGGGGCCAATAGCCTTTACATTGATTTTGGTTCCCTTTCCTTTTGCCGTGTACTTGGGACTTTTTTTTTTATTATTTATGAAGAATTTTAAGCATTTTCTTCCACTTAAGTTTTCTGTGCCATTTCTCTATTTTTTTTCCCCTTTATGTCCTTGAGTAAGTTCCCTGAAAATCATGCCCCATTTCATTTTTAAATGTTTTTGGGGGGGGGTGTACATTCCAGTCAAAGTAAATTATAAAATCAGTCCACAGTCCCAAAACTTTCCCCTTTTACTGACTAAAAGAAAATACCTAGCCCTTGAGAAATGTTTTTTTTTCCCACAGCTTTACCCGGATTTGTTAAAGTCCCTGCGAAATGTAAAGTTCAGTTTAAAATTTCCTATAGATCCGTGAATTATTTAAATTAACGTACCGAGCGGTCGGGATTTGAAAATACTGTCATCCGTCGGGGCCCTCCACCCAAATTTCAGGCACGCGGGAAATATGCTGAGACTCCTACCCTTTTGCAAATGGCGACTTTTCAAGAAATTCTTTTCCCCCCAGGGGACTTTTTGAGAAGAATTTTAAAATTGCAAGAGTTATGCCATCTCTGCTGATGCCAAAACCATTGAAAAAAAAAAGATTTTTTCGTGGTAGTGTGCTCATTTGAGTGTTGTTTTTTGTCCCTTGTTTTTTTCAGATTGTATCCCATCCTAGTTGACAGTAATCAGTGCATTGAAAAAAAGTTATTTCTCGAGTAACTTTCCCCGTTGTTTTAAAGTTTTTTAATGAAGTTTATAGCTGATTTCCTCGTGTCACTGTGTGCGACTCGATTAATATCAGGGATTGTTCACCGTGTTTTATTTCTTTTTTCCTGTGCTTGCAGTTTGAGATAGTAGTTCATTCTCCCCTTTCTCAATTAAGTGTTTTAGCGTTTTAAATTTTTTTAAACCCGGGGGGGGGTCATCCACTCTACCCAGTTTGTTTTATTCCTCCGTAAGAAAAAAACCGATCCCCTTGGTTCTGGGTGATTCGAATTTCCCGCTCCCGGAAGATCTTATTTTGGAAAAAAAAAAATGTGAACCACCAGACCCATTTAGTGACTTTGTCAGGGAACCAAGAATTTTTCTGGGATCGAACACCGAGTTTGGGACTCCCAGCAGAAGAGGGATACCAGTTTTGTAATTTCCCCAAAATCATAGTGAATGTAGCCTTAAGCTAGTTTAAAGATGTACCCGGTGTTGACACCCTGGGATGGGTTTGTTCAGTAAAAAAAAAACCAGATTGAAATACTTTTGGCCCCGTATGGAACTGATATTTCTGAGTTTTGTTTAAAAATGTAGTGTCTTTGCAACATAAAGGGAATTTCTAATGGCCCTAATCCCAAACCCAATGTATCCAAAATACTAGCGAACCGTGGGGAAAAAGTTGCGCTAGATTTGTTTTGCTAATTTCCCAAAGTTTTCCCCCAAGGGGAACAAACTCTGTGTGTTTATGGTTTTTCCATTTCACCAGTAAAATTTTGAGTTAGTTTCCCATTGAGATAAGAATGCCGAACGTAGCTTAAAACGTTTAAAGAAGCATTATCTGAGGCATACCACCCTTAATCCCCAGTAAAAGATAATGGAGGTGAAAATTTTGTAATGAGGGTTCTTGAAAAATTTTTGCACCCTTTAAAAAGATCTCTAAATCCCCCATTGTTTTCCCCATCATCCCGCCCGCAATGGGGTTTGCGGAACGAACCATAAGAAAGTACTTTAAATTTTTGAGAGCCCTATCAATCCCACAGGAAACTTGGGATAAGTTAACCGAGTTTCAGTGTGCTATAAATTTTTTTGCTTTTCAAAGTTTCTATAGGTGAAAACTCCACATTATGCATTTTTACGGTGTAGATAAACGTTTTGCCTTATGAGTTGTTATTTTCTAATCCGAAACCAAAAATTTCAAACCCCGATGATTTCAAGCCAAAAAGTACCCCGCTTAGCTCAAAGTTTTTTTTGAAGAATCCCTGAAAAAAACTTCATTTAAAAAAAACAGCAGAATTTACAAAGGGCGCAAACACTCGAGCAAAGCCATCCAAAATCAAAATAGGTTCAGGAGTTATGCTGATTAACTTTAAAAAAAAAAAAAAAAAAAAAAAAAAAAAAAAAAAGAAATTAAAAAAAAAAAAAAAATTAAAAAAAAAAAAATTAAAAAAATTAATAAAAAAAATAAAAAAAAAATAAAGTTAGTAAATTGATAAAATTTTTTTATGTTAAAACCCAAAATAATGGGGGGAAGACTTTTTAAAAAACCTTTAGATCCTTAAATTTTTTGGATAATAAATTTCCCAAAGGGCGATTCAACCCGATTTTTTTCGTTTAAATTCCCCAAAGTACACGACAGGTATTGAGAAATCCCAAGGCATTTGTAAACTTCCCTTTTTAGATTTGCCTCAAATTTCAGCATGAGTTAGCCCCAAAGCAACAGGTTTGATCCCCCCAGAGATGACACCCTTCTGCATAGTCAATCTTACCCTAGCGAGTTTTGGGGGTTTAAAAGTAAAAAACCTTATAGATGAAAAAATTACAGTATCAACTTTTCAGTTTCCCGAATTTTTTTTTTTTTGTTCATGTTCTCCCGCATTCTGAGAGTTAAAAAAGTCTAATTTGGGGTGCACCCAATCTGCCTTTTGTTAAAAACTTTTTCTTTGTATATATTCCCTTTCCCCAGAATCCGTAGATCACATGAATTTCAGATCGATCGATCAAAGTTTTTTTTACACTTTTTTTGTGAAACTTAACGTTGAGTTTTTTTTATTCGTTTAAATTTCAAATTTAAAGAGTTTTCTTCAAAGACTTTCATTCGATAGTTGTGCTATATTATACCTTGTATTGCATTACAGTTTCAGTTACATAAGCTTCCATTCCAATGTTCTACTTATGTATGTTATAATGTTCAATTGTTGTGTACTTTGACAATGTATAGAATCAGCCCAAGCCGTACACCTGCCATCTCTAGTTTGTATTAGTTGTATGTCGGGACGACATACGTTAGCGTCGCCGAGCTCTCAGTAGTAGTAACCAGTTACCAGTAACCAGTGTACCAGTAGATGACTCACTACCAACCGTCTCTGCCTGAGTCACTGTCTGTATTCATATTGCCGCTGACCTCAGCAGTATTTCAAAGACCCCCGCATATGGGTACGGTGGGCGGTCAGTCTTACGAGAGTGAGCAAGGAGGCAGGCCACGGCTGTTTGGGCGCTACCCACATTATCCGTAACTGCAGTGTTCCTTCTTTCTTATGTTCTTATGTATTTGGCAGGCTGGCCAGCTGGCTTACTTTGGCTGTCTCTCTGTCTATATCTCTATCTATATCTCTGTCTATCTATATATCTGTCTATATATCTATCTATATCTCTATCTATATCTCTGTCTCACATGTACACATAAGTATAGTTATACATAGTGTAAACTACCTAGGATAATCCAAAAATTCCAGGCAAAGATTGACAGACAGATAGACAGAAACATGTTTGTGTGTGTCAGTGAAAACAAATAAAGCCGGGGTTCCAACGAGCACCCATTTATCAAATGTCACCAAGCTGATAACAGATGTCATAACACGATTCTTCAAGGAGTTTGATATCCTATACTCCAGGCAGACAGAAAGACAGATAAGCAGAGACAAACAGACAGACAGGCAGACAGAGAGACAGGCAGACAGACAGACAGGTAGGCAGACAGACAGACAGATAAATAGACAGAGAGACAAGACATGTTTGTGTGTAGCAGTGATAACAAATACAGCTGAGGGTTAGCTGGAGCAGTGGGCATTTATCAAATGTCACTAGGCTGTCAACAATATAGGGATGCCTTTCATAACACCATGCTTCAAGGTATATGCCAGGGTATCTAAAACATTGCTGGGACCTATAAATACTTTGTATATGTTTCTAAACAATAGTAAATAACCCATGCAGGTGTAAATGTTCACCTATCAATGTGATTGTGACTATTTGAGCACTGTTTCAGTACCTAATACTAGTGTCAGAACAAAGATTGACTATGAAATTACAAGAACTTTTATAAATTGTAATCATCAGAAAATAAAAAATATATAAATTAAAATAAAAATGAGTAAAAAAGGTATATCGGCAACACTTCTGCAAGCAAGGAGGTAGGTTACTGAAAGCAGTGAAGAGTTTTTATGAGGATAGTGAGGCTCAAGTTAGAGTATGTAGGAAAGAGGGAAATTATTTCCCAGTAAAAGTAGGCTTTAGACAAGGATGTGTGATGTCACCGTGGTTGTTTAATATATTTATAGATGGGGTTGTAAGAGAAGTAAATGCGAGGGTCTTGGCAAGAGGCGTGGAGTTAAAAGATAAAGAATCACACACAAAGTGGGAGTTGTCACAGCTGCTCTTTGCTGATGACACTGTGCTCTTGGGAGATTCTGAAGAGAAGTTGCAGAGATTGGTGGATGAATTTGGTAGGGTGTGCAAAAGAAGAAAATTAAAGGTGAATACAGGAAAGAGTAAGGTTCTGAGGATAACAAAAAGATTAGGTGATGAAAGATTGAATATCAGATTGGAGGGAGAGAGTATGGAGGAGGTGAATGTATTCAGATATTTGGGAGTGGACGTGTCAGCGGATGGGTCTATGAAAGATGAGGTGAATCATAGAATTGATGAGGGGAAAAGGGTGAGCGGTGCACTTAGGAGTCTGTGGAGACAAAGAACTTTGTCCTTGGAGGCAAAGAGGGGAATGTATGAGAGTATAGTTTTTACCAACGCTCTTATATGGGTGTGAAGCATGGGTGATGAATGTTGCAGCGAGGAGAAGGCTGGAGGCAGTGGAGATGTCATGTCTGAGGGCAATGTGTGGTGTGAATATAATGCAGAGAATTCGTAGTTTGGAAGTTGGGAGGAGGTGCGGGATTACCAAAACTGTTGTCCTGAGGGCTGAGGAAGGGTTGTTGAGGTGGTTCGGACATGTAGAGAGAATGGAGCGAAAGGAATGACTTCAAGAGTGTATCAGTTTGTAGTGGAAGGAAGGCAGGGTAGGGGTCGGCCTGGGGAAAGGTTGGAGGGAGGGGGAAAAGGGAGGTTTTGTGTGCGAGGGGCTTGGACTTCCAGCAGGCATGCGTGAGCATGTTTGATAGGAGTGAAGGAGACAAATGGTTTTTAATACTTGACGTGCTGTTGGAGTGTGAGCAAAGTAAATTTTAAAGAATGGATTCAGGAAACCGGCAGGCCGGACTTGAGTCCTGGAGATGGGAAGTACAGTGCCTGCACTCTGAAGGAGGGGTGTTAATGTTGCAGTTTAAAAACTGTAGTGTAAAGCATCCTTCTGGCAAGACAGTGATGGAGTGAATGATGGTGAAAGTTTTTCTTTTTTGGGCCACCCTGCCTTGGTGGGCCACCCTGCCTTGGTGGGCCACCCTGCCTTGGTGGGAATCGGCCAGTGTGATAATAAAATAAAATAAAATTCTGCAAGCAGCAAGAGTTGATGTCGCTGACAGTTCAGCATGCAGTGCTAACTTCACGGTCTTATATCTCGGTAAGTACTGACCCTAATTTTTTTTTTAATTCTATAACATGTAGAAAATTGTGCTCTTCATTTTAAAAGAAAAAACTATTTTTCAAAATATTCGGAGCGCCACGCGAGTGAACGTAGATCTACGTTTGGACAGTTTAAGGGTTAATCTTCACCTTCGGATTCTAGTTATGTCTTTCAGTCTACCTTCTTTTCTGCTCACCTGGTTCATTTATTTTCTGTCCACCTTGATGGTGTCCCATAACCAGGTTGCTAACACACTTGGCTCACACATTTAGGTCCATGGTTCAATCCGTGGTATGGGTGGAAACATTGGGTGTACAGTGGACCCTCGCATAATGATGTTAAATTGCATGATGTTATATCTGCCTAACGAAGTGTTTGAGCGTAAAATTTTTGCTCCACCTAACGATAAAAAACTCGCCCAACATGATTTGTCCGGGACCTGTCCACGCTGCCCTGTGGGTGCCAGTGTTTACAAGCCAGCCAGTGCAGTCGCATCTACGCATACATTCGGTACATTTCACATTATCCCAGTGTTTTTAGTGCTTGTAACTGCAAAATAAGTCACCATGGACCCCAGGAAAGCTTCTAGTGCCAACTCTGTGGTAAAAAGGGCGAGAATTAGTATGGAACTGAAAAAAGAGATTAAGGAAATGTGTACAAAGTGGGTTGAACTGCAAACCTCTATGGATGAAAATCACCCTAACACAGCTATTGCAAGCCGTGCTGGTGACTATTACAATGACAATGTTGTGGCCCATTTTAGGCAAATCTTAAAGGAATGCGAGGTACAGAGCTCTATGGACAGATTTGTTGTGCGACAGAGGTCCAGTCACTCTCAAGCTGGCCCTAGTGGCATTAAAAGAAGAAGGGAAGTAACCCCGGAAAAGGACTTGCTACCTCAAGTCCTCATGGAGGGGGATTCCCCTTTCAAACAATAACAACTTCCACCATCTCCCCTCCTCCCATCCTATCAGTCATCACCAGATCTTCAATTAAGGTAAGTGTCATGTATTCTTTATTTAGTACAGTAGTAATTGTGCATGTCTTCTTCTTTTTGGGTGTATAGAAATGTATATTTCATGTGGTAATTTTTTTTTTTTTCATACTTTTGGGTGTCAGGAAGAGATTAATTTGATCTCTGTTATTTCTTATGGGGAAAATTAATTCGGCTAATAATAATTTTGGCTAATGATGAGCTCTCAGGAACGGATTAATATTATTAGGCGAGGGTCCACTGTATTTCCTTAACCCTTTCAGGGTCCCCAGGCCCTCTCCCAGACTTGTTCTCAGGGTCGCCCAAATTCCCCCCCCCCAAAATTATTTTTTTCTCATGAAAAGATAATCTTTTCCCGATCATAATGACACCAAAAGTATGAAATTTGATGGAAAACTTACGGAATTATGCTCTCACGAAGTTAGTGGTCATGACGATGTTTACGCATTGAGCCCTATTTTCGGCCAATTCCAGTGTACTAGTCGACAAAAATCATAACTATTTTGCTAGAACTCCATTTTTTCTATCGAATGAGTACAAGAAACCACCCATTTACCGATTTCAACTATCCAATACAGTGGTCAGAATTTAGCAATTTTGCCAATTTCACACAAATTTCTAAAGATGCCAATTTCCAAATAGGGTCCAGAATAAATAAGACATTCCTGGCACTAAAATAACATTTCCTCTGTTTATTAGTCACATCCCCATGCCCCTCTTACATTCTTTTGCTTTCCACTTTGAATTTTTATTCTCACAAAAAATAGAAGATTTACTGTTATGCAGACTACTGCATTAGTGTAGAAATGGTATAAATAATATCGGCGCACTTGTGAAAGAATATTAGACTCACCAGTTGGCGTGTATTGGACGCTTGGAATGATTTGTTTGCTTTTGAACCTTGGTAAAAATCGAACATTTCTGCTAATTTGAGGTCAATTTCAAGGTACTTTTCATTGTAAAACCAGTCAAAATCATCTCAATTTCTGTAATATGTCTTCCATTCTATAAAATGAGACCAGGAAAACTAGAATACAACAATAAATACCTTATGAAAATACAGTGCAAAGTCGCTGTTTTAATCCAAAAACTTGGTCAAAGTTTTTTTTTTTTTCCTCATTACGCACTGTGTGCTTCACTGACCACATAGACCCATTCTTTCATATGTAGGCCTTCCAGCTTTCTCTCACTAGATTTGAGGGCGCTAGAATTTAGGCATACTAGTTCATCAAAAACACTGGTACATAAGCCATACTAATACGTCCGAAACCCTGAAAGCGTTAAGACACGTGCTCTCCTTGTTCACCTAGCAGTAGATGGGTACAATGGAACCCCTGGTCATGGCCATAATTCATTCCATAACTCTGGTCGTGACCCAAACCTAATTTCCCCATTGGATTGTATGTAAATACGATTAACCCTAGAGGGACTAGTACCAAACTTGCACATGAAAATCACTCACTACGAAAGCAAAAGACTCTGTAGACAATGCAACATCCCCCCAATGAAATGCAGGGGTGTCATTAGCACTAGCCCCTGACATTATAAGTGTCAGGGGCCCAAGACTGTTCAACTGCCTCCCAGCATACATAAGGGGGATTACCAATAGACTCCTGGCTGTCTTTAAGCAGGCACTGGATAAGCACCTAAAGTCAGTACCTGACCAGCCGGGCTGTGGCTTGTACGTTGGATTGCGTGCAGCGAGCAGTAACAGCCTGGTTGATCAGGCTCTGATCCACCATGAGGCCTGGTCACAGACCGGGCCGCGAGGGCGTTGACCCCCGGAACTCTCTCTAGGTAATCCATTCCAGACCCCTATGGACTGTATGTGCAGTTTTGGTTATTGCCCTATTGAAAAATTGAGGCACAGTTTTATACAACACTTTGTAAAATTAACTTTACACAGTTCTGTTTGCAGACACTGAAAAAAATTTCTCCAGCTCAATCTGCCACCTTGTTGTTGGTCAGTTGGGGAGACCTCCTACCATCCCCAACATTCCCACCACCATCACCATCCCAGCTTTCGTGAATACGCGTTCAGTTCCATTCTGTCTTAGGAGCTAGCTGTGTTTGTGAACTGTGTTTTGATCTTTTAATTACCATATCTCATATCTGCCGAGCAATCATGGCACCCAGTAGGCATACCAGTGTTGCTGAAAGCGGCAAGAAAGGGTATAAGAATTTAAGCCTTAGAGGTAATGAAGAAAATAGAGATATTAGACAAAAAATGGCACTGAATGTGAAAATTGGCCCGGCTGTGTTTGTTCAGCACCTGATTATGTGTTCATGACCAGATGCAAAACTTTGGCAAATTTTTTGGTCATGAACTGATTTGTTTGAGTTCGGAAGCGTCTATGACCAGAGGTTCAACTGTACCTGGTTGTTTTCCGACTTGGGTGGGTCACATCCTGGGGACAGAATTAACCTTACTTGTTTGAAAATCTCTGCATAACAAGGGTTTTTTTATATAGTTTTTCAATGATGCCAGCTATGGTCTGTATGAGTTGTACTTGTAGAAATACAGTGGACCCCCGCATACCGGACGCATCGCATACCGTACAATCCGCATACCGGACGCTTTGATCGCAAAATAAATTTTGCCTCGCATACCGCCCAAAAACCCGCTCACCGCCCTTCGTCCAAGACGCGTCCAATGTGCGGCCTGAGCCACGCTCACAGTTCCGCGGTGGCATTGTTTACAGCCAGCCTCCGCTGGTACACATCAAAGCATACAATCCGGAAATTTGTATTTATTACAGTGTTTTTGGTGATTTTTCTGGAAAAATAAGTGAACATTGGACCCAAGAAAGACTTCTTAGTGCCACCCTACAGCAATAAGGGTGAGAATTACTATGGGAGTTGAAGAAAAAGGGTGATCATTGATAAAGTATGATAAGTGGGTGCTGTCTCGAGTGCCAGTTGTATAAATAAAACCCCAATCAACCATCGCTACTATGTGGTACAGCTGTGGCTGTACCACGTCAGCTGCTGCTGCACTGTCAGCTGCTGCCTGCACTGTCAGCTGGGCTGCTGTACCACCGTCAGCTGCTGCTGTGCTGTAGTACGTTGCTGATGCTGTGCATCATCTGCTGCTGCTGTAGCATCGTCTGTGATGCTGCTGTAGAGCTTCATTCTGCTTGCTGCTGTGCATCGTCTGCTGCTGCTGTAGCATCGTCTGTTGACTGCTGTAGCATCGTTCTGTTGCTGCTGTACACCGTCAGCTGCTGCTGCTGCTGCTGTTGCATCGTCTGCTGCTGCTGCTGCTGTTAGCATGTCTGCTGCTGCTGTACATCGTCAGTTGCTAGCTGTAGCATCGTATGCTGATGCTGTAGCATCGTCGTTGCTGCTTGTAGCATCGTCTGTTGCTGCTGTTCCACCGTAGCTGCTGCTGCTGCTGTGAGCATCTTGCTGCTGCTGGTGCTGTAGGGCAATTCATCTGCTGTTGCTGTAACATCGTCAGTTGCTGCTGTTAGCATCGTCTGCTGCTGCTGTAGCATCGTTCTGTTGCTGCTGTAGCATCGTCTGTTGCTGCTGTACCACCGTCAGCTGCGCTGCTGCTGTAGCATCGTCTGCTGATGCTGCTGCTGTAGCATCGGTCTGTGCTGACTGTAACATCGTCAGTTGCTGCTGTAGCATCATCTGGCTTGCTGCTGTAGCCCCATCGTCTGTTGTGCTGTAGCATCGTCTGGATAGCTGCTGTTACCTCCCGTCAGCTGCTGCTGCTGCTGTAGCATTGTCTGCTGCTGCTTTGTAGCATCGTTTCTGCTGCTGCATGTAGCATCGGTCTGTTGCTTGCTGTACCACCTTTCAGCTGCTGCTGCTGATGTAGCACCGTTGTTGGTGTGGGCTTATTGAGAATACCAAGAAACAATTACACCAGAGGATTTGCCACCAGGATTAACCCAAAAAGTTAGTGTCATCGAAGGACTGTCTAACTTATTTCCATTGGGTCTTAATCTTGTTCTCCCGGATGACAACCCACACAGTCGGTCTAATACCCAGTCGGTGAAGAGGGGGAAAAATGCCTGGAACTAGTGCTCATATGGTGAATTTAGAGCCTGAAAAGGTTGGTTTGAGTATTTAAGAATCGTAGTGGCATACACAGTGTTGATTAAGGCCTGTTCTGGAAGAAAATACTAACAGGAACTACAGTATCAGGAGGAAAAGGCCACTCCAGTACACCAGTGTCTCATCAGTCATTGCTGGCATCTTCAATATAGGTAAGTGTCATTTATTCTTCATTTAGGTAGAGTAGTACATGCACAAATTATATATTGTGCAGTACTACTCTTACTATTGGCTTGTTTCGCTTTGTGTGTAGGAAAATGTATATTTCTTGTGGTAAATTTTTTTTTTTCATACTTTTGGGTGTTTGCACGGAATTAATCTTGATTTCCTTTATTTCTATATGGGGAAAAATTCATTCGCCATACCGAACCATTTCGCATAACAACCAGCCCTCTTGCACGGATTAAGGTCGCTATGCGGGGGTCCACTGTAAAGATTATTATTATTTGGATGTACCAATTGCTCAAGAATATTAAAGACAATAAAACCAATAAAACATCCTTCTCGAAAGATATGGCAGCCTTATATAACAGCTGTGAAAATAAAATGGGTGGGTTGGATTGGGCTGTCAGAGGGTGCATTGTCCTGGAGGACAACACACCAAATGGGGATAGTGGCCCTGGTGATGAAACAGGTAAATACAACTTTATAAAATTTACAGAGGTACACAGTAGTGATACTGCTGGAGATGGAGCAAAAGGGGATGATGCCTCAAGGAAAAATGTTGACACTTTACCAGAAAAAACTGGTGGAAATACATGTACTGTTGTCCATACAGGAGCAGTAGGTAGTGGAGAAACAGAAAAAAATGCTACAGCAGGGAATGCAGCCACAAAAAAATCCTATCAAACAGAATTACATTCTATGTAAATACTATGCCTTGGGTATCTGCAGGCATGGTGTATCTCTAAAAAACAGGTGAGACATGCACCTTTGTCCATCCCAAAAAATGCTGTGCCCACATGACAGCAGGAGGGTGCAACTCCTTCCAGTAACATATTTCACCCCGAAATGTGTCACTCGTCAGTCTATGAAAGAAATTGCTACAACACATACTGCCAGGCACATCATCTAAAGGGAACAAGAAGACACAGATCAGCCACACCATGGGAAACAAAAGAGGGGAGCTACAACCTCTCCAGAGAAGGAAGATTTTTAGTGCCAGGAAGAAAAAAAAGGCTGACAAGAAATGACAGAAATCTTACACCAACAGAAAACATTTCTGTAGCAGAGGCACAGTCTTTGGCCTCCATTCCAGAACAACAGATATTAATGCCAACAAATGAAACCCCCTAAATTTGAACAATATAATGACATCTCTGCAAACATTCAGGGGTCTAAAGCCATCAACAAACAAAATTCCTTACATCAAGGGACTGCTCATGGAGTCAAATGCAATGTTTGTAGCTTTCACAGTGAAGAGGTTGGTCTCAGACATTAGACCTTTTGGTCTCTTTCCTCAGATTGAACCTAATTACCCCCCATCCTCCCTTCTCTATCCAACCCTCCCCATTCCCCCTTTTACCTTTCCTCCCCCCCTCCCAACCCTCCCTTTTGTTCATGCCAAATGTAGCCTCTGGGGGTCCTCCCCTCTGGCATTATGGTTTCTAGGTAGGGGGAAGTGTGCCTGGGTTCATCCTGCTCTTTGGGGTTCCTCGGGTGTAGTATAGTTTGCCGTGGAATCTGGATTATCTGGAGGCACCCTGCTCCCTTCCCAGATTTCTGGGAGGTGAGTTGGGGTGTCCTACAGGTGATGGGTGTATTCACCCACCCTCCCTTTTGTCTGCCAAGGTTGCTCGTTAGATGTGAGGTTGCTATCCCAGAGTGCTGGTGTACTTGTGTGAAGGGGAGTGTATGGCACGGGTTCCACGCTGCATCTGCAATACTGGTGGTCTTAAGGCCCTCTTGGATGAGAGGGGGAACTTGTGCCCCCTTCATGCATTCTAGTGTCCCTCCGCTGTCCCTTTTTTTCTTTCCTTTTTTTTTCTTTAACCCTTTCACTGTCAAAGCCCATGATCACAAACTTGCTCTCAGTGTCAAAAAATATTAAAAAAAAAAAAAAAAAAAAATTCTTACCAAAATCTTAAGAATATTTTTCTGATTGTTTTAAAAGAAGAAAATTGCAATCAGTAGTTACCAAGATATAGATGTATGAAGTTGACAAAGTGAACTGCTTATGGCAATATTGATAACTGCCGCTCACTTGGCAATATTATTTTTACTTTTATTCTGTTTTTTTTCTTTTCTAATATTTAATTTTTTCAAGTAACTTTTGTGGCCTGTGAGACCAATAGAATGCATAATGTATATATATCCACTCATTGTATGCAACACAATAACCACACAAATATTGTTATCATTATTTTTTTTTTTAACACATCGGTCAATTCCCACCAAGGCAGGGTGGCCTGAAAAAAGAAAAACTTTCACCATCATTCACTCCATCACTGTCTTGCCAGAAGGGTGCTTTACACTACAGTTTTTAAACTGCAACATTAACACCCCTCCTTCAGAGTGCAGGCACTGTACTTCCCATCTCCAGGACTCAAGTCCGGCCTGCCGGTTTCCCTGAACCCCTTCATAAATGTTACTTTGCTCACACTCCAACAGCACGTCAAGTATTAAAAACCATTTGTCTCCATTCACTCCTATCAAACACACTCACGCATGCTTGCTGGAAGCCCAAGCCCCTCGCACACAAAACCTCCTTTACCCCCTCCCTCCAACCCTTCCTAGGCCGACCCCTGCCCCGCCTTCCCTCCACTACAGATTTATACACTCTCGAAGTCATTCTGCTTTGTTCCATTCTCTCTACATGTCTGAACCACCTCAACAACCCTTCCTCAGCCCTCTGGATAATAGTTTTGGTAATCCCACACTTTCTCCTAATTTCCAAACTACGAATTCTCTGCATTATATTCACACCACTTATTGCCCTCAGACATGACATCTCCACTGCCTCGAGCCTTCTCTTCATTGCAACATTCATCATTCATGCTTCACACCCATATAAGAGTGTTGGTACAACTATACTCTCATACATTCCCCTCTTTGCTTCCACGGACAAAGTTCTTTGTCTCCACAGACCCCTAAGTGCACCGCTCACCCTTTTCCCCTCATCAATTCTATGATTCACCTCATCCTTCATAAACCCATCTGCTGACACGTCCACTCCTAAATATGTGAATACATTCACCTCCTCCATACTCTCTCCCTCCAATCTGATATCCAATCTTTCATCACCTAATCTTTTTGTTATCCTCATAACCTTACTCTTTTTTAAATTCACTTTCAATTTTCTTCTTTTACATACCCTACCAAGTTCATCCACCAACCTCTGTAACTTCTCTTCACAATCTCCCAAAAGCAGTGTCATCAGCAAAGAGCAACTGTGACAACTCCCACTTTGTGTTTGATTCATTATCTTTTAACTCCACGCCTCTTGCCAAGACTCCAGCATTCGCTTCTCTTACAAGCCCATCTATAAATATAATGAACAACCACGGTGACATCACACATCCTTGTCTAAGCCCTACTTTTACTGGGAAATAATCTCGCTCTCTCCTACATACTCATACATATTACATACTACATATTATATTGTTTACAAAACATGTTTACACAAACTCACATTGGCTTCCCCACCAACCATACTGTCTTCCCCCCCCCCAACCATGCAGTCTTCCTCACCAGCCATACTGTCTTCCTCACCAACCATGCTGCCTTCCCCACCACCCACATTGAAATAAGTCACTTTAACTCTTTTGGGTTATCTTTGATAATCTACACAAGTGATGCTATGTATGATAATCTATGTAACTGTATTTGTGTATACCTGAATAAACTTACTTACTCTTTGAGACATGGGAAAATATGAGTTTCCTCTTTCACTGTGGTACAAGTGATCATGAATGGGATGGCCCAGCACCAGAGGTGGAAGGTTGATGATCGTCTGGGTTTTCAGCACTATTTCTGGTTTCCTGGGCATCGCTTTCGGTTACAAACTCCTCAAAACGATGAGATTCATCTTCACTGACACTTCAAACTGTGTTAGAACTAACACTTGGGAAGGGAAGAGTCCCAATTCACTAGGGAGTGAGGTATTCCTTACCACTAGGCATGGGTGAACAAGGCTCAGTGAATTAACACTCCCACAATGCAATGTGGATGCCTAGGTTTTTGTCCTGCTGCGCAAACTGACCACGCACACCCATTCTTTCACATGTAGGCCTACCAGCTTTCTCCCCCTCTATTTCAAGGTACAGTGAGGCCCCACTTATGCGGCAGGTTAAGTTCCAGGCTACCGCTGTAAAGTGAAAATCGCCGTAAAGTGGAACACTTTTTTTTTCCTTATAAATGCATACAAATACTAGATACCAAGTTTACACTTACATATATTAAGTTAGCAATAGAACTAGGCATCAAAAAACAATAAAAAAGTAAAATACACACATAGTGCACTCATTACTTACCTTAAAATATTTGTAGTCTTAATCTAAGGTGAGACAAGTAGTACTTATTGTAAGAAATCAAGTGTGGTATGCATGGTAGGCAGCCAGGCTACCATACCAGGCCACCCCACCTACACATAATATTCTATTACATTTAAACATCCCAGAGCGATAAAATGCATATACAGCTCACTCATTACTTACCTTAAAATATTTGTAGTCTTAATCTAGGGTGAGATGAGTAGTATTTATTGTAAGAAATTAAGTGTGGTATGTATCTGGAGTATCTGAGAGAGTTAGAGCAAAGGAAGGGGTAGCAGTAATGTTAAATGATCAGTTATGGAAGGAGAAAAGAGAATATGAATGTGTAAATTCAAGAATTATGTGGATTAAAGTAAAGGTTGGATGCGAAAAGTGGGTCATAATAAGCGTGTATGCACCTGGAGAAGAGAGGAATGTAGAGGAGAGAGAGAGATTTTGGGAGATGTTAAGTGAATGTAAAAGGAGCCTTTGAACCAAGTGAGAGGTAAATTGTGGTAGGGGACCTGAATGCTAAAGTAGGAGAAACTTTTAGAGAGGGTGTGGTAGGTAAGTTTGGGGTGCCAGGTGTAAATGATAAGGGAGCCCTTTGATTGAACTTTGTATAGAAAGGGTTTAGTTATAGGTAATACATATTTTAAGAAAAAGAGGATAAAAAGTATACAAATATGATGTAGGGCAAAATGACATTAGTTTGTTTGGGTTATGTATTGGTAGATAAAAGACTGTTGAGTAGACTCGGGTGTACATGTTTATAGAGGGGCCACAGATATATCAGATCACTTTTTAGTTGTCACCTGAGGGGTAAAAAATAGATGGATAAAGGAAATAGAAAACTCAGGGAAAGGGAGGGGAAAGGGTTTTTAAACTAAAAAGGAGCAGTTAGGGAAAGAATAAACGCTAGGAGGATAGATGGGTAATGAGAGATGGGCAATGGGGTCGAAGAGGTTGGGGTGGGTTTTAAAAATGTAGGTTAGAGTGTTCAGCAGAAGTTTGGGTTACAGGAAAGTGGGTGGGGAGGGAAGAGGAGCGATTGGTGGAATGTATGTTAAAGGAAGAAAGGGGGGGAAAAAGTTGCATATGAAAGTTTTTACAAAGTAGAAGTGATGCAAGGGGGGAAAAGTTATGGAGAAAAAAGAGAGAGGTTAAGGGGGGTAAAGCAATGAAAAAAGAGAGCAAATGGGAGTGGGTGAGTGTTATCAAAAAATTTTTTTAAAATAAAAAAATTTGGAGTGGATTAACAATTTAAGAAAGCAAAAGAACAAAGGGTTTTGTCAGTTTAAAAAAGGGGGGAGAGTTTTTAAAATGGAGAGTTAGAGGTTTTGGGGAAGATGGAGGGAATATTTTGAGGAATTTTTAAATGTTGATGAAGATAGGGAAGCTGTATTTGTGTATAGGAAAAGGGGGAAATAAGTCTTGTAGGAGTGAGGAAGAGCCTTTGTGAGTGTGGGGGAAAGTTCGTGGGGCGTGGGTAAAATGAAAGGGGGAAGCTTTGGGGATTGAGGGAAAAGATAGAAATTTTTTAAAAGCGGGTGGGGATATTTTTTTGGGAGGGGTTGGTGCAATTATTTAATAAATGTATGAAGAGGGTAAGGTACCTAGGGATTGGCAAGAGCATGCATATTTCCCTTGTAAAAGGCAAAGGGGTGAAAGGAGTGCAAAAAAAAGGGGGGATAATCTGCTGAGTTACCTGGTAAAGTGTATGGAGAGTTAATATGAAAAAATTTAAGAGAAAGGGGAGAAGATTAAAGAGAGAGGAAATAGGATGCGAAGAAAAGGGGGCTTTAGAAAGGGTAGGAGGTGTGTGGCCCAGGTTTACAGTGAAACTATAAGTAACAGTATTTAGATAAGGCTAAAGAGGTCTTTGTGGCATTTATGGTTTTGGAAAAGGGTATGACGGGGTGGATAGGGGGGCAATGGGGCAGAGTTGCAAGTGTAGGGTGGGGAGGTAGGTTACTAAAGCGGAAGAGTTTTTTACAGGTAGTGAGCCAATTAGAGTATGTAGGAAAGAGGGAAATTTTTTCCCCATAAAATGGGCCCTTTTGACGGATGTGGATTCACCGTGGTTGTTTAATAATTTTAGTGGGGTTTAAGAGAAGTAAATCGAGAGTCTTGGCAAGACGGGAGTTAAAAGATAAAGAATACACAAAAAGGGGGTTGTCCAGTGCTTTTTTTGCTGAGCTCTGTGCTCTTGGGAGATTCTGAAGAAAAGTTGCAAGTTTGGGTGGAGAATTTGGTAGGGTTTGAAAAAAGAAAAAAATTAATTTAAAAGGTGAAACAGGAAAGAGTAAGGTTATAGGATAACAAAAAGATTGGGTGATGAAAGATTGAATACAGATTGTAGGGAGAGAGTATGGAGGAGGTGAAGTATTTTTTTTTGGGAGTGGGTGCGCGGAGGGTCTATAAAAGTGGGGTGAATCTAGTTTTGTGAGGGGAAAAGAGGAGTGGTGCACTTAAGTCGTGGAACAAAAAAACTTTGTCCTTGGAGGAAAGGGGGGGAATTGAGGTATAGTTTTACCAACGCTCTTTATGGGGGGGAACAGGGGTGATGAATTTTGCAGCGAGGGAAGGCGGAGGCAGGGGAGATGTCTGTCTGAGAGAAATGTGTGGTGTGAATTAAAATGCGGGAAAATTCGTATTTGGAATTAGGGGGAGGTGGGGGATTCCCAAAAACGTGTCCAGGGGCTGGGAAGGGGTGTTGAGGGGGTTGGAATGTAGAGAGAATGGAGCGAAACAGAATGACTTAAGAGTGTATCAGCGTAGGGAAGGAAGGGGGGGGTAGGGGCCCCACCCTAGGAAGGTTGGGGGGAGGGGGGTAAAGGGGTTTTGTGTCGAGGGTTGGACTTCGCGGGCTGCGTGAGCGTGTTGTGGGGTGAATGGAGACAAATTTTTTTTAATACTTGACGTGCTTTTGGAGGTGAGCAAGTCATTTATGAAGGGGTTCGGGAAAACCCGGCGGGCCCGGACTTGGTCTGGAGATGGGAAGTACAGTGCCTCCCACTGAAGGGGGGTGTTAATGTTCATTTAAAAAACTGTGTAAAAAAGCACCCCTTCTGGAAACAGTGAGGGAGTGAATGATGGGAAAGTTTTTTTTTTTCGGGCCCCCCTTCCCTTGGGGTGGGAATCGGCCAGTGTGAAAATAAAAATAAAAATTATGTTGGTAGCCCCGGGCTAATACCGGGCCCCACCCCCCCACACATACTATTCTTGATTTTTAAAACCCCCGAGCAATAAAATGCAATACAGTTCCTCATTATTTTCCTTAAAAATTTTGGCCGAATGTAGGGTCAGAGGTGAGTAAAGGGGAAAAGCGAATAAATGAGAGATGGGAAATGGTACAGATGGAGGAAGGTGCAGGTTATGAAAACAAACCGGGGGCGAAGAAAGTTTTGAAACAAACAAATTTTACTTTTCGGTTTGTTTACAAGTTCTTGTGTCAAGTTGTCTCTACAATGAAGGGTAGAATAAATAAAAAAACCTCCCATTCCAGTAAACACCTTTTTTAAAAGAAATGTGCTCTGAGTGAAGGCAATCGAAATAAGTCCTTGTCTACTTTTTTTGGGTTATCCCGGTTCTCAAAACCATATGTTTTATGTATGATTTCTATAAAATGTTTTTTGGTATCCCTGAATAAATTGCATACATACAAAGGGAATAATTTTCTCATTCCCCCCAGTAACAGATTTTCCTTTTTTAGCTAGAGAAATTTTTTTTCTTGCTGTCACTGAAAAAGTCTGGCTACCACTCTCTTTACTTTGTTCATTTATTCTATTGTGAGGTGTATTATCATCTTTTTTTGTTTTGTATCATGTTTATTTTTTAATTTTGAAAAAATTCATGGATAGATTATGAAAATGTAATTTTATGACATTTTAATAAGACTCGGTGATTTTTTTTATTATTATTTTTTCTTAATTTGGGGTCACTTGTGCAAGTCGTCTGCTACCCCATCTCTTATTTATGTTTATATTTTATGTGGGTGTTTTACATCTTTATATGTTATGCATCTGTTTATTTTATTTTTAAAAAAGTATCATGGATGGGTTAAACCTTTTTGGGGGGGTTTTCAGCCTACTGTACGGCTTCGCGCAGGGATTTTTTGGGTTTAGTATGCATAAATTCTAGCGCCGTCAAATCTATGGGAGGAAGTGGTAGGCTACATATGAAAAAATGGGCTATGTGGGGCATGTGCGAAATATAAAAAAAATCCCTGCAGACACAGTGCGTAATGAGAAAAAAAAAATTTTTACCGGTTTTTGGATTAAAAACGGACTTTTTCATGTATTTTGTATGGTATTTATTGTTGTATTCTAGTTTTTTCCGGCTCATTTTATAGAATGGAAAAACTTTTTACAGAAATTGAAGTTTTGACTGTTTTTTTAAATGAAAAGTACCTTGAAATTGGCTCAAAATTGCAAAAAAATGTTTTATTTACCAAAAAACAAAAGTAAAAAATCACCGTGCGTCCAATACACGTCAAGGGAGTCTAATTTCTTTCACAAGTCGTGATATTATTTATACCATTTCTACACTAATGCAGTAGTCTGCATAGCTTTAAATCTTCTTTTTTTTGTGAAATAAAAATTCAAAATGGAAAACAAAAAAATGTAAGAGGGAGTGGGAAAGTGACTAATAAACAGAGGAAAAGTTTTTTTTAGTGCCGGGAAAGTCTTTCCTGTTTTTTCTGGGCTCTATTAGGAAAAATTTGGATCTTTTAAATTTGTGTGAAATTGACAAAATTGTAAAATTTTGACCACTGTATTGGATTTGTTGAAATCTGTAAATGGGGGTTTTGACTCATTCGATAAAAAAAATGGGTTTTTAGCAAAATAGTTATGATTTTTGTCAACTGTCACTGGAATTGGCCGAAATGGGGCCAAAATGGGGAAAATCGCCAATTTGAAAAAAACTAGGACTGCTAACTTAAAGAGCTTTTCCTAAGTTTTCCATCAAAAATTTATACTTTTGATGTCATTATGATCGGGGGAAAAGATTTAATTTTTTTCTGAGAAAAATTTAATTTTTTTTTTTTAAAATTTGGGGACCCTGAAACAAGTCTCTGAGAGGACCGCGCCCCCCCCAAAAGGGTTAATAAAATATGTTTTAATGTAATATGGCATTTAAAGAGACTTGGTGAAATTATTTTCTTCTAATATAAAACCCGAGACATAAGACACTTTTTTGATTTTAAAGTGTACCTGCATGCCGCACAGTGTGTAAATTTATTTAGGTAAGGGTTAGTAATTAAAATTATAACTATTTTTTAAAAAATGAAATAACTTTTAAAACACTTTAAAATTTTGGGGTTTTAAAATTTAAGGGAGACTTAGGCTTACAATCTCACAACAAAGTAAAAAAACTGCGTGGGGGGCAGGAAACCCTATTAGAAAAATCGGTGGGGGGGGGCCGTATGAGAGTTTTGGTATAATTTGAAATGCCGTATTGCGGACACCAAAACGAAACGCCGTCTAGAATTTTGGTATAAGTACAAACCACCCGGCTGTTAGACAACCGGGGCATCTGAAACCTCAAAGGATTAAAAAAAAAATGTTAAATTCAGGTAATAAACCGTTCTTACAATTTTTGCCCTGTTTTTATTTTGGGGTTATAAATGTATAATATTTTTGTTTTTTGTCTATGTGCCATCTTAGAAAATTTGTTTCCCAGCACATCTCGAATTGCCTACAAAGTACAGTGGAACCTCTACTTGCGAGTTTAATCCGTTCCATGACCTTGCTCGCAACTAGATTTGCTCATTTGCAGTCAATTTTCCTCATTTAAATTAATTGAAATGCAATTAATCCGTTCCAGTGGAATTCTGTACTTCAATAATTTCACTATTATCAACTCTACGGCTTATTTATCTATCTCACTTCATCTAATATGACATAATAAACAATATAAATAACATAGAAAACTGATATATACTCGAAAATGAATAAAATATGTCATTCATGTAGTGGTATGGGCGTGGTCGGCAGTGGACGAGAGTTTGTCTGGAGATCTGGCAAAATACTTCATGAATAATTTCGCTAATATCATCTATACGGCTTATTTATATATCACAGTTCATCTAATATGACATAACAAACAATATAAATAACATAGAAACATGATACAGGAAGGCCCCACTTATACGGCGGGTTAGGTTCCAGGCTACCGCCGTAAAGCGGAAACCGCCGTAAAGTGGAACACCCTTTTTTTCCACTTACAAATGCATACAAACACTAGATAACAAGTTTACACTAACATATATTATGTTAGCAATAGAACCAGGCATCAAAAAACAATAAAAAAGTACAATACACACATAGTGCACTCATTACTTACCTTAAAATATTTATAGTCTTAATCTGGGGTGAGACAAGTAGTATTTATTGTAAGAAATCAAGTGTGGTATGTATTGTAATAGCCAGGCTACCTCACCAGGCCACCCCACCCACACATACTATTCTATGATATTTAAGCATCCCAGAGCGATAAAATGTATATACAGTTCACTCATTACTTACCTTAAAATATTTGTAGTCTTAATGTGGGGTCAGGAGTAAGTAAATGAGATAAAACGAATAAATGAGAGAGAGAAAGAATGAGTACATGAGAGGTAACAGGCGCAAGTTATGTAAACAAACCAGGCTCCCACATCTTATATTTATGTTTATTTATTCTATTGTGGGGTGTATTTTATCATCTTTTTATGTTATGTATCGTGTTTATTATATAATTTTGAAAAAAATATCATGGATGGATTAATGAAATGTGTATATTACCGCAATATACGACATTTAATGAGACTCGGGGACTATTGTTATTATCACCACTTGTGGAAGTCGTCTGCTACCACAGCTCACATTTATGTTTATTTATTCTACTGTGGGGTGTATTTATCTTATTTATATGTTATGCATCGTGTTTATTATATAATTTTGAAAAAAATATCATGGATGGATTAATGAAAATGTGTATATTACCGTAATATACGACATTTTAATGAGACTCGGTGACTATTGTTATTATCACCACTTGTGGAAGTCGTCTGCTACCACAGCTCACATTTATGTTTATTTATTCTACTGTGGGGTGTATTTATCTTATTTATATGTTATGCATCGTGTTTATTATATAATTTTGAAAAAAATATCATGGATGGATTAATGAAAATGTGTATATTACCGTAATATACGACATTTAATGAGACTCGGTGACTATTGTTATTATGGCGTCACTTGTGGAAGTCGTCTGCTCACATCTCACATTTATGTTTATTTATTCTACTGTGGGGTGTATTTATCTTATTTATATGTTATGCATCGTGTTTATTATATAATTTTGAAAAAAATATCATGGATGGATTAATGAAAATGTGTATATTACCGTAATATACGACATTTAATGAGACTCGGTGAGTATTGTTATTTTGGGGTCACTTGTGGAAGTCGTCTGCTCACATCTCACATTTATGTTTATTTATTCTACTGTGGGGTGTATTTATCTTATTTATATGTTATGCATCGTGTTTATTATATAATTTTGAAAAAAATATCATGGATGGATTAATGAAAATGTGTATATATTAACGTAATATACGACATTTAAATGACTCGATGTATGTAAGTTTATTTAGGTACAGGTATACATAAGTATAATTATCAGAGTATATATAAAATATGAAATAACTTTTAAAAACATTTGAAATTTTGGAGTTTCCAGACAAAATGGAGAGACTTAGTGCTTACTGAGCTCATGGAGAATGTAAACAAACAGGGTGGGGCACGGTGACCGTATTAGAAAGTCAGGTGGGGGGAGCCGTATAGAGAGTTTTGGTCATAATTTGAAATGTCCGTATTAGCGGAACGCCGTAAAGTGAAACGCCGTAAAGCGGGGCCTTCCTGTATATACTCTAGAATGAATAAAATATGTCATTATGTAAAAGGTGGAGGCGGCCACAACCACTCCCTCTTTGTTGTGGTAAACACTGCCATCTAGTGACGGCCTTTTGAAGCCGTCTATTATAATTATTATATATAGTACATTATTATTATATATGTATTATTATTATACATATTATTATTATTATTATTATTATTATTATTATTATTATATATTATTATACGATTATTATTATACGTATTATTATTATTCATATTATTATTATTATTATTATTATATAAATAATTTGTATTTTTATTCACACAAAAAATATAAGATTTACTGTTATTCCTTATTGCAATAATTGTATAAATAATGTCAACCCATTCACGACTGCATATTGAAACAGCCAAGCAATGGACCATTTCTCCTAGGTTGAGCTCAATTTCAAGGCACTTTTCATTGTGAAAGCAATCAAAATCATATGTATTTCTCTAATATATCTTCCATTCTATCAAATGAGACCAAAAAAACGAGAAAACAACCATAAAAACCATTCAAAATTACTTCTGAGGGGTGGCTAATTGCTGAGAAGTAAACTCCATTATTTATGCTTAGATTTCTTTAATTTTTGGTGTATGCTAAGAAGCATCTTTCCATCATACATTGCCCAAGTTTCAATAAGATAGTCCAACAAACAAATGAGATACAATTCCCAAGATCAAGAGCAAGAGCCCCTCACCAGCGTCAAGGAACCTGCCTTGAGGTCTGCTCGCTTGTGGAGATTTTGCTTGCGTATGGAAACAAAAAATCGACCCATCAACTGCTCGTATTTGGAAAGCTCGCACATGGACACACTCGCAAGTAGAGGTTCCACTGTATTTCCTTATCTTTGCCAAGTAAATTTAAGTGAGTTTTCATTTCTCATTCAGTGTGTCTTATCATTTTTTTTTTTTTTTGCTTATGCAGAGTTAGTTAAGCATCTTTATTTTCAGTTTACTCAAAAATTTGTTATTCTTTGCTTTCATTGTCCTTATGTAAATTCTTTGAAATCATGTCTCAGCTACCTTTGAGCCATGCCTGAATGAATAATGTCAGTCAGGCCAATGTTGTACCTGTGCTGAATTCTAATGGTCCCTTACTAACTGACAGACCACATCTATCTCTTAGGTAATGTAGTTGTTCATGCAGCTTGTATCCAAGATTTGTCACACTTTTGTGAAATGTGAAGTTCAGATTAAGTCCTTCTAGATTTGTGGATTTTCCAGTAGTGTAACCAAGCGATCTGGCACTAGTAATCCTGTCATTCCTGTCTGGAATTCAGTCCCTATGATATCTTGCATGCAGGATAGTGTACAGTTACCTTGGGTTTAAAAGGAACCTCAGACACCCTTGGGTATTGAGACTACTATCCCTGTGATGGCTACTTGTTCAAGCGGTTGTTCTTCCACAGGGTACGCCTTGTCGAGAAACGACTACAGTGGACCCTCGACTTACAATATTTATCCATTCCAGAGAGCTCATCGTTAGATGAAATTATCGTTAGTTGAATTAACTTTTCCCATTAGAAATAATGGAAATCCAATTAATCCATTCCTAACACCCAAAAGTATGAAAAAAAAAATTTTACCACATGAAATATACATTTTCATACACACAAAAAGAAGGATACATGCACAATTTATATTGTGCATGTACTGTACTAAATGAAGAATAAATGACACTTACCTTTATAGCAGATGTAGTGATGAGTGATGGGATGGGAGGAGGGAAGATGGAGGTTTGTTATTTTTTGGAAGGGGAATCCCCTTCCATAAGGACTTTAGGTAGCAAGTCCTTTGCTGGAGTTATTTCCCTTCTTTGTTTTTTAATGCCACTGGGAACAATTTGAGAGTCACTGGACCTCTGTCGCACCAAAAATCTGTCCATAGAACTCTGTACCTCATGTTCCTTTAAGATTTTCTTGAAGTGGGTCACACGATTGTCATTGTAATAGTCACCAGCACGGCTTGCAATAGCTGTGTCTGGGTGATTTTCCTCCATAAAGGTTTGCACCTTTGACCACATTGTACACATTTCCTTAATCGTTGAAGAAGGCAACTTCATCAATTTCTCTCTCCCCTCCTCTGAAGCAATTTCCTCACTTGTGGCCTCTTGTTGGTGCAGATGCTCTTGCAGCTCATCAGTGGTTCTTCATCGTCATCCTCCACCAACTCTTCCACATCCTCCCTACTAACCTCCAACCCCAAGGACTTCCCAAATGCCACAATAGATTCCACAACTGGCATAGGCTCCTCAGGGTTAGCCCCAAACCCTTCAAAATCCCTCTCTTCCACACATTTTGGCCACAATTTTCTCCAAGCAGAGTTTAAGGTCCTGTTAGTCACTCCCTCCCAAGCCTTACCTATAACGTTAATGCATTTGAGGATACTAAAGTGGTCTTTGCAAAACTCTCTTAGGGTCAGTCGAGTGTCTGAGGTCACTTCAAAGCACTTTTGAAACATTGCTTTGGTGCACAGTTTTTTGAAAATTGAAATGACCTGCTGGTCCCTGGGCTAGAGGAGAGGAGTGGTATTAGGAGGCAAGAATTTCACTTTGATAAAATTCAACTCCCCTGAAATTTCCTTGGCAAGTCTGAAGGATGACCAGGAGCATTGTCTAATACCCAGAGGCACTTAAGGTCCAATTTATTTTCCAGGAGGTAATTTTTCACAGTGGAACCAAACACACGGTAAAACCAGTCATAGAAAATGTTCCTAGTGACCCATGCCTTACTGGTTGCCCTCCACATCACACACAACATTGTTTTTCCTGAACACTCTGGGAGTTTCAGAGTGACACACGAGTAGAGGCTTCACTCTAGCATTACTACACAACATTAAAGTAACCCTGTCCTTCATAGGCTTGTGTCCTGGGAGTGCTTTTTCCTCCTGTGTAATGTTGGTCCTGTTTGGCATTTTCTTCCAAAACAGGCCTGTTTCATCACAATTAAACACTTATTGGGGTTGCAGTCCTTCAGCCTGTATGTACCCCTGGAATTCCTGCACATATTTTTCAGCTGCTTTTTTGTCCCAACTGGCAGCCTCACCATGCCTTATCACACTGTGTATGCCACTAAGAGTCTTAAATCTCTCAAACCATCCTTTGCTGGCCTTAAATTCACTCACATCTCCACTAGTTGCAGGCATATTTTTTTCAATTAAATCACCATGCAACTGCCTTGCCTTTTCACATATGATCGCTTGAGAGATGCTATCTCCTGATGCTTGCTTTTCGTTTATCCACACTGATAACAGTCTCTCAACATCTTTGAATACTTGCGATCTGTGTTTGGAAAAAATACTTGCACCTTTTGCAACAACAGCTTCCTTGCTTACCTTTTTGTTGGCCAAGATAGTAGCGATGGTTGATTGAGGTTTGTTGTACAACTGTTTTTGGGTTTATTGGGTCATTCTTGCAGAGCGGGGTTCAGTGATAAGGCTTCGGAGGCTTCTTACTTTATTTGCAATGTCGTGGGGTACACAGGCAGTCTGTTAAGTGCCCATGGCCCGGGAGGGCCATGCCCGTGAGGGAGAGAGGACTAGACCTGTTGTCTGAGTGAAGGCTGCTGAGAGAGTGAGGTAGAGGCAGGGGTGGGCAGGCTGGCATGCCCACTGAGAGGCCTGGTCTCTGCTGGAAATTATGGGAATTAGGCATGTAGGCTCACTGGCTACATTTCGCTCAGCCACCTACCACATGGTCGACCCCAATCATGACTGGCGGTAAAAATAAACTCGGTCTCTCTTTCGCAGGAACAGAGCACAGAACACAAAATAAAAACATATACTGTATATATATGGACATGGAAAAAAAACTTCCTACATGGAGGAGAGGAAAAAACAGGTGGGGTGTGGTAAACATCGTGTTCCAAGGCAGTGAGCATCAATGAGCATGACTGCATGCCTTCCTGCGTCAGGACAGATACTGCAACACAGGAGATATCGCTGTGGCTGAGCTGTGACGTGACAGGGTACAGTCTCCTCTGGAACGGTGAAGCAGTCATTGTTGGAGTCGCTGCAGGTTTCACTCAACCTGGGGCAGAATCTGGTGGTGCCCTTGAGTAAGGCATCGTTAGTACTTGGCAACTGGGCAGGACTTCTTCTGGCAAGTGACTCAGGAGGACATTTTTCAACTGGTACTGTCACTGGGGCTGTCACTGCCGGCGAGCGTGAAGTGAGTTGTGGCAGAGACGACTCTGCGAAACATCTGGGCGTTGTAACATCATACACCATACTGCAGTGAGCAGGCTTGCAATCAAAGTGACATCATCTTTGTGCAGGAGCTCACTGAAGCTGTGACAGGAGGTAGACAGTTGCCTGCTGACTGGGCTAACTGTGGCTTGAAGAGTGTCATTCTCTTAGAAGCTGGAGTTATAGCAGAGGTTAGTCTAAGCATCCCCAGACTTGTTTCTCTACATATAATTGTGCTCTGATGGTCTGGAGGTGGAGTGAAACAAATCTCGATGGGAATCATAGCAAGTACGATTCTGCAGGGTATCACGAGCGGTGAATATAAAAAGTTTTCTGTACAAGAGGCTCGGACGTTCAGGGCTGACTAATATCAGCTGTCAAATGCGCGGGTCACACTGGGTGTCAAGTAACACGAGGTGCTACACTGGTCAGGGCTGAAGACCACACAGGACACACGGAAACTGCACACACCCGCACTGCACATGCTGTACTACGTGGCTTACACTAGCAAATTATGCTTTTCTGTGCAAAAATCGACACTAAGCTATACACGAATATGTGAGAACACTGACTGAGAGGAATTAATTTACACATGACATATATCTTCTCTCAGTCTTCTCGACAATACAGAAATAATTACTAGAGCACTCGATGTGACATCACGAGGGATGTCATGGGGCGACATCGCTAGGTGACATCAGCAGCATGGTGACGTCAGCAGATGTCTCGAGGTGATGTCAGGCAGACTGTTACAAAACTCGTCTTCTTAACCTTCTCCAATGGTATGGTAGAGTGTTAAGGTAGCATTCTTGTTGAACATATGGCCTGTTTACGGTTTTGTAACAATAACTTTATAAGAATTCAGGATTACAAAACAAATAACTAAAACTTAAAATCTTTACTAGTAGAGTTTTAGCTTCATGTATGATATGTTATGATTAACATAAAATAAGGAGTTTAACTCTTACATCTCTCTTGGTACGTACTAGTACAGGTCTCCCTCAACATTCACGTTTTCAGCTTTCGCGGGCTTCACACATTCGCGAATTCCTAACCGCCAAATTCCCAGCCACCAAATTCCCAGCCGCCAAATCATATTTAAGTTTCCCGCCACCTGCGAGTCCCTACTACCCTCCCTCCGACCCCCGCAACTGGCAGCCAGCCCTCCCACCACTCAGTGTGGTGAATGTTTTGTTTGTTCATTATTTGCTATTAAACTACAGTATAAATAATGTAAACACATTCATGACTGTATATTGGAATGGCTATTTGGACAGGTATTGGACGGTGACATCATGTGTTTACTCTTGAACACAGCAAAGAATCAAACATTTCTGCTACTGCTAATAATAACAATAGTAATAATAATAATAATAATAATAATAATAATAATAATAATAACACGATATAATTGAAGAAGGAAATTGTACAAAAATACGAGGGAGTGGTTGACACATCGTCAGTGTGGCTTTGTTCATGCTGGAGTGAACATTAGTCTCCCTGCTCTTCCAAACATTTCACAATAATTCATTGTTTGGTGCTTGTAGAATGAGTGTGACTGGAGTGGTTGAGGCAGTGGTAGAGGTGATAGAGGCAGTGGTAGAGGCAGTGGTATAGGCAGTGGTAGAGGCAGTGGTAGAGGCAGTGGTAGAGGCAGTGATAGAGGCAGTGGTAGAGGCAGTGGTAGAGGCAGTGATAGAGGCAGTGGTAGAGGCAGTGGTAGAGGCAGTGATAGAGGCAGTGGTAGAGGCAGCGATAGAGGCAGTGGTAGAGGCAGCGATAGAGGCAGTGGTAGAGGCAACAATAGAGGCAGTGATATTTACTAACATATATGTTATAAATAATAATAGTACATTATGAATAACATTTATTATTATTATTATAAATGTTATTAATATTAACATGTACTATTATTATTTATAACATACGTATATGTTAGTAAATACCACTGCCTCTCCCACTGCCTCTATCACTGCCTCTATCACTGCCTCTACCACTGCCTCACCCACTGCCTCTATCACTGCCTCTATCACTGTCTATCACTGCCTCTACCACTGCCTCAACCGCTGAATTATTGTGAAATGTTTGGAAGAGCAGGGAGACTAATGTTCACTCCAGCATAAACAAAGTCACACTGACGATGTGTCAACCACTCCCTCGTATTTTTGTACAATTTCCTTCTTCAATTATATTGTATTATTATTATTATTATTATTATTATTATTATTATTATTATTATTATTATTATATTATTATTATTATTACTATTGTTATTATTAGCAGTAGCAGAAATGTTTGATTCTTTGCTGTGTTCAAGAGTAAACACATGATGTCACCGTCCAATACCTGTTGAAATAGCCATTCCAATATACAGTCATGAATGTGTTTACATTATTTATACTGTAGTTTAATAGCAGATAATGAACAAACAAAACACTCACCACACTGAGTGGTGGGAGGGCTGGCTGCCAGTTGCGGGGGTCGGAGGGAGGGTAGTAGGGACTGGCATTGGTTGAGGAAGTGGTGGAGACAGTGGTGGAGTCTGTGGTATTTAATAACATACATGTTATTAAAGCATAACATGTATATATTTAGTACAACTTACGACGTTTTCATGTATTTTATGATTGTTCATGGTTCAACAAGTTAAGCAGCATTGTATTATATTTCTCTACAATATGCTGTATAGCCCTTGTGGCTTAGCGCTTCTTTTTGATTATAATAATAATAATTCCCCACAATATATTGGGGCACCAAACATTCACGGTTTTTCAACATTCGCGAGGCTCTTGATCCCCTGACCCTCGCGAATGTTGAGGGACACCTGTACATTGATATGAATAAATGAACCTCTTGAGGTTGAGCTTTGTACTAAGTTCACCAATAATATGCACCTATAATGGTTATTAAGACTTAACCACAAAGTAACTTACAATGCTTATAAAGCATTATCTGAACTATCAATTCAGAGTACAGTGGACCCCCGGTTAACGATTTTAATCCGTGCAAGAGGGCTCATCGTTATGCGAAATAATCGTTATGCGAATGAATTTTCCCCATAAGAAATAATGGAAATAAAATTAATCCGTGCAAGACGCCCAAAAGTATGAAAAAAATTTTTTTTTACCACATGAAATGTTAATTTTAATACACACAAACTGAAAAAGGCATGCACAATTACATGACACTTACTTTTATTGAAGATCTGGTGATGATTGATGGGATGGGAGGAGGGGAGAGCATTATCTTCTTACTGTTTAGAAGGGGGAATCCCCTTCCATTACGACTTGAGGTAGCAAGTCCTTTTCCGGGGTTACTTCCCTTCTTCTTTTAATGCCACTAGGACCAGCTTGAGAGTCACTGGACCTCTGTCGCACAACAAATCTGTCCATAGAGCTCTGTACCTCCCGTTCCTTTACGATTTGTCTAAAATAGGCCACAACATTGTCATTGAAATAGTCACCAGCACGGCTTGCAACAGCTGTGTCAGGGTGATTTTCATCTATAAAGGTTTGCAGTTCAACCCACTGTGCACACATTTCCTTAATCTTTGAAGTAGGCACAATGGATTCCACAACTGGCATAGGCTTCTCAGGGTTAGCCCCAAACCCTTCAAAATCTTTCTTAATTTCCATACTAATTCTCACCCTTTTTACCACAGGGTTGGCACTAGAAGCTTTCTTGGGGCCCATGGTCACTTATTTTCCAGAAACAGCACCGAAAACACTGTAATAATACGAAATATTCCGAGTGTATGCTTGGATGTTACCGCGGAGGCTGGCTGGTAAACAATGGGACGGCCGGCACATGTGAGGCTGGCTGAGGGCACATTGGATGCGTCTCGGACGAAAATCGGTAAGCGGGTTTTTAATCGGTATGCGCGGCAAAAATTTTGCGATAAAAGTAATCGGTATGCGGAAAAATCGCTATGTGATGCCATCGTTATGCGGGGGTCCACTGTATACAAGAACTCGTAAGTGACGGACTTAGTCTCATTTCCATCCAACATGACTAAGAATAGCTTAGACCACAAATTAACATCAAGGCCGACAAGGCTTATTCAGTCACCTGAAACATTAACCCTTTGACTGTTTTCGACGTATAAATACGTCTTACGAGCCAATGTTTCTGACGTATATATACTCAATAATTCTAGCGGCTTCAAATCAAGTGGGAGAAAGCTGGTAGGCCCACATGTGAGAGAATGGGTCTGTGTGGTCAGTGTGCACCACATAAAAAAAATCCTGCAGCACACATTGCGTAATGAGAAAAAAAAAACTGATCGTTTTTTTGGAATAAAACGCCGACTTTGAGGTGTATTTTCGTATAGTATTTATCGTTGTATTCGCGTTTTCATGGTCTTAGGTGATAAAATGGAAAACATATTACAGAAATAGAGATGATTTTCATTACTTTTACGATGAAAACGACCTTGAAACTGAGCTCAAAGTAGCGGAAATGTTCGATTTTTACCAATGTTCAAGAGTACATAAATCACACCACACGTCCAATACACGTCAACTGGGGAGTCTAATATTCTTTCACTAGTGCACTGATATTATTTATACCATTTTTACAATAATGCAGTCGTCTGCATAACAGTAAATTTTGTATTTTTTTGTATGATAAAAAAATCAAAATAGAAAGCAATAATAATATAAGAGGGGCCTAGAGATGTGACTAATGAACAGAGCATATGTTATTTTAGTGCCACGAATGTCTACCTTGTTTATTCTGGACCCTATTTTGAAATTGGCATCTTTTTTATTTTGCGTGAAATTGGCCAAATTGCCAATTTCTGACCACCATATTGGGTAGTCCAAATTAGTAAATGGGAGGTTTCTTGTACTCAGCTGATAGATAAAATGGAGTTCTAAAGAAATAGCTATGAGTTTGGTCAACTGGAACAATGGAATTGGCTGAAAATTGGGCTCAAAGTCGGCGAAATCGCTGATACGCATATGTCGCCGAGACCGCTAACTTCGCGGGAGCATAATTCCACGAGTTTTCGACCAAATTTCGAACTTTTGGTGTCATTACCATCGGGAAAAGATTCTCTATCATTTCATAAGAAAAAATAATTTTTTTTTTTTTCAAAAATTGAGCGACATAGAATGACAGTTTCAGAGAGGGGCCTGAAACAGTCAAAGGGTTAATTTACCCGAGTATAAATAACTCGAAAGTGACAAGCTTAAGAAAGGAACTCAATCATGAAAGAAAAATGACCACAAGAGAGAACTTGACATGTCTCTTATGAGAGATCAATGAGTGAGGTATGCTCCCTTGGCTATGCAAGCCCAGACTAGAAGTGGGAATGCTAGTCAGAGTGAGTGTGAAGGACATACTCTCAGCGAGTACTGTAAAACTACTCAGAGCAAGGGTTGTGAACCTTCTCTGAGCAGGAGCTGTGAACCTACTGCCGGTACCACTGAGTGGTAAGCCAACGTCACGTTGGTCAAGTGACTGAGGGAGACTTAAGTACCTGAAGTGCTAACCGGTACTTGCACTAGTGGTTTCCCACTACATGACAATATTAAGAACTGCTTACAAATCATAATACAATACAATATTAGCATTAATATTAGCCTTAACATGTATATTATAAAATAAAGGGGCATATCCAATTATAAAATAAAACCGGTATGGCCATACTCGTAACACCTCCCCCCTCATGACCGCAGGTCGCACCAAGAAAAGTAATAAGGTTTATTTTTTTTAAACCTAACAAAATTTCAAACCAAAAACTATTTCACAAAAAGGTAAGTCATGAGCCATGATGCTCTGAATTTCAGTGTGTCACTATAACATATGCTTCATACACTTGGGCTGCACATCAGCGTATCTGTGTACATGTAGACACAGCAACAGGCAGACGATCATTACTTCATATAGCTTCACAGTAGTGGACGAGACGGCATTTCATCACAGTCTTGAGTGAAGGAGATAATATTCCGTTCCTACAGTGGTAGTGGAATACATTGCAGTAAGGACCTCTGTCACGACAACTGCGTTATGAAAAGGTAGAGTGACAGGTGTGTGGGAGGGGTGGCATCCGGTCTGCATACTGCGCCACTCATAACATCTGTATAACACCTTACACTCAGCTCCAGCTGTCTCCATGATTTACCAATACACAACACTACTGTTAATATATGAAAAGTTATTAAACATGAGCAAAATAGAGGTCAATATATTGGCTATTAAATAAAAAAAATTTAAATCTTAAATAGTCTCTATAAAACAGTCTCTAATTTTGTCTATTCAGACTTTACATCTTCAAGGCTATTTATACTTAAAATTCCTTAAGGAAATACTTTTGGTTCAAAATCTATTTTGTACTAACAGTTCAGCTCTTCAGCTGTCAAAACTCATCTCCATCTTTTATCACAAATATAGAGGGAGTTCAGTACTTAAACTGTATTAGACAAATGCTTATGTAACTTTGCTTTTAATTCTCAATTACAGTTAAGGATGCAGAAAATGTGTCAGCTAATATGAATAAGTCTAGGACAAACAAATGGAGTGGGAGAAAAACTACCCAACCATTCAGGTCGGATACACGTTATCTCCTCCTTCAACTAAGTCAAGTTTGATAAGGGAACAAACTAGTCATCAGCAGACAAGCTTCTTGACCTCGATGAGAGAATGTTTACCGTCATAACACACACTACTACGAGTGAGGTGCACTTGTAACACCAGGACCCGACCACGTACCAGGTGGATGAAAACTACCCAGAATCTCTAAAGTGAAGACTAGAAATTCTAACAGATCGCTGTCCTCTCCGACCTCTGCCAGCTCTACAATCAATGGCAACAAAAACCGGTCCAACAGTAGCAACAGCTTTCTTCAAAGCTTCTTCACTTTCCTCACTAATCAAAAAGTCAGTGTCTCCACACCTGATTTGCATGGATAATACCAACATTTGTCATCCTCAGCTTCATAGGGGATGCATCTTCAGCATCAATTCCACCATTGTCCATTATCACACTTGACAGAACAATCAGGTTCTGCTCAGAGGGACTCGCCAGTTTACCAGTCTGGCGGAAATACGGACTCCTGCTCAGGGACTAACTTGTGATACAGAGGCTAGTGTGTCAGGAGAGTGTTGACTCCTGCTCAGGGACTAGCTTGCATGACAGAGGTTAGTATGTCAGAAGTGTAAGTAGTCTCCTGCTCAGGGACTAGCTTATTCAACAGAGGCTAGTACAGGAAGGCCCCACTTTACGGCGTTTCACTTTACGGCGTTCCGCTAATACGGTCATTTCAAATTATGACCAAAACTCGCTATACGGCTCCCCCCACCTGACTTTCTAATACGGTCACCGCGCCCCACCTTGTTTGTTTACATTCTTCGTGAGCTCAGTAAGCACTAAGTCTCTCCATTTTGTCTGGAAACTCCAAAATTTCAAATGTTTTTAAAAGTTATTTCATATTTTATATATACTCTGATAATTATACAGTGGACCCCCGCATAACGATGGCATCACATAGCGATTAATCTGCATACCGCTTGCTTTAATCGCAAAAATTTTGCCTCACATACCGCTTAAAAACCCGCTTACCGATTTTCGTCCAAGACACGTCCAATGTGCGGCCTGAGCCACGCTCACATGTTCCGCCGGTGGCATTGTTTACCAGCCAGCCTCCGCGGTAACATCCAAGCATACAATCGGAATATTTCGTATTATTACAGTGTTTTCGGTGCTTTTTCTGGAAAATAAGTGACCATGGGCCCCAAGAAAGCTTCTAGTGCCAACCCTACAGCAATAAGGGTGAGAATTACAATAGAGATGAAGAAAAAGATCATTGATAAGTATGAATGTGGAGTGCATGTCTCCGAGCTGGCCAGGTTGTATAATAAACCCCAATCAACCATCGCTACTATTGGTGGTACAGCTGCTGCTGCTGCTGCACTGTCAGCTGCTGCTGCTGCTGTAGCACCGTTGTTGGTGTGGCTTATTGAGAATACCAAGAAACAATTAACCCCAGAGGATTTGCCACCCAGGATAACCCAAAAAAGTCAGTGTCATCGAAGACTGTCTAACTTATTTCCATTGGGGTCCTTAACCCTTTGAGGGTCGACAGGCCCTCTCCGAGACTCGTTCTCAGGGTCGGCCAAATTTAAAAAAAAAAAAATTATTTTCTCTTATAAAAAGATAGAGAATCTTTTCCCGATCATAACGACACCAAAAGTTTGAAATTTGATAGAAAACTTACGGAATTATGCTCTCGCAAAGTTAGCGGTCTCGGCGATGTTTACGCATCGGCGATTTTGCCCACTTTGAGCCCCATTTTCAGCCAATTTCACTGTACTAGTAGACAAAAAACATGAATATTTCGCTAGAACTCCATTTTTTCTATCGAATGGGTGCAAGAAACCACCCATTTATAAATTCAACTATCCAGTACAGTGGTCAGAATTTAGCAATTTTGCCAATTTCACACAAATTTCAAAAGGTGCCAATTTCCGAATAGGGTCCAGAATAAACAAGATAGACATTCCTGGCACTAAAATGACATTTCCTCTAGTCATTAGTCACGTCTCAAGGCCCCTCTTATATTCTTTTGCTTTCCACTTTGAATTTTTATTCTCACAAAAAATATAAGATTTACTGTTATGCAGACTACTGCATTAGTGTAAAAAATGGTATAAATATTATTGGTGCACTTGTGAAAGAATATTAGACTCACCAGTTGACGTGTATTGCACGCTTGGCACGATTTGTTTACTTTTGAAGTTTGGTAAAAATCGAACATTTCTGCTACTTTGAGCTCAATTTCAAGGCACCTTTCATTGTAAAACCAGTCAAAATCATCTCAATTTCAGTAAGATGTCTTCCATTCTATAAAATGATACCAAGAAAACTAGAATACAACAATAAATACCATACGAAAATACACTGCAAAGTCGCTGATTTATTAAAAAAAAATGGTCAAAGTTTTTTTTTTTCTCATTATGCACTGTGTGCTGCAGGATTTTTTTTAGACTGTGCACACTGACCACATAGACCCATTCTTTCATATGAAGGCCTACCAGCTTTCTCCCACTAGATTTGAGGCCGCTAGAATTTATGAGTACTAGTACGTCAAAAACCCCTACGCGTAAGACGTACTAGTACGACGAAAACCCTCAAAGGGTTAATCTTGTCTCCCAGGATACAACCCACACAAGTCGACTAACACCCAGGTGAACAGGAAAAAATGCCTGGAACTAGTGCTCATATTGGTGAATTTAAAGCCAGCAAAGGTTGGTTTGAGAGATTTAAGAATCGTAGTGGCATACACAGTGTGATAAGGCCTGTTCTGGAAGAAAATGCCAAACAGGACCTACAGTACTCAGGAGAAAAAGGCACTCCCAGGACACAGTGTCTCATCAGTCATTGCTGCATCTTCAATAAAGGTAAGTGTCATTTATTCTTCATTTAGTAGACTAGTACATGCACAATATATACTGTGCATGTACTACTCTACTATTGTGCATGTATCCTTCTCTTTGTGTGTGGGAAAATGTATATTTCATGTGGTAAAAATTTTTTTTTCATACTTTTGAGTGTCTTGCACGGATTAATTTGATTTCCATTATTTCTTATGGGGAAAATTCATTCACATAGCGATTATTTCGCATAACAATTACCCCTCTTGCACGGATTAAAATCGTTAACCGGGGGTCCACTGTACTTATGTATACCTGTACTTAAATAAACTTACATACTGTGCTGGCATGCAGGTACACATTAAAATCAGTAAGAGTGTCTTATGTCTCCAGACGTCATATTAGTAATGATAATAATAATCATCGAGTCTCATTTAAATGTCGTATATTACGTTAAATACACATTTTCATTAATCCATCTATGATATTTTTTCAAAATTATATAATAAACACGATACATAACATAAAAAGATGATAAATACACCCCACAATAGAATAAATAAACATAAATATGAGATGTGGTAGCCAGATAACTTGTACAAGTGATGCCAAGAATAACATTTTCTCTAATCTAACATAAGAGAAAATGTGTTACTGGGGGAAACTGTAGAAAATTATTCCTTTCGTATGTATGTAAGTAAGTTTATTCAGGTATACACAAATACAGTTACATAGATTATCATACATAACAACATATGTGTAGAGAACCTAGGATAACCCAAAAAAGTCAGACAGAGTGACTTATTTCCATTGCCTTCACTCAGAGCATCATTTCTTCTCAAAATGATGTTACATGAGAATGGGAGTGTTCTTCTTTATTTATTCTACCGTATCAATGTAGAAACAACCTGTACACAATGTAACTTGTATACAAACCAGACGTGTACACTTCGTTACAAAACTTACCTTCGCCTGGATTGTTTACATAACTCTGCGCCTGTCCTCTCTCATGCACTCATTCTTTCTCTCTCTCATTTATTCGTTTTATCTCATTTACTTACTCCTGACCCTACATTAAGACTACAAATATTTTAAGGTAAGTAGTGAGTGAACTGTATATACATTTTATCGCTCTGGGATGCTTAAATGTAATAGAATATTATGTGTAGGTGGGTTGGCCTGGTATGGTAGCCCGGCTGACTACCATACATACCACACTTGATTTTTTACAATAAATTCTACTCATCTCACCCTATATTTTAAGGTAAGTAATGAGTGAACTGTATATACATTTTGTGGAAAATTTTATAGGGTGCTTACCTGTATGTACCTCAACATTATATACATACAAGTAATCTCATTGGGAGACAACCATATTGTTTACCGTAGTCACCCCGTGTAGACATGTGAGAAAACTTAACCACCTCTGGTCACTACAGGTGGCCCCTCGACCCTCACAATCTTGTCCACATCTATCCGAGACCAGTATAAATTGGGTAGCACCCTCAAGCATGGCGCTATTAATTAATTGTGGACTGTATAGATTACATTAGTTTAACTGAATGAAGGGGGGGGGGTAGGATACACATGGATACATCCATCAAGGAAAAACATTTGTACATAATCCCACCACTTACCAGATATTCCCTGGTGGTCACTTGATGTGGCTGATCACCCTTAACCTATCCAATTAAAACATACTAACTGGCCAGTATCAGTCTGTTATTAACTAGAAGGGTTACTTAACTGGGGGTGATTGATGCTCCTTATTTCCTCCATTCACCATCTCATTTCGCGTCCGCCACACGACACGGTTTTATTCCCAGGACGAGGTATCGTTGGTTTGTCCCGTTTAGAAGTCGTGATACCATAAAACTTCACTATCCTCGATATGATAATCACGCGTTCACTCGGAGCAGGGCGATCTATTTCACATCCCGCATTCTCTTAACTTAATGTTATTATCACTGATTACATTACCATTCACAAGACGATTTAACGTCTCATAATATTATACACATTAGAGGTCACTCATTAAGATCTGAGGCCGATGAGTAAGGATTAACTCACGGTATTTTCCTGGACACACACCATGGCGTGCACCAGTCACACCCGGTCGAACCATTATTCACTAATTTTACCACCTTTTTACGGTGGTCCCGTAAATCACGTTCCCTCACTCTTCACTAGGGACAGTCACGACACTTCCTATTATGAATTGAGGCCTATATTAATCCTTAGTGCCGCCGTGAACGCCAGTTTCCTCATCCCCGGTTTTCCACAGCCTCCTCACCATTCAAAAACCTGCCACCACCACGTGCCCAGCTCGACCCTAACCCCCCCGCACATCTGCGCAGGCGCGGCGGATCCAGTTGGTTCCGTTCAAAATACAAATACATTTTGACCCAAATCAACACATTAAACACTTATTAGGCACTATAGCTTCGGAATTAAATAATTTCCCACCTTGCGGCCGGGCGGAAGTCGTTGTTAGACGACTTAAAATTGCGTCTTCCTCCAGGAGACGATTCCAGCCCTCTCTATGTTGCGCTGCTGTTTTCTAGTGGGTCTTACTACAATTTCTTCTTGATTACCCGGTCAGTGTCTTCATATCACTCGTGTCACTTTCCCTTAGATTTCCATCTGCACTGGATTGAACTCCATTTTTAATTCTAAGGAATTTTATTAATGGTACGCAAACTTTTCCTGACCACGACACAACACTTTGACGTTTCTGACAACACCTTGTGCATCTGGGTTATAATGTAACTACCTTGCCCAGAGGCCACAATGTTTCGATGTTGTTTAGTATCAATTAACACAATGTCACCTGGTTGAATGTTCTGTCGGTTTACTGCTCTGGCGCACCATAAAAGTGTTACGTAGTGTAAGAAGATAATTCTTTATTCCACACATCAGACCAATGAGTAATTACGTTTATTTAACATCTTGAACTTATCACTCAACACGGTCACGTTATTGTAATTTTCATCACTTCCCTCGGGATTATCTCTATAGATAGGTGCAGCTTCTAACCTTTGTCCACATATTAGGTGATGAGGGATTCGTATCTCCGCGTCAGGAGTGTCGCTCATGTTATGACAGAGGCGATTGTTTACCCATTCTCTGCCTCCACCAACACTGCACGGAATTCCTCCAAATTAATTCTCTTCGTTGTGTAGCACCTTACGAGACATCTTTTCACTGTACTATCATTCTTTCGTACAGTCCTCCCTGCCAAGGGGCTCTGGGAGTATAAATTTCCAGACACACCCTCGCGGGTCAACAAAGACTGTACTTCATCACTCATTATTAATTCATCAAGTGTTGAGCTCCCGCTACAAAATTGGTGGCATTATCGAGATCATCAATCTTGGACAGGATCGCCTAGCTGCAAATTTCCGGAACAGCTGTATGAACTGTTCTGCAGACAAGTCCTGAGCCACTTCTAGATGAACCGCCCTAGTAGCTGTACAAGTAAATAGACATACATACACCTTCAAGGGAACACCATCTGAAGTACCTGTTAAATGATTGGCCCACTATAGTCCACTCCGGTCACATCAAATGGTTTTACCAACTGCACTCGTTCCTTGGGCAATGGTGGAGGACCTGGGTACATGTAGGTTCTGGCATCCACCCGGCGACATATTACACACACGACTTGATAACCCTTTTTACACTTTGCCATCCTTGTGGAATCCAGAAGGTTTCCCGAATACAGTTTAAGGTATCCTGTACCCCACCGTGCATCACGTTATTATGGGCATTAAAGACAATCAAGGTTGTCAGGTGATGAGTTTTGGCAGCAAGATAGGGTGCTTAGCATATTCCCCCAATTCAGCATTTTTGAACTGCCTCTGCACCTAATTACATCATCCTCGAAATACAGCCCCAGCTTTTTCTATTATTGAGCCTTTCAAATTTTTCCGTCCATCATTAATTTAATCTCATCCCTGTAGGTTTCTTCTTGTACCCTCTGTAGCCAGTATTTCAGGGGATGGGGAAAATTATATGAGATATTCATCTTACTTATAAATTTAAACACTACAACCTTGTCACACTAATCAGCTTAGGTAAGGAAGAATACCTATTCATATCAATGGCTAAGGAGGGACTACTGACTGGAGCGGTGCTCACCGTAATTTCGACAGGAGCAATATGTGCCTTTTGCACCGGCCAGTTAATTTTGTCCACCAGCCACTTGGCCCTTTAATACCACGATAAAGCACTCACAAATTTTCATAGTCAAGCCTCGAGACAAGAAGTCAGCTGGATTCTCGTCACCAGGAATGTGATTAAAGGTTAACATATGCTGACCCAAACTATTGTTTCTCCTGCATTTGATTGATTTCAGCGACTCTGTTTTGTACATACACAATCTTACTGTTACCATTACGAATCCATTGTAAGGATACCTCGTTATCAGACTAAATTACGGTGTCGCTAATATTTGTCTCTCACAATTTATTTCTTATATAATTGGCTAATTTGACACCTACATAAATGGCCGTTAATTCCAACTGAGGTAAGGTACGTGATTTGATTGGAGCCACCTTAGCCTTAGACATAACAAGATGAAATGGCACATATTACATTGAAGGTAAGCGACTGCTCCATATGCTAATTTCGAAGCATCGCAAAAAATGTGGAGTACATTTTCTCCATCTTGGCTGGCCACATTACGTGGGAACTCCAACATTGGTAATATTACATATTCACCTATTAGTTCTTTCCACCTTTCAACAAATTCCTCAGGTAGGGTTTCATCCAAGCACACTAAGCTTCCATGCTTCTTGTATCAACAATTTTCCTCTTATGGTAAGTGGGGACACTAAGCCTAGTGGATCGAAGCATTTTGAAACTTCCGCAAGTAAGACTCTCTTGGTTAATTTATTGGGCATGCTGTAGTTATTAGACTTTAACGATAACAAGTCTCCCTCTGTGTCCCAAGTCAGTCCCAGCACATTACTATATTTGGACACTTCAACTCCAGGGTTGTCTTTATTTATTTGAACCCTTAAACTGGACGAATTACTGTTCCATTCCCTCAGGGGCATATTTGCACCTTGCATAATTTCATTAGCCCCTGCGTATATGCTCATTAGTTCCTCTTCAGTAGAACGTCACCCCCGGAAATTGTCCACATAAAATTGTTTACCCATTACTCCACTCAGTGGACACCCGTACGCTTAAGGTGTGCATTTATCGTTGCCTGGAGTAGGAACGGACTGGAGGTAGCACCAAACAATACACTCCTGAAGCGAAAAGTCTTCAGGGGACTAAGTGGGTCACCAGGATTCTCGGGCCATAAGAACCTAGTGCAATTCCCGGTCAGCCTCCTGCAGACCCACTCTCAGGAAAGCTTTACTTATGTCCGCCGTAAAGGCATAATTCTTAACCCTGAAGTTTAATAATATGTCTCCCAGTTTTTCCGTCAACGATGGACCTGTCATCAAACAGTCATTCAAACTAGGTACATTTTTTATTACTCCTGGCACTACAATTAAACACAATCCTCAGAGGAGTGGTCTTAGAATCCTTCTTCACTCCGTGGTGTGGCAAATAGTGACCATAAATCTGGGCTTGCTCGGGAGGTACCTCCTCTATGAATTTATTATTTAACTGCTCATTAATTATATCATCGTAAGCAGTCAACAGTTCTGGTGTCTTGCTCAGTTTGTGGAGCTGAGCCTTTAATTGTCCATACGCCATCCGGTAATTAGTTGGTAGGTCTGGATGGTTCAGCTTCCACGGAAGTCTCACCCAGTATTGTCCAGATTACAAATTTAACATCCTTCTGGTATTGTTCTTGAGTAAAGGAATCATCTGGACTTTCTTCATTTACATGATCCCTATGCTGTCCAATTCCCATAATTTATACACAGGTTCAACTTCATCCTCTATTAAAGTATATTTATACTGGGGTGATACTTCATGAGTAAGACACACCGTAACTGTATTTATGGCTTCCTCCAGTCATTCATTACCAGTACGAGGAAGCCTGCCATACATCACGTGACCTCCTGCGGTCCTTAGAAGGGTGACTCCGCATTTCTTTGTCATACCCTTTACAAAGGTGGCATAATGGTCACTACTATCAAAATATCTATTGGCCCCACAGAATCATTATTTATACCAGAAGGTGCCAAATTTACCTTACTTGAAAGACTTTCAGTAGCATTACCAAGCCCTATTGTAGATATTTTCTCTGGAGCCTATCCACAATTACGGATTATACGTTTTCTCTCATTGCCAGCCTGACAGTTACATAAACAGTGTCGTATGACTGGGCCTTCTTATTCGAGAGAAAGCCAGATAACTTGAGTATAGCAGGATCTCCCATTTGTACCTTCATCCCATTAAGGCAATTACGTTTTATGAAGGTACGTTGTGATCCCTGATCCAGTAATGCTGTTACAGTTTTGGATTTACGCCGTTTATCATTAATCACCACATCCAACACAGGTAAAGCTTCCTCAGCTAGGCCATCATTACCGACATTAGCTGCAATCTTTACATTGGCTACTGTTGTGTCCGGGTTATTATCACTATCAGTACTATTGTTACCATCATTACGATTAGATCTGCCCTTACATATAGCTATGTGGTGTCTTCCCTTGTTACACTGATAACAATAGTGCAAGTTAGCACGGCAATCCCTTACATTATGATTTCCTAGACACCTGATACATCTAGCAAGCTCTTCCAATCTTTCCACTTTAACATCCCATGAATTATAGGCATTACAGTTCTTAGAGAAATGAGTACCGTTGCAGAAGATACAATCTCTCCTTTCTTTGCCTGACCTCTTATCAACTGGGCTACCCTTATTGTGGTACTTCCTCCTCTTGCTTTGATGTGGAGAACCACTATTACTGGCCCCTGTCACTTGATACGTGCCTACGTAACCCTGTTTAGTAGGTGACTTAGGATTATTGATATTAGGATAAAGTTTCCCTTTGTGGAACTTGACAGGTGCACTGGGGTCTGTAGACGTGGTATTCCTAGAGGTAATAGGTTGGCTGATCTGCAGTTGGACAATTAGCTCCTGCAGTCCCACTCTTATTTCTTCCAACCCGAAGTAACCCTTGTGATATCTGTTAGATAACCACTCTACTGGCTTGTGGTTCAATTTATTCTGAATCAAGGCACTCAACAACCACTCTGCTCCCTCCAGATCATATTTATTACTCAAGGTCTTAAGAGTGCTTTCTAGTTTGATCCTAAATTGCTGTAAGCTGTTGCGGTTGTGATCTGGAGTCTTCAAACTAGCCAAATTAGCTACTAGATCCAGCCTACTTTGCTCAAGTTACCGTAAGTGACCTCCAACAAGTCAACTGCTTCACTATAGGAGTCATCTACATTTGGGAATGCTTGTATGAGAACATGCGCATCTCCCCTTACTTTTCCCTTTAAAATAGCATAATTTGGTAACACTTGCAAGATCACTCCTATCATGTACGACTGCTTTAAAGATAGACCAAAACTCTCCCAGTTTTCTCCCGGATTAAACACAGGCATGCATAATTCTGGGAGTTTTGGTAGACACCTCTGACTTTCCTTACTAGGTTGACCAACAACATTGTTTACACCCCTTTACCTTCCCAAAGCCTTATTTTGCAGGACACAGTGTTGTCCTCCACTTCATAATATTGATCCAGCAGCCGCTCCCTTTCAGCATCATCTGCACAATTCTCTAGCAGATCTCTTTCACAGTCTTTAAACACAATTATATGACTCATGTCTATTTTCTAAGGCATCTAGGTGTAGCTTTAATTCATCAGGGTTTACCATTTCTTGTCTCATTAACTCCATACACTTGTTGTATGATTTAGTAACATGACCCTTCCGAGCTTGTAGTGACGCTTTCTTGCTTTGGCATCCATGGACTTCCAGCCCCACTAACTTCCTCAGACCCAGCCATGGTTAGGGAATTAATATCACCAATTATACAACTTAAGTAGACACCTTGTGAGAGTAATTCTTGCACTTTACTCTTGTATAAATCCTAGCCACCATGTGCTAGTAATTAATTGGGCTAATTATCCTCCACCACACGACCGATTGAATTTGTGTACCCTATACCCACTTCCTTCAATCAGTCACTTAATTATTAAGTAATTAATTCAATTAATTTTTACTGATTGCATCCGGTTCAGGAAGGACCAGCGGGCAGATGTGGAAAATTTTATAGGGTGCTTACCTGTATGTACCTCAACATTATATACATACAAGTAATCTCATTGGGAGACAACCATATTGTTTACCGTAGTCACCCCGTGTAGACATGTGAGAAAACTTAACCACCTCTGGTCACTACAGGTGGCCCCTCGACCCTCACAATCTTGTCCACATCTATCCGAGACCAGTATAAATTGGGTAGCACCCTCAAGCACAGCACTATTAATTAATTGTGGACTGTATAGATTACATTAGTTTAACTGAATGAAGGGGGGGGGTAGGATACACATGGATACATCCATCAAGGAAAAACATTTGTACATAATCCCACCACTTACCAGATATTCCCTGGTGGTCACTTGATGTGGCTGGATCACCCTTAACCTATCCAATTAAAACATACCTAACTGGCCAGTATCAGTCTGTTATAACTAGAAGGGTTACTTAACTGGGGTGATTGATGCTCCTTATTTCCTCCATTCACCATCTCATTTCGACGTCCCGCCACACCGACACGGTTCTTATTCCAGCAGGACGAGGTATCCGTTGGTTTGTCCCGGTTTAGAAGTCGTGATACCATAAAACTTCACTATCCTCGGTATGATAATCACGCGTTCACTCGGAGCAGGGCGATCTATTTCACATCCCGCATTCTCTTAACTTAATGTTATTATCACTGATTACATTACCATTCACAAGCGATTTAACGTCTCATAATCATTATACACATTAGAGGTCACTCCATTAAGATCTGAGGCCGATGAGTAAGGATTAACTCACAGGTATTTCCCCTGGACACACACCATGGCCGTGCACCAGTCACACCCGGTCGAACCATTATTCACTAAATTTTTACACACCTTTTACGGTGGTCCCGTAAATCACGTTCCCTCACTCTTCACTAGGGACAGTCACGACACTTCCTATTATGAATTGAGGCCTATATTAATCCTTAGGCCGCCGTGAACACCAGTTTCCTCATCCCCGGTTTTCACAGCCTCCTCACCCATTCAAAACACTGCCGCCACCATGTGCCCCAGCTCGACCCCTAACCCCCCCCGCACATCTGCGCAGGCGCGGCGGGAACCCAGTTGGTTCCGTTCAAAATACAAATACATTTTGACCCAAATCAACACATTAAACACTTATTAGGCACTATAGCTTCGGAAATTAAATAATTTCCACACATTTTATCGCTCTGGGATGCTTAAATATCATAGAATTGTATGTGTGGGTGGGGTGGCCTGGTATGGTAGCCTGGCTGACTACGATACATACCACACTTGATTTCTTACAATAAATACTACTTGTCTCACCCTAGATTAAGACTATAAATATTTTAAGGTAAGTAATGAGTGCACTATGTGTGTATTGTACTTTTTTATTGTTTTTTGATGCCTGGTTCTATTGCTAACTTAATATATGTTAGTGTAAACTTGTTATCTAGTGTTTGTATGCATTTGTAAGTGGAAAAAAGGGTGTTCCACTTTACGGCGGTTTCCGCTTTATGGCGGTAGCCTGGAACCTAACCAGTCGTATAAGTGGGGCCTTCCTGTATGTCAGAAGTGTATGCCGACTTCTGCTCAGGGACTAGCTTATACGACAGTGGCTAGTATGTCAGGAGGCGTTGCAGGCTTCTGCTCAGGGATGTTTGTTAAACAGACTAGTGTGTCAGAAGGCGTGCATGAAATATAATTCCTGGGAGTGAAATTTTTCCCAGGCACCAAGAACAATGACGTCTTGAAGAGAAAACGAAGAGCTTCCTGAAGTGTCCGTTGAGTCTACTCCCATGTCCCTCTGCTGGACTTGTGTACCTTCAAAAACCTCTTCCAGGTGATGAAGGAAACTAAGCGCAATGCTCGGACGAAAAGATGCAGCAGCACGAGACAATGTGGCGGAAACCGTTGAATTCAAGGTTATCTTGGAGTTCAGACAAACCGTTCCTCTATGTCTCCTCTCAGCTGAGCCACAACACAAGTTGCTGAAGCAACGGCTCAGACAGTAAGACAGGACAACAACCGTTGGCTCACATGAGGAAAATACGAGAAAGCACATGTCGCTTGCCATAAGTGCCTTTGATAAGTTCGATTCAGGCAGTGACCTCGACGTGAACATCTTGTCAAGAGTAGTGTCAATGTCTCAAATGACAGTACTTTGATCACTTATTACTCATGTAGGCAAATTTTGTTGAATTCTCAATGATGTCACCCACGACTGTAGCGTGTCATCCGTGACTGTTGTGCAAGAGTAGCCCTTACAGTTTTTCATCTCCGCTTACACTCGTTCCAGAGCACGAGAGGTAATAATATCACACCACTTTTTCCATAAAAGCTTTAACAAGTACAAGTTTTGTTTCTCATCTCTGTCTTCGACGTCTCCAAATGACAGACCAACGAGACCAGCAGCACTACAAAGAAATTGTACAAAGAGGCACCAGCAGTATCAGCTAGAGCAGTAGCTGAACCAACAATGCCAATAAGGCTGCAGAACAGATTAATGAAGTCCACATTAAACTGTAGCAAACATTAAGGAACCAGAGAGTAGGTTCTGTTCCAAAATGTCATTACTTAATTTGTGCCTTCAATATGCAAACTAGACTAATATGCATCGTCCCAGGACAGCAGTGACTCTCAGAAAATAGATCCTTGGTCTTACGAGTGTGGCAAACAGCAGAACCGACCATGCTAGCTCCCGTTGTGTGGATGCTCTTGTCTACTCTGACACATGAAGACAATCAAGCCAATCTTCATAGCTCCAAACTTATAGGGAGACGCCAAGAATCTGCCAAAATCAGTGCTTTCACTCGGCCCAGTAATGGAGTGGCCAATACCATTAGCAATGGGGAAGAGAAGGTAGACACACTGGACATAGTTCCTTATACCCCGTGATTGCTTGTTTACTAGGAGAGTGGTATGCGAGAGCCAAACATGAGCCATACTTGCTGAGAGTCAAACCCTCAAGTTACCAACTTCCTGTTCTAGAGATTTCTCTAATATTAAAGAAGTAGAATATTAAGTTATGACCTAGTGCCCCTATCTGGTGCCTTATAAGGTCCTGACATCATGAAAATAAGTTTGTTCCAAGAGATTATTTTATGCCAAAATATTGCACAAGGTAAAGAGCTAATTAATCATCTCTCCTTTCCTTGAATCAAACTCCTCCCGGACAGGCATCCCATTTGTTGCAAAACTCGTCTTCTTAACCTTCTCCAATGGTATGGTAGAGTGTTAAGGTAGCATTCTTGTTGAACATATGGCCTGTTTATGGTTTTGTAACAATAACTTAATAAGAATTCAGGATTACAAAACAAACAACTAAAACTTAAAATCTTTACTAGTAGAGTTTTAGCTTCATGTATGATATGTTATGATTAACATAAAATAAGGAGTTTAACTCTTACATCTCTCTTGGTACGTACTAGTGCATTGATATGAATTAGAACCTCTTGAGGTTGAGCTTTGTTACTAAGTTCACCCATAATATGCACCTTTAATGGTTATTAAGACTTAACCAAAAAGTAACTTACAATGCTTATAAAGCATTATCTGAACTATCAATTCAGAGTATACAAGAACTCGTAAGTGACGGACTTAGTCTCATTTCCATCCAACATGACTAAGAATAGCTTAGACCACAAATTAACATCAAGGCTGACAAGGCTTATTCAGTCACCTGAAACATTAATTTACCCGAGTATAAATAACTCGAAAGTGACAAGCTTAACCCTTTCAGGGTCCAAGGCCAAAATCTGAAGTGGTGCCCCAGTGTCCAAGAATTTTCAAAAAAAAAAAATTTTTATTTTTTCTTATGAAATGGTAGAGAATCTTTTTGTAAATGTAATAAAACAAAAAGTATGAAATTTGATGGAAAATTGACGATATTATGCTCTCGTGAATTTTGGTGTGTCAGCGATATTTACGAATCAGCGATTTTGCCGACTTTGACTCCCATTTTAGGCCAATTACATTATTCCAGTCGACCAAATTCTTAGCTATTTCACTAGTATTACTTCTATTCTAACGATTGAGCACAAGAAATCGCCAAGTCAACTGTTTCAACTACAAAATAAAGTGACCGGAAATTGGTAATTTGGCCAATTTAACACAAATTTCAAAATATTCCAATTTCAAAATAGGGTCCAAAATAAACAATGTAGGTATTCCTGGAACTAAACTAACATTTCCTCTGTTCATTAGTTATGTTTTTAGGCTTTACAAATAAATTCCATTTTGATTTTTTATTCACATAATGAATTTTTATTCACACCAAAAAATAGAAGATTTACTCTTATGCAATATTTTAATAATTGTTAAATATCATCACCACATTTGTGAATGTATATTAGACCCACCTGCTGGCATGTATTAGACGTGTGAGGTCGTTTGTTTACTCTTGAACATCGGCAAAAATTTAACATTTCCGCCACTTTTAGCTCAGTTTCAAGCCATTTCCAGTGCTAAAACCAATCAAAATTATCTCGATTTCTGTAATATGTCTTCCATTCTATCAAATGAGACCAAGAAATCACAAATACAACAATAAAAAACATACGAAAAAACACTGCAAAGTCGCTGTTTTAATCGAAAATCACGGTCCCAGTTTTTTTCTCTCATTATACACAGGTGTGCTGCAGGATTTGTTTTATGTGGTGCACACATACCACATAGATGTATTCTCTCATATCTAGGCCCAAATTTACCACTCACAGTTTATCAGAGTGAGCTGAGCTCATGACGTAGATCTACGGTTTGGACCCTGAATGTAAAGCCGTAGATCTACGGGATGGACCCTGAAAGGGTTAAGAAAGGAACTCAATCATGAAAGAAAAACGACCACAAGAGAGAACTTGACATGTCTCTTATGAGAGGTCAATGAGTGAGGTATGCTCCCTTGGCTATGCAAGCCCAGACTGGAAGTGGGAATGCTAGTCAGAGTGAGTGTGAAGGACATACTCTCAGCGAGTACTGTAAAGCTACTCAGAGCAAGGGTTGTGAACCTTCTCTGAGCATGAGCTGTGTACCTACTGCCGGTACCACTGAGTGGTAAGCCGACGTCACGTTGGTCAAGTGACTGAGGGAGACTTAAGTACCTGAAGTACTAACCGGTACTTACACTAGTGGTTTCCCACTACAGGACAATATTAAGAACTGCTAACAAATCATAATACAATACAATATTAGCATTAATATTAGCCTTAACATGTATATTATAAAATAAAGGGGCATCATGAAGTCGGGCAGGACAGTGGGTGACAGCGTGAGGTGACGTCAGTGTGATGCGGCAGCAGACCACAGCATGTGGCTAGGGATGTCTGGCTAGACCCACATGGCTTGTAGACCCACATGACATCATCCACACACCACGTGGCTTGCTCCATGTGGCTTCGTGTTCTATGTGGCTTGCTGATCCACGTGGCTTTGTGATCCACATGGCTTCGAGTGACCTCGGGCATTCAGATACACAGCTCTGGCAATGAATTCACACGGAAAACAGCAGAAAACACAGCAGAGGGAGTGAGTACATAGTGGTGGAGTGTGGTGGTAGGCGTGTGAGGTGTGAGTGAGGCAAGGAACTCGGCCGCTTCCTCTCCCACATACCCACTTGGAGAAACACCCACATTGGATGCTGAAATCACCACAAACTCACCTCTGACTTGCTGAAATAGCCATGCTGAGCTGAACAACAACAGCAGAACCATGCCCTGAACACATGACTTGAACAGCGTGGGATGCAAATTTCGACCTGGATCCTGTGTGTACCTGTGTCTAGATGCTGAAATGTGCAGACACGACATCAGGATAACTCGTTGAGAGACGGATGCTTCTTGTGTGGGGTGATGAAGTGAAGACGACTTCATTCCTCTTCCTTCCCTCCTTGGGCAACACAACCGCTATGACCACTGCTTCCACCAATGTTTACGGGTTTATTGTGTCATTCTTGCAGAGCAGGGTTCATTGATAAGGCTTCGGAGGCTTCTTACTTTATTTGCAATGTCGTGGGGTATGCAGGCAGTGTGTTAAGTGCCCATGGCCTGGGAGGGTCATGCCCGCAAGGGAGAGAGGACTAGACCTGTTGTCTGAGTGAAGGTCGCTGAGAGAATGAGGTAGAGGCAGGGGTGGGCAGGCTGGCATACCCACTGAGAGGGCTGGCTTCTGGTGGAAACTATGGGAATTAGGCATGTAGGCTCACTGGCTACACAACCCGGCCAGCTCAGAGACATGCACTCCACTCTCATATTTTGTGATTATCTTTTTCTTCATTTCTCCAGTAATTTTCACCCTTTTTACCACAGGGTTGGCACTAGAAGCTTTCTTTGGGCCCATGGTGGCTTATTTAGCAGTTACAAGCACTGAAAACACTGGAATAATACAAAATGTACTGAATGTATGTGTGGGAATGACCTCACTGGCTTATAAACATTGGCACACTAACTGAAGGCAGGGCAGCTAAGGCACGCTCGGGCCAGAGATGTATGGACTTGTTTAGGATGAATGATGCAAGTCGAGTTTTTCTTCATCTGTTGGGGGAAACTTTTTATGCTGAAACGCTTCGTAAGTCAATTTTATTGTAAAATGAGGCGTTCGTAAGTCAGGGGTTCACTGCATATTAATATTGTATAGAATCAGCCCAGAGTCTTAATGCGTACAGTCTATAATGTGCATAAGTTAGCAGTATGTCAGGATGCCATACGTTAGCATCACTGAACTGTCAGCAGTGTTACTGTGTACTTGTGAAGAATACAGTCAAGCCCCGGGTTTCGGCAACCCTGGGAATCAGCCAATTCGCATTTCGCCCACTTTTTTCCACTAAATTTTGTCCCGCATTTCAGCAATTGCCCCGGGTTTCAGCCAGCGTACCAGACCTGTCCGCCTGCCAATGCAGGCGTCGTGAGCCAACTTACCATTGTTTATCCTTGAACATTACCCAGCGCTCTCATCCTACCAGCCAGGCAGGCAGCCAGGCAGGCAGCCAGTCAGCCAGCCAGCCAGGCAGGCAGGCAGGCAGGCAGGCAGGCAGCCAGGCAGACAGACAGCCAGCCAGGCAGGCAGGCAGGCAGCCAGGCAGGCAGGCAGGCAGGCAGCCAGCCAGTCAGCCAGCCAGGCAGGCAGCCAGGCAGGCAGCCAGGCAGGCAGCCAGCCAGGCAGCCAGCCAGGCAGGCAGCCAGCCAGGCAGCCAGGCAGGCAGCCAGCCAGCCAGCCAGCCAGCCAGCCAGCCAGCCTTGAACATTACCCAGCACTCTCATCCTACCAGCCAGGCAGGCAGCCAGTCAGCCAGCCAGGAAGGCAGCCAGGCAGGCAGGCAGCCAGGCAGGCAGCCAGGCAGGCAGGCAGCCAGGCAGGCAGGCAGCCAGCCAGGCAGGCAGGCAGGCAGGCAGCCAGCCAGGCAGGCAGACAGCCAGCCAGCCAGCCAGCCAGCCTTGAACATTACCCAGCGCTCTCATCCTACCAGCCAGGCAGGCAGCCAGTCAGCCAGCCAGGAAGGAAGCCAGGCAGGCAGCCAGGCAGGCAGGCAGCCAGGCAGGCAGGCAGCCAGGCAGGCAGGCAGGCAGGCAGCCAGGCAGGCAGGCAGGCAGCCAGGCAAGCAGGCAGGCAGGCAGCCAGGCAGGCAGGCAGCCAGGCAGGCAGGCAGGCAGGCAGGCAGGCAGGCAGGCAGCCAGGCAGGCAGGCAGCCAGGCAGCCAGCCAGCCAGCCAGCCAGCCAGACAGGCAGCCAGCCAGGCAGCCAGCCAGGCAGCCAGCCAGCCAGGTAGGCAGCCAGCCAGGCAGGCAGCCAGGCAGGCAGCCAGGCAGGCAGCCAGCCAGCCAGCAGCCAGCGTGATAGTGAAATAAGGCGTCGTGAGCCAACCTACCATTGTTTATCCTTGAACATTACCCAGCGTTCTCATCCTACAAGCCAGGCAGGCAGCCAGTCAGCCAGCCAGGCAGGCAGGCAGGCAGCCAGGCAGCCAGCCAGGCAGGCAGGCAGGCAGCCAGGCAGGCAGCCAGCCAGGCAGGCAGGCAGCCAGGCAGCCAGGCAGGCAGCCAGCCAGGCAGGCAGCCAGCCAGGCAGGCAGGCAGCCAGGCAGCCAGGCAGGCAGGCAGCAGGCAGCCAGGCAGGCAGGCAGGCATCCAGGCAGGCAGGCAGTCAGGCAGGCAGGCAGCCAGCCATGCAGGCAGGCAGCCAGGCAGGCAGGCAGCCAGGCAGGCAGTCAGCCAGGCAGGCAGGCAGCCAGGCAGGCAGGCAGCCAGGCAGGCAGGCATTCAGCCAGGCAGGCAGACAGCCATGCAGGCAGGCAGCCAGGCAGGCAGGCAGCAAGCCAGCCAGCCAGGCAGGCAGGCAGCAAGCCAGCCAGCCAGGCAGGCAGCCAACCAGCCAGCCAGCCAGGCAGCCAGCCAGCCAGCGTGATAGTGCAATAAGGTGTCGTGATCCAACCTACCATTGTTTATCCTTGAACATTACCCACCGCTCTCATCCTACCATCCAGGCAAGCAGCCAGCCAGGCAGGCAGGCAGCCAGGCAGGCAGGCAGGCAGGCAGCCAGCCAGCCAGGCAGGCAGGCAGGCAGGCAGGCAGGCAGCCAGGCAGCCAGGCAGGCAGGCAGCCAGGCAGGCAGGCAGCCAGGCAGCCAGACAGGCAGCCAGCCAGCCAGCCAGCCAGGCAGGCAGGCAGGCAGCCAGCCAGCCTGCCAGCCAGCCAGCCAGCCAGCCAGGCAGCCAGCCAGGCAGGCAGCCAGGCAGGCAGGCAGGCAGCCAGCCAGCCAGCCAGCCAGCCAGCCAGCCAGCCAGCCAGCCAGCCAGCCAGCCAGCGTGATAGTGAAATAAGGGGTCGTGAGCCAACCTACCATTGTTTATCCTTGAACATTACCCAGCACTCTCATCCTACCAGCCAGGCAGGCAGCCAGGCAGGCAGTCAGCCAGCCAGGCAGGCAGGCAGTCAGCCAGGCAGGCAGCCAGCCAGGCAGGCAGCCAGCCAGCCAGCCAGCCAGCGTGATAGTGAAATAAGGGGTCGTGAGCCAACCTACCATTGTTTATCCTTGAACATTACCCAGCACTCTCATCCTACCAGCCAGCCAGGCAGGCAGCCAGGCAGGCAGTCAGCCAGGCAGGCAGTCAGCCAGGCAGGCAGGCAGGCAGCCAGGCAGGCAGGCAGGCAGGCAGGCAGGCAGCAAGCCAGCCAGCCAGGCAGACAGGCAGCAAGCCAGGCAGCCAGCCAGTCAGCCAGCCAGCCATTCAGCCAGCCAGCCAGCCAGCCAGCCAGCCAGCCAGCCAGCCAGCATGATAGTGAAATAAGGCGTCGTGAGCCAACCTACCATTGTTTATCCTTGAACATTACCCAGCACTCTCATCCTACCAGCCAGGCAGGCAGCCAGGCAGCCAGGCACGCAGGCAGACAGGCAGGCAGACAGGCAGGCAGACAGGCAGGCAGCCAGGCAGGCAGCCAGGCAGGCAGGCAGCCAGGCAGGCAGGCAGGCAGCCAGGCAGGCAGGCAGGCAGGCAGGCAGGCAGGCAGGCAGGCAGGCAGGCAGCCAGGCAGGCAGGCAGCCAGGCAGCCAGCCAGGCAGGCAGACAGCCAGGCAGGCAGGCAGGCAGGCAGGCAGGCAGCCAGCCAGCCAGCCAGGCAGGCAGGCAGCCAGGCAGCCAGGCAGGCAGGCAGCCAGGCAGGCAGCCAGGCAGGCAGACAGCCAGGCAGGCAGCCAGCCAGGCAGGCAGGCAGCCAGGCAGGCAGGCAGGCAGGCAGCCAGCCAGGCAGGCAGGCAGCCAGGCAGGCAGCCAGGCAGGCAGGCAGCCAGGCAGGCAGGCAGGCAGGCAGGCAGCCAGTCAGCCAGGCAGGCAGGCAGCCAGGCAGGCAGGCAGCCAGCCAGGCAGCCAGACAGGCAGCTAGGCAGGCAGCCAACCAGCCAGCCAGCCAGGCAGCCAGCCAGCCAGCCAGCCAGCCAGGCAGGCAGGCAGCCAGGCAGCCAGGCACGCAGGCAGACAGGCAGGCAGACAGGCAGGCAGACAGGCAGGCAGGCAGGCAGCCAGGCAGGCAGCCAGGCAGGCAGGCAGGCAGGCAGGCAGGCAGGCAGGCAGGCAGCCAGGCAGGCAGGCAGGCAGGCAGCCAGGCAGCCAGCCAGCCAGCCAGCCAGCCAGGCAGGCAGGCAGCCAGCCAGGCAGCCAGCCAGCCAGGCAGGCAGCCAGCCAGCCAGCGTGATAGTGAAATAAGGCGTCGTGAGCCAACCTACCATTGTTTATCCTTGAACATTACCCAGCGTTCTCATCCTACCAGCCAGGCAGGCAGCCAGTCAGTCAGCCAGGCAGGCAGCCAGTCAGTCACCCAGGCAGGCAGCCAGGCAGGCAGCCAGGCAGGCAGGCAGCCAGGCAGGCAGGCAGCCAGGCAGGCAGCCAGGCAGGCAAGCAGCAGGTAGGCAAGCAGGCAGCCAGGCAGGCAGACAGCCAGGCAGGTAGGCAGCAAGGAAGCCAGCCAGGCAGGCAGCCAGCCAGGCAGCCAGCCAGGCAGCCAGCCAGCCAGCCGGCCAGGCAGGCAGGCAGCCAGCCAGCCAGCCAGCCAGGCAGGCAGCCAGCCAGGCAGGCAGCCAGCCAGTCAGCCAGCCAGGCAGGCAGGCAGGCAGGCAGCCAGGCAGGCAGCCAGCCAGCCAGCCAGCCAGGCAGGCAGCCAGCCAGGCAGGCAGCCAGCCAGGCAGCCAGCCAGCGTGATAGTGAAATAAGCGTCGTGAGCCAACCTACCATTGTTTATCCTTGAACATTACCCAGCGCTCTCATCCTACCAGCCAGGCAGGCAGCCAGTCAGTCAGCCAGGCAGGCAGGCAGGCAGGCAGCCAGGCAGCCAGGCAGGCAGGCAGCCAGGCAGGCAGCCAGGCAGGCAGGCAGCCAGGCAGGCAGGCAGCCAGGCAGGCAGGCAGCCAGGCAGCCAGGCAGACAGGCAGCCAGGCAGGCAGGCAGCCAGGCAGCCAGGCAGGCAGGCAGCCAGGCAGGCAGCCAGGCAGGCAGACAGCCAGGCAGGCAGGCAGGCAGGCAGGCAGGCAGCCAGCCAGCCAGCCAGCCAGGCAGGCAGGCAGCCAGGCAGCCAGGCAGGCAGGGCAGCCAGGCAGGCAGCCAGGCAGGCAGACAGCCAGGCAGGCAGCCAGCCAGGCAGGCAGCCAGGCAGCCAGGCAGGCAGGCAGGCAGGCAGGCAGGCAGGCATCCAGGCAGGCAGGCATCCAGGCAGGCAGGCAGCCAGGCAGGCAGGCATCCATGCAGGCAGGCAGCCAGGCAGGCAGGGAGCCAGGCAGGCAGTCAGCCAGGCAGGCAGGCAGCCAGGCAGGCAGGCATTCAGCCAGGCAGGCAGACAGCCATGCAGGCAGGCAGCCAGGTAGGCAGGCAGCCAGGCAGGCAGGCAGCCAGGCAGGCAGCGAGGCAGGCAGGCAGCCAGGCAGGCAGGCAGCCAGCCAGGCAGGCAGCCAGGCAGGCAAGCAGCCAGGCAGGCAGGCAGGCAGCCAAGCAGGCAGCCAGGCAGGCAGGCAACCAGGCAGGCAGGCAAGCAGCCTGGCAGGCAGGCAGCCAAGCATGCAGGCAGGCAGGCAGCCAGGCAGATAGGCAGGCAGGCAGCCAGGCAGGCAGGGAGCCAGCCAGGCAGGCAGGCAGGCAGCCAGCCAGCCAGCCAGCCAGGCAGCCAGCCAGCCAGGCAGGCAGGCAGGCAGCCAGCCAGCCCGCCAGGCAGGCAGCCAGGCAGCCAGCCAGGCAGGCAGCCAGGCAGGCAGCCAGCCAGGCAGGCAGCCAGCCAGCCAGCGTGATAGTGAAATAAGCCGTCGTGAGCCAACCTACCATTGTTTATCCTTGAACATTACCCAGCGCTCTCATCCTACCAGCCAGGCAGGCAGTCAGTCAGCCAGCCAGGCAGGCAGGCAGCCAGGCAGGCAGGCAGGCAGCCAGGCAGGCAGGCAGCCAGGCAGGCAGGCAGGCAGCCATGCAGGCAGGCAGGCAGCCAGGCAGGCAGGCAGCCATGCAGGCAGGCAGCCAGGCAGGCAGGCAGCAAGCCAGGCAGGCAGGCAGCCAGGCAGGCAGGCAGCCAAGCAGGCAGCCAGGCAGGCAGGCAGCCAGGCAGGCAGGCAGGCAGCCATGCAGGCAGGCGCCATGCAGGCAGGCAGGCAGCCATGCAGGCAGGCAGGCAGCCAGGCAGGCAGGCAGCCATGCAGGCAGGCAGCCAGGCAGGCAGGCAGCAAGCCAGGCAGGCAGGCAGGCAGGCAGGCAGGCAGCCAGGCACCCAGCCAGGCAGCCAGCCAGGCAGCCAGCCGGCCAACCAGCCAGTCAGCCAGCCAGCCAGCCAGCGTGATAGTGAAATAAGGGGTCGTGAGCCAACCTACCATTGTTTATCCTTGAACATTACCCAGCGCTCTCATCCTACCAGCCAGGCAGGCAGCCAGACAGCCAGCCAGGCAGGCAGCCAGGCAGGCAGGCAGGCACCCAGGCAGGCAGGCAGCCAGGCAGGCAGCCAGGCAGTCAGCCAGGCAGGCAGGCAGTCAGCCAGGCAGTCAGCCAGGCAGGCAGGCAGTCAGCCAGGCAGGCAGTCAGCCAGGCAGGCAGGCAGGCAGGCAGGCAGGCAGCCATGCAGGCAGGCAGGCAGGCAGGCAGGCAGGCAGCAAGCCAGCCAGCCAGGCAGACAGGCAGCAAGCCAGGCAGCCAGCCAGCCAGCCAGCCAGCCAGGCAGCCAGCCAGCCAGCCAGCCAGCCAGCGTGATAGTGAAATAAGGGGTCGTGAGCCAACCTACCATTGTTTATCCTTGAACATTACCCAGCGCTCTCATCCTACCAGCCAGGCAGGCAGCCAGTCAGCCAGCCAGGCAGGCAGCCAGGCAGGCAGCCAGGCAGGCAGGCAGCCAGGCAGGCAGCCAGGCAGGCAAGCAGCCAGGTAGGCAGGCAGCCAGCCAGGCAGGCAGCCAGGCAGGCAGGCAGCCAGCCAGGCAGGCAGGCAGGCAGCCTGGCAGGCAGGCAGCCAGGCAGGCAGGCAGCCAGGCAGCCAGGCAGGCAGGCAGCCAGGCAGGCAGCCAGCCAGCCAGCCAGCCATGCAGGCAACCAGCCAGGCAGCCAGCCAGGCAGGCAGCCAGCCAGGCAGCCAGCCAGCGTGATAGTGAAATAAGGGGTCGTGAGCCAACCTACCATTGTTTGTCTTTGAACATTACACAGCGCTCTCATCCTACCAGCCAGGCAGGCAGCCAGTCAGCCAGTCAGCCAGCCAGGCAGGCAGGCAGCCAGGCAGGCAGGCAGCCAGGCAGGCAGGCAGCCAGGCAGGCAGCCAGGCAGGCAGGCAGCCAGGCAGGCAGGCAGCCAGGCAGGCAGGCAGCCAGGCAGCCAGGCAAGCAGGCAGCCAGGCAGGCAGGCAGCCAGGCAGGCAGGCAGCCATTCAGGCAGGCAGCCTGGCAGGCAGGCAGCCAGGCAGGCAGGCAGCCATGCAGGCAGGCAGCCAGGCAGGCAGGCAGGCAGCAAGCCAGCCGGCCAGGCAGGCAGCCAGCCAGGCAGCCAAAGAGCCAGCCAGGCAGCCAAAGAGCCAGCCAGCCAGCCAGCCAGCCAGCCAGCCAGCCAGCCAGCCAGCCAGCCAGCCAGCGTGATAGTGAAATAAGGGGTCGTGAGCCAACCTACCATTGTTTATCCTTGAACATTACCCAGCACTCTCATCCTACCAGCCAGGCAGGCAGGCAGCCAGGCAGGCAGCCAGGCAGGCAGGCAGACAGCCAGGCAGACAGGCAGCCAGGCAGGCAGCCAGGCAGGCAGCAGCCAGGCAGGCACCAGCCAGGCAGGCAGCCAGCCAGGCAGGCAGCCAGGGCGGGCAGCCAGGCAGGCAGGCAGCCAGGCAGGCAGGTAGCCAGGCAGGCAGGCGGGCCATGCAGGCAGGCAGCCAGGCAGGCAGGCAGCCAGGCAGGCAGCCAGGCAGGCAGGCAGCCAGGCAGGCAGCCAGCCAGGCAGGCAGCCAGCCAGCCAGGCAGGCAGGCAGGCAGGCAGCCAGGCAGGCAGGCAGCAAGCCAGCCAGCCAGGCAGGCAGCAAGCCAGCCAGCCAGGCAGCAAGCCAGCCAGGCAGCCAGGCAGGCAGCCAGCCACCCAGCCAGGCAGGCAGCCAGCCAGCCAGCCAGCCAGCCAGCCAGCTTGATAGTGAAATAAGCCACCATAGGCCCTGTTATTTAGAAAGTGAGGAACACCATAGCAGTGAAGGAGATAATAGAAAAATACAAGAGTGGCATTCGATTGGGAAGTTTGCCAGGATGTATGGTAAAAACAAATCAACTATCACTTCTATCCTGGCGAAGAGAAAAGAACATAAGGAAGCTGATGTTGCAAAAGGTGTTGTCATGTTCTTCAAAAATAGATAAACAGTCGAGGAGGTTGAGAAGTTGTTGGTGGTGTAGATCAACAATAAACAGAGAGGAGGTGATAGTGTTTCAGAGTCGATCATTTGTGAGAAGGCAAGGCAGTTGCATGCTGATCTGATACATAAAATGCCTGGAACCAGTGTTGATGTTAGTGAATTTAAGGCCAGCAGAGGCTGGTTTGACAGATTTAAGAGATGTAGTGGCATACACAGTGTGGTAAGGCATGAGAAGGCAGCTAGCTCAGAGAAACGTGTTGCTGAAAACTTCGTGAGTGAATTTAAAGGGTACATAGACACTGAAAAATTCAAACCTCAAGTGTTCAGTTGTGACGTAACAGGTCTCTTTTGGAAGAAGATGCCGAAGAGGACCTTCATTACTCAGTAGGAAAACGCACTGCCAGGACACAAGCCTATGAAAGACAGGTTCACTCTTTTGTTCTGTGCTAACTCTAGTGGTGATTTTAAAGTGAAGCCTTTACTTGTGTATCACTCAGAAAATCCCAGTGTGTTTAAGAAAAACAATGTCATCAAGAATAAATTGTGTGTCTTGTGGAAAGTGAATAATAAGGCATGGATCACAAGGCAAATTTTCAAAGAGTGGGTCCATGAAGTGTTTGGCCCCAGTGTGAAAAAATACCTCCTGGAAAATAATTTGCCATTCAAGTGCCTCCTGGTAATGGACAGTGCTCCTGTTCTTCCTCTAAATTTGGAAGACCTATTGTCTAGGGACTTCAATTTTATGACAGTTAAGTTATTGCCTCCTAACACCACTCCTCTCCTCCAGCAGTGTTTGAAAGGAGCTTTGAAGTGACCTCAGACACTCAGTTGACCCTAAGAGAGTTCTGGAGGAAGCATTTCAGTATCCTCCATTGCATAAGCCTTATAGGTAAGGCTTGAGAAGGAGCGACTTCCAGGACTTTGAACTCTGCTTGGAGACAATTGTGGCCACAATGTGTCGTCCGGAGGGATTTTGAAGGGCTTGAAGCTGACCCCTGACTCTGTTGACCCTCTGCCTGTTGTGGAAGGTATTGTGGCATTGGGCAAGTCCATGGAGCTGGAGGTGAGTGGAGAGAATGTGGAAGAGTTGGAGAACCACAGGGAAGAACTAACCACTGACAAACTGCAAAAGCTTCAACTGGAACAGCATCAGACCACAGCTCAGGAACTTGCTCCAAAGGAGGAGGAAGAGGGAGTGAAGGAGGTGCTTCCATCAAGGATTAAGGACATGTGTGCAAAGTGGAATGAGTTGCAAACTTTCGTTGAAAAGTGTCACCCTGACCAAGCTGAAACAGATCATTTCTGCAACATGTTCAGTGACAAAACCTTGTACTACTTCAGAGAAATCTTAGAGATGCCAAAAAGAGAGCACTCTTGTCAGTTTTGTGAGACAGGGGTTCAATGACTCTCAAGCTGGTCCTAGTGGCCTTAAAAGACAAAGAAGGGAAGTAACTCCAGATAAGGACTTGTTACCTAAAGTCTTCATGGAAGGGGATTATCCTTCCAAACAATAAGTCCTCCCTCTTTCCTCCTTCCTGAAGGATGAGTGGTGGTGGGAAGTACAGTGCCTGCACTCTGAAGGATGAGTGGTGGTGGGAAGTACAGTGCCTGCACTCTGAAGGATGAGTGGTGGTGGGAAGTACACTGCTTCCACTCTGAAGGATGAGTGGTGGTGGGAAGTACAGTGCCTGCACTCTGAAGGATGTGTGGTGGTGGGAAGTACAGTGTGTTGCAAATAAGAATTTTTTTTAAAGAACTTCAGAATGTGGCCTGTTACCATTGATCTCTTATGCAACAAGATTTTTGGATCCGAGTTATAGGTATTTTAGAGTCTAGGGGAAATAATTTCAACTGGGAAATTCCATAGAATAATATTCAAATTTATTAAAGTATTTAAATACAATACTTTATCTTCACTTTGTAGTTAATTTAACTTAATACTTTGTACAATAAAATTACCATATACATTTAGTTCCAAATCATGGAAATGTCATATTAATAAGGAAGTTTAATTATTCTTCCTGTATCTAAGTCCTCATTAATATTTACGTCTCTTTCTTAACAAGACTGTAGACTCAAAATACAAAAGGTACAAGATTTAACAAGACCTTTGAATCTGGCCGTAAAGTATCTATGGATTACTGAACTGACCAAGAATATAAATATCAAAAGAGTCTTTCAAAGTAATGAGGAACAAAGTGAGTCAGCTCTATAGTCCAATTCTCAAAACCATTCAACTGTACACCGTAAGAGCCAATATACGATCAGTTGTCAGGGCTAGATCTGGGAGCAGACTGACTACTTGCCAGTCTGTTGACGTGTCGTCAGGTTGGATCAGCTGAGCCACGTCAGCCAGCCGGACATAAACAACTGAACAATTCACCGGATGGTTCCGAGACTTAAACTCTATATACACAAGAAATCCTACCTAACCATATTTTATTTTTTTTTTATTATCACACTGGCCGATTCCCACCAAGGCAGGGTGGCCCGAAAAAGAAAAACTTTCACCATCATTCACTCCATCACTGTCTTGCCAGAAGGGTGCTTTACACTTCAGTTTTTAAACTGCAACATAAACACCCCTCCTTCAGAGTGCAGGCACTACTTCCCATCTCCAGGACTCAAGTCCGGCCTGCCAGTTTCACTGAACCCCTTCATAAATGTTACTTTGCTCACACTCCAACAGCACGTCAAGTATTAAAAACCATTCATCTCCATTCACTCCTATCAAACACGCTCACGCACGCCTGCTGGAAGTCCAAGCCCCTCGCACACAAAACCTCCTTTACCCCCTCCCTCCAACCTTTCCTAGGCCGACCCCTACCCCGCCTTCCTTCCACTACAGACTCATACACTCTTGAAGTCATTCTGTTTCGCTCCATTCTCTCTAACATGTCCGAACCACCTCAACAACCCTTCCTCAGCCCTCTGGACAACAGTTTTGGTAATCCCGCACCTCCTCCTAACTTCCAAACTACGAATTCTCTGCATTATATTCACACCACACATTGCCCTCAGACATGACATCTCCACTGCCTCCAGCCTTCTCCTCTCTGCAACATATATCACCCATGCTTCACACCCATATAAGAGTGTTGGTAAAACTATACTCTCATACATTCCCCTCTTTGCCTCCAAGGACAAAGTTCTTTGTCTCCACAGACTCCTAAGTGCACCACTCACCCTTTTCCCCTCATCAATTCTATGATTCACCTCATCCTTCATAGACCCATCCGCTGACAGGTCCACTCCCAAATATCTGAATACATTCACTTCCTCCATACTCTCTCCCTCCAATCTGATATCCAATCTTTCACCACCTAATATTTTTGTTATCCTCATAACCTTACTCTTTCCTGTATTCACTTTTAATTTTCTTCTTTTGCACACCCTACCAAATTCATCCACCAATCTCTGCAACTTCTCTTCAGAATCTCCCAGAGCACAGTGTCATCAGCAAAGAGCAACTGTGACAACTCCCACTTTATGTGTGATTCTTTATCTTTTAACTCCACGCCTCTTGTCAAGACCCTCGCATTTACTTCTCTTACAACCCCATCTATAAATATATTAAACAACCACGGTGACATCACACATCCTTGTCTAAGGCCTACTTTTACTGGGAAATAATTTCCCTCTTTCCTATGTACTCTAACTTGAGCCTCACTATCCTCGTAAAAACTCTTCACTGCTTTCAGTAACCTACCTCCTACACCATACACCTGCAACATCTGCCACATTGCCCCCCTATCCACCCTGTCATACGCCTTTTCCAAATCCATAAATGCCACAAAGACCTCTTTAGCTTTATCTAAATACTGTTCACTTATATGTTTCACTGTAAAACACCTGGTCCACACACCCCCTACCTTTCCTAAAGCCTCCTTGTTCATCTGCTATCCTATTCTCAGTCTTACTTTTAATTCTTTCAATAATAACTCTACCATACACTTTACCACTTATACTCAACAGACTTATCCCCCTATAATTTTTGCACTCTCTTTTGTCCCCTTTGCCTTTATACAAAGGAACTATGCATGCTCTCTGCCAATCCCTAGGTACCTTACCCTCTTCCATACATTTATTAAATAATTGCACCAACCACTCCAAAACTATATCCCCACCTGCTTTTAACATTTCTATTTTTATCCCATCAATCCCGGCTGCCTTGCCCCCTTTCATTTTACCTACTGCCTCACGAACTTCCCCCACACACAACTGGCTCTTCCTCACTCCTACAAGATGTTATTCCTCCTTGCCCTATACACGAAATCACAGCTTCCCTATCTTCATCAACATTTAACAATTCCTCAAAATATTCCCTCCATCAGACCAATACCTCTAACTCTCCATTTAATAACTCTCCTCTCCTATTTTTAACTGACAAATCCATTTGTTCTCTAGGCTTCCTTAACTTGTTAATCTCACTCCAAAACTTTTTCTTATTTTCAACAAAATTTGTTGATAACATCTCACCCACTCTCTCATTTGCTCTCTTTTACATTGCTTCACCACTCTCTTAACATCTCTCTTTTTCTCATATACTCTTCCCTCCTTGCATCACTTCTACTTTGTAAAAACTTCTCATATGCTAACTTTTTCTCCCTTACTACTCTCTTTACATCATCATTCCACCAATCGCTCCTCTTCCCTCCCGCACCCACTTTCCTGTAACCACAAACTTCTGCTGAACACTCTAACACTACATTTTTAAACCTACACCATACCTCTTTGACCCTATTGCCTATGCTCTCATTAGCCCATCTATCCTCCAATAGCTGTTTATATCTTTCCCTAACTGCCTCCTCTTTTAGTTTATAAACCTTCACCTCTCTCTTCCCTGATGCTTCTATTCTCCTTGTATCCCATCTACCTTTTACTCTCAGTGTAGCTACAACTAGAAAGTGATCTGATATATCTGTGGCCCCTCTATAAACATGTACATCCTGAAGTCTACTCAACAGTCTTTTATCTACCAATACATAATCCAACAAACTACTGTCATTTTGCCCTACATCATATCTTGTATACTTATTTATCCTCTTTTTCTTAAAATAGGTATTACCTATAACTAAACCCCTTTCTATACAAAGTTCAATCAAAGGGCTCCCATTATCATTTACACCTGGCACCCCAAACTTACCTACCACACCCTCTCTAAAAGTTTCTCCTACTTTAGCATTCAGGTCCCCTACCACAATTACTCTCTCACTTGGTTCAAAGGCTCCTATACATTCACTTAACATCTCCCAAAATCTCTCTCTCTCCTCTGCATTCCTCTCTTCTCCAGGTGCATACACGCTTATTATGACCCACTTCTCGCATCCAACCTTTACTTTAATCCACATAATTCTTGCATTTACACATTCATGTTCTCTTTTCTCCTTCCATAACTGATCATTCAACATTACTGCTACCCCTTCCTTTGCTCTAACTCTCTCAGATACTCCAGATTTAATCCCATTTATTTCCCCCCACCGAAACTCCCCTACCGCCTTCAGCTTTGTTTCGCTTAGGGCCAGGACATCCAACTTCTTTTCATTCATAACATCGGCAATCATCTGTTTCTTTTCATCTGCACTACATCCACGCACATTCAAGCATCCCAGTTTTATAAAGTTTTTCTTCTTCTCTTTTTTAGTAAATGTCTACAGGAGAAGGGGTTACTAGCCCATTGCTTCCGGCATTTTAGTCGCCTCATACGACACGCATGGCTTACGGAGGAAAGATTCTTTTCCACTTCCCCATGGACAATAGAAGAAATAAAGAAGAACAAGAGCTATGTAGAAAAAGGAGAAAAACCTAGATGTATGTATATATATATGCATGTGCATGTCTGTGAAGTGTGACCAAAGTGTAAGTTGGAGTAGCAAGATATCCCTGTTATCTAGCGTGTTTATGAGACAGAAAAAGAAACCAGCAATCCTACCATCATGCAAAACAGTTACAGGTTTCTGTTTCACAGTCATCTGGCAGGACGGTAGTACTTCCCTGGGTGGTTGCTGTCTACCAACGTACTACCTAACCATAATAGTAAAATAATAGTGATAATTACAAAATAGTGATAATAACGATAATAGTGATAATAACAATAATAGTGATAATAACAAAAATAGTGATAATACCATGGTATTTTTCATATATTAACAGATAATAATATAATGCCGAAAGTCTCTATTTTAGCTATAAACGGGGACTTTCGCGCTATAATATTAAGTGATGAACATATGCTCTTACAATATTTAAATAACACAGGATGACCAATTTCGAAGATATAACACAGTGCCTGAACTCTGAAGGATGTGTGGTGGTGGGAAGTACAGTGCCTGCACTCTGAAGGATGAGTGGTGGTGGGAAGTACAGTGCTTGCACTCTGAAGGATGAGTGATGGTGGGAAGTACAGTGCCTGCACTCTGAAGGATAAGTGGTGGTGGGAAGTACAGTGCCTGCACTCTGAAGGATGAGTGTTGGTGGGATGTACAGTGCCTGCGCTCTGAAGGATGAGTGGTGGTGGGAAGTACAGTGCTTCCACTCTGAAGGATGAGTGGTGGTGGGAAGTACAGTGCCTGCACTCTGAAGGATGTGTGGTGGTGGGAAGTACAGTGCCTGCACTCTGAAGGATGTGTGGTTGTGGGAAGTACAGTGCCTGCACTCTGAAGGATGAGTGTTGGTGGGATGTACAGTGCCTGCACTCTGAAGGATGAGAGGTGGTGGGAAGTACAGTGCCTCCACTCTGAAGGATGAGTGGTGGTGGGAAGTACAGTGCCTGCACTCTGAATGATGAATGGTGGTGAGAAGTACAGTGCCTGCACTCTGAAGAATGGGTGGTGGTGGGAAGTACAGTGCCTGCACTCTAAATGATGAGTGGTGGTGGGAAGTACTGTGCCTGCAATCTGAAGGATGGGTGGTGGTGGGAAGTACAGTGCCTGCAATCTGAATGATGAGTGGTGGTGGGATGTACAGTGCCTGCACTCTGAAGGATGAGTGTTGGTGGGATATACAGTGCCTGCACTCTGAAGGATGAGTGGTGGTGGGATGTACAGTGCCTGCACTCTGAAGGATGAGAGGTGGTGGGAGGTACAGTGCTTCCACTCTGAAGGATAAGTGGTGGTGGGAAGTACAGTGCCTGCACTCTGAAGGATGTTTGGTGGTGGGAAGTACAGTGCCTGCACTCTGAAGGATGTGTGGTGGTGGAAAGTATAGTGCCTGCACTCTGAAGGATGTGTGGTGGTGGGAAGTACAGTGCCTGCACTCTGAAGGATGGGTGGTTGTGGGAAGTACAGTGCCTGCACTCTGAATGATGAGTGGTGGTGGGAAGTACAGTGCCTGCACTCTGAAGGATGGGTGGTGGTGGGAAGTACAGTGCCTGCACTCTGAATGAGAGTGGTGGTGGGAAGTACAGTGCCTGCACTCTGAAGGATGAGTGGTGGAGGGAAGTACAGTGCTTGCAATCTGAAGGATGGGTGGTGGTCGGAAGTACAGTGCCTGCACTCTGATGATGAGTGGTGGTGGGAAGTACTGTGCCTGCACTCTGAAGGATGTGTGGTGGTGGAAAGTACAGTGCCTGCACTCTGAAGGATGTGTGGTGGTGGAAAATACAGTGCCTGCACTCTGAAGGATGTGTGGTGGTGGGAAGTACAGTGCCTGCTCTCTGAAGGATGAGTGGTGTTGGGAAGTACAGTGCCTGCACTCTGAATGATGAGTGGTGGTGGGAAGTACAGTGCCTGCACTCTGAAGGATGGGTGGTGGTGGGAAGTACAGTGCCTGCACTCTGAAGGATGTGTGGTGGTGGAAAGTACAGTGCCTGCACTCTGAAGGATGTATGGTGGTGGAAAGTACAGTGCCTGCACTCTGAAGGATGTGTGGTGGTGGGAAGTACAGTGCCTGCACTCTGAAGGATGGGTGGTTGTGGGAAGTACAGTGCCTGCACTCTGAATGATGTGGTGGTGGGAAGTAACAGTGCCTAGCACTCTGAAGCATGGGTGGTGGTGGGAAGTACAGTGCCTGCACTCTGAATGATGAGTGGTGGTGGGAAGTACAGTGCCTGCACTCTGAAGGATGAGTGGTGGTGGGAAGTACAGTGCTTGCAATCTGAAGGATGGGTGGTGGTTGGAAGTACAGTGCCTGCACTCTGATGATGAGTGGTGGTGGGAAGTACAGTGCCTGCACTCTGAAGGATGTGTGGTGGTGGAAAGTCCAGTGCCTGCACTCTGAAGGATGTGTGGTGGTGGAAAATACAGTGCCTGCACTCTGAAGGATGTGTGGTGGTGGGAAGTACAGTGCCTGCACTCTGAAGGATGAGTGGTGGTGGGAAGTACAGTGCCTGCACTCTGAATGATGAGTGGTGGTGGGAAGTACAGTGCCTGCAATCTGAAGGATGGGTGGTGGTGGGAAGTACAGTGCCTGCACTCTGAAGGATGTGTGGTGGTGGAAAGTACAGTGCCTGCACTCTGAAGGATGTGTGGTGGTGGAAAGTACAGTGCCTGCACTCTGAAGGATGTGTGGTGGTGGGAAGTACAGTGCCTGCACTCTGAAGGATGGGTGGTGGTGGGAAGTACAGTGCCTGCACTCTGAATGATGAGTGGTGGTGGGAAGTACAGTGCCTGCACTCTGAAGGATGGGTGGTGGTGGAAAGTACAGTGCCTGCACTCTGAATGATGAGTGGTGGTTGGAAGTACAGTGCCTGCACTCTGAAGGATGAGTGGTGGTGGGAAGTACAGTGCCTGCAATCTGACGGATGGGTGGTGGTGGGAAGTACAGTGCCTGCACTGCCGTGCGGACGTGCTGCACAGTAGCTCCTGATTGAGCTGGCTTTTGCGCAGTGGTGACGTGTACTTAGCTCTGTGAAGACCTGTTTGCGCGCTCTCTAGAATTGAAGCAAGATGCCCTCCTTCGAGCAACTTTACCAACAGCTTAGGAAAGAATTGAGGGTGGCGAATATGGAAATTCGGCGACTGACCGAGGAAAACAAGAAGATTCGTAGTAGTCCTCCTGTTTTGAGTCCTCAGGTCAAGAAGGGAAACTGGTCAGTGTCTGGACAGCAGGGAAAGAAGTTGACGATCAAGAAGTCGAATGGAAAGGTAGAAACGATGAAGAAGAAAGAGACTGCCTTGGAAACTGTTGTGAAAACATCTAATACATTCTCAGTGCTACCCGACGAATGTGAGTTGACTACTGGGAACATCACGACGAAAGACATTAAGGAAGGTAAGAATATTGTTGTTTTTGGGGGATAGCCAATTTAGGTATATGGATAAGGCATTCTGCTTGAAGGACAGGATTTAGGAGACAAGAGTTTTGCTTTCCTGGGCTGGGATGGAGGATATTGTTAGCCGTCTGGATGACATCATGAGAGGTAATGGAGCAATCCTATTATCTGTCCTCAGTGCGGGAGGCAACAAATGTTGGCAGACGTGGGAGTGAGGACCTGATTGCAGGTATAGGTCAGCAATAGAAATAATTAGAAGTAAGGTGGGAACCCTCTCATATGTGGTATTTGCCAAGGAGGGGAGTTGGAAATGAATGGTTGTCCAGGGCAATTGGTTCAATTGCTGGCTGGACAAATACTGTGAGGAAAATGTGGTAACATTCTTGACAACTGGGACCTCTTCTATGGCGGAAATTACATGTATGCCAGGGATGGGGTTCACTTATCTAGTCTGGGTGGTAGCATTTGCAACTGCAGGGGAGGGAGCAGTTAGGACTTTAAACTAGAATAGTTAGTGGTATGGGTTTTGGCAGGAAAACAATGAAGTCCCCAGTGTAGTAATATTACGAGTTCTAGGGAACTAGTAATAATAAGAAGGAGGTAGATATTGAAAAGCCAGGGACCTTGGGGATAAGGACAGAAAATAGTTTATAGAAAAATAGAAATGAGCAGGAAGGGTAAAGAGAAAGGAGAGTCTTTCAATGTTTATTATGCAATTGCCGTAAGTGCTAGGAATAAATGGACGAGTTGAGATTAGTTGCTAGTGCAGGTAACATTGATGTATTTGCCTTAACTGAGACGTGGTTTAATTCAAAAAGTCGGAACATGCCTGCAAATGTCATATTCAGGGTTTAAATTGTTCCAAGTAGATAGAATATCGGGAAGGGGGGTGGGGTGGCATTGTATGTCCGAGATCACTTGAACTGTTGCATAAAAACGGGTAATTTAAATCTGAATACCCCATACAGAGTCTGGATAGAATTTTTCAGGGGGGGATGAAAAACTGATTTTAGGAGTGATATACCGTCCCCCAAACTTAGATAGGGACCAAGGGAGACTACTATGGGAGGAAATTGTTAAGGCCACAAGGCACGATAATGTAGTCATATTGATTGGAATTTCTTGACTGGGAATTTAGAATCATACGACTTCTTAGTAGAAAATAGTTCAGGATTGTTTTTTGAAGCATTTGTGACAGAACCTACAAGGGGAAATAACCTGCTTGACTTAGTTATGGCAAACAATGAATCCCTTGTTAATAATTTAGAAATTTCTGAGGAACTATGTGCTAGCGACCACAAATCAATTACATTTTGCATTGAATGGAAGTACGATAGTAAACGTAACTCAGTAACAGTCCCAGATTTCGCTTAGCAGATTACAATTGCTTAGAGAACACTTATCACTGTTGACGGGGGTTTAACAAAAGAGAGCTATCAATATGACAGTTTTTCTGACACTATAAAATGCTGCCAAAGAACTTTTTTTTTCCCATATAAAAAAATTTAGATCAAATAGAAAAAACCCAAAAAATTGGAAATGAATAATAGGCTAAAATATCATTTGGGCAAAAAAAGGGGAATTTATAGGCGTATCAAAAGGGGGAGGGTCATCTTATGAATCGTAAAATTGACTTTAAAAGGGGAAAAATTAAAAAGGGATAAGAAAACAAAAAGGGACTATAAAAATTAAAAATTGCTGGGGTTTTCAAAAACTAACCCAAAAATTTTTTTCCAGGTCTATAAACAAAAGTTAAGATAAGATGGGTTTCCCCCTTAAAAAAAAAACTATGGCCCCTTTAAACTGACAAAGAGAATAAAAGTGGCCGATTTTAAATAAAAATTTTTCTCTCAGTTTTTACACGGGAAGACACTAACAATATTCCAGAAATTTAAATTTTTATAGGGGGCCTAAAGAAGAAAAATTTTATGTAACATCCCCGTCACTAGAAATGGTTGTGAAGCAATAGACAGACTGAAGCAAAATAAGTCCCGGGGGGTCCTATGATTTTTTTTCCCAAGGGTTTAAGGAATCAAAAGGGAAAACCCCTTTTTAAAACCATTAACAAAAATTTTTTTTAATTTTCTCTTCAAACAGGTGTATGTCTGATAGGTGGAAAGGGCCAAAAGAAATTTCCAAATTTTTAAACGGGGAAACAAGTCTTTAAACCGGGTAAAATTACCGCCCAAAAAGCCTGCCCCTCAATTGTAGGCAAATTACTAGAGTCAATTATAGCAAAATTATAAAAACCCAAACTCGAAAGAAAAGTTTTTGTTTAATGATACTCGCATGGATTAAACAAGGGGCCCGGTCTTGTCTAACAAATTTAAATTAAAACTTTCTTCAGTAAAGTTTTTAGGTGTTAAACCCACGATAAAGAATTTTGCCCTTATTTACTTAGATTTTTAAGGCTTTTGATAGAGTTCCGCACCATAGACTTTTAAAAGGGAAAGGGGCAGCCCCATGGCATTGGGGGAAAAGTGCTCTCGGGGATCAGTCAGGGCTCACTGACAGGAAGCGGGGGTTTTCCAAAAAAGGGGTTTTTTAAATCCGAGGGGAGACGGGTAAAAAAGGGCGTTCCACGGGGATCACCTTTTGGGCCCGTTTTTGGGTTTAAAAATATATTAAAATAAACTTGTTTAGGAATTACTAGTGATATAAGAAAATTTCCCCTCCGATGAAAACAAAGATGGGTTTAGGAAAATTGATTCAAACATAGATTTTGGGAAAACTTCGGGAAAGGATTTAAAAAAAACTCTATTCTTGGTCAAAAAAGTGGCGATGCGTTCAATGTAAAAAAAATTCCCAAGGCTCTGAACTTGGGGTGCCCAAAAAAACCCAAAAAAATTTTAAAATTAAATGATTAGAACTTACCCAAAACAGATTGCGAAAGGGATTTTGGGGGCTATGTGAGCAGAAACCCTTTAAAAACCAAGACAGCAATACCTAACGCTTAATAAGGCAAATAGATTACTGGGATTTAATCAAAAAGTTAAGCAAAAAAGAATTCCAGGCATAAATGCAGCTTTATACTCATTATAAGGCCCCCCACCTAATTACGCACTTTCTGGGCTCCCCAATTACAAATGGACATAAATTCGGGTTTAAAAAAATTTTACTGGGATGATAAAAATTAATACAAGCATTAGAAAACTTTCCCTTTTAAGAAAAATTGAAGACTCTTAAAATTACATTCACTTTGTTAACGAAGAATGGGGGAGACCTGGGTCGAAGTGTAAAAATGGAAAAACAGGGATTAATAAAGGGGGTAATTTAAAATGGGCCCTTTAGATGTTTTTCCAAAGAGAACCCCAGTAAAATTTATTTTAAAATTTTTAAAAAGTTTTAAAATTTGGAAAAGGAAAATAGGAAAATATTGGTTTTTGGGAAAATGGGTTTTTGATGATGGGAAAAGTCCCCTAGTTGGGTTAAATTTAGGCTGGGACTTTGGGTAGTTTTCCCAAAATTTTGGGTTTGGGTAAGTACATTATTTGGGGGGGGTTATTTTAGTGGACCTTTTAAAATCAGACTTATTTCTTTGGGGGCCTTGAAAAAGGGGGTTTTGGGGAAATGTTTTGGGTTTGTGGGAGGAATTGTAAAAGACCCCGCCTAAAGGGCCCAAAAGGGTTTTCCCGCGTGTTCCCTTTTCTGCACTCTGAAGATGAGTGGTTTTGGGGGATGTACAGTGCCCCGCACTCCCGAAGGATTTTGGGTGGGGGGGAATACAGTGCCTACACTGTAAGGATGAGTGGGGGTGGGAAGTACAGTGCCTACCCCTCTGAAGGGTTTATGGTATGGGGAAATACAGTGGCCCGCACTCTGAAGGGGGGTTTGGGTTTGGGGGAATAAAAGTGCCCTCACTCCTTTTGAGATGGTGGGGGAAGTACAGTGCCTTTCCTTTTGAATAAGTTTGGGGGATGAACAGGCCTGCCCCTCTGAAAGGGTGAGGTTGGTTTGGGGTGGACATTTCCTGACTCTGAAGGATGTGTGGTGGGGGGAAGTACAGTGCCTGCACCTGAAGAAAGTGTGGTGGTGGGAGGGAAAAGTGCCTGCACTCTTAAGGGTGTGTGGGATTGGGAATACATGCCGCACTCTGAAGGAAAGGGGGGAGGGAAGTAAAACACCTGCAAACCGAAGGATGTGTGGGGGGGGGAAGTACAGTCCCCCGCACTCTGAAGGATTTTTGGGGTGGTGGGGAAAATACAGTGCCTGCACTTTTAAATTGTGGGGGTGGGAAGTACATTTCCTTTCACTCTGAAAGGGTGTTGGGTGGTGGGGAAATAAAAGTGCCCTTTCACTCTGAAGGGTGTGTGTTTTGGGGTAAAGTACGTGCCTTTCACTCTGAAGGTGGGGTTGGGGGTGGGGAAATACCTTCCTCCCCTTTTAAAGGAAAGGGGGGTTGTGGGGAAAATAAAAGGGGCCCGAAATTTGGGAAAATGAAATGGGTGGGAAGTACATGCCTGCCCCTCTGAAGGATGTGTTTGGTGGGATGTCCGTTTCCCCGCCCTCTGAATTTTGAGTGTTTGGGGGGTGTACATTCCTGCACTCTGAAGTATGTGTGGTGGGAATTTCAGTGCCCCAAATCGAAGGAAAGTGGGGGGGTGGGGGAAGTACGTCCTGGGATCTGAAGGAAATTTTTGTGGGAAGTACAGTGCCTGCCCTTTTGAAGGTTGGGGGTGGGGGGGAAGTACAGGCCTGCACTCTGAAGGTTGATGGGGTGGGAAGGGACAGTTTCCGGGACCTTTAAGGGGTGGGGTTTTGGGGGGGAAAAAAATTGGGCCCGGCACTCTGAAGGAGTGTGGTGGTGGAAGTACAGGGCCTGCACTCTGAAGGATTTTGGGGTGTGATTTACATGCCGCCCCTGAAGATGAAGGGGTTGGTGGGGTACATGCCTGCACCCCTGAAGGGAAATGTGGGGGTGGGAATTACAGTGCCTACACTGTTAAGGATAGTGGTAAGTGGGGAAAAGGAAAATGCCGCAAATCTTTAAGGATGTTGGTGGGGGGAATACGGGCCTCACCTGAAGGATAAAGTGGTTTGGGGGGATACAGTCCGCACTCTGAAGGGAAAAGTTGGGGGTGGGAAATACGTGCCCGCCCAACTGAAGGATGGGTTGGGGGTGGGAAATACAGTGCCCTGCCCCCCTTTCCCCGATGAAAAGTGGTGGTGGGAATACAGTGCCTCACCCTTAATTAGAGGGGGTGGGATTTACAGGCCTGCAAATCGAAGGAAAAAACGTTGGGGGATTTACAATGCCTGTGCCCTGAAGGATGATGGTGGGGGGAAATTTAGTGCCCTGCACTCTGGAAAATTAAGGGGGTGGGGAAATACAGTGTTTCCACTTTTAAAGGGGAAAATTTGGTGGGGAAGTAAAAGGCCTGCACTTTTGAGGATGTGTGGTTGGGGGGAATACAGTGCCCCGCACTCTGAAGGATGTGTGAAGGTGGGAAAGTAAAAGTTGGCCCCGCAAATCTGAAGGGTGTTTTTTTGGGGAAATTAAAATGCCTGCACTCTGAAGGAAAGTTTGGTTTTGGGGGAAATTTTTAAATGCCTGAAATCTGAGGGGTGGTGGGGTTTTGGGAAGTAAAAGGGGCCCCGCACTTTGAATTATGGGGTGGGGGTTGGGGAAATACCAAATTTCCGGCCTCTGAATAGGAGTGGTTTTTTTGGGGGTGTCAGTGGGCCGGGCCCCGGGGGGGAAGGTAGTGGTAGGGGAAGTAAAAAGTGCCTACCCTCTGAAGGAGGGGTGGTAGTGGGAAGTACAGGGCCTGCCTCGAAGGATGTGTTGGGGGTGTTTAAGTATAGTGCCTGCACTCTGAATGTGTGTGGTGGGGGAAGTACAGTGCCTGCACTCTGAAGGGGTGTGGTTGGGAAGTACATTTCATGCACTCTAAGGGTGTGGGGTGGTTGGGAAAATACAGTCCTGCACCTGGGGAAAGGGTGGGGGGTGGGGGGAAGTACAGTGCCTGCACCCGAATGATGATGGTGGGGGGATGTACAGTGCCTGCACTCGAATAATTTATGGTGAAGGGAATTTTACAGTGCCCCGACTCCCCGAAGGAAAAAGTTTTTGGTGGAAAGTACAGTGCCTTCACTCGAAGGATGTTTGGTGGTTGGGAAATAAAATGCCTGCACTGTGAAAGGGATTGGTGATTTGGGGGGAAGTACAGGGCCCGCACTCTGGGAAAGGGTGTGTTTGGTTGGGGGGAAGTACAGTGCCGCACTCTGAAGGGTGGTTGGGGTTTGGGGGGTTTCAGTGCCTGCACCCCGAATAAAGTGGGTGGGGGGAAGTAAAAGTGCCTGCACTCTAAAAGGGTTTTGTGGTGGTGGGAATACAGTGCCCACACTCTGACGGATGAGTTGTAGGGGAATACAGTGCCTTCCCCCTGAAGGATGAGTTTGGGGGTTTTGGGAATACATTTCCTACACTCTGGCGGTGAGTTTTTTTTTGGGGAAATACCCGTGCCTTCCCCTGAAGGATGAGTTGTTTTGGGAAGTACAGTGCCTCATTCTCCGGGTTTTTTGGTGGTTTGGGGGGTACAGTGGGCCCGCAAATCTGAAGGGGATTGGGGAAAATTTTCAGGGTTTGGGTGGGCATTTAAAATGTAATATCATCCTTCCCCTTGGGTGACAGTTTATTTGGGGAAAGTGTTTCCCCTTTTTTATTAGTTTACCTTACCCCCATGAAGATGGGTATGGGTTTAAAAAAGATTATAATAATTTTTTTTTTTTTTATCACACGGGGGGATTCCCACCAAGGCAGGGTGGCCCAAAAAGAAAAATTTCACCATCAAATTTAAATCCAAACAAATGCTTGCCCAAAAGGGGGCTTTTCACTTTCATTTTTAAACTGCAACAATTTAAAACCCCCCTTCAGGAAATGGGGGCACTGTAAATTTTTCCCCTTTTCCAGGACTCAAATCCGGGCCCCGCCGGTTTTTTCCCTAAATCCCTTCATAAATGTTACTTTGCTCACACTCACAGCACTCAAGTATTAAAAACCTTTTGCCCCCTCCATTAAATCCTAAAACACGCTCACGCACCCTGCTGGAAGTCCAAAAGCCTCCACACAAACCTCCTTTACCCCCCCTCAACCCTTCCTAGGCCGTACCCTACCCGCCTTCCTTCCCCCAAGACGATACACTTTGAAGTAAATCGTTTCGCTCCATTCTTCTACATGTCGGGAACCACCTCAACAACCTTTCTCGCCCTCGGACAACAGTTTTGGTAACCCGCACCTCCCCTAACTTCAAACTACGAATTCCTGAATTATATTCACACCAACATTGCCCTCAGACAGACATTCCACTGTCCAGCCTTCTCCTCGCTGAACATTTCATCACCCACGCTTCAACCCTAAAAGACTTTTGGTAAAACTATACTTCTACATTCCCTCTTTGGCCCCAAGGGACAAAAGTTCTTTGCCCTCCACGGGACTTAAGTGCACCACTCACTTTTTCCCTCTAAATTCTATGATTTCACCATCTTTCAGACCCATCCGCTGCAACGTCCACTCCCAATTATCTGAAATACTTTCACCTCCTCCAACTCTCTCCCTCAATCTGATATTCATCCTTTCATCACCTAATCTTTTTGTTACCTCAAAAAACCTTACTCTTTCTGTATTAAAACCTTAATTTCTTCTTTTGCACACCCTACCAATTCATCCACCAATCTTAAACTTCCTTCAGAATCTCCCAAGAGCCAGTGTCATCAGCAAGAGCAGCTTTGACAACTTCCCACTTGTTAATGTTATATAAATTAATTATAATTTATTGGTTGTAATAGAAGGTCATACATTTTCAGTTTTCTTTTGCAGGTCGTCCTGATACCATAGGCTGGCACTTGTAGTGTCAATACTGCAGGTCATTCTGGTACAAGAAGGTGGCACTTGTAGTGTCAGTACTGCAGGTCATCCAGGCACTAGAAGGTGTTACTCATAGTGTCAATACTGCAGGTCATCATGGTACAAGAAAGTGGCACTTGTAGTGTCAATACTGCAGGTCATCCTGGTACAAGAAAGTGGCACTTGTAGTGTCAGTACTGCAGGTTATCCTGTGTACAAGAAAGTGACCACATGTAGTGTCAGTACTGCAGATCATTCTGGTACAAGAAGGTGGCACTTGTAGTGTCAGTACTGCAGGTCATCCTGGTACTAGAAGGTGGCACTTGTAGTGTCAATACTGAAGGTCATCCTGGTACTAAAAGGTTGTACTTGTAGTACCAACATGATTGTCAGAGAACTCTTGTAAGTTCTGACTCTACAGTAATGTAGATATGGTGACAACAGTAACCACAGTGTTAATACAATGACAGCACTAATTAGTGTTAATACAGTGACAATAACTAGTTTTATTAGTGACAATAACTAGTTTTAATACAGTGAAGACACTAATATGGTGCTTATTCAGTGACAACACTGTAACAACAGTGTTGGTACTACAATACTTTGAATGCCAACAAGTGTCATCACATTAATGTATCATAAATATCTAAATATTTGCTAATATCATCCTTCCTATTCCTCAAACACTATTACCCCTTCATGTTTAGTGCTTGCTATACTTAAAATAGTTGAATAATACAAGAATATTAGTTTTCTCTGTAACAAAATATTCTCAAATTTCCCCTGGTTAAACAATTTAAAAATGAGAATTTATTGTTCACTATGTCTAAAATACCTGAAAAACAGTGTGATGAGACAACACAGTGTACAGTTGTTCATGTAGGAGACCAATTATATCAACATTCACACTCATCACTAAAACAATCTTCACAACAACTTCAGTGTGGATGTCAGACCAGGTTTATCGTAGGCAGAAAAACACTTCAGTGTTCAGTGTGTCTAAAAGATTTTACTGAAAAATATAATTTAGCCATTCACATGAGAACTCATACTGGAGAGAAGCCATATCAGTGTTCAGAATGTATGAAAGACTTTTCTCAAAAATCAAGCTTAGTAAGCCACATAAGAACTCATACTAGAGAAAAGCCATATCAGTGTTCAGAATGTCAGAAAGACTTTTCTACGAAACAGGATTTAGAAAGACACATGAGAACTCATACTGGAGAGAAGCCATATCAGTGTTCAGAATGTATGCAAGACTTTGCTAGAAAATCACATTTAGTAAGTCACATGAGAACTCATACTGGAGAGAAACCATATCATTGTTCAGAGTGTCTGAAAGATTTTTCTCAAAAATCAAGCTTAGTAAGTCACATGAGAACTCATACCGGAGAGAAGCCATATCAGTGTTCAGAATGTCTGAAAGACTTTTCTGAAAAATCTAATTTATTAAGTCACATGTTAACTCATACTGGAGAGAAGCTATATCAGTGTTCAGAATGTCTGAAACACTTTCCTAGGAAACACCATTTAGAAACACACATGAGAACTCATACTGGAGAGAAGCCATATCAGTGTTCAGAATGTCTGAAAGGCTTTTCTAGGAAACAAGATTTAGAAAGACACATGAGATCTCATACTGGAGAGAAGCCATATCAGTGTTCAGAATGTCTTAAAGACTTTTCTAGAAAATCACATTTAATAAGTCACATGAAAACTCATACTGGAGAGAAGTCATATCAGTGCTCAGAATAAAAGTCTTTTCTAAATGATTTCATTTAGAAAGTCACATGAGAAGTCATACTGAAGAGAAAGCTTTGCCAGAGGAGGTGTCATGTGTTATGTGCTGATATTTCTTCCTCTACCAACACTGATATTAACCCTTTCACTGTCGGTCCCATAATATTATGACTTGCAAAGCAGTGTTGGTCCTGTAATACTGGTGTGAGAAAGCTGGTAGGTCTACCTATGAGAGAATGGGTCTGAGTGGTCAGTGTACACAGTATAAACAAAATCCTACAAAATGCAGTGCATAATGAGAAGAAAAAAGTTTTTGGTTTACAACAGTGACTTTATGGTGTATTTTCGTATGGTATTTATGGTTGTATTCTCATTTTCTTGGTCTCATGTGATAGAATGGAAGATGTATAGTAGGGCCCCACTTATACGGCAGGTTAGGTTCCAGGCTACTGCTGTAAAGTGGAACACACTTTTTTTTTCACTTACAAATGCATATAAATACTAGATAACAAGTATACACTAACATATATGTATTAAGTTAGCAATAGAATTAGGCATTAAAAACAATAAAAATGTAAAATACACATATAGTGCACTCATTACTTACCTTGAAATATTTGTAGTCTGTAGTCTTAATCTAGGGTGAAATGAGTAGTATTGTAAGAAATGAAGTGTATGTATGGTAGGCCAGCCAGGCTACCATACCAGGCCACCCCACCCACAACCAATATTCTATGACATTTAAGCATCCCTGAGTGATAAAATGCATATACAGTTCACTCATTACTTACCTTAAAATGTTTGTAGTCTTAATGTAGAATCAGAGATGAGTAAACAAGATAAAATGAATAAATGAGAGAGAGAGACAATAAGTACATGAGAGAGGACAGGTGCGGAGTTATGTAAACAAACCAGGCATCAAACCAGGCATATGCGAGTTTAATAAACAAACCAGGTGAGCACATCTGGTTTGTGTAGAAATTATATTGTGTGCGCATTATCTCTATGTTAATATGGTAGAATAAAGAAGAACACTCCCATTCTCATTGTAACACCAGTTTTAGAAGAAATGACACTTTGAGTGAAGGCACATGAAAGGAATAATTTTCTACAGTTACCCCCCAGTAACACATTTTCTCTGATGTTGGACTAGAGAAAATGTTAATCTTGCTGTCAGTCATACAGTCGTCTGGCTACCACATCTCATATTTATGTTAATTTATTCTACTGTGGGGTGTACTTATCATCTTCATATGTTATGTATCATGTTTATTATATAATTTTGAAAAATATCATAGGTGGGTTAATGAAAATGTGTATATTAGTGTAATATATGACATTTAATGAGACTCAGTGATTATTATTATTATCATTATTAATATGGCCTCTTCAAGGGGGGCTCTTTGGCACAGTGGAAAGACTCTTGGTCTGAGGAATTAGACCTTCTGGTCTCCTTTCTCAGACCGAACCTAATTACCCCTCAATCCCCCTATTTTATCCCATCCTCCCCGATCCTCCCTTTTTCCCTCTCCTCCTCCCTACTCCTCCCATATTCCCTTCCTCTTTTTGGCCTTTGGGATTCTTCCCACAAGCACGCTGGTTCCTAGGTAGGGGGAAGGGTACCGGGGTCCATTCCATTCCGTTGAGGTTCTTTGCAGCGGAGTAGTTTGCCATGGAATCTGGATCGGCTGGGGATGTCCTGATCCCTCTCTGGTCTCCCAGGGGGTGGCTTTGAGTGTTTTTTGGGCAATGGGTGTATCTCTAGAGGCTGCCTTTCAGATTCCAGGGGTGGTGGCCAAAGGAGGTATGTTTTCTGGCAGATATCCGGCCGCTCTCTCTCTTGTCCACCGAGGCAGCTCAGCAGATATGAGGTTGCTATCCCGAATTGCTGGTTTACTGGCCTGAAGGGTAGGGTATGGTACGGGTTCCATGCCACATCTGCGCTGCTTGCAGTGCTGAGGTCCTCTTGGGTGTGAAGGAAGATTTCCGGCCCTTTCATTCCTCCTAGGAACTATTCCTTCCTGTTCCCCCCTTTTTTATTCTTTTTTTATTTTTATTTTATTTTCTTTCTTTTTTTTCTTAAAAACAAAAAGAAAGAAGTAACCTAACCATGGAGGACCCAATCCGTGAACCTGTTACCCCCAAGCTCCTTCCTGATACTGCACCCTGTTCTGACCCTGCCTTGTTTTTTGACCACACTTTGGACACTTCTAATGCCCTGTACCTCTTGCTGGTGCTGTTTCATCACCCACTTCTGGTACCAGGGTTTCGACTGCCTCCTTTGATTTGTCTGACCTCCGGTCTCCTTTGACTATGCTTCCAGCCTCTCCCTCTATGGTGTGGCAATTTTCAAATCGCCAGCCCGTCCCACGTCGGACCAACTCCAGTCCCACTCCTAAACGCCAACAACAATTGCCTGATGATACTTCTTCGCTGCCTTCTCGTTCTACTCAGAAAAGACAGACACATCATGCACTCCCTTTCCACGCTCAATTTCGGAATGCACAATGGACTAAATTCTTTATGACTGACTTCCTCTCTTGATTATCTTTCTGACTGTAGTATTGGCAAGGCGCTCCTATGCCATGTTGTTAGAGATATATCCTTTCATGCTCTCAAGAGTGGTACACACATCATCACTGTCCAGAATGCTACCCAAGCTCATTATCTTTCTCTTCTTTCACATATTGATACTATTCCTGTCACTATCGAAAAACATCATTCCCTCAATTCTTGTAGTGGTACTGTCATTCTGCCCCATACCATAGTCCAACAGAATTTTCAGACATGTGGTGATGACATTCTTGAACAGCTGGAACTCCAAGATCTCCCAATCTTCAAAGTAGACACTTACGCCTTCCTGCCCATGGGTGGAGACGATACCCTTGCAATGTAGCTCGATTAACTATCGACTGCCATGTGCTCCCATCCTCTGTTTATGTAGCGGGACATTGTTTACAAGTTCAAAAACTGATCCTTATGCCGCAACAGTGTAGAAATTGCTGGCGATTTGGTCACCCAGTGAAATATTGCAAATCTAAACCCGAATGCCCAGTCTGTGGTGCCAATGACCATTCTAATATGTCTTGTAGTTGACCTCCCTCTTGCCTTAATTGTCATGAGACTCGCCCTTCTTACTCTTGCTGTTGCCAAGTCTACTTAAAATGAGCGAGAAATCCATTGCCCCAAAGAGGCAGAAGGTTTCCCCTATGCTATGGCAGTTTCCTATCTATGACTCCAAGGGAGACTACCCTGTCTTTCTTATTCTCGTGTTTCTAAATATCCCCCCCACCTCTGAGGCCCCATCTTCTGCAACTTCCTTTCTAGTTACCCCATCTATAGTCACTCCTGTTGCTAATTCTTTTGCTGTCCTGTACTTAGAGGTCTCTACCTCAACTCCTCAGTCTGTTCTCACTTCTTCCCCTTTCACTGGCTCTGTTACAAGAGTGGAGGTTCACCCTCGCTTTCCTCCCCTGTCAGCTCCCAAGTTTCTTCCTCTTCTGCCCACTCCCACACTTCTTCTCCAGTTCTCTCCACCCTTTTGTCCCCCCCTGCTTTGGTACAGTCCATTGCTGTCCCAATTTTACTAACCCTCCTCCTTCTATCTCCAATATTGTCTCCCATACACCATCTTTGAAATACAAAACACTTGAAGCTATCTCAGCTCCAACCACCCCAACAGAGGTCTCGCTCATCATGAACACCCTTAAGAACAAGGCAGGAGACACAAACAACTTGCCTGCTTTTGTGTACAAAAAAGCTTCATAAGTACTGTCACCAATTATTGCAACACTCCTTAACAAATCCATTGAAACCTCCACTTTCCCAGCAGTTCTCAAAATAGCAAGGGTCACCCCGATCCACAAAAGAGGTGATCAAGCTGACTTGAATAACTATAGACCAATTTCTAACTTACCACTACTCACTAAATTCTTTGAAAAATTAATTTATAGACAGATCTATCCCTACCTCATCTCATACAACATACTAAATCCCTGTCAGTTTGGATTCAGGAATAATAAAAGCACAAATGATGCTTTTATACACATGCTGGAGTTAGTATATACCACTCTCGAGAAGAAAGAAGTCCCACTGGGAATTTTCATTGACTTACGTAAAGCTTTTGCTACAGTTGACCATGAATTGCTGCACACTAAATTAACACACTATGGTATAAGGGGCCATTTCCTTAACTACCTAAAGTCATACCTTAGTAACAGAAGCCAATACGTGTATGCAAATGGTGGAAACTCTTCCACACAACCAATCACAGTAGGAGTCCCACAGGGAGGTGTCCTAGGACCACTCCTATTTCTCATCTACATCAATGACCTACTGAATGCATCACAGCTACTTAAACTATATTATTTGCAGATGACACTAGATACGTCTTCTCACACCCAAACCCAGCCATACTCGCCAACACTATCAATGCTGAATTGCAGAAAATATCTACCTGGATGATGATGAATAAACTTACCCTAAATACTGACAAAACCTATTTCATTCAGTTTGGAACCAGAGCTGCAAATGTTCCACTTAACATAACATTAAATGGATCACCTATCACAAGACTCACAGAGGGAAAATTCCTAGGAATCCACCTAGACAGTAGCCTCAAATTCCAAACACATCTACAACAAATTTCCAAGAAAATCTCTAAGACAGTAGGCATACTATCACAGATACAGTACTATGCTCCACAATCAGCTCTCCTTGCGCTGTATCACTCGCTCATCTACCCTTATCTCACATATGGAATTTGTGCATGGGGGTCAACAACAAACCACCTAAGGCCAATAATAACCCAGCAAAAGGCTGCAATCAGAATGATAAATTCCCACTCGCGACAGCATACTCCACCTCTATTCAAAAGTCTAAACTTGCTCACCATAAAGAATATCCCCACTTATTCATGTGCCTACTACATACATAGAACAATACATGCAAGCATAAACCCTCCACTCAAACTTCTCACCAACCTTAACAGGGCACATGGCCATAACACAAGACACAGATCTCTTTTTGATGTACCCTGTGTCCATATCACACTGTGTAAAAACTCTATGCGCATAAAGGGCCCCAAAATCTGGAATTCATTACCAGAACATACTAATGTAACCAGGCCTGAAAATCAATTTAGGACTCTTCTAAAAAACCACTTATTCGCCCAGGACTAAATAATCAACACTCAATATTTAACATTACCAATAATTCTCCCAATTACTTAAATCTTAAAAATTCAAGACAACATATAGCAAATTGATCATCCTTTGTTATACAATGTAATGTGACAAATTTGTGCAACTACAATGCTTCAATATCAATATGTTCAAATTTCATTGTTTCAAATACTCAATTGTACTTCATATTGTAAATTGTTTACTGTAATTTTTAACACTGTACCTTTCATTGCTTCTTAATTTTAAGTTAATTTTAATCCTGTCCGTAATGTTCTGCATACAAGGGGCTTTTGGCATGTTCAGCCAACTACTATAATTCATTGTACAACTATGTATCATGTCCAAATAAAATATGTGAATGAATATGAATATTGAAGAGACTACACCATCATTGGACACTGATCCACCTCCTGTTCCTTCTCTTCCTTCTCCTCCATCTGCACAACTCCTTTTTCACAGCACTCCATTCCTTCGCTACTTAAATGTTTTCCACTGCCGCCACCTCTGGACTTTTCTAACCCCTCTAGTCCATAGGTACCCTTACCTGTGGATTTCTGGTATCTTTCTCATTGCCAGTCATGGCCTATTTACAGTGGAATATCCAAGTCCTCAGGGGTAATCGAGGTGAGCTACAGATGTTGCTTTCCTGGTTTTCCCCTGTTGGTGTTTGCTTACAAGAACAAAAATTACACTCTGCTGTTGTCTATCCCATCTCAGGCTATAATTTATTGTATTCTTTGGATCCTTTTTCTGATGGGACCTTTAATGAAAGTGCCCTTCTATGCACTGATATTCCATACCATCAGCTATTTGTTCATACTTTGCTACATTATACTGCAGCCCATATCCACTTGCATAAGTGGCATACAATCTGTTCTTTGTATCTTTCCCCTTCTCGGGCATTATCTTCCCGAATGTTGCCTTTCTTGTTTTGTCATTACCGCCACCACTTCTGTTACTTGGCGATTTTAATGCCCATCATTTCCTCTGGGGGAAGTCTCACTGTGACTCCCATGTCATTCAGTTGGAGGCTTTTCTCGCTTCTCATCCCCTCCATATTTTAAATATGGGTACTCCCACCCATTTTGATCTCTTGCATTGATCCCTCGGTCTGCTCTTCCTCCACTGCACTAGACTTCACCTGGTCTGTTCTCCTGGACTTACAAGACAGCGATTATTTTCCAATCATTCTTCTTCATATTCACCACCACTTTATAGCCCATGCTGGCAATTTGATCAAGCAAATTGGGACCTTTACTCAAAACTAATTGCTTTTAGTGAGGTTCCTTCTTCATCCTGCATTGATGAGCTTTTACCTCTTCTCGATGTCAGTTTTAACTGCAGCTTCTCACTCTATACCCCAAACCTTGGGCAGGCATTCTCAGAAGTACGTGCCTTGGAGGTCTCCTGCTTGTTCATGGGCAGTATGTTTGAAATGTGTTGTGTGGGGCAGCTACTGGTACAATAGAACCACAGAGAGACTTGTTGATTTTAAGCATAAGCGAGCAGTCACTCGCCGTGTCATCCGTGACACTAAACACACTTGCTAGCGAGATTATGTTTCCACCATCATCTCTGCTTCCTCTATGAGTGCAGTCTGGAAAAAAGTACAGAAACTAAATGGTAAATACTCTCCTGACCCTGCTCCTGTTCTGCGGGTTTCCGGTGTTGATATAGAAAGCCCTCTTGACATTGCCATTGAAATTGGTAATCATCTGATCTGTATTTCTCATGGGCTCCATTTATGCCCCTCGTTTCTATCCTCAAAGTCTGCTAGAGAGTTAGCACCCTTAGACTTTTCTTCTCTGAAAGAAGAATCTTATAATGTGCCTTTTACACTTCTGGAACTGGAGGCGACACTCTCAGCTTGCCCATGTTCGGCAGCTGGGCCTGACGGCATTCATATTCGGATGTTACAACATTTACATCAGTCAACCCTTGCAGCCTTCTTACAACTCTTCGATCTTATTTGGTCACAAGGTGTTCTTCCCCAGCTGTGGAAATCTGTCATTGTTCTCCCTTTCCACAAACCAGGTACTATGGGACATGTTGCCTCCCACTATCATCCCATTGCTCTTACCAGTGCAGTTTGCAAAGTGATGGAATGTCTGGTAAATCAATGTTTAATGTATTTAGAGACACAACAGTCTCTCCACTAGTCACTATGGCTTTTGTAAAGGCCGTTCTACCATTGATCCCTTACTTTGGTTGGATACATATGTTCGTAATGCCTTTGCGAATAACCTCTCAGTTATTGCCATATTTTTGACCTTGAGAAGGCATATGACAACTTTGGCCCAAGCCCACTCCTTAGGCCTCCGAGGCAATCTACCATCCTTCCTTAAGAACTTAACTGACAGACATTTCTGTGTTTGAGTTAATTTGCTCTCCCCAAACTTTGTCCATGCTGAAGATGTCCCTCAGGGATGTGTTCTGAGCACAACACTGTTACTCCTTGCTATAAATGATTTGGCCTCTCTTCTTCCATCCAATATTTGGTCATCACTCTATGCTGATGACTTTGCTATTGCTTGTGCAGGCACTGTCACCACACTGCAGTTTCTCTCCAGCATGCAGTCAACCATGTCTCCAATTGGGCCACCATGCATGGGTTTAAATTTTCCAGGACTAAAACTCGCCAAATTACTTTCACATTGTACCACTATGGCTCACATATCCCTGAACGTGATACGGTACGGTCAGGTTTCTAGGCCTTCTGTTTGACTGCATGTTATCCTGGAAACCTGGGAAATTCCAGCTGTTCACATCTGTTCTTTCTCACTCCCTTGCGCGAAAGCCAAGCTGCTTATGGTAGCTTCCCACTCTCTTTTTCTTGACCACTTCTGCTCTCATTCTCATGCCATCTCAGTGTACACAGATGGCTCTAAATCTTCTGACAGCATCAGATTCACAGCAGTGTTTCTGGACACTGTCGTGCTAGGGCATTTACTATCCTCGGCTAGCATTTTTACTGGTGAATTGTATTCCATTCTTGCAGCACTTGTCTGTATTGCATCTATGCCAATGTCACCATTTGTGGTTGTTTCAGACACCCTTTGTGCATTACAGGCTGTACGAAAATTTGATACACCTCACCCCCTAGTTCTCTGTATCCAACTTTGGTTATGCTGTATCTCTACCAAGCATAAAGATATTGTTTTCTGTTGGGTCCCTGGTCATGTTGATGTACAGGGCAATGAACAGGCAGACACTGCTGTGCGGTAAGCAGTACATGACCTTCCAGTTTCATATAGAGGTGTTCCATTCAAGGACTATTTTTCTGTACTTGCTACTCACCTTCACACCCATTGGCAACAACGTTGGTATGATCTGCTCAACAAGAAACTTCATTCTATTAACCCTTTGACTGTCGCAACCCCCAATCCTGAGGTGTCTCCTGGTGTTGCAAAATTTCAAAAAAAAAAAAACATTATTTTTTCTTATGAAATGATAGAAAATATTTTCCCGATTGTAATGACACCAATAAAACGAAATTTGATGGAAAACTGACGGAGTTATGCTCTCGCGAAGTTAGCGACCTCGGCGATATTTACAAATCGGCGATTTTGCCCACTTTGAGCCCTATTTTCGGCTAATTCCATTGTTCCAGTCGACCAAACTCATAGCTATTTCTTTAGAACTCCATTTTTTCTATCGATTGAGTACAAGAAACTGCCCATTTACCGATTTCAACTACCCAATAACATAGTCAGAAATTTGCAATTTGGCCAATTTCACGAAAATTAAAAAATATGATAATTTCAAAATAAGGTCCAGAATGAACAATGCAGACATTCCTGGCTCTAAAATAAAATTTTCTTTGTTCATCAGTCATGTCTCCAGGCCCCTCTGATATTACTCTTGCTTTCTATTTTGAATTTTTTGAGACAAAAAATAGAAGACTTACTATTATGCAGACTACTGCAATACTGTAATAATTGTATAAATAACATCAACCCATTCATGACTGCATATTAGAATGGCTAGTTGGACTTTTATTGGACAATGACATTTGTTTACTTTTGAACATTGGCAAAAATCAAACATTTTCCCTACTTTGAGCTCCATTTCCAGGTTCTTTTTATAGTAAAATCAATCAAAATCACCTCTACTTCTATAATATGTTTTCCATTCTATCAAATGAGACCAAGAAAATGAGAATACAACCATAAATACTATACGAAAATAGACCACAAAGTCGGCATTTTAATTAAAAAAAATGGTCGGAGTTTTTTTTTTCTCATGCACTGCGTGCTCCAGGATTTTTTTTATGTGGTGCACACTGACCACACAGACCCATTCTCTCACATGTGGGCCTACGAGCTTTCTCCTGCTTGATTTGAAGCCGCTATAATTTATGAGTATATATACGTCAAACACGGTACTTCATAAGACGTATATATATGGCCACGACAGTCAAAGGGTTAAACCGAGTATAGGTTACTGGCTGTTTTCTTGTCATTAGTGTCGAGGTTAGGAGACTGCTCTCTCCCGTCTTTGCATTGGCCATACTCGTCTTACTCATGGGTATCTCGTGGAGAGGCACCCTATTCTTCTCTGTGACAATTGACAGGTTCCAGTATCTGTTAGCCACATTCTGTTAGACTGCCCACTCTATTAATGAGCACACAGAATTTACCTCCAACGTCGTCTCCGCTCTTCTGCTCTCTCTTTACCTTCCCTTCTTGTTGAGGGACCCTCCTTTAATCTGGACTCTCTCATTGACTTTTTGACTACAACTGATTTACTCTACAATCTCTGATAATAATACCTTTAGCACTCCCCTCAGCCCTTTCTACCTCAATCTCTTGCTACCCTCTACCCCTGCACTATCCACTGCCCTGCTGTCCTCCATAACCTACTAATCATCCCTCTCCCTTTTGCCACCCAATACCCTCACTTCCTTCCCTGCTCTGCAGCTCTGTATAGCCCTTGTGGTTTAGCTCTTCTTATTGATTATAATAATAATACAATATGGGGTTTTACTTATTATAGGATATTGTGTGGTTTACATATAAAATACTAATTACAGAGTGGGCCACTATCACACCTAGCATGACTAAGCATTTCGAGCAGACTAAGATTAATTCAAAACTCTATATTGGTACAGATTATTGAGCATATTGGTATTAATTAAGGCTAAGTAACTACATTACAGTTCGTAAATTTAGTACAATACATGGTTTCTATATAGGAGTATCACAGGCAAACTTATGACTAGTTAAGATTCATTAGGTAATAGTTATATTACATATCTCTATGTTTATAGTCTCTTGGGTGAGTGTAAGTGCGAATTGTGGGAATCACAGATATCGAGGGAGGTCTAGGTTTTTGTGTGTGTATGATAAAAGAGAATAGGTGGTTTTTCATGTAGTTAGCTTATGGTGAGGTGTTGTCAGGGAGATATGTTTGCTAATGGTAGTTCTGAAAGTGATGAATGTGTCTTCAGTTTCAGAGTTTTCAGGTAGGGTGTTCCCGATTTTAGGCCCTTTTATGTACATTGAATTTCATATAGGCTTAGCCAGACACAAGGAATTTTATAGAGATGTTTGTGTCTGGTGTTATGCCTGTGGGTCCTGTCACAACTATCAAGAAAATGTTATAGGACAGGGTTAATATTGGAATTTAAGGTTCTGTAAATGTAGGTTGCACAGCAGGAAGTGTGGATGTTCTGAACAGTAAGTTTGGATCTATGAAGAGTGGTGGGGGGGGGTTGCCTGGGATTGGATTGCGTGATTATTCTTACTGCAGCTTTTTGTTGGGTTATTGTTGGTTTTAGGTGTGTTACTGCAGTTGATCCCCAAGCACAAATAGCATAGGTGAGGTAAGGATAAATGAGTAAGTGGTATAGTGTGAGAAGGGCAGATTGTGGCACATAGTAATGTAACTTGGAGAGGATCCCAACCATTTTGGATTCTTTTTTGTTATGTGTTGGATATGGGTGCTGAAATTCAGGTTGCCGTCGAGGTCCAGGCCTAGGAATTTGGCATCGTTATGTCTGGCAATAAGAGTGTTGTTGATATTAATGTTAAGTTATGCCACGCCTGCTCTGTTACCAAACATAATATAAAAGGTTTTGTCAGTGCTAAGTGTAAGTTTATTGGCTGTCATCCAAGTAGATATTTTGAGTAGCTCCTCATTAACAATGGGTGGCAAGATTTGGGTGGGAGATGAAAAGTGTCAGCAGCAAAGAGAATGGGTTTCAGGTGTTGTGATATGCTTGGAAGATCATTGATGTATAAGAGGAAGAGCAGGGGACTAAGAACACTTCCATGTGGCTCTCCAGTATCAAGTGGCCGTGTTGGTGAGGTTGCATCTTTAATGGTGACGCACTGATACCTATTTGTAAGGTAGGATTTGAATTATGCAAGTTCATGGCCTCTTATGCCATAATGGTCAAGTTTGTGGAGTAGGATTCCATGATCAACTGTGTCAAAAGCTTTTCTTAGGTCAATAAAAAGTCCTAATAGATATAACTTATTTTCCAGTGTTGTGTAAAGCAGATCTAACATTTTTACAATTTCAACATTAGTGCTTTTATTTTTTCTGAAGCCAAATTGGCAGGGGTTGAGTATGTTTTGTGATGTTATAAATGAATATAATCTCTTGTGCACAAGTTTCTCGAAGATTTTAGATAGCAGTGGTAAGTTTGATATTGGCCTATATGTAGTTATTTACATCTGTGGAGTCACCACCTAAATATATTGGTGTAACCCTTGCTGTCTTGAGTAGTGTTGGGAAAGTGCTAGTTTCTAGTGACTTGTTAAAAAGTAATGAAATAGCACGCAAAAGGGCATGGGCCACTTACTTGTACAATAATGTTGGGATGTGAGACAGATTCCCTGAATTATTTTTAAGTGACTTAATTGTGGTGACTTCAGTGAGTTCAGTAGGTGCAAGATTGAAGATGTTTAGGAAATTCTCATCTAAGTACAGTGGACCCTCGGCTAAAGATTTCATTGGTTAATGCCAGTATAGGCTAACAGCTCTCTTTGGCATCAAAATATTGGCTCGGCTAATGCCAAATAGCTCGGTTAAGGGGTTTCGTCCCGAACATGTCCGCACGGCCTGAGCAGGCCCGACCACTCCAAGACTCTGTGTACAGCCAGTGTGCCATTGTTTACAAGCCGTTGCAGATGATTCCACGCGTACATGTGATATACAGTGGACCCCCGGTTTACGATATTTCATTCCAGAAGTATGTTCAGGTGCCAGTACTGACCGAATTTGTTCCCATTAGGAATACTGTGAATTAGATTAGTCCATTTCAGACCCCCAAACATACACATACAAGCGCACTTACATAAATACACTTACACAATTGGCCGCATTGGGAGCTGATCGTAAACCGGGGGTCCACTGTATATTGTATTATTCCATTTGTTTAGCGCTTGTAACTGCTAAATAAGCCACCATGGGCCCCAAGAAAACT
>NC_069471.1:6562935-6612031 GCF_026875155.1 Cherax quadricarinatus | reverse complement strand
AAAAAGGGGGTATGGGGGGTTGGGGGGAAAAGAAACCCGGGTTCCCAAAGAAAAAAAAAGGGGAATTCCCAGGGTCAAAAATCCCCCTTTTCCCCCAAGGAAAACCCCCGGGGAAACCATTTAAATAAATTTAACCCACAAATTTCAAAAGGCCCTTTTTTTCCCCAAATGCCTAACATAAAACAAATTTGGGGGGATTACCAAAAAGCCCCGGGCCCCACCCCCCCCCCCCCCCCATCCCCCCCCAAAAAAGGGGGGGCCCCCCCCCCCCCCCCCCCCCCCGGGCAAACCCAAACAAACGGGTCCAAAAAAAAAACCCAAACCCTCCCGAGGGGACATAGTCCCTGATTGAAAGGGCTGTATTGTATAGGGATGGTACAAGTAAAGGGGGGGCATTTAACAGCCGGGGTTGTTTGGGGCCCCTGACCCACTGAAAAGGCTGTTTCAGCGAATTTGTTGTGACACTGCCCCCCTGGAACACCCTCCAGGTATATCCAGGGGGGTCAGGAAACTCTCTGGCAATTTTGGGAAAGGGGAAAAATTTAAATGGGGTTACAGAGGGAAAACCCCTAAAATTTTTACATACAAGTTAAATCCCAATTGCTTTTTGGCAACTGCGGGTAGGGCCCTTGAAAATGCTGCCCAGGGCCCAGCCAAAGGGAAAGGGGAGCTAAATTTTGGGGAATTCCCTTCCACTAAATTACCACATTTTTCTTCAAACGGGCACTCATAAAAGGGAAAGGTTTAAAAGTGGGGGGTAGAAAAAAAATTTCTTCCCAAAAAAAAAGTGTTTTTTTCTTCAAGGATTAAAAAAATAGGCAACTGCCTACACTTTTTAAAAATTAAAGGAGCCCCTCTGGGGTTTCCCTTTTGTAATGAAAAACACCCCTACAAAAACACTTCAAGGTAATCCCATGAGACAAGAGGAGACCCCAAAGGTTTAACCATTTTTTTGAGAGTGCCTACTTGAGGTTTGGAGGATTTTTATTTGGAGCTGGGGAAAAAAAAATTTTGTCAAAAAAAAAAGTAACAGTTCCCCGAAGAAAAAAAAAGTAGAAGGTTCCCATCAAAAATGGTTTTACAAAAAAAAAGGGGCCCCAAATTTGGGAGTTTTAAAATGTAAATTCTAAAGTGGTCTATTTAAAGGGCAAGAAAACATATGGGAAAGGGAAGACAGGGGGAAAAAGATTGCTGTCATGAAATCCCCGAACAACGGGTTTAGGTCCGTGGAGTACAATGAAGAAAAAAAAATACAGGATCTATTCAAGAGAAAAATTTTAGTGCGAAGGTTTAAAATGAAGGGAAAGGAAAAAAAGTGATGAGTTCTAACTGGTACCACACATCGCAGGGAGCCCCTTCCCCCGAGAAAATTTTTAGCATTTAAAAAACCTAATAAGAGAGAGGTGGAGGTTTAAAAAAGGGAAAACCCGATATTCAAAATCAAAAAATGGATTTAAAGGTCATGAAAAAGGGAAAAAAATAGGGGGGGGAAAATATGGGTGCAGTGTAAAAAAGTGAAAATTTGCACAAAAAGTGTGGCATAATGGAGAAGTGTTCTTTCTTTAACTTCTCTGTAAGGCAGAAGTGTACTTTCTTAAAACCCCAATGTTAATGGGCAGAAGTGTACTTATTAACGTCTCATGGGAACGGAGTGGATGAATGAAATAATTTTCCCCAAGAGGGGATGGAAAAACGCACAGTGCAATTTTCGTTCTTGTAAACAGCAAAAACAGAGGAAAACGGGGAGAGAAACCCCTGCAGCTCCCCTGGTTAAAATGAGGCCCTCAAATATTACACTTTGAAAATTGTGTAAGATGGAGGGCCAGTAAATTTACATGTGGAGAAAAGGGGGTTGGTACAGAAGGGATTGAAAATGTCGGGGGAGCCCCAGAGGGGGCTTCTCCCATTACCTGTAATACCTGTGGGGGGGAAAAAAGTCCCACAATTTCACACTAATAAAAAAGGGGGGTAAACTTTGTCCTGTTGTGGATTCTACTAAATAAACGATAAGGAAAGTTGGAGAATAAAATTTAATTGATTAAAATACAAGAAAAAAGTTGTCCGGGGGCCAGTAGTACATAAATGTCCTTTAAAAAAATGGGGGAAATGGAGTTGAGCAGCTCCATAATTTTGCATCACCTTTGGGGAATTCAATATAAACCCTGGCCCCCAGATATCAGCCTGCAACTGATTTCATCAACAATATGAAAAACCCTTTAAAAAAAACAAAAACAAAACCAACCAGGTTGATGAGACAAGTGCAACCATAATTAAATTTATGGAAAAAATTTACCAGCCCCCCTTTTTCGGGGTTAATCACGATCTTACCCCACTTCCATTTAGCAAACATTAGAAAACTCCCCCTTTAGAATCAACAAAGTTTCTTTTTAGACTCCATGGACAAGCTTAATAATAATTTACAGCAGACAAGGACGTTGAGGCCCTACGACGGGCCGGATTCCACATAGGAAAATAGGCATTTGAGGGCCCCGTGCATTTGGGGGCCCCCCGCAGTCCAAGGGGTTTTCGGGGGGCTCACCAAGACTGCCACATGGTGCAAGTGAAGGGGGTCCCTACCTAAAATTTAAAGTTTTGGAGAAAAAAAAGAGTTTTAAAAATTAATAAAAAAAAAAAATAAATAAAAATAAAAAAAAATAAAATAAAAATAAACTCCCACGAGGGCAACATCAACACGCCTTTGTTTACATAGAACAGCTGTTTTTCCTGTAATGGTGAGTATGGGAGATTCCTCTCCAATTTTCTGAGTAATACACGTTATCTAACTTGTACTGTGAAAATTAACTAAAGTGTTGTTGAAACATTGTGTGTATGGAAAATGTTTTTTTTCCCTTTTAAATGTTTAAGGGAGGTAACCTGATAGGGTTCCCTTGACCGTAAAGATGCATGCCCAGAAAGAGCATTTTTGAAAAAAATACTTTAAAGAAAAAACCAAAAAACGAAAACTGACTTCGTTTGTATTTTTTAAAACCTTTGCCCTGTTTTTTAAGTCTTTTTCTTTTTCAATAACAGATCTAAATTGATTGATTTTTCACTTTCCATTTCCAGCAAATGTTAGTTTTCAAGTTGCGAGGGGAAGTGATGAGAACATCAATTAATTTACTACATATTTCCCGAAACACAAAAAGCCACATCAGAAAATGTTGGGGGGTGAAATGAAAATTGTCCCAGATTCTTTAATCTTGTCCTTACTATGGTGGTGGGGCCATTATCTGCAAAACATAAGTTTAGTTTGTTATGAAAAAGGTAATAAAAATACCAATGTGCATTTTTCTTGGATCAGTATGATTTCTGTTTAAGTAAATTGGAGTCAAGGAGGATGAATTAGTAAAATTTTGCCCAATATAACCTAATCTATGGTTAAAAGTTCTGTTATGACCCTTTCTGGAAACGTTTTAAATTTTTAGTGGCACCCAGAGGAAAAAGGGGTTAAAAGGGGCCAACCCCCCAAATGACAAAAAAAAAAAATTTAATAAAAATAAAAAATTAAAAATAATTGATAATGAAAAATTTGTATTTGCTGATTACAACGTGATACATTTTCATTAGGGCATCTCGGAACGTGATTTTGGACGTTCTTATGCGGTGGGTCCGAAAGAAAGAAAAAAAATTCAAAAAGAAGAAACAAAAAAGAAAGATGTAGGAACTGAGAAAGGGATCAAGACTGCTCAGAAAACAGTTTCTATGTTACCAGTACAGTTGAATCGCAATACGTCAGATCATCAGGAAGCCCCCCCCTTATTTTCAGCCACATCTACTTCTTTTGTGTCTCCTCTAATGTCAAAAGGCTTTATCCACAGGATTTGTTTTAAAAAGACCCTGCCTCATGGCCAAATGTAATCCCAGATTCTCTCGAATGCTTCATTGCAGAAAACTTCGTTAAACTCTGAACATTGACTTTAGGAAATCAGCAAGGTTTAGGGAAATTTATTTTTTTATTTATTTTTTTAAAAAAATTTGGCACAAACAGAGGAAAAAAAATACGATAAGAGCAGCATGCCAAAAGCCACTTAATATGCTAGATTAGGGCTGGCTTAAAATTAACTTAAGATTAACTAAGCAATGTAAAAACAGGGATAAACTTTAAATGTAAACGATTACTATAAAGCACAAGTGAGTATTACAAAGACAGGTCATATGGTTGTATGCATTGTTGTCTTTCAGTAGAATGGGTATTCTGTTAGGTAGTGTTTTTAAAAATAATAAAGTTAGTTTGGGGTTTTTTTTTTTTTTTTTTTTTTTTTTTTGGTTTAACATTTTGTATAAAATTGGGGAAAAAATTTTAAGGTATACAATTTTTAAGGTTCTTTATTCATATTTATTTGGTTTTGGGTGATAAGGATCTTGAGAAGGATTAAATTTTAAAAAAAGGTAGTGTTTCTTTTAATTTAAGGTAATGAATTTCCAGTTTTTAGGGCCTTTTATGTGCATTGAGTTTTTGCTGTGTGAGATGACACGGGAACATCAAAGAGTGTCTGTGCCTTGTTTTGGTCATTGTTTGTTGAGGTTGGAAAGGAGATTTTAGGGGGGGGTTTAAATATAAAGGTTAAGTTTTTCTTTTTGTAATAGGTGCAGTAAAAAGTATGGATGTTTTGTAGGGGTGAGTAGGTTTAGTGTATTGAATTTTGGGGAGGTCTCCCTATAGTGAGAATTTTTTATCATTCAACTGCAGCCTTTTGTTGGGAAATTAGGGTCTGAGAGGGTTTACTTGTTGTTGAGCCCTGACAAACCCCATAGGTGAGAGGGGGGGAAAAAAAGAGATGTATGGGGCCCAGGGGGTGACGTAGCTAGTCCCGATCTTCGTAGTATGCTACAGTCTTGGAAATTTTTTTAGAAATTGTTGTTATGTGTTTAAAATTTGATTTATTATAAAGGTGTTTCCCAAAGAATTTTTTGTTAGCTTTGTGAAGGTGATCCGTTTATCATTATTTTAAGAGGGAATCGGCCTGTTACCAAACTAATAAAGTAGGTTTTGTCAATGTATTGTAATTTTGTTAGCCCCTCTTGGGTAGATATTTTTCGAAAATTCGATATTTACAGTTTTGGGCTAGGGATGGGTGGGGGGAGAAGACGTATGTAGTGTCATCTGAAAATAGTGTTGGGTTTGAGTAATTTCGAAACATTTGGTAGGTCATTAATGTATGGGAAAGAGAAAAGGGCCCAAGGACACTTCCCTGTGGGGCACCAAATGTAATTGGTTGTCAGAAGAGTTTTCCCCATTTGCATACACAAATTGGCTTTGTTGCTGAGGTTGACTTGAGGTAGTTGAGGGAGTGCCTTTATTCCATGTGTGACAAAATTTTCGTGGAGCAAGTCATGGTTAACTGTATCAAAAACTTTCTAATCAAAGAAGATCCCCTGGGGGTTTTTTTTTTCTTTGCAGTGTTATATGTTCTAGCATGTTTAAAATGCCCTTAGTATTTTTTTTTAGGCCCGAATAAAAATTTGGGGGGGTTGAGTATGTTTTTGGGGGATAAGGTAGGTAGATGTTTTTGAATTAATTTTTTGAAGATTTTTGAGAGAGGGTGAAGTTGGGTATTGGCCTATGTTATTCAAAATTGTTTGGTCTCCTCCTTTTTGAAACGGGGGGACCCTTGCATTTTGGTACTGTGGGAGGGGGAGGTTCAAAGGATTTTTTAAAGAGTGTTTCAATGATGGTGATAGCACTTGTGACACTTTTTTGTATATAAAGGGTGGTAATATTTAAATTCCGCCTTTTTTTTTAGTGTGTTGATAATAAGGGAGACTTGTATGGGTTAGTCGGAGTAGGAAAGTGTGTTCGGGTAGTTGCCGGTGAGGAGTAAAGGTGGGGTATCTGAGCTTGGGATTTTATTGGGAAGGTTTTGTCCTAAGTGGGGGAAAAAAGTCATTGAGTTGTTTGTGTTTTTTGGTGGGAGTTGGGGTTCATCGATTTTTTCTAATTTTTTTCACTATTTCGGATATCTTTTTTTATCCTAGAATTTCTGATAGGGGTTTTTCCCGGGCTTTTTTATACACCTCGAAGTTGGATGATGATGGAAGCGTGTTGTTTTAAAATCATATAAGTTTTATAGGGAAACTTGCAAAACAGAAAATTGAAAAAAATCTGGGAAAACTCGAAAGCTCAGGAAAATGATGTTCAGCATCAAAATATTTTTACCCAAAAAAAAATACCCCCCTTTCCCCAAGGGTTTTAATGACTGGAAAAATTCCCCAAACGTTTCGGGAACTGAAAACAGACCACTCCAGGGGCTGCATTTTAGCCCGTGTATTTTTGTCACAGAAAAAAGGGTTTTTGGGTTCCATTTTGGAAAAACCAAAAAGAAAAAAAGAGTGCACTTTTTGGAGAAAGTTTAGAAAGAGTTGTTGCGTTGAAAAATTCTTAGTCTAAAAAGGCTTTCTTTCCCCTGGAGAAAAATGGGTTTTTTGGGGTTTGGAAAAAAATGCAATTTCTAGGGATATAGAATGTTAGACAAATTTGATCCCTTCTTTGAAATCATGGGGGACACCTTGGGAATGCAGGGGAAAAGGCACTGTTTTACAGTCACTATAATGCAAAAATTTATTGAAGATGATAAGAAGGTCCTCAAAAACATCACAGCAGCGTGAAAACTGCAAAATACTTTTCAAAAAGTATAATTTTTAACACCAGGTTTTCAAAAGATCAAAATTTACTTCATTTTTTCGCTTTGTCGACTCCCGGGAAGCCTGTAGAGCGCTTTATAAAATTCATTCCCTTTAGCCATAGGGGAAACAATGGGAATGTGTCTGGTACTTTGCCCTTTAACTGTCTCTTATTATGGGTTGCCCGGGCCAACTTTGACAATGGTAACATAGGGAAATAAATGGATTGCAAGCCCCCTATCTAGAAATCAAAACCCCCTTGGAATATGGGGCCCCGCTAGCACTTCTCTTAATCTTGTTGGGTCATTGCTGTGGAGTGTTCCGCTGCAGTTTCTTTTTTTTGGGCTTTTTCAAAGCACCTTTAATTTTTTTCTCTGCTTCCCAAAGCTTTGGGGAGTTATCAAGTCAACCATTCATGGAGATCTCTCAAATCATTATCAACAAAAAGGTGGGCGCCAGATGATGCAAAATGCTTTGAAAGACAGCTTTGCTGAAATACGTTTGCTTTTATCCAAATACCCGAGGTGAAGATCAAAAGCAATACAAGAAGCGAAAACAGCCAATTTGCATCAAAAAAGGGGGGATTTTTTAATTGGCCTTACTCTGTGTGCTTTGGGGCTGTATACGGACGGTTAAATGCCCCGAACAAAACACTTTAGAAAATTTAAATGGCTATTGTGCTAACCCTATGCGGGTTTTTGGAATTTGAAGTCACTTTTCAAGATGAATTTTTAAAATGTTTGAAGGAAAAACTAAATGTGGGGAAAGACTACAGTTACGGGCTGTATCGCGGTCAAGAAGAGGAAAAAGCAATTTTTTAAAAGCCCGACAGAAATTGTGTTGCTCCCAAAGGGAGAAATGTAAAAAACAGCACTACTTTGTTATTTGGATTCATGATTACAGATTGGTGAAAAGAAAAGAAATTACCCGAATCTCAATGGCAAATTTTTTTTCTGTCAAAATTTCACTTGCCAGTCAGAATTGAGAGAAACGCATTAAAAACACCCCTTTTAAAAGATGTTTAGGGGCACATTTGTGAAGAAATAGTTCATTTTTTGGGGGATATAATCGATTAAAACTCCACCCGAAAAAGTGCGCCCCCAGGCTTTGAAAACATTTAAGAAATGCAGGTATCTCGAAACCTTCCCCAATGTTTACATGTGTATCGCCTTTCCCCAAAATTCCCGCTACTAATTGTAAGGAAAACTTCATTTTCTGTTTTTAAAAGAGTGAAAAACCCCGCTCCGTTCAACAATGAGCCAAAACAATTGTGTAACCCAGCCTTGTTTACCTTGGTCTGATTAAAAAGAAATATTGATTTTCAGAATTAAAAAGATGATTTTGCCAATATGAAAAACCAGAAAAAAGTTATTTAAAAAGGCCTGTGAAATAAAAAAATTCTTTACTTTTTTGAGTTTATATGTTTTTTAGTCTTAGCATGTGCAAAGAAACAATAAAAGGTCAGTGATTTATAAAGGGAAAAATAGTGCTGATGGTTTGTGAATATAAAAGGACTGATGTCACTATTTAATAGCCTAATCTAGTAATACTTGTGTTTTGAGTTTATTCCTTTAAAATGCGGTTAACAAGATATTTTAATGGCTGTTGGTAAATGGTTTGGTTGTCTTGTGTTCTTCCTTTAAATTTAATCTAAATAGCCCGAAATTTTTTAATTAGACCTTAAAAAAAGGCCCCCACACCACCCCCCCCCCCCCCCAAGCTGGAAGGGTGCTTGCTTACCCGACTCAAAGGGCCCCGCCCAAACTGAATTAGGGCCCCCGGGATTTTTTAACCCGGCCCCGCCCACGATTATCCAAGGTAATGGTATTTACGTTGGACAGACATATTTCTAAAAAATTTGACTATACAGCAAAAATTTCCTATAAAAAAGAAACAGACACAAACAAACGGCTTGGTTGCCCAGGCAACCAACACCCCTTCTGAAATCCATTGATAAGAAACACCAAATGAAAAACAATATAAAAGAGCTTAATCACAAGATATTTTAAACACATTATCGTTCTCCCAAACTAATAAAAAAGTCAAACAATTGTACTACTCCAGCGGATTCACTGAAACAAGAGGAGATATAAAAAAAAAGACCTGGAAAACACACTCATAGATTCTGGGGGACCCACAAACTGAAAAAAAAGGATATTGTCCTAACTAAACCGAATGAAACTCCACTGCATCCCATTGATACAGTTAACAAGATAAACGACTTCTTCTCAACCATAGGGTCTAATCTCGCCAGTAAAATCCCACGTACTAACACCCATGCAAGTGATTACAGAGGACCCTCGGCTAATGCCTTTAATCTGTTCCAGAGAGCTAGCCTTTAACCGATTTAGCCTTTAGCTGAATTAATTTTCCCCATAAGAAATAATGGAAATCCAATTAATCCGTTCCAGACACCCAAAATTATTAAACAAAATATTTTTTTTTACATGAAATATACATTTTCCTACACAGAAAACAAAGATACATGCAAAATAAACAATACTTAAATGGCACTTACCTTCAATGTGGATTTGTTGATGAGTAATGACACGGGAGGGGAGAAAATGAAGGTGTTCTATTGTTTGGAAGGGAAATCCCCCTCCATAAAGACTTCAGGTACCAAGTCCTTTGCTGGGGGTTTACCTCCCTTCTTTGCTTTTTATTGCAATTATGACCAACTTGAGAGTCACTGGACCCCTATCACACAAAATATCTGTCCAGAGAGCTGTTTCTCACGTCACTTCAAGATTTCCCTAAAATGGGACACAAGAGTGTCATTGTACATGTTGCCAATACGGCTTGCAACAGCAGTGTCAGGATAATATTCATCCATAAATGCTTGCAATTTGTAAACATTGTACACATTTCCTTAATCTTTGATGAAGGCGACTTCCTCTATCTCTCTTCCTCCTCCTCTGAAGCAAATTCCTGAGCTGTGATCTGTTGCTATTGCACCTGAAGCTCTTGCAGCTCTGTAGTGGTTAGCTCTTCATCGTCGTCCTCCACCAACACTTCCACATCCTCACAACTAACCTCCAACCACATGGACTTCCCCAATGCCACAATAGATTCCACAACTGGCATATTCTCCTGAGGGTTAGCCCCAAACCCTTCAAAATCTCTCTCTTGTACACATTCTGGCCACAATTTTCTCCAAGCAGAGTTCAAAGTCCTGAAAGTCACTCCCTCCCAAGCCTTACCTATAAGGTTTATGAAACTGAGGATACTGAAATGATCTTTTCAGAACTCTTTAGGATCAATTCAGTGTCTGAGGTCACTTCAAAGCACCTTTGAAAAACACTGCTTTTGTGTACAGTTTTTTAAAGTTTGAAATGACCTGCTGGTCCATGGGCTGGAGGAGAAGAGTTGTATTAGGGGGCAAAAACTTCACTTTGATAAAACTCAACTCCCCCATAATATGCTCTTGCAAGTCGTGAGGATGAGCAGGAGCATTGCCCATTACCAGGAGGCACTTAAGTGATTATTTGCCAGGAGGTACTTTTTCACAGTGGAGCCAAACACATGGTACAACCAGTCATAGAAAATGTCCCTAATGACCCATACCTTACTGTTTGCTCTCCATATCACACACAATTTAGTCTTGACGACATTTTCTTCATGAACACTCTGGGAGTTTCAGAGTGATGCACGAGTAAAGACTTCATTTTGCAATCCCCACCAGCATTACTACAAAAATTAGAGTTAGCCTGTCTTTCATAGGCTTGTGTCCTTTGAGTGCCTTTTTCTTGTGAGTAATGTAGGTCATGTTTGGCATTTTCTTCCAAAACAGGCCTGTTTCATCACAATTGAACACTTATTGGGGTTTTAATTTTTCTGTGTCTATGTACTCCTTAAAGTTCTGCACGTATTTTTCAGCCACTTTTTTGCCTGAACTGGCAACTTTACTATGCCTTATCACACTGTGTATGCCACTACGATTCTTAAATCTCTCAAACCAGCCTTTGCTGGCCTAAAATTCATCAATAGCAGCAATATTTGGAGGCATTTTCTTAATGAGATCCACATGCAACTGCCTTGTCTTTTCACATACTATTGACTGAGAAACACTATCTCCTGATAATTGTTTTTCGTTTATCCATACCAACAACAGTCTTTCCACATCTTCGAGTACTTGCAATCTCTGTTTTGAAAGCATACTTGTACCTTTTGCAACAACAGCTTCCTCTATTGCCTTTTAGTTGGCCAAGATAGTAATGATGTTTGAATGTGGTTTGTCATGTAACCTTTCCAACTCTGAGTTATGCACTCCACTCTCGTACTTTTCTATTATCTCTTTTTTTCAATTCGATAGTACACCTCACCCTTTTTACCACAGGGTTGGCACTAGAAGCTTTCTTGGGGCCCATGGTGGCTTATTTAGCAGTTACAAGCGCTAAACAAATGGAATAATACAAAATACAGTGGACCCCCGGTTTACGATCAGCTCCCAATGCGGCCAATTGTTTAAGTGTATTTATGTAAGTGCGCTTGTATGTGTATGTTTGGGGGTCTGAAATGGACTAATCTAATTCACAGTATTCCTAATGGGAACAAATTCGGTCAGTACTGGCACCTGAACATACTTCTGGAATGAAATATCGTAAACCGGGGGTCCACTGTATATCACATGTACGCGGGGGAATCATCTGCAACGGCTTGGGAAACAATGGCACACTGGCTGTACACAGATTTGGAGTGGCGGGCCTGCTCAGGCCGTGCGGACATGTTCGGGACGAAACCCCCCTTTAAACCCAGCTATTTGGCATTAGCCGAGCCAATATTTTGATGCCAAAGAGAGCTGTTAGCCTATACTGGCATAACCAATGATTTTTTAGCCGAGGGTCCACTGTACTTAGATGAGAATTTCCTAAACATCTTCAATCTTGCCCTACTGAACTCACTGAAGTCACCACAATTAAGTCACTTAAAAAAATTCAGGGGAAACTGTCTCACATCCCAACATTATTTACAAGTAATGGGCCCCTGCCCTTTTGCGTGCTATTTCATTTTCTTTTTAACAAGTCACTAGAAACTAGGCACTTTCCCAACACTACTCCAAGACAGCAAGGGTTACACCAATATATTTAAGTGGTGACTCCACAGATGTAAATAACTACATATAGGCCAATATCAAACTTACCACTGCTATCTAAAATCTTCGAGAAACTTGTGCACAAGAGATTATATTCATTTATAACATCACAAAACATACTCAACCCCTGCCAATTTGGCTTCAGAAAAAATAAAAGCACTAATGTTGAAATTGTAAAAATGTTAGATCTGCTTTACACAACACTGGAAAATAAGTTATATCTATTAGGACTTTTTTTTGACCTAAAAAAAAAGCTTTGACACAGTTTTATCATGGAATCCTACTCCACAAACTTGACCATTATGGCATAAAAGGCCATGAACTTGCATAATTCAAATCCTACCTTACAAATGGTTCGTGCTCACCATTTAAAAATGCAACCTCACCAAACACGGCCACTTGAACTGGAGAGCCCCTGGAAGTGTTCTTAGTCCCTGCTCTTCTTATACATCAATGTCTTCCAAAATATACAACATGAAAAACCCCTTCCTTTGCTGTGACACTTTTTTTTCCCCCCCAAAACTTTCCACCCCTTTTTAATGAGGAGTATCAAAATATCTTTGGATGAAGCCCAAAAAAACTTACACTTTGCATGACAAAACCTTTTATATTTGTTGGAACAACAGGCGTGGGAAATTAACTTAAATCAACAACACTTTATTGCCAGAATAACGATGCCCCAAAATTCCCAGGCCCCGGGCCCCGACGGCAACCCAATTTCGCCCCATATCCCAAAACATAACAAAAAAAAAAATCCAAAAAAGGTTGGGATCCCCTCCCAAGTTACATTTCTATGTGCCACAATCTGCCCTTCTCACACTATACCACTTACTCATTTATCCTTACCTCACCTATGCTATTTGTGCTTGGGGATCAACTGCAGTAACACACCTAAAACCAACAATAACCCAACAAAAAGCTGCAGTAAGAATAATCACGCAATCCAATCCCAGGCAACCCCCCCCACCACTCTTCATAGATCCAAACTTACTGTTCAGAACATCCACACTTCCTGCTGTGCAACCTACATTTACAGAACCTTAAATTCCAATATTAACCCTGTCCTATAACATTTTCTTGATAGTTGTGACAGGACCCACAGGCATAACACCAGACACAAACATCTCTATAAAATTCCTTGTGTCTGGCTAAGCCTATATGAAATTCAATGTACATAAAAGGGCCTAAAATCGGGAACACCCTACCTGAAAACTCTGAAACTGAAGACACATTCATCACTTTCAGAACTACCATTAGCAAACATATCTCCCTGACAACACCTCACCATAAGCTAACTACATGAAAACCACCTATTCTCTTTTATCATACACACACAAAAACCTAGACCTCCCCTCGATATCTGTGATTCCCCACAATTCGCACTTACACTCACCCAAGAGACTATAAACATAGAGATATGTAATATAACTATTACCTAATGAATCTTAACTAGTCATAAGTTTGCCTGTGATACTCCTATATAGAAACCATGTATTGTACTAAATTTACGAACTGTAATGTAGTTACTTAGCCTTAATTAATACCAATATGCTCAATAATCTGTACCAATATAGAGTTTTGAATTAATCTTAGTCTGCTCGAAATGCTTAGTCATGCTAGGTGTGATAGTGGCCCACTCTGTAATTAGTATTTTATATGTAAACCACACAATATCCTATAATAAGTAAACCCCATATTGTATTATTATTATAATCAATAAGAAGAGCTAAACCACAAGGGCTATACAGAGCTGCAGAGCAGGGAAGGAAGTGAGGGTATTGGGTGGCAAAAGGGAGAGGGATGATTAGTAGGTTATGGAGGACAGCAGGGCAGTGGATAGTGCAGGGGTAGAGGGTAGCAAGAGATTGAGGTAGAAAGGGCTGAGGGGAGTGCTAAAGGTATTATTATCAGAGATTGTAGAGTAAATCAGTTGTAGTCAAAAAGTCAATGAGAGAGTCCAGATTAAAGGAGGGTCCCTCAACAAGAAGGGAAGGTAAAGAGAGAGCAGAAGAGCGGAGACGACGTTGGAGGTAAATTCTGTGTGCTCATTAATAGAGTGGGCAGTCTAACAGAATGTGGCTAACAGATACTGGAACCTGTCAATTGCCACAGAGAAGAATAGGGTGCCTCTCCACGAGATACCCATGAGTAAGACGAGTATGGCCAATGCAAAGACGGGAGAGAGCAGTCTCCTAACCTCGACACTAATGACAAGAAAACAGCCAGTAACCTATACTCGGTTTAACCCTTTGACTGTCGTGGCCGTATATATACGTCTTATGAAGTACCGTGTTTGACGTATATATACTCATAAATTATAGCGGCTTCAAATCAAGCAGGAGAAAGCTCGTAGGCCCACATGTGAGAGAATGGGTCTGTGTGGTCAGTGTGCACCACATAAAAAAAATCCTGGAGCACGCAGTGCATGAGAAAAAAAAAAACTCCGACCATTTTTTTTAATTAAAATGCCGACTTTGTGGTCTATTTTCGTATAGTATTTATGGTTGTATTCTCATTTTCTTGGTCTCATTTGATAGAATGGAAAACATATTATAGAAGTAGAGGTGATTTTGATTGATTTTACTATAAAAAGAACCTGGAAATGGAGCTCAAAGTAGGGAAAATGTTTGATTTTTGCCAATGTTCAAAAGTAAACAAATGTCATTGTCCAATAAAAGTCCAACTAGCCATTCTAATATGCAGTCATGAATGGGTTGATGTTATTTATACAATTATTACAGTATTGCAGTAGTCTGCATAATAGTAAGTCTTCTATTTTTTGTCTCAAAAAAATTCAAAATAGAAAGCAAGAGTAATATCAGAGGGGCCTGGAGACATGACTGATGAACAAAGAAAATTTTATTTTAGAGCCAGGAATGTCTGCATTGTTCATTCTGGACCTTATTTTGAAATTATCATATTTTTTAATTTTCGTGAAATTGGCCAAATTGCAAATTTCTGACTATGTTATTGGGTAGTTGAAATCGGTAAATGGGCAGTGTTTCTTGTACTCAATCGATAGAAAAAATGGAGTTCTAAGAAATAGCTATGAGTTTGGTCGACTGGAACAATGGAATTAGCCGAAAGTAGGGCTCAAAGTGGGCAAAATCGCCGATTTGTAAATATCGCCGAGGTCGCTAACTTCGCGAGAGCAAAACTCCGTCAGTTTTCCATCAAATTTCGTTTTATTGGTGTCATTACAATCGGGAAAATATTTTCTATCATTTCATAAGAAAAAATAATGTTTTTTTTTTTTGAAATTTTGCAACACAGGAGACAACTCAGGATTGTGGGGTTGCGACAGTCAAAGGGTTAATAGAATGAAGTTTCTTGTTGAGCAGATCATACCAACGTTGTTGCCAATGGGTGTGAAGGTGAGTAGCAAGTACAGAAAAATAGTCCTTGAATGGAACACCTCTATAATGAAACTGGAAGATCATGTACTGCTTACCGCACAGCAGTGTCTGCCTGTTCATTGCCCTGTACATCAACATGACCAGGGACCCAACAGAAAACAATATCTTTATGCTTGGTAAGAGATACAGCATAACCAAAGTTGGATACAGAGAACTAGGGGGTGAGGTGTATCAAATTTTCGTACAGCCTGTAATGCACAAAGGGTGTCTGAAACAACCACAAATGGTGACATTGGCATAGATGCAATACAGACAAGTGCTGCAAGAATGGAATACAATTCACCAGTAAAATGCTAGCCGAGGATAGTAATGCCCTAGCACGACAGTGTCCAGAAACACTGCTGTGAATCTGATGCTGTCAGAAGATTTAGAGCCATCTGTGTACACTGAGATGGCATGAGAATGAGAGCAGAAGTGGTCAAGAAAAAGAGAGTGGGAAGCTACCATAAGCAGCTTGGCTTTCGCGCAAGGGAGTGAGAAAGAACAGATGTGAACAGCTGGAATTTCCCAGGTTTCCAGGATAACATGCAGTCAAACAGAAGGCCTAGAAACCTGACCGTACCGTATCACGTTCAGGGATATGTGAGCCATAGTGGTACAATGTGAAAGTAATTTGGTGAGTTTTAGTTCTGGAAAATTTAAACCCATGCATGGTGGCCCAATTGGAGACATGGTTGACTGCATGCTGGAGAGAAACTGCAATGTGGTGACAGTGCCTGCACAAGCAATAGCAAAGTCATCAGCATAGAGTGATGACCAAATATTGGATGGAAGAAGAGAGGCCAAATCATTTATAGCAAGGAGTAACAGTGTTGTGCTCAGAACACATCCCTGAGGGTCATCTTCAGCATGGACAAAGTTTGGGGAGAGCAAATTAACTCAAACACAGAAATGTCTGTCAGTTAAGAAGTTCTTAAGGAAGGATGGTAGATTGCCTCGGAGGCCTAAGGAGTGGGCTTGGGCCAAAGTTGTCATATGCCTTCTCAAGGTCAAAAATTATGGCAATAACTGAGAGGTTATTCGCAAAGGCATTACGAACATATGTATCCAACCAAAGTAAGGGATCAATGGTAGAACGGCCTTTACAAAAGCCATAGTGACTAGTGGAGAGACTGTTGTGTCTCTAAATACATTAAACATTGATTTACCAGACATTCCATCACTTTGCAAACTGCACTGGTAAGAGCAATGGGATGATAGTGGGAGGCAACATGTCCCATAGTACCTGGTTTGTGGAAAGGGAGAACAATGACAGATTTCCACAGCTGGGGAAGAACACCTTGTGACCAAATAAGATCGAAGAGTTGTAAGAAGGCTGCAGGTTGACTGATGTAATGTTGTAACATCCGAATATGAATGCCGTCAGGCCCAGCTGCCGAACATGGGCAAGCTGAGAGTGTCGCTCCAGTTCCAGAAGTGTAAAAGGCACATTATAAGATTCTTCTTTCAGAGAAGAAAAGTCTAAGGGTGCTAACTCTCTAGCAGACTTGAGGATAGAAACGAGGGGCATAAATGGAGCCCATGAGAAATACAGATCAGATGATTACCAATTTCAATGGCAATGTCAAGAGGGCTTTCTATATCAACACCGGAAACCCGCAGAACAGGAGCAGGGTCAGGAGAGTATTTACCATTTAGTTTCTGTACTTTTTTCCAGACTGCACTCATAGAGGAAGCAGAGATGATGGGTGGAAACATAATCTCGCTAGCAAGTGTGTTTAGTGTCACGGATGACACGGCGAGTGACTGCTCGCTTATGCTTAAAATCAACAAGTCTCTCTGTGGTTCTATTGTACCAGTAGCTGCCCCACACAACACATTTCAAACATACTGCCCATGAAACAAGCAGGAGACCTCCAAGGCACGTACTTCTGAGAATGCCTGCCCAAGGTTTGGGGTATAGAGTGAGAAGCTGCAGTTAAAACTGACATCGAGAAGAGGTAAAAGCTCATCAATGCAGGATGAAGAAGGAACCTCACTAAAAGCAATTAGTTTTGAGTAAAGGTCCCAATTTGCTTGATCAAATTGCCAGCATGGGCTATAAAGTGGTGGTGAATATGAAGAAGAATGATTGGAAAATAATCGCTGTCATGTAAGTCCAGGAGAACAGACCAGGTGAAGTCTAGTGCAGTGGAGGAAGAGCAGACCGAGGGATCAATGCAAGAGATCAAAATGGGTGGAGTACCCATATTTTAAAATATGGAGGGGATGAGAAGCGAGAAAAGCCTCAACTGAATGACATGGGAGTCACAGTGAGACTTCCCCCAGAGGAAATGATGGGCATTAAAATCGCCAAGTAACAGAAGTGGTGGCGGTAATGACAAAACAAGAAAGGCAACATTCGGGAAGATAATGCCCAAGAAGGGGAAAGATACAAAGAACAGATTGTATGCCACTTATGCAAGTGGATATGGGCTGCAGTATAATGTAGCAAAGTATAACAAATAGCTGATGGTATGGAATATCAGTGCATAGAAGGGCACCTTTCATTAAAGGTCCCATCAGAAAAAGGATCCAAAGAATACAATAAATTATAGCCTGAGATGGGATAGACAACAGCAGAGTGTAATTTTTGTTCTGTAAGCAAACACCAACAGGGGAAAAACCAGGAAAGCAACATCTGTAGCTCACACTCGATTACCCCTGAGGACTTGGATATTCCACTGTAAATAGGCCATGACTGGCAATGAGAAAGATACCAGAAATCCACAGGAAAGGGGTTACCTATGGACTAGAGGGGTTAGAAAAGTCCAGAGGTGGCGGCAGTGGAAAACATTTAAGTAGCGAAGGAATGGAGTGCTGTGAAAAAGGAGTTGTGCAGATGGAGGAGAAGGAAGAGAAGGAACAGGAGGTGGATCAGTGTCCAATGATGGTGTAGTCTCTTCAATATTCATATTCATTCACATATTTTATTTGGACATGATACATAGTTGTACAATGAATTATAGTAGTTGGCTGAACATGCCAAAAGCCCCTTGTATGCAGAACATTATGGGCAGGCTTAAAATTTACTTAAAATTAACAAGCAATGAAAGGTTCGGTGTTAAAAATTACAGTAAACAATTTACAATATGAAGTACAATTGAGTATTTGAAACAATGAAATTTGAACATATTGATATTGAAGCATTGTAGTTGTACAAATTTGTCACATTACAATGTATAACAAAGGATGATCAATTTGCTATATGTTGTCTTGAATTTTTAAGATTTAAGTAATTGGGAGAATTATTGGTAATGTTTAAATATTGATTTGTTGATTATTTAGTCCTGGGCGAATAAGTGGTTTTTAGAAGAGTCCTAAAATTGATTTCAGGCCGGGGTTACTTTAGTATTTTCCTGGTAATGAATTCCAGTTTTTGGGGGCCCCTTTAATGCGCATAGATTTTTTTACACAGTGTGATATGGACACAGGGTACATCAAAAAGAGATCTGTGTTTTGTTATGGCCATGTGCCCTGTTAAGGTTGGTGAGGAGAAGTTTGAGTGGAGGGTTTATGCTTGCATGTATTGTTCTATGTTTTTGGTAGGGCACATGAATAAGTGGGGATATTCTTTATGGTGAGCAAGTTTAGACTTTTGAATAGAGGTGGAGTATGCTGTCGCGAGTGGGAATTTATCATTCTGATTGCAGCCTTTGCTGGGTTATTATTGGCCTTAGGTGGTTTGTTGTTGACCCCCATGCACAAATTCCATATGTGAGATAAGGTAGATGAGCGAGTGATACAGCGCAAGGGAGAGTTTGATTGGGGAGCATAGTACTGTATCTGTGATAGTAATTGCCTACTGCTTAGAGATTTTTTTGGAAATTTGTTGTAGATGTGTTTGGAATTTGAGGCTACTGTCTAGGTGGATTCCTAGAATTTTCCCTCTGTGAGTCTTGTGATAGGTGATCCTTTAATGTTATGTTAAGTGGAACATTTGCAGCTCTGGTTCCAAACTGAATGAAATAGGTTTTGTCAGTATTTAGGGTAAGTTTATTCATCATCATCCAGGTAGATATTTTCTGCAATTCAGCATTGATAGTGTTGGGAGTATGGCTGGGTTTGGGTGTGAGAAGACGTATCTAGTGTCATCGCAAATAAAAATAAGTTTAAGTAGCTGTGATGCATTCAGTAGGTCATTGATGTAGATGAGAAATAGGAGGGGGTCCTAGGACACCTCCCTGGGGGGACTCCTACTGTGATTGGTTTGTGTGGAAGAGTTTCCACCATTGCATACACTTATTGGCTTCTGTTACTAAGGTATGACTTTAGGTAGTTAAGGAAATGGCCCCTTATACCATAGTGTGTTAATTTAGTGTGCAGCAATTCATGGTCAACTGTAGCAAAAGCTTTTACGTAAGTCAATGAAAATTCCCATGGACTTCTTTCTTCTCGAGAGCGGAAATATATTAACCAGCATGTGTATAAAAGCATCATTTGTGCTTTTATTATTCCTGAATCCAAACTGACAGGGATTTAGTATGTGTATGAGATGAGGTAGGGATAGATCTGCCCTATAAATTAAATTTTTCAAAGAATTTAGTGAGTAGTGGTAAGTTAGAAATTGGTCTATAGTTATTCAAGTCAGCTTGATCACCTCTTTTGTGGATCGGGGTGACCCTTGCTATTTTGAGAACTGCTGGGAAAGTTGGGGAGGTTTTCAATGGATTTGTTAAGGAGTGTTGCAATAATTGGTGACAGTACTATGAAGCTTTTTTGTACACAAAAGCAGGCAAGTTGTTTGTGTCTCCTGCCTTTTTTCTTAAGGGTGTTCATGATGAGCGAGACCTCTGTTGGGGTGGTTGGAGCTGGATAGCTTCAAGTTTTTTTGTATTTCAAAGATGGTGTATGGGAGACAAATTGGAGATAGAAGGAGGAGGGTTTAGAAAAGTTTTGGACAGCAATGGACTGTACCAAAGCAGGGGGGACAAAAGGGTGGAGAGAACGGGAAAGAAGGGGTGGAGTGGCAGAAGAGGAAGAAACTTGGGAGCTGACAGGGGAGGAAAGCGAGGGTGAACCTCCACTTTTTGTAACAGAGCCAGTGAAAGGGGAAGAAGTGAGAACAGACTGAGGATTTAAAGGTAGAGCCCTCTAAGTACAGGACAGCAAAAAAATTTAGCAACGGGAGTGGACTATAGATGGGGAAACTAAGAAAGGAAGTTGCAGAAGAGGGGGCCTCAGAGGTGGGGGGGGATATTTAGAAACACGAGAATAAGAAAGACAGGGTTCCCCCTTGGAGTCATAGATGGGAAACTGCCATAGCATAGGGGAAACCCTTTCTCCTCTTTGGGCAATGGATTTCCCCGCTCATTTTAAGTAACTTGGCAACAGCAAGAGTAAGAAGGGCGAGTCTCATGACAATTAAGGCAAGAGGGAGGTCAACTACAAGACATATAGAATGGTCATTGGCACCACAGACTGGGCATTCGGGTTAGATTTGCAATATTTCACGGGGTGACCAAATCGCCACCCAATTTCTACACTGTTGCGGCATAAGGATCAGTTTTTTGAACTTGTAAACAATGTCCCCTACATAAACAGAGGATGGGAGCACATGGCAGTCGATAGTTAATCGAGCTACATTGAAAGGGGTATCGTCTCCACCCATGGGCAGGAAGGCGTAAGTGTCTACTTTGAAGATTGGGAGATCTTGGAGTTCCAGCTGTTCAAGAATGTCATCACCACATGTCTAAAATTCTGTTGGACTATGGAAATGGGGCAGAATGACAGTACCACTACAAGAATTGAGGGAATGATGTTTTTCGATAGTGACAGGAATAGTATCAATATGTGAAAGAAGAGAAAGATATGAGCTTGGGTAGCTTTCTGGAACAGTGATGATGTGTGTACCACTCTTGAGAGCATGAAAGGATATATCTCTAACAACATGGCATAGGAGTGCCTTGCCAATACTACGTCAGAAAGATAATCAAGAGAGGAAGTCAGTCATAAAGAATTTAGTCCATTGTGCATTCCGAAATTGAGCGTGGAAAGGGAGTGCATGACGTGTCTGTCTTTTCTGAGTAGAACGAGAAGGCAGCGAAGAAGTATCATCAGGCAATTGTTTTTTTGGCGTTTAGGAGTGGGACTGGATTTTGGTCCGACGGGGGACGGGCTGGCGATTAAAAAATTGCCACACCAAAGGGGAGAGGCTGGAAGCATAGTCAAAGGAGCCCGGGAGGTCAGACAAATCAAAGGAGGCAGTCAAACCCCTGGTACCAGAAGTTGGGTGATGAAACCAGCACCAGCAAGAGGTACAGGGCATTAGAAGTGTCCAAAGTGTGGTCAAAAAACAAGGCAGGGTCAGAACAGGTGGCAGTATCAGGAAGGAGCTTGGGGTAACAGGTTCACGGATTGGGTCCTCCATGGTTAGGTTACTTCTTTCTTTTTTTTTTTTAAGAAAAAAAAGAAAGAAAATAAAATAAAAATAAAAAAAGAATAAAAAAGGGGGGAACAGGAAGGAATAGTTCCTAGGAGGAATGAAAAGGGCCGGAAATCTTCCTTCACACCCAAGAGGACCTCAGCACTGCAAGCAGCGCAGATGTGGAAATGGAACCCGTACCATACCCTACCCTTCAGGCCAGAAAAACCAGCAATTGGGGATAGCAACCTCATATCTGCTGAGCTGCTCGGTGGACAAGAGAGAGAGCGGCCGGATATCTGCCAGAAAACATACCTCCTTTGGCCCCACCCCCCGGGAATCTGAAAGGCAGCCTCTAGAGATACACCCATTGCCAAAAAAACACTAAAAGCCCCCCCCAGGGAGACCAGAGGGGGATCAGGACATCCCCAGCCGATCCAGTTTCCATGGAAAACTACTCCGCTGCAAAGAACCTCAAACGGAATGGAATGGACCCGGTACCCTTCCCCCTACCTAGGAACCAGCGTGCTTGTGGGAAGAATCCCAAAAAAGGCCAAAAAGAGGAAGGGAATATGGGAGGAGTAGGGAGGAGGAAGGGAAAAAAGGGAGATCGGGGAGGATGGAAAAATAGGGGGATTGAGGGGTAATTAGGTTCGGTCTGGAGAAAGGAGACCAGAAGGTCTAATTCCTCAGACCAAGAGTCTTTCCACTGTGCCAAAGAGCCCCCCTTGAAGAGGCCATAATTAATAAGATAATAATAATGATCACTGAGTCTCATTAAATGTCATATATTACACTAATATACACATTTCATTAACCCACCTTTTGAAAATTTTCAAAATTATAAATAAACATGATACAAAAACATATGAAGATGATAAGTACACCCCACAGTAGAATAAATTAACATAAAAAATGAGATGTGGTAGCCAGACGACTGTATGACTGACAGCAAGTTTAAACCCATTTTCTCTATCCAAACATCAGAGAAAATGTGTTACTGGGGGTAACTGTAAAAATTTTTTCCTTTCATGTGCCTTCACTCAAAGGGGTCATTTCTTCTAAAACTGGTGTTAAATGAGAATGGGAGTGTTCTTCTTTTTCTACCATATTAACATAGAGATAATGCGCACACAATATAATTTCTACACAAACCAGATGTGCTCACCTGGTTTGTTTTTTTAAAAACTCGCATATGCCTGGTTTGATGCCTGGTTTGTTTACATAACTCCGCACCTGTCCTCTCTCATGTACTTATTGTCTCTCTCTCTCATTTATTCAATTTATCTTGTTTACTCATCTCAGTTTCTACATTAAGACACAAACATTTTAAGGTAAGTAATCAGTGAATGTATATGCATTTTATCACTCAGGGATGCTTAAATGTATAGAATATTGTTGGGGTGGGTGCCTGGTATGGTAACCGGGCTGGCTACCATACATACACTTCATTTCTTAAAATACACTCATTTCACCCTAGATTAAGACTACAGACTACAAATATTTCAAGGTAAGTAATGAGTGCACTATATGTGTATTTTACATTTTTATTGTTTTTAATGCCTAATTCTATTGCTAACTTAATACATATATGTTAGTGTATACTTGTTATCTAGTATTTATATGCATTTGTAAGTGAAAAAAAAAGTGTGTTCCACTTTACAGCAGTAGCCTGGAACCTAACCTGCCGTATAAGTGGGGCCCTACTATACATTTTCCTTTCTATCACATGAGACCAAGAAAATGAGAATACAACCATAAATACCATACGAAAATACACCATAAAGTCACTGTTGTAAACCAAAAACTTTTTTCTTCTCATTATGCACTGCATTTTGTAGGATTTTTGTTTATACTGTGTAACACTACCACTCAACCCTTCTCTCATGGGTAGACCTACCAGCTTTCTCACCACCAGTATTACAGGACCAACACTGCTTTGCAAGTCAATAATATTATGGACCGACATGAAAGGGTTAATATCAGTGTTGGTAGGGGAAGAAATATCAGCACATAACACATGACACCTCCTCTGGCAAAGCTTTCCCCTTCAGTATAAACTTCTCATGTGACTTTCTAAATGAAATCATTTAGAAAAGACTTTATTCTGAGCACTGATATGACTTCTCTCCAGTATGAGTTTTCATGTGACTTTATTAAATGTGATTTTCTAGAAAAGTCTTTAAGACATTCTGAACACTGAAATGGCTTCTCTCCAGTATGAGATCTCACGTTCTTTCAAAATCTTGTTTCCTAGAAAAGCCTTTCAGCATTCTGAACACTGATATGGCTTCCCTCCAGTATGAGTTCTCATGTGTTTTTCTAAATGGTGTTTCCTAGGAAAGTGTTTCAAACATTCTGAACACTGATATAGCTTCTCTCCAGTATGAGTTAACATGTGACTTAATAAATTAGATTTTTCAGAAAAGTCTTTCAGACATTCTGAACACTGATATGGCTTCTCTTCCGGTATGAGTTCTCATGGACTTACTAAGCTTGATTTTTGAGAAAAATCTTTCAGACACCTGAACAATGATATGGTTTCTCTCCAGATGAGTTCTCATGTGACTTCTAAATGTGATTTTCTAGAAAATCTTGCATACATTCTGAACACTGATATGGTTTTCTCTCCAGTTGAGTTCTCATGTGTCTTTCTAAATCCTGTTTCGTAGAAAATCTTTCTGACATTCTGAACACTGATATGGCTTTTCTCTAGTATGAGTTCTTATGTGGCTTACTAAGCTTGATTTTTGAGAAAAGTCTTTCATGCATTCTGAACACTGATATGGCTTCTCTCCCATATGAGTTCTCATGTGAATGGCTAAATTATATTTTTCAGTAAAATCTTTTAGACACACTGCACACTGAAGTGTTGTTCTGCCTACGATAAACTTGGTCTGACATCCACACTGAAGTTGTTGTGAAGATTGTTTTAGTGATGAGTGTGAATGTTGATATAATTGGTCTCCTACATGAACAACTGTACAATGTGTTGTCTCATCACACGTTTTTCAGGTATTTTAGACATAGTGAACAATAAATTTCATTTTTAAATTGTTTAACCAGGGAAATTTGAGAATATTTTGTTTTCAGAGAAAACTAATATTCTTGTATTATTCAACTATTTTAAGTATAGCAAGCACTAAACATGAAGGGGTAATAGTGTTTGAGGAATAGGAAGGATGATATTAGCAAATATTTAGATATTTATGATACATTAATGTGATTTACACTTGTTGGCATTCAAAGTATTGTAGTACCAACACTGTTGTTACAGTGTTGTCACTGAATAAGCACCATATTAGTGTCTTCACTGTATTAAAACTAGTTATTGTCACTAATAAAACTAGTTATTGTCACTGTTATTAACACTAATTAGTGCTGTCATTGTATTAACACTGTGGTTACTGTTGTCACCTTATCTACATTACTGTAGAGTCAGAACTTACAAGAGTTCTCTGACAATCATGTTGGTACTACAAGTACAACCTTTTAGTACCAGGATGACCTTCAGTATTGACACTACAAGTGCCACCTTCTAGTACCAGGATGACCTGCAGTACTGACACTACAAGTGCCACCTTCTTGTACCAGAATGATCTGCAGTACTGACACTACATGTGTCACTTTCTTGTACCAGGATAACCTGCAGTACTGACACTACAAGTGCCACTTTCTTGTACCAGGATGACCTGCAGTATTGACACTACAAGTGCCACTTTCTTGTACCATGATGACCTGCAGTATTGACACTATGAGTAACACCTTCTAGTGCCTGGATGACCTGCAGTACTGACACTACAAGTGCCACCTTCTTGTACCAGAATGACCTGCAGTATTGACACTACAAGTGCCAGCCTATGGTATCAGGACGACCTGCAAAAGAAAACTGAAAATGTATGACCTTCTATTACAACCAATAAATTATAATTAATATTATTATAATCATTTTAAACCCACTAGCCATCTCTCACTGAGGTAAGGTGACTCAATAAACAAGAAACACTTTCTCCATCACTGTCTTGCAAGAGAAGGACTGATATTACATTTTAAATGTCCATCCAACCTGTAAATATCCCCAATCATCATTCAGAGTGCAGGCACTGTATTTCCCACCACCACACATCCATGAGAATGCAGGCACTGTACTTCCAACAACAACTCATCCGTCAGAGTGTAGGCACTGTACTTCCCACCACCACTCATCCTTCAGAGGGAAGGCACTGTACTTCCCACAACAACTCATCCGTCAGAGTGTAGGCACTGTACTTCCCACCACCACACATCCTTCAGAGTGCAGGCACTGTACTTCCCACCACCACACATCCTTCAGAGTGCAGGCACTGTACTTCCCACCACCACACATCCTTCAGAGTGCAGGCACTGTACTTCCCACCACCACACATCCTTCAGAGTGCAGGCACTGTACTTCCCACCATCACACATCCTTCACAGTGCAGGCACTGTACTTCCCACCACCACACATCCTTCAGAGTGAAGGCACTGTACATCCCACCAACACTCATCCTTCAGAGTGCAGGCACTGTACATCCCATCACCACTCATTATTCAGAGTGCAGGCACTGTACATCCCACCACCACTCATCATTCAGAGTGCAGGCACTGTACTTTCCACCACCACCCATCCTTCAGAGTGCAGGCACTGTACTTTCCAACACCACACATCCGTCAGAGTGCATGCACTGTACTTCCCACCACCACACATCATTTAGAGTGCAGGCACTGTACTTCACACCACCACACATCCTTCAGAGTGCAGGCACTGTACTTCCCACTACCACTCATCCTTCAGAGGGTAGGCACTGTACTTCCCACTACCACTCATCCTTCACAGTGCAGGCACTGTACATCCCATCACCACTCACTATTCAGAGTGCCGGCACTGTACTTCCCACCACCACTCATCATTCAAAGTGCAGGCACTGTACTTCCCACAGCCACCCATCCATCAGAGTGCAGGCAGTGTACTTCCCACCACCACACATCCTTCAGAGTGCAGGCACTGTACTTTCCACCAACACACATCCTTCAGAGTGCAGGCACTGTACTTCCCACCACCACACATCCTTCAGAGTGCAGGCACTGTACTTCCCACCACCACACATCCTTCAAAGTGCAGGCACTGTACTTCCCACCACCACACATCCTTCAGAGTGCAGGCACTGTACTTCCCACCACAACTCATCCTTCAGAGTGGAAGCACTGTACTTCCCACCACCTCTAATTCTTCAGAGTGCAGCCACTGAACATCCCACCACCACTCATCCTTCAGAGCACAGGCATTGTACATCCCACCAACACTTATCCTTCAGAGTGCAGGCACTGTACATCCCACCACCACTCATCATCAGAGTGCAGGCACTGTACTTCCCACCACCACCCATCCTTCAGAGTGCAGGCACTGTACTTCCCACCACCACATATCCTTCAGAGTGCAGGCACTGTACTTCCCACCACCACATATCCTTCAGAGTGCAGGCACTGTACTTCCCACCACCACACATCCTTCAGAGTGCAGGCACTGTACTTCCCACTACCACTCATCCTTCACAGTGTAGGCACTGTACTTCCCACCACCACACATCCTTCAGAGTGCAGGCACTGTACATCCCACCAACACTCATCCTTCAGAGTGCAGGCACTGTACATCACACCACCACACATCCTTCAGAGTGCAGACACTGTACTTCCCACCACCACACATCCTTCAGAGTGCAGGCACTGTACCTCCCACCACCACACATCCTTCAGAGTGCAGGCACTGTACTTCCCACCACCACACATCCTTCAGAGTGCAGGCACTGTACTTCCCACCACACACATCCTTCAGAGTGCAGGCACTGTACTTCCCACCACCACACATCCTTCAGAGTGCAGGCACTGTACTTCCCACCACCACACATCCTTCAGAGTGCAGGCACTGTACTTCCCACCACACATCCTTCAGAGTGCAGGCACTGTACATCCCACCAACACTCATCCTTCAGAGTGCAGGCACTGTACATCCCACCAACACTCATCCTTCAGAGTGCAGGCACTGTACATTCCATCACCACTCATTATTCAGAGTGCAGGCACTGTACTTCCCACCACCACTCATCATTCAAAGTGCAGGCACTGTACTTCCCACAATCACCCATCCATCAGAGGGCAGGCACTGTACTTTCCACCAACACACATCCTTCAGAGTGCAGGCACTGTACTTCCCACCACCACACATCCTTCAGAGTGCAGGCACTGTAAATTTCCACCACACCAAAATCCCTTTAAGTGCAGGGACTGTACTTCCCACCACCACACATCCTTCAGAGTGCAGGCACTGTACTTCCCACCACCGCACATCCTTCAGAGTGCAGGTGCTGTACTTCCCACCACCACATATCCTTCAGAGTGCAGGCACTGTACTTCCCAATACCACACATCTCTCAGAGTGCAGGCACTGTACTTCCCACCACCACACATCCTTCAGAGTGCAGGCACTGTACTTCCCACCACCACACATCCTTCAGAGTGCAGTCACTGTACTTCCCATCATCACACATCCTTCACAGTGCAGGCACTGTACTTCCCACCACCACACATCCTTCAGAGTGAAGGCACTGTACATCCCACCAACACTCATCCTTCAGAGTGCAGGCACTGTACATCCCATCACCACTCATTATTCAGAGTGCAGGCACTGTACATCCCACCACCACTCATCATTCAGAGTGCAGGCACTGTACTTCCCACCACCACCCATCCTTCAGAGTGCAGGCACTGTACTTTCCACCACCACTTATCATTAAGAGTGCAGGCACTGTACTTCCCACAACCACCCATCCTTCAGAGTACAGGCACTGTACTTCCCACTACCACTCATCCTTCAGAGGGTAGGCACTGTACTTCCCACCACCACTCATCCTTCACAGTGTAGGCACTGTACTTCCCACCACCACACATCCTTCAGAGTGCAGGCACTGTACATCCCACCAACACTCATCCTTCAGAGTGCAGAGGAGGAACACTGCAGGAAGCTTGTTGGCCCATACTAGGCAGGTCTTTTACAATTCATCCCACTAACAAAACATTTGCCCAACCCAATTTTCAATGCCACGCAAGAAATAAGCTCTGATGTGAAAGTCCCACTCAAATCCCACCCCTCCCACTCATGTACTTATCCAACCTGAATTTGAAACTACCCAAAGTCCCAGCCTCAATAACCCAACTAGGTAGACTGTTCCACTCATCAACTACCCTATTTCCAAACCATTACTTTCCTATGTCCTTTCTAAAACTAAACTTATCTAATTTAAATCCCTTACGCGGGTTCTCTCTTGGAGAGATATCCTCAAGACCATATTAATATCCCCTTTATTAATACTGCTTCCCCCTTTTACACTTCGATCAGGTCTCCCCTCATTCTTCGTCTAACAAGTGAATGTAACAAAAAGTCTTCAATCTTTCTTCATAAGGAAGATTTCTAATGCTATGTATTAAATTTTGTCATCATACGCGAATGTTTTCTAACAAAAATTATGTCCATTTTGTAATACGGAGACCAGAACTGAGCTGCTAATCTAGGTGAGGCCTTACTAATGATGTATAAAGCTGCAGTATGACCTCTGGACTTCTGTTGCTTACACTTCTTGATATAAATCCCCGTAATCTAAATTTGCCTTATTACGTACGCTTAGGTACTGCTGTCTTGGGTTTAAGGTTGCTGCTCACCATAACCCCCAAGTCCTTTTTGCAATCTGTATGGCTAAGTTCTACATCATTTAACTTATAAGTACTAGGGTTATGGGCACTCCCAAGCTTCAGAACCTTGCATTTATCTACATTGAACTGCATCTGCCAGTTTTCTGACCAAGAATAGAGTTTGTTTTAAATCCTCCTGAAGTTCCATAACATCAACGTTTTTAATCAATTATCCTACCTATCTTTGTGTCATCGGCGAATTTGCTCATATCACTAGTAATTCCCTCATCAAGATCACTGATATAATTATAAACAACAACGGGCCCAAGACTGATCCCTGTGGAACGCCACTTGTTACAGATCCCCACTCGGATTTAACCCCATTTATGGACACTCTCTGCTTCCTGTCAGTGAGCCATGAAATCGATCCACGAGAGCACTTTTCCCCCAATGCCCCTGAGCCCGCCGCTTTCTTTAAAGTCTATGGTGCGGAACTCTATCAAAGCCTTACTAAAATCTAAGTAAATAATGTCAAATTCTTTATTGTGGTCAACAGCCTCAAAAGCTTTACTGAAGAAAGTTAATAATTAGTTAGACAAGACCGGCCTCTTGTGAATCCATGCTGAGTATCATTAATCAAGCTATGCTTATCGAGATGGCTTCTTATAATCTCAGCTATAATTGACTCTAGTAATTTGCCTACAATTGAGGTCAGGCTTATTGGGCGGTAATTTGACGGTAACGACTTGTCCCCTGTTTTAAAAATAGGAATTACATTAGCCATCTTCCACATATCAGACACTACAACTGTTTGAAGAGATAAATTAAAAATATTAGTTAATGGTTCACAGAGTTCCATTTTGCATTCCTTAAGAACCCTTGAAAAAACCTCATCAGGACCCGGTGACTTATTTTGCTTCAGTCTGTCTATCTGCTTCACAACCATTTCACTAGTGACTGTGATGTTACATAATTTATTTCTTCTAGCCCACTATAAAAAATTAATTACTGGAATATTGTTAGTGTCTTCCTGTGTAAAAACTGAGAGAAAATAATTATTTAAAATCGAGCACATTTCATTCTCTTTGTCATAAGGTGCCCATAGTTATTTTTAAGGGGACCTATCTTATCTCTAACTTTTTTTCTATAGACCTGGAAAAAACTTTTTGGGTTAGTTTTAGAATCCCTAGCAACTTTAATTTCATAGTCCCTTTTAGCTTTTCTTATCCCCTTTTTAATGTCCCTCTTAATGTCAATATACTGATTCATAAGATGACCCTCACCTCTTTTGATATGCCTATAAATTCCTTTCTTATGCCCTAGTAGATATTTGAGCCTATTATTCTCCATTTTGGGTCATTTCTTTGATCTAATTTCTTTATATGGGATAAACGTTCTTTGAGCAGCATGTATAGTGTTCAGAAAACTGTCATATTGATAGCTCTCTTCGTTACCCCAGTCAACAGATGATAAGTGTTCTCTAAGCCCATTGTAATCTGCTAAGCGAAAATCTGGGACTGTTACTGAGTTATCGCTACTATCGTACTTCCATTCAATGCTAAATGTAATTGATTTGTGGTCGCTAGCACCCAATTCCTCTGAAATTTCTAAATTATTAACAAGGGATTAATTTTTTGCCATAACTAAGTCAAGCAGGTTATTTCCCCTTGTAGGTTCTGTCACAAACTGCTTCAAAAAACAATCCTGAACTACTTCTACTAAGAAGTCGTATGATTCTAAATTCCCAGTCAAGAAATTCCAATCAATATGACTAAAGTTAAAGTCTCCTAGAATTACTACATTATCGTGCCTTGTGGCCTTAACAATTTCCTCCCATAGTAGTCTCCCTTGGTCCCTATCTAAGTTTGGGGGACGGTATATCACTCCTAAAATCAGTTTTTCATGCCCCTCTGAAAATTCTATCCAACAGACTCTGTATGTGTTACTTTAGACTTAATACCCGTTTTTTATGCAACAGTTCAAGCGATCTCGGACATACAATGCCACCCCACCCCCCTTCCCGATACTTCTATCTACTTGGAACAATTTAAAACCCTGAATATGACATTCCGCAGGCATGTTCCGACTTTTTGAATTAAACCACATCTCAGTTAAGGCAAATACATCAATGTTACCTGCACTAGCAACTAATCTCAACTCGTCCATCTTATTCCTAGCACTACGGCAATAGCATAATAAACATTGAAAGACTTCTTTTCTCTTTACCCTTCCTGCTCATTCTATTTTTCTACTAAAGCTATTACTGTCCTTATCACCCAAGGTCCCTGGCTTTTCAATATCTACCTCCTTCTTATTATTACTAGTTCCCCTAGAACTCGTAATATTACTACACTGGGACTTCACTGTTTTCCTGCCAAAACCCATACCACTAACTATTCCTAGTTTAAAGTCCTAACTGCTCCTCCACTGCAGTTGCCAGTGCTACCACCCCAGACCTAGATAAGTGAACCCCATCCCTGGCATACATGTCATTTCTGCCATAGAAGAGGTCCCAGTTGTCAATGAATGTTACCACATTTTCCTCACAGTATTTGTCAGCCGCAATTGACACCAATTGCCATGGACAACCATTCATTTCCAACTCCCCTCCTTGGCAAAATACCACATATGAGAGGGTTCCCACCCTTACTCCTAATTATTTCTATTGCTGACCTATACCTGCTAATCAGGTCCTCACTCCTACGTCTGCCAACATCGTTGCCTCCAGCACTGAGACAGATAATAGGATTGCTCCCATTACCTCTCATGATGTCATCCAGACGGCTAACAATATCCTCCATCCCAGCCCCAGGAAAGCAAACTCTCTGTCTCCTACTCCTGTCCTTCAAGCAGAACGCCCTATCCATATACCTAACTTGGCTATCCCCAACAACAACAATATTCTTACCTTCCTTAACCCTTTCAGGGTCCAAGGCCCAAATCTGGAGTCACGCACCAGTGTCCAAGAATTTTCAAAAAAAAAATTTGTTATTTTTTCTTATGAAATTGTAGAGAATCTCTTTGTGAAGGTAATAAAACAAAAAGTACGAAATTTGGTGGAAAATTGACGAAATTATGCTCTTGCGAATTTTGATGTGTCAGCGATATTTACGAATCGGCGATTTTGCCGACTTTGACTCCCATTTTAGGCCAATTACATTATTCCAATCAACCAAATTCTTAGCTATTTCACTAGTATTACTTCCATTCTATTGATTGAGGACAAGAAATCGCCAAGTCAACTGTTTCAACTACAAAATAAAGTGATCGGAAATTGTTAATTTGGCCAATTTAACACAAAGTTCAAAATATTACAATTTCAAAATAGGGTCCAGAATAAACAATGCAGGCATTCCTGGCACTGAACTAACATTTCCTCTGTTCATTAGTTATGTTTTGAGGCTTCACAAATAAATTCCATTTTGATTTTTTATTCACATAATGAATTTTTATTCACACCAAAAAATAGAAGATTTACTGTTATGCAATACTGTAATAATTGTATAAATATCATCACCATATTGTGAATGTATATTAGACCCACCAGCTGACGTGTATTAGATGTGTGAGGTCGTTTGTTTACTCTTGAATATCGGCAAAAATTTAACATTTCCGCTACTTGAGCTCAGTTTCAAGCCATTTCTAGTGCTAAAACCAATCAAAATTATCTCTATTTCTGTAATATGTCTTCCATTCCATCAAATGAGACCAAGAAATCGCAAATACAACTATAAAAAACATACGAAAAAACACTGCAAAGTTGCTGTTTCAATCGAAAAATCATGATTTCAGTTTTTTCTCTCATTATACACAGTGTGCTGCAGGATCTGTTTTATGTGGTGCACACATACCACATAGATGTATTCTCTCATATCTAGGCCCAAATGTACCACTCACAGTTTATCAGAGAGAGCTGAGCTCATGGCGTAGATCTACGGTTTGGACACTCACCGTAAAGCCGTAGATCTACGGGACGGACCCTGAAAGGGTTAATGTCTTTCGTCGTGACGTTCCCAGTAGTCAACTCACATTCGTCGGGTAGCACTGAGAATGTATTAGATGTTTTCACAACAGTTTCCACGGCAGTCTCTTTCTTCTTCATCGTTTCTACCTTTCCATTCGTCTTCTTGATCGTCAACTTCTTTCCCTGCTGTCCAGCCACTGACCAGTTTCCCTTCTTGACCTGAGGACTCAAAACAAGAGGACTACTACGAATCTTCTTGTTTTCCTCGGTCAGTCGCCGAATTTCCATATTCGCCACCCTCAATTCTTCCTTAAGCTGTTAGTAAAGTTGCTCCATGGAGGGCATCTTGCTTCAATTCTAGAGAGCGCGCAAACAGGCCTTCACAGAGCTAAGTACACGTCACCACTGCGCAAAAGCCAGCTCAATCAGGAGCTACTGCGCAGCACGTCCGCACGGCAGTGCAGGCACTGTACTTCCCACCACCACCCATCCTTCAGAGTGCAGGCACTGTACTTTCCACCACCACACATCCTTCAGAGTGCAGGCACTGTACTTCCACCACCACACATCCTTCAGAGTGCAGGCACTGTACTTCCCACCACCACCCATCCTTCAGAGTGCAGGCACTGTACTTCCCACCACCACCCATCCTTCAGAGTGCAGGCACTGTACTTCCACCACACCACACATCCTTCAGAGTGCAGGCACTGTACTTTCCACCACCACACATCCTTCAGAGTGCAGGCACTGTACTTTCCCCACCACACATCCTTCAGAGTGCAGGCACTGTACTTCCCACCACCACCCATCCTTCAGAGTGCAGGCACTGTACTTCCCACCACCACTCATCATCAGAGTGCAGGCACTGTACTTCCCCCCACCACTCATCCTTCAGAGAGCAGGCACTGTACTTCCCAACACCACACATCCTTCAGAGTGCAGGCACTGTATTTTCCACCACCACACATCCTTCAGAGTGCAGGCACTGTACTTTCCACCACCACACATCCTTCAGAGTGCAGGCACAGTACTTCCCACCACCACTCATCATCAGAGTGCTGGCACTGTACTTCCGACCACCACCCATCCTTCAGATTGCAAGCACTGCACTTCCCACCACAACTCATCCTTCAGAGTGCAGGCACTGTACTTCCCACCACCACTCATCATTCAGAGTACAGGCACAGTACTTCCCACCACCACCCATCCTTCAGAGTGCAGGCACTGTACTTCCCACCACCACTCATCATTCAGAGTGCAGGCACTGTACTTCCCACAACCACCCATCCTTGAGAGTGCAGGCACTGTACTTCCCACCACCACACATCCTTCAGAGTGCAGGCACTGTACTTTCCACCACCACACATCCTTCAGAGTGCAGGCACTGTACTTCCCACCACCACACATCCTTCAGAGTGCAGGCACTGTACTTCCCATCACCACTCATCCTTCAGAGTGGAAGCACTGTACCTCCCACCACCTCTCATCCTTCAGAGTGCAGGCACTGTACATCCCACCACCACTCATCCTTCAGAGTGCAGGCACTGTACATCCCACCAACACTCATCTTTCAGAGTGCAGGCACTGTACATCCCACCACCACTCATCATTCAGATTGCAGGCACTGTACTTCCCACCACCACCCATCCTTCAGATTGCAGGCACAGTACTTCCCACCACCACTCATCCTTCAGAGTGCAGGCACTGTACTTCCCACCACCACTCATCATTTAGAGTGCAGGCACTGTACTTCCCACCACCACCCATTCTTCAGAGTGCAGGCACTGTACTTCTCACCACCATTCATCATTCAGAGTGCAGGCACTGTACTTCCCACCACCACTCATCCTTCAGAGTGGAGGCACTGTACTTCCCGCCACCTCTCATCCTTCAGAGTGCAGGCACTGTACATCCCACCAACACTCATCCTTCAGAGTGCAGGCACTGTACTTCCCACAACCACACATCCTTCAGAGTGCAGGCACTGTACTTCCCACCACCACACATCCTTCAGAGTGCAGGCACTGTACTTCCCACCACCACTCATCCTTCAGAGTGGAAGCACTGTACTTCCACCACCACTCATCCTTCAAGTGCAGGCATGTACACCCCACCAACACTCATCCTTCAGAGTGCAGGCACTGTACTTCCCACCACCACTTATCCTTCAGAGTGCAGGCACTGTACTTCCCACCATCACTCATCCTTCAGAGTGCAGGCACTGTGTTATATCTTCGAAATTGGTCATCCTGTGTTATTAAATATTGTAAGAGCATATGTTCATCACTTAATTTTTAGCGCGAAAGCCCCCGTTTATAGCTAAAATAGAGATTTTCGGCATTATATTATTATCTTTAATATATGAAAAATACCATGGTATTATCACTATTGTTGTTATTATCACTATTATTGTTATTATCACTATTATCGTTATCACTATTTTGTAATTATCACTATTATTTTACTATTATGGTTAGGTAGTAGGTTGGTAGACAGCAACCACCCAGGGAAGTACTACCGTCCTGCCAGATGACTGTGAAACAGAAACCTGTAACTGTTTTGCATGATGGTAGGATTGCTGGTGTCTTTTTCTGTCTCATAAACACGCTAGATAACAGGGATATCTTGCTACTCCAACTTACACTGTGGTCACACTTCACAGACATGCACATGCATATATTTATTTATTTATTTATTTATTTTCCAATTTGTGCACACATACAGAGGTACAAAAAAAAAATACAGATAAGAGCAGTATGCCAAAGCCACTTATACTATGCATAGCATTACGGCTGGCTTAAAATTAACTTAAGATTAACTAAGGGAAATGATTATTATTATTTATTATAATCAAAAAGAAGCGCTAAGCCACAAGGACTATACAGCGCTGCTACTAAGCAATGATGAATCAGTGATAAAACATTAATGTAAAAGATAACTATAAAGCACAAGAGTATTACAAAGACAGGTCATTATGGTTGCATCATTAGGTAGTGATCTTTTTAGTAGTGTATTTAAAAAATAATAAAGTTAGATTGGGTTTTAGGTTTAAATTTATGTGATATAATTGTGAGAAACATTTAAGATATACAATTTATAATGTTCAGTTATTCAGTATTTATTTGGTTTTGGGTGAGTAAGTAATCTTTGAGAAGAGACTTGAATTTATAAACAGGTTGTGTTTCTTTTATATTTACAGGTAATGAATTCCAGATTTTAGGGCCTTTTATGTGCTTTTGAGTTTTTCATAGTGTGAGATGGACACGAGGAACATCAAAGTGATCTGTGCCTTGTGTTATGGTCATGTGTTCTGTTGGGGTTTGGGCAAGGGATGTTTGAGGGAGGGTAATATCGATTTAAAGTGTTCTATGTATTAATAGGTGCAGTAATAAGTATGATGTTTTGTATGGTGAGTGGGTTTAGTGTTTTTGAATATTGGTGGAGTGTGCTTGCCTGTAGTGAGAATTTGTTATCATTCTAACTGCAGCCTTTTGTTGGGTAATTAGTGGTCTGAGATGGTTAATTGTTGTTGAGCCCCATGAAACAAATTCCATAGGTGAGATTGGGGTAAAAAAGAGGTGATATAGGGCCAGGAGGGCTGACTGTGGAACATATAACCGTATTTTCCCGGATAGTAAGCCTACAGTCTTGGAAATTTTCTTAAAAATTTTGGGATGTATATGTGTATGAAATTTGAGTCTATTATCAAGGTGGTTCCTAAGAATTTTCCCTCTGTTAGTTTTGTGAAAAGTGATCCTTTTTATCATTATTTTAAAGGGAGGGACATCTGTAGCTTTTTACCAAACTGAATGAAGTAGGTTTGTCAATGTTTAGTGTAGTTTGTTAGTCCTCATCCAGGTAGATATTTTCTGAAATTGGGTATTTACAGTATTGGCTAGCGTGACTGGGCTCGGGTGAGAGAAGACGTATGTAGTGTCATCTGCAATAGTGTGGGTTTAAGTAATTGCAAACCCATTTGGAAGGTCATTTAGGGTAAGGAGAAAGAGAAGAGGGCAAGGACACTTCCCTGTGGGACACCAACTGTAATTGGTTGTGCAAAAGAGTTTGCCCCATTTGCGTACACATATTGGCTTCTGTTGCTGAGGTAAAAACTTGAGGTAGTTGAGGGAGTGCCCTCTTATACCATAGTGTGACAATTTACGTGGAGCAAGTCATGGTCAACTGTATCAAAAGCTTTACGTAAGTCAATGAAGATCCCCAGTGGGACTTCTTTTTTCTCTATTGCAGTGTATATATGTTTCTAGCATGTGTATAATAGCATCATTAGTATTTTTATTAGGCCTGAATCCAAATTGGCAGGGGTTGAGTATGTTTTGGAGAAAAGGTAGGAGTAATTCTTTTATGAATTAATTTTCGAAGATTTTTGAGAGAGGGTGTAAGTTGGATATTGGCCTATAGTTATTCAACTCTTTTGGTCTCCTCCTTTTGGATCGGGGTGACCCTTGCTATTTGAGTACTGTGGGGAAAGGTGGAGGATTAAATGGATTTTTTTAAAGAGTGTTGCAATGATTGGTGATAGCACTTGTGACACTTTTTTGGGTATATAAAGGGGTGGTAAGGTATTTAAATTCCTGCCTTGTTTTTTAGTGCGTTGTTTAATAAGGGAGACTTCTTTAGGGTTAGTCGGAGCTAGGAACAGTGTGTTCGGGTAGTTGCCGGTGAGGTAGTCATTTGGTGGGGTATCTGAGCTTGGGATTTTATGGGAAGGTTTTTGTCCTATAGTGGGAGAAGAAATCATTGAGTCTGTTTGCTGTTTCTGTTGGTGGGAGTTGGGGTTCATCTGTTTTTGCTAATTTATTTCGCTATTTCGTGATATCTTGTTTGTTCCCAGAATTTCTGATAGGGTTTTCCAGGGCTTTTTTTTATTTACCTCGTAAGTTGGATAATCTGTTCTCATAATTTCAATTTTTTTGCCCTTCTTATCAGGCTGGGTTTGGATTGACGAGTAACGTTTTGTTTGGTCTCTGGTTATGTGACCCATTCTGTACTGTTTTTCATATTGGTGTTTTGTATTTATGGATTTTAGAAGCTGGGTGTTAGCCAGGGACTGTTCAGTCTCTTTGCTTTTCATCTGTTTAGTTTTTTTTAGGCAGTGCTTGTTATAGAGGTATTGGGTTTTTTTTAGAAAATTATTAATACATTCGTCAATATCTGTATAGGTTTCTAGCTCAGTGTGCCAATCAATGTTTGCTATTGCTGTTGTGAAGTTATTAATGGCTGCCTCATTTTGAAGTCTGAAGGTGACTTTAGTAGTGTCTTGGGGTAGTTTACCAAGAGTTGTTATGAGGAAAGTAGGTAGGGTCTGTGGTATTATCTGTAATTATGCCTGATTTTAAAGGGATATGGTGTTGGTCCAGAAGTGGTCAAGTAGGGAAACACTAGTCTCTGTAACTCTTGTAGGTTTTGTTACTGTTTGGTAGTAACATACAGTTACTCATTGTGTTGTTGAATTCAGTAACGTGTGGGTCCTGGTCTTGCAGGAGATTTATATTGAAGTCACCTGAGAGTAGTAAATGATCTTTGTTCATGCGTGCATCAGTTTTTCATACTTCCTAGATTTTGACTAAATTGGCTTTAAAGTTTGACTGTGGAACTCTGTAATTTTATCAATGTGAGAGGTTTTTGTAGGTACTTTGATTTGAATTTAGCTATTATATATTCCCATGTTCATCCCCTTTTGCAAGTATTAGTGATACATTCTAGTTGGTCTGAGTAGTATATGGCTGTGCCACCCCCTTGTTGATCTGGCCCACAAATTTGTATGGCTGTGTAACCAGGAATGGCATAGACATCTGTACTATCAGGCTTTAGCCAGGTTTCAGTTAGTGTAATGATGGGACATATTGGGATGTAAGGAATTTAGTAATGTATGAGGTCATCGTAATGCTGCTTAAAGATCTGATATTGTAGTTAAATATAGTTAGTTGTTGTTGGCACTGAGAGTGCCTTTGATTGTTGGGAGTTTTAGTAATTACAGTTACTGTTTGATTCATTTAAGTCATTAAATAAGAGGTTGGTATCAGGGACAATGCTTGTAATCATAAGATTTGTAGTGAATCTATAGTTTGAATTAAGTTTTAAAACAAAGTAAATAGTCTTAAGCTAAAAAAAAGCACCTGGATTATTTAACAAATGTAAAATAATGAGCTAAGGGACTAATACAAATAAAGTGATGATCAAATAGTGGAGCTTGGGAATATGATAGTAGGTAGTACTATAAAGGTAATTTTTTAAAGTTAGAATTATAGTATAAAATTATAATATAAAAGGGACTAATATAGGTTGTGGTGACCAATAAAGTGGTAATACATCTAGGTTTTTCTCCTTTTTCTACATAGCTCTTGTTCTTCTTTATTTCTTCTATTGTCCCATGGGGGAAATGGAAAAGAATCTTTCCTCCGTAAGCCATGCGTGTCGTATGAGGCGACTAAAATGCCGGAAGCAATGGGCTAGTAAGCCCTTCTCCTGTAGACATTTACTAAAAAAGAGAAGAAGAAAAACTTTATAAAACTGGGATGCTTGAATGTGCGTGGATGTAGTGCAGATGAAAAGAAACAGATGATTGCCGATGTTATGAATGAAAAGAAGTCGGATGTCCTGGCCCTAAGTGAAACAAAGCTGAAGGCGGTAGGGGGATTTCGGTGGGGGAAAATAAATGGGATTAAATCTGGAGTATCTGAGAGAGTTAGAGCAAAGGAAGGGGTAGCAGTAATGTTGAATGATCAGTTATGGAAGGAGAAAAGAGAATCTGAATGTGTAAATGCAATAATTATGTTAATTAAAGTAAAGGTTGGATGCGAGAAGTGGGTCATAATAAGCGTGTATGCACCTGGAGAAGAGAGGAAGATGCAGAGGAGAGAGAGAGATTTTGGGAGATGTTAAGTGAATGTATAGGAGCCTTTGACCAAGTGAGAGAGTAATTGTGGTAGGGGACCTGAATGCTAAAGTAGGAGAAACTTTTAGAGAGGGTGTGGTAGGCAAGTTTGGGGTGCCAGGTGTAATGATAATGGGAGCCCTTTGATTGAACTTTGTATAGAAAGGGGTTTAGTTATAGGTAATACATATTTTAAGAAAAAGAGGATAAATAAGTATACAAGATATGATGTAGGCAAAATGACAGTAGTTTGTTGGATTATGTATTGGTAGATAAAAGATGTTGTAGTAGACTTCAGGATGTACATGTTTATAGAGGGGCCACAGATATATCAGATAACTTTCTAGTTGTAGCTACACTGAGAGTAAAAGGTAGATGGAATACAAGGAGAATAGAAGCATCAGGGAAGAGAGAGGTGAAGGTTTATAAACTAAAAGAGGAGGCAGTTAGGGAAAGATATAACAGCTATTGGAGGATAGATGGGCTAATGAGAGCATAGGCAATGGGTCGAAGAGGTATGGGGTAGGTTTAAAAATTGTAGTGTTAGAGTGTTCAGCAGAAGTTTGTGGTACAGGAAAGTGGGTGCGGGAGGGAAAGGAGCGATTGGTGGAATGATGATGTAAAGAGAGTAGTAAGGGAGAAAAAGTTAGCATATGAGAAGTTTTTACAAAGTAGAAGTGATGCAAGGAGGGAAGAGTATATGGAGAAAAAGAGAGAGGTTAAGAGAGTCGTGAAGCAATGTAAAAAGAGAGCAAATGAGAGAGTGGGTGAGATGTTATCAACAAATTTTTTTGAAAATAAGAAAAAGTTTTGGAGTGAGATTAACAAGTTAAGGAAGCCTAGAGAACAAATGGATTTGTCAGTTAAAAATAGGAGAGGAGAGTTATTAAATGGAGAGTTAGAGGTATTGGGAAGATGGAGGGAATATTTTGAGGAATTGTTAAATGTTGATGAAGATAGGGAAGCTGTGATTTCGTGTATAGGGCAAGGAGGAATAACATCTTGTAGGAGTGAGGAAGACCCAGTTGTGAGTGTGGGGGAAGTTCGTGAGGCAGTAGGTAAAATGAAAGGGGGCAAGGCAGCCGGGATTGATGGGATAAAAATAGAAATGTTAAAAGCAGGTGGGGATATAGTTTTGGAGTGGTTGGTGCAATTATTTAATAAATGTATGGAAGAGGGTAAGGTACCTAGGGATTGGCAGAGAGCATACCTGGTTACCTGGAGGTTATTCCGGGGATCAACACCCCCGCGGCCCGGTCCATGACCAGGCCTCCCAATGGATCAGGGCCTGATCAACTAGGCTGTTACTGCTGGCCGCACGCAGTCCGACGTACGAGCCACAGCCCGGCTGATCCGGCACCGACTTTAGGTATCTGTCCAGCTCTCTCTTGAAGGCAGCCAGGGGTTTATTGGCAATTCCCCTAATGCTTGATGGGAGGCTGTTGAACAGTTTTGGGCCCCGGACACTTATGGTGTTTTCTCTTACTGTACCAATGGCGCCCCTACTTTTTAATTGGCGGCATTTTGCATCGCCTGCCATCTTTTACTTCATAGGGAGTGATTTCTGTGTGCAGATTTGGGACCATTCCTTCCAAGATTTTCCAAGTGTAGAATATGATATCTCTCCCTCCTGCGTTCCAACAGTACAAGTCAAGTGCTTCCAAGCGTTCCCAGTAGTTAAGTGCTTGACAGAACTTATACTGCAGTAAGGATCTCTGTACACTCTCTAGATCTGCGATTTCCCTGCTTTGTATGGAGATGTTAATGTACAGCAGTATTCCAGCCTAGAGAGAACAAGTGATTTGAAAAGGATCATCATGGGCTTGGCATCTCTCGTTTTGAAAGTTCTCATTATCCATCCTATCATTTTCTTTGCACGTGCGATCGTGGCACTGTTGTGATCCTTGAAGTGAGATCCTCAGACATTACTACTCCCAGGTCCCTTCATTATTTTTCGCTCTATTGTATGGCCGGAGTCATAGTATACTCTGTTCTAGTTATTATCTCCTCCAGTTTTCCATAACGGAGTAGTTGGAATTTGTCCTCATTGAACATCATATTGTTTACCGTTGCCCACTGGAAAACTTTGTTATATCTTCTTGGAGGTTAACCGCGTCCTCAGCAGATGACAGCCTCATGCAGATCCTAGTATCACCGCAAAGGATGATACAGTGCTGTGGTGTATATCTCTGTTTATGTCTGATATGAGGATAGGGAAATAAGATGGGGGCGAGTACTGTGCCTTGTGGAACAGAGCTCTTCACTATGGCAGCCTCCAATTTAACTCTGTTGACCACTACTCTTTGTGTTCGATTTGTTAGGAAGTTAAAGATCCATCTCCCCACTTTCCCAGTTATTCCTTTAGCACGTATTTTATGGGCTACTACGCCATGATCGCATTTGTCAAATGCTTTGCAAAGTCTGTGTATATTACATCTGCATTCTGATTTTCTTCCAGTGCATCCAAGGCCATTGTCATAGTGATCCAGTAGTTGTGAGAGGCAGGAGCGACCTGCCCTGAACCCATGTTGCCCTGGATTGTGCAGATTTGTGGGAATCCAGGTGATTTGCAATCCTGCTTCTTAGCACTCTTTCAAAGATTTTTATGATGTGGGATGTCAGAGCTATTGGTCTATAGTTCTTAGCTAATGCTTTGCTGCCACCTTTATGGAGTGGGGCTATATCCGTTGTTTTAAGTGACTGTGGAATTTCACCATGTCCAAGCTCCTCCTCCATAGTGTACTTAGGGCACGCGAGAGGGGTTTCTTGCAGTTCTTAATGAAAACAGAGTTCACGAGTCTGGGCCCGGGGCTGAGTGCATAGGCATGTTGTCAATGGCTTTTTCGAAATCTATCGGAGTTAGGGTAATGTCGGAAATCTGGCATACATTTATGGAGTTTTGAGGCTCATTCATGAAGAAATCATTTGGGTCGTCGATCCTCAGACCGATTAGTGGTTCACATAAACACAGAGTCGTACTGGATTTCAATATTTCACTCATTTCCTTGTTGTCGTCTGTGTAAGTCCCATCCTGTCTGAGTAAGGGCCCGATACTAGATGTGGTATTTGCCTTGTTTTTGGCATATGAAAAGAAATATTTTGAATTTCTTTCAATTTCACTAATAGCTTTAAGCTCCTCCTGCCTCTCCTGGTTCTGTAAGAGTCATTTAGCTTAAGTTCGATAGTTTCCACTTCCCTGGTCAGCGCCTCCCTTCGTGTATCAGATATTCTAGCACTCCTGAGGAGCTCAGTGACTCTTCGTCGTCTTCTGTAGAGGGAGCGTCTTTTTCTCTCCAGTTTACTCCTGCTCTTCTTCTTTCTTAGGGGAATATGCCTAGAACATCCTTCGGCTACCAGGAAGTTGATCCTGTTCAAGGCACTGGTTTGGGTCCATGTCATTTAAGACTCTTCCCAACATGTTTCGTTTAGGACATGGTTTACCTGGTCCCAGTTGATGTTCTTGTTGTTGAAATTGTATTTTGTGAAGACACCTTCACAGGTACATGCATTCTGTTGTTCAGGACCCCTATGCATGTACGTCTGGACTTCGATTAGATTGTGATCGGAATTAGTTGTTTTTGATATTCTTATGTCTCTTATCAGGTCCTCATTATTTGTGAAGATAAGGTCAAGGTGTTTTTCTAGTCTTGTTGGCTCCACTATCTGCTGGCTTAAGTGTGTTTTTCGCAGAGACTTAGTAGCTCATGTGTGTGTGACCTTTCATCTGCGCTACCTCCGGGGATTGTTTCAGCTATAACATTATTTGCTACATTCTTCCATTTTGTATGCCTTAGGTTGAAATCACCAAGCAGTAAGATGTTTGGGGATGGAGCTGGAAGGTTTTCCAAACAGTAATCGATTTTCAGTAGCTGTTCCTTGAACTGTTGGGAGGTTGCATCTGGTGGCTTGTATACAACCACAATGACTAGGTTTTGGTTCTCGATCTTTATTGATAGAACTTCAACTACCTCATTTGTGGTGTTCAGCAACCTCCGTGCAGATAAGGGACTCTTTGACATACAGGCCAACCTCCCCTTGTTGCCTGTTTTTTCTGTCGCATCTAAAAAGGTTGTAACCACTTATCCATATTTCACTGTCAAAGTGATCTTTTGTGTGAGTCTCTGTGAAGGCTGCACCATTGCATTAGACTCCACTAGAAGTCCACTGATAAACGGTATTTTGTTGTTGGTGGATGGCTTAAGGCCCTGTATATTAGCAAATACGAACGAGGTTGTATTCTGTGTTTGTTGGGGGGATTTTTGTTATTGGCATCAGTAGTTGTAATAATTACTGGAGGGCCATGGGTGGCCACTGGCTGCGCTCCAGTCCAACAAGGCTCCAAGGTGGTGGACTATTTTTGTTATTTCCTTCCATTTTCTTTTTTCGTTTCCTGCCACTAAAAAATCACCTGGAGTTGGGTTGTCGTAGCTACTATTGTTTGTCTTGTGGGGTCTGTGCCTCCTGGTCCCTTTTAGATGGTATGCAGGGCATTCGATGTTGTAACACTGCTTCTGGAGGACCGAGGAGTGGCACATTTTTGGGTGAAAGAAAGTACAGGAAGAAGAACGACACACTCCTTTAGACAGGAGATCGCTACATTTTTTGGGATGGTCAAAGTTGCATGTCCCATTTTTTCCCTTGTTATTCCATGCTTACAGATGCCCCAAGCATAATATTTGCACATGCATAGTTCCTTTGTATAAAGGCAAAGGGGACAAAAGAGAGTGCAAAAATTATAGGGGGATAAGTCTGTTGAGTATAAGTGGTAAAGTGTATGGTACAGTTATTATTGAAAGAATTAAAAGTAAGACTGAGAATAGGATAGCAGATGAACAAGGAGGCTTTAAGAAAGGTAGGGGGTGTGTGGACCAAGTGTTTACAGTGAAACATATAAGTGAACAGTATTTAGATAAAGCTAAAGAGGTCTTTGTGGCATTTATGGATTTGGAAAAGGCGTATGACAGGGTGATAGGGGGGGCAATGTGGCAGATGTTGCAGGTGTATGGTGTAGGAGGTAGGTTACTGAAAGCAGTATGAGAGTTTTTACGAGGATAGTGAGGCTCAAGTTAGAGTACATAGGAAAGAGGGAAATTATTTCCTAGTAAAAGTAGGCCTTAGACAAGGATGTGTGATGTCACCGTGGTTGTTTAATATATTATAGATGGGTTGTAAGAGAAGTAAATGCGAGGGTCTTGACAAGAGGCGTGGAGTTAAAAGATAAAGAATCACACATAAAGTGGGAGTTGTCACAGTTGCTTTTGCTGATGACACCTGTGCTCTTGGGAGATTCTGAGAGAAGTTGCAGAGATTGGTGGATGAATTTGGTAGGGTGTGCAAAAGAAGAAAATTAAAAGTGAATACAGGAAAGAGTAAGGTTATGAGGATAACAAAAATATTAGGTGGTGAAAGATTGGATATCAGATTGGAGGGGAGAGAGTTATGGAGGAAGTGAATGTATTCAGATATTTGGGAGTGGACGTGTCAGCGGATGGGTCTATGAAGGATGAGGTGAATCGTAGAATTGATGAGGGGAAAAGGGTGAGTGGTGCACTTAGGAGTCTGTGGAGACAAAGAACTTTGTCCTTGGAGGCAAAGAGGGGAATGTATGAGAGTATAGTTTTACCAACACTCTTATATGGGTGTGAAGCATGGGTGATGAATGTTGCAGCGAGGAGAAGGCTGAGGCAGTGGAGATGTCATGTCTGAGGGCAATGTTGTGGTGTGAATATAAGCAGAGAATTCGTAGTTTGGAAGTTAGGAGGAGGTGCGGGATTACCAAAACTGTTGTCCAGAGGGCTGAGGAAGGGTTTGTTGAGGTGGTTCGGACATGTTAGAGAGAATGGAGCGAAACAGAATGACTTCAAGAGTGTATGAGTCTTTAGTGGAAGGAAGGCGGGGTAGGGGTTGGCCTAGGAAAGGTTGGAGGGAGGGGTAAAGGAGGTTTTGTGTGCGAGGGGCTTGGACTTCCAGCAGGCGTGCGTGAGCGTGTTTGATAGGAGTGAATGGAGACGAATGGTTTTTAATACTTGACGTGCTGTTGGAGTGTGAGCAAAGTAACATTTATGAAGGGGTTCAGGGAAACCGGCAGGCCGGACTTGAGTCCTGGAGATGGGAAGTATTGCCTGCACTCTGAAGGAGGGGTGTTAATGTTGCAGTTTAAAAACTGAAGTGTAAAGCACCCTTCTGGCAAGACAGTGATGGAGTGAATGATGGTGAAAGTTTTTCTTTTTCGGGCCACCCTGCCTTGGTGGGAATCGGCCAGTGTGATAATAAAAAAAAATAAAATATGGTTAGGTAGGATTTCTTGTGTATATAGAGTTTAAGTCTCGGAACCATCCGGTGAATTGTTCAGTTGTTTATGTCCGGCTGGCTGACGTGGCTCAGCTGATCCAACCTGACGACACGTCAACAGACTGGCAAGTAGTCAGTCTGCTCCCAGCTCTAGCCCTGACAACTGATCGTATATTGGCTCTTACGGTGTACAGTTGAATGGTTTTGAGAATTGGACAATAGAGCTGACTCACTTTGTTCCTCATTACTTTGAAAGACATTTTTGATATTTATATTCTTGGTCAGTTCAGTAATCCATAGATACTTTACGGCCAGATTCAAAGGTCTTGTTAAATCTTGTACCTTTTGTATTTTGAGTCTACAGTCTTGTTAAGAAAGAGACATAAATATTAATGAGGACTTAGATACAGGAAGAATAATTAAACTTCCTTATTAATATGACATTTCCATGATTTGGAACTAAATGTATATGGTAATTTTATTGTACAAAGTATTAAGTTAAATTAACTACAAAGAGAAGATAAAGTATTGTATTTAAATACTTTAATAAATTTGAATATTATTCAATGGAATTTCCCAGTTGAAATTATTTCCCCTAGACTCTAAAATACCTATAACTCGGATCCAAAAATCTTGTTGCATAAGAGATAAATGGTAACAGGCCACATTCTGAAGTTCTTTAAAAAAATTTCTTATTTGCAACACACTGTACTTCCCACCACCACACATCCCTCAGAGTGCAGGCACTGTACTTCCCACCACCACTCATCCTTCAGAGTGGAAGCACTGTACTTCCCACCACCACACATCCTTCAGAGTGCAGGCACTGTACTTCCCACCACCACACATCCTTCAGAGTGCAGGCACTGTACTTCCCACCACCACTCATCCTTCAGAGTGGAAGCACTGTACTTCCCACCACCTCTCATCCTTCAGAGTGCAGGCACTGTACATCACACCACCACTCATCCTTCAGAGTGCAGGCACTGTACATCCCACCAACACTCATCCTTCAGAGTGAAGGCACTGTACATCCCACCACCACTCATCATTCAGAGTGCAGGCACTGTACTACCCACCACCACCCATCCTTCAGATTGCAGGCACAGTACTTCCCACCACCACTCATCCTTCAGAGTGCAGGCACTGTACTTCCCACCACCACTCATCATTTAGAGTGCAGGCACTGTACTTCCCACCACCACCCATTCTTCAGAGTGCAGGCACTGTACTTCCCACCACCATTCATCATTCAGAGTGCAGGCACTGTACTTCCCACCGCCACTCATCCTTCAGAGTGGAGGAACTGTACTTCCCACCACCACACATCCTTCAGAGTGCAGGCACTGTACTTCCCACCACCACACATCCTTCAGAGTGCAGGCACTGTACTTCCCACCACAACTCATCCTTCAGAGTGGAAGCACTGTACTTCCCACCACCACTCATCCTTCAGAGTGCAGGCACTGTACATCCCACCAACACTCATCCTTCAGAGTGCAGGCACTGTACTTCCCACCACCACTTATCCTTCAGAGTGCAGGCACTGTACTTCCCACCATCACTCATCCTTCAGAGTGCAGGCACTGTACTTCCCACCACCACTCATCCTTCAGAGTGCAGGCACTGTACTTCCCACCACCACACATCCTTCAGAGTTCAGGCACTGTGTTATATCTTCGAAATTGGTCATCCTGTGTTATTTAAATATTGTAAGAGCATATGTTCATCACTTAATATTATAGCGTGAAAGTCCCCGTTTATAGCTAAAATAGAGACTTTCGGCATTATATTATTATCTGTTAATATATGAAAAATACCATGGTATTATCACTATTGTTGTTATTATCACTATTATTGTTATTATCACTATTATCGTTATTATCACTATTTTGTAATTATCACTATTATTTTACTATTATGGTTAGGTAGTAGGTTGGTAGACAGCAACCACCCAGGGAAGTACTACCGTCCTGCGAGATGACTGTGAAACAGAAACCTGTAACTGTTTTGCATGATGGTAGGATTGCTGGTGTCTTTTTCTGTCTCATAAACACGCTAGATAACAGGGATATCTTGCTACTCCAACTTACACTTTGGTCACACTTCACAGACATGCACATGCATATATATATACATACATCTAGGTTTTTCTCCTTTTTTCTACATAGCTCTTGTTCTTCTTTATTTCTTCTATTGTCCATGGGGGAAATGGAAAAGAATCTTTCCTCCGTAAGCCATGCGTGTCGTATGAGGCGACTAAAATGCCGGGGGCAATGGGCTAGTAACCCCTTCTCCTGTAGACATTTACTAAAAAAGAGAAGAAGAAAAACTTTATAAAACTGGGATGCTTGAATGTGCGTGGATGTAGTGCAGATGAAAAGAAACAGATGATTGCCGATGTTATGAATGAAAAGAAGTTGGATGTCCTGGCCCTAAGCGAAACAAAGCTGAAGGCGGTAGGGGAGTTTCGGTGGGGGAAAATAAATGGGATTAAATCTGGAGTATCTGAGAGAGTTAGAGCAAAGGAAGGGGTAGCAGTAATGTTGAATGATCAGTTATGGAAGGAGAAAAGAGAATATGAATGTGTAAATGCAAGAATTACAGTGGACCCCCGCATACCGATGGCATCACATAGCGATTAATCCGCATACCGCTTGCTTTAATCGCAAAAATTTTGCCGCGCATACCGCTTAACCCTTTGAGGGTCTTCGTCGTACTAGTAGTCTTACGCTAGGGGTTTTGGTACTAGTACTCATAAAAATTTTAGCGG
>NC_069471.1:6559263-6562435 GCF_026875155.1 Cherax quadricarinatus | reverse complement strand
AAACTCGGCATGGTCGAAATTGGTCCATTTTCACAAAGGAAAAAGGCATTATTCGAAAAATTTTTTCTCTTGCTAGATGTAATGACCCAGACTTGACAAATCAAGATATAGTTGCACAACGCCACATCCCATTCACCCTCAAGCTTGCACATCTTACCAAACTATAAAATACACAACTCATTAACTCCGCTTCCACCCTTAGATCCTAACATACCTTAGGGGGCTACCACGGATGAGTACAACCCCTTGCTGCTGACCCGCTCTGTTGCAGTAAATGCTGTACTGTAAGACTCCTATTAGCTTGCAGGAAAAACGGTACCCCACCTCCACCATAAAGGAGTCTTTACTAAAGTGTTCTATAAATTCCCGCTGAATTCGCCTTAACCCTAACTGCTCCCTCGGTTTCCTCATACCCACGAGATGTATAGGAATCAGCCACACGTACAGTATTGCTCTTCTTACTTCCCTTGACACTCCGATAATTCCAAGGTTAGGCCCCCGTAGAGTTGAGATACTTCCCCACTAAGAACCTAAACCAACCACGTATGAACTTCTTCAATGTTTTCACAATAAATCAAACCGCATGAACGGTTTCTTCAGACCGAAAAGTAAACTAATTCGCCTCCTTACCAACCATCCTGCTTAAAAACTGATTTCGATGTCTAATATTCCCATGATGAATCTGTACACTAATTCGTGAACCTCTGTGCCAACGTAAGCTTACAAAACCACCCATATTTTCCCAAATCTTATACAGCAGAAATACAGACACACCTGTACGATTTCCCTATGGAACATATCCATACCATCTGCCCCGCCCTAATCCTTTGAAAAATTTTCAACTTCAACAAACGCAAACATGTCCTCACACTCCATTATCTCTGCCACTCCACATTTGCGTCCATCTACCATTACCCGACACACCTCAGGACTCCCCTCTCCCTGCCCTACCAGGGTAACCCTCTGCTTTACATATAGGCTTTCGCCTGTGGCCCAATGCCAAGAGACAAAACCCCCAAGGACGGACATGCATCATGACAACCTCCCTACTAACCAAGCTCTCCTGTAACCCCAAAACATATACGTCTGACCCTTCTTGAGGCTCCTGAATATCCCGTGTCCCGTAATAGTTGCCTCGGCCACACCCCATACCTTACTGTAAACAATGAGAGTTAACCACCATGCCTCTGTTGCAAGGAGACATCCCAGCTCTTAACCTCTGAGGACAGTCTAAAGCCTTTTTACCACCAATTCAGAATTTACCCTTCAACCCCCCTCTCTTCCGCCATGTACACGATCCTAATATTTTAAGGTAGCTCCATGACTGGACCACCCATACTTTCTCCCCCCCAAACCCCCTCACCCACGTACCCACCTCCAATAATTTTGAATTTCGCCCTGTTGAAGCACGTACCAGTCACATGCCCCAAAAAAAACTCAACAACCCCCCCCCTACCCACGATCTGCAAGTCCTCCTCCCCTTTCATCAAAATCGTGGTATCATCCACGTAACGACTACACTCTCCGCTGCATGGTTACTACCCAGTACCCCAAATCCCAAACCACAATCCACCAAGTTCATAAAATGGACTTTGCACACAGGCAAAAAGGCCTGAGAGGAGGGGGCACCCTTTGCTCAAACCCCGTTCCATACGTACAAGGCTGCCCTAACTTACCGTTCAACTCATACATTGCTGAGGCATACAAGTGTCAACCATCGTACTATCCTCCCCAAAACCTGCTTCACCTGGAGTTACCTGGAGTGAGTTTCCGGAGGTCAACCGCCCCGCTGGCCCGGTCTGTGACCAGGCCTCCTGGTGGATCAGAGCCTGATCAACCAGGCTGTTGCTGCTGGATGCATGCAAACCAACGTTACGAGTCACATGCCCGGATGCCGTCCAGGAACGACTTTAGGTGCTTGTCCAGTGCAGCTTGAGATGCCAGGGGTTGTTGGTAATCCCCCTTATGTATGCTGGGAGGACAGTTGAACAGTCTCGGGCCTGTCACTTATTGTATGGTCTCTTAAACGTGCTGTGACACACATGCTTTCATTGGGGGGATGTTGCATCGTATGCAAGTCTTTGCTTCTAGTGAGGTGATTTCGTGTGCAAGGCGGTTACTAGTCCTTAAATTAAACCTTAAGAAATTCTGTCAACAAAGTCTTAAGATTTTGCAGTCAAGCCGGGGACACCCCCATTGATATTCCTCAAAAAACTTCTAATACGCCATGTTCCTTCCAGCATGTCATGCTTCCTACCTGGTATGCCCTGCATGTCCCTATGAATATTCGATTCAATGACTTTTTACATCATGTTACCTAGGACCTTTGCAAAGATTTTCTTATAGTTGAAGCAATAAGAGGAGATAGCCCTATATGCACTCAGGACTCCTCCCCTTCCCTTTCTGGGGCACCAACACAACTACCCCTGTACTCTGTGACGTACCCACCTTCCCTCTATGATCATGCAATTCAACATCTCAACCAAGCATTGTTTAATGCTTCCCAATGTGTCCTAATAAATTCATTTTGATCTGCCATCTTCCTGGTGGCTTGTTCTTTTACTCATCCTAAAATCGCCTCCTCGACCTACTCCAACGAATTCCCTACTCCTCTAGTACCTACAATCCCCTTGCACTTTTGACCTTTCTGAATATCCCCATCGACCACCTCATGAACCCCCTGCTCTCCGCCAGAGCTTTTTCTCTTAACCAACGATCAGTTTAAAAACAACTTGCCGTCCGTATTAGAGGAGCCAACTGACCAGGTAGGTATCCACCCAAACCAGTGCAACTTCCAAATGCAGGAGGGATGTTGCCTGTGTCTAACCCTAAATTTCCACAGAACACAATCCTGAAGGTTTGTCTCCCCATTGCACCTCTTCCATGGCCCGCCCTGATTCTAACTGGCAGTGAAAACATTCATTGTGAAAAAATTCGGCAAGTTGATTGCAGAGATGTTCAATGTCTTCATACCTACTACTTCCACCCCGAACATAATAATCGTTCAGTTCATTCGTCGCTCAACCTTTGGGACGAGCGGACGTGAGCTGAGCCTGCCCTCTGTTGTCGCCGGTGACAAACTTGGTTTCTCAAAATGGCGCAGCCGGGACAAGAAGAAGAGTAAACTGGCCTGTCGGCATTGAAGGTGGTGCGTGGGCTGTGCATAGCCCAC
>NC_069471.1:6529263-6554263 GCF_026875155.1 Cherax quadricarinatus | reverse complement strand
GCTACAGGGACTTTCTTTTGAGGGATTTATGGTCTTTATAAGCGGTCAGGGGAATGAACGGGCTGGCCTTCCCAGGGGGGGGGGGTTGCAGAGGTCGATTGTGTGAGTGTGTGTGTGGAATTGTGTAGTGTGTGTGGAATTGTGTGAGGAAGGATGTTGAGGTGATATTCAATGTGGTATTCAATGTAATGTCTTGGTGTTATTGTGAACACCGATGATTATAATTTATCTAAGGATTCCTTCATGTTTTGTAGGATGTACATAAGCATGTTAGTATATAAGCATATTTTAACCTGTAATTATACATGTCTACCTATATATGAGCAATGTAACTTGTCATAATAATGAGTTTTCATACCTGTTTTTTAACTATTGGAACGTTTTTGTTTGTATATAATGTAAGATCTTGCCTGGGGTGTTTTTGCTTATATATTGTTACAGATGTTTTTTCACATTTTCATTATATATGTTCAAGTGAATGAGTTTTTGATCTTGTGTATAGCCAGGTGAAACTGGTCAGTTTTTTCACTTGGGGGGGGGGGTAGGAGTGTAAGTAATCTCTGCAATAGCAGGTCATGTGATACACATGTCATATTATTTTAGATGTCTAATGTTGTCCATTCTCTGTAGGATGTGATGTATAATTATCTCCGACAGTGTAAATAATCTGTCTGCTGGAGGAATAATGTGTAAATTTATTTATTATTGTGGTAGGTTTTATGTGTTTAGGGGTGGTTTTTTTAAGGGTGATATATTAAAAAACCTAATTCTAAAAGGGACGTTGGTGGTTAGGGAAGGGGTATGGCAGATACAGTTACAGGCAGGGGGGGGGGGGGGGGTTAAAGTGTGCACGATTTTTAAATTAAATTAAACCATAGGGAAATATGAGGTAGGGGGGTTTTGTTTTTCTAGGGGTGGATGTGAGCCATCGGGGCGGGATCTTTCCCTTTGAAATATAGGTCACCTTTTAAGCGGCTGGTTGTGTTTTAATATTTTTTGTCTTGAATTTTTTTAATGTTTTTTAAAAATTTGTGTAGAATAAAGATTTGTCACGTGTATCTAAGGTGAAAGGGGGGACTTTTTTCCATGGGGCGGGGAGGTAAGTTTTACTGGGGGGGTTTGGTATATGTATGTATGTGTATGTTTTATATTTTAGGTAAAATCCCCCCGTAGGGGGTATATATGTAAAAAGGGGTATACGTATGTATATATAAAAAATTATTATATATGTGTGTGTATATGTTAAATTTTAAAAGTATATGTAGGTATGACCCCCTTTTTTCTTTTTAAGAACAGTCGTCCCAAGGGGGTTTCATGTAACACAGTACGTAAAAGGGGTTTTTCATGTGAACCCCGTACATAAAAGCGGTGTTTGTTTTGAGTGAAACCCGCCATTCGGTCATTAAAATATGTGCTTCTTCAGAAACGGGTGTATCCATTGATTATTGTTAAACTGCCTCTATCTTTTTAAACATTTTGGTTTATGTACCCATATTTTGTACCTGATTTTTGAAATAAAATATAAAAAAAAAAAACTTCATCCACTCTTACAACTTCAAGGTTCGTAAAACTTTTAAACTAATACATAAAATTGCCACCATCTAAAAAAATTTTAAAAAGAAAAACAATACCAAATAAAATAAAAAACACACATTTTCTATTGGCCCCAAAATAAATTGTGCTTACAAAAATACATTGAAAATTAAAACTGAAACAAAAAAAGCCATTTTGACTTTTTTACAATTGTAAAAAATCATAAATACCAAAAAAATATGATTAAATATCAGAAAATGTTCATAGAAAAACCTTTAAGGTATATACAAAAAAAGAAAACTACATACAATACATACATAATATAATACATAAATATACATACATACATTACAACATACATAATACACAACACACAAAAACACGCAATAATACCACAACACAACATAGTTATAATCGAAAATTTTCCCAAATATAACTGATTGTATTTAAAACACTGGGAAATAAAAATTTAAAATTGCACCCCAAAACCTTATAACATTCATAAAACCTCATGCTACCGCTCATTCAAAAAAACCCACACTTTCACCCCCCTTACCTCCCTTTCAACCCCCGAAAATCCCTAAAGTGAAATTCCATAACCCTCATTTAAATCCTCTCCCACCCTCCCCCCAACCCCTCCTTTTCCCCTACACTTTGCCCCTATAAAAAGTTGCCTTTAATGCTTAATTTTTTCACAACTCGCTCCTCTCTAGCCCAAGACATATAAAATAATCTGAAATTATTACCCTACCGCTTCTCTACCTCTGATTCACCCCACCTATGTCTAACTTAAAACCCTCAACACCTCAAACCCCCCCCTCCCCCCTAACCCTTTTTACCTTACCCAACCAAACCCTTATTTTGTTCAATAATTCGCAAAAAAACACCATATGGAAAAAAAGTCTCCAGTCCCCACAACCTTGCATATCCCATCCTCCCGTATTCCTTAGGAAAAAAACCATTCCAAAGTAAATCCCTGAAAAAACTTACATAACTTTTCGTACTTTAGGGTTTTAAACGTAATTTGTTCAAACGCCCCCAATATTACGCCAATCATACATCGGATAAACCCCTTCTACCTGCAAACCCCGCCTTACCTTCCCCCCATCAAGGTTTCCCCCAATTAATATGTGAAGGACGCTCATGTTTAGAGACCCTAACATTTCCTCACCTATTAGAACTCCCTACCCACCCACCACCGTTTTCATTCCTGACCTCTATGAAGTCCGCCCCCCTCCCCCCCCCTCCCCCATAACAAAGTTTTAAATACACCTCATAACCTCTTTTTAAAAAGCTATAAGACCCGCCCTCCTCGGCCCCCAAACCGGAGGTTACAACCGCTCTACCTTTAACATTCGCTTTCCCTAAACCCCCCAAAGAAAACTAAAAACGCCTTTTGAACCTTTTTATCTCACTACAAGTACGGATAAGCTGCTACATGCCAAAGTTTAAATATACAAAAGGACATTCGTTTTAATTACTCTTGATGCAAAGTTAAGTGGGCAGCTCGTAAACCACGATCGCTTCAGACACCATCTACAATACGCACTGAATTTATTTGTTGTGCTAACTTGATACACTTACATAAACATCCCACATATCAGTAATTGTCCACCTTTTGTTTCCACCTTGTCCAACTACTTCGAACGATTCCTCACTTAACCAATCCCCAAGATCCATATACTTCGTTTTTTCTCCTTATTAATTGGACATGCCCGAAGCCTTTTTCAAAAACATTTACTAACTTTTCCCACCCGAGGCCAATCCTGTTACCACTTACTAAAATCGTTTTGTGTCATTCAAACATATCCAACAATGGCCACCCCCCCACCCATTTCGTCAACCAACCCCATTTGCCTGCTAATAAGAAACCCAAATACCTCTATTAAAAGGGATCCTGTAAACAACGCAAAAAATATTGATAAAGGGGACAACCTTGACGTAGAACCCCTTCTCATACTGAATTTGTTTCTCCTAACCTTCCATTTACCTGCACCCGCAAGGATGCATCGTGTTTCTTTAATTTTCCACATGATATAATTTCCCTCTCCAAACCAATTGTCCTCTTCCTTCCGGGCCGAGTGGACGTGCTGGCGCAGCGCACCCATTCAGATTGATTTCGCGCAGTTTACCTGTTTTGAGCAATCTAAATGGCGGACTAGACATGGACGCAGGGTGATTACTGTCTGTGTGGTGCTGGTACGTGGTGCCTGAGTAGTTATACAATCAGGTGCTGCTGCCAAGTATTATCCGCGATGTATAGGCATACCGAACGAAAAGTTTTTGTATGGTGTACATGAATGGAGTGTACAGGATCTTCATCAAGTTCAAGAGTGCTGGTTTTTAGCCAGCATAGTCCGACGCGTTTCAAGAAAAAGGAGGACCGTTAATTCTGCAGTGGAGGTCTGCCTAACATGACGAACAAGCTATGTAACGTGGTAAGGTGAGAATTGTCCCCCTTTGAGGCCTTGGAATATGATGTTGTGGAGGTCTTCCGTAGGGTATGGCAAGATCCATTCGGCACAGTTGGAGTGAGGAAGGAAGGGCCATATATTGGGCTGAGCCAGAGGGGTCTTTCACATGAAGAGTCATTTTCTTTTTTTTTTTTTTTATATTTATTTATAACATCATAAATACAAGGCTGCGTAAAATTAAATAGTCATCACCATACCAAAAACTATAGAGTACAACGAGGTACACACATAAATACCAATCTTTAACTAATACGTATAGATATATACGCGACAAACACACATAAAACACATACTACGTTCAAACTAAACACACACAAGTACCAAAAGAAATAACTGTTTGCGTAACAAAATAGACACTGGTGAAACCCACTTAACCCATTATAACCTACATGCACATCATACAAACCAGTTAACATTGATGTTAAAACAATAGTTTTATGTAATTTGCATACAAAATATAAAATTGTTTATAGAAATTCAACTAGACACAAATCAATGATTTACTCTAACACAAATTCATTAACATCAGAAATATTATATCAAGTGACGATCATATTAATTCATCACAATTCCATCCATTCCAAGTGTTCAATCTTGATACCTAAAACTACGTTTGAACACAAAGCAAAAATCAAATGTTGCACAAATTTATAGGATACAATTGGACGACTCAGGGTAATGTACACGTGTTATAATCCCTTTAATATACTTTGTGACTCACAGACAAATTGAACATAACAGGGAAAAGGATAAAACATGCATAATACACATCCAAATACATACATATGCTATATATATATATATATATAGATACACATATACATCATATATACATGACACACACATACACATACACACATAGACATATACAACATATATATGCAACTTTCATTGCCCTCCATAACACATCAAAAACAAAACTAAGAAAACTATGACTCAATAATACAACGAGTCCTTTACACAAGGGAAGCATCAAAATTAAACACATATATAACGGCACCCCAGTCATTTTGTACACAAAAGGTACAATAGTAACCCTAATCCCTGAATTTACAACCACACATCCAAAACAACTAAAAAACCTTCATGCCCAAACTCATATTCACGCACTCACATCTTCCCCCCCAAGTGACGAGCCAGCTATTGCCCACTGACTACACGGACAACTTTTCGCATGCCCGTTTATTATCACAGTTCACAGGGTTTCAAGAGTGAGGCCTTTTATAACCGTCCCGAAAAAACCCTTATCCCACCTCCCCCATAACAATTCCCTATCCACACAGTGTACGATAAAACGTTAGAGCAAGGACTCGCTTCTTCCTCCCTGGACCCCTTTCCCCATTACCCAACGAAATATAAATGTAATCCACGATAATATAATTCTAAAGACCGTTCAACGTCCTGTCTAATCCACCGATGTCGAGACGTAACGCACGCAGGACCTGCACTCCTCTGCCTCCCACCCTCTGTACCCACCCTACCCAACCAACTCCCTGACATCTTCAATCTTCTAAACCTTCGCATAAGTAGACAACGTGTAAAGCCCGTGTCCTTCCCCACCACAAAACCGACAACCCGCCTCCCACCACGACTCTTCTGGATCGTAGTATTTCCCCTGACGGCAATATACCATGTAAAAAACGAAACAGACTGCACGCACCCTAAGGCCGTAATTTCAACTTGCTAAATCGGTAGCCTATATTTTTCCCACGATACATGGGAACAAACCTTCTACTGGACTTCCACGTGCCCCCTAGTAAACTACTTTAAAATCCTTATGCGAATGTTCCTCCGTTCCTTTACCTCAACAAAGCTCCGAGTATCAATCTCCCATTCCCTAACTCCATTCCTATACACTTTTTTCATCCCGCGTAATATACTATGGTCTATATTTCCCGCCATCCTCACCCACACGCCAAACCTCCCACTTTAAAAAAACACATTTCACCCGACGGCTTAAGTCCAAACAATTCCTAAACCTCCTCGACGTACAGGTATCATAACAACCTCGACGTTTTAACCAATCCCACCTCGATCCCCACAAGAAATGTAAATACTCTCTAATATTCATTGAACGCTTGTTCCAGTAATTGGGAATACAGCCGCAACGTGGCCACACCGTACTATACAATAAAACGTTAACAACAATCACACGTTGGGCCAGAGTGAAATGTTGGGGCCATCAAAACACCCTGACGACCAATGACCTTTTTTCCAACGACCTTACTGAATTTTCTCCGCGCCACAATCCAAATCGACTCTATAAATAATACCGCAAACTTTAATGACATCGGCAGTTGTGTTAACCACTTAACAGCTCTCCAATTCCACCCCCTTTCCAGGCACCCAATCCCCATGATTCATCGACGTTTCACTATTTACCTTCATACCCGTGGCACGTTCAAACACACGCACAACATCTTCCAACCTTTTTCATAGACATTCGTATCACACCAAAACATCGTATCATCCACAGAACCTAATGAATGCGGCACCCAACAAACCCCCTTCCCCTACCCCACCCCCACCCCGGGAACTACCTGTGCTCTTCAACCATCCTGTAAAAGGGATCCAGAAAACATGCAAATAAGATTCTGTGACATATGGCAACCCTTGGTCTTAAACCTCTACCCATCTCAAAGCCGTCTCCCAAACACCCTCCATATTATTTGTACCCTCATCCTGCCCCCTTATACAAGTGTTTACCCACCCAAGCTATTTTCTTCTCCATAACCCTGTCCTCCGAGAATACTCTGCAGTGCCACCTCGTTCCACTCTATCATAGGCGGCTCGCCAGTCCAAGGCCTGTCAAGCCGCCCCCCTCCCTTCACCCTTTGACCCCCCCGACTCCACAAAACTCTTATAGCTCCGTGACCTTCTAACTACGACCTGCCGGCAACCCCTTACTGCGATGGCGAAAACGACCCTCCCCATCCACGCTTTTACTACCCTATTACCCAAAATTTTGTGCGAAAACCTTATAGTCTGCACAGAGCAAAACGATATCGCCCTATACTTCCCAAAGTTTTGCTGCCCTTTGCCGTTCGGGCCCAAGACAACCACCACATGACTGCCTATTCCTGCTTATCCCCAACGTACCTGCTCATCATACAATTTAATTAATCTTACATGAACTTCCCAATCAACTCCAATGCGCAAATAAAATTCCACCGTAAACCATCAATTACCGGGGACTTAACCCTTCCTCATTCGCGGTTAAGCAATTTCAATTTCCTCCTCATAATAACCCCACCCAATGCTTCCTAACCACTGTGACCCAAAATGCACTCAGCATACTGCAACACCTTAACTTACTTCCACTTCATTCCCACGCCACACTAGTCAGTGTTTTTTTATTCATGTAACCGCATATGCACTCATAGCTTTTGTGTTTCGTATCACTTTGACCCTGCCTTCTATGGATTCCCATCGTCTCGTTTACCTCCAAGCTCGATTTCCGTGAGCGCATGCTTTTTGCTTTTGTTGTCTCAACACACAATCCGGAGCCTATCTCCCCACAAAACTTCTTCTAATCCTGCTGCACCCTCACCGCTTTGAAAACCGCTCATTTATGCCACCGTTCGCAACTCTCTTTTGTCTACAAATCTCGTCATGGGTAACACCACTAACCGATCCTGCCCATAACAACATCGTAATCGATTTGTTCCTCTAAATAATTACGCTAGCCCATATTTTAAAGTGTGTAACGTCCTCCCTCCCCACATAAAAGGACTTTTTATCCTTTCCTTTGCCACCGATCCCACCACTTACAAATGTCTCCACCTCCGAGCTTCCTTTGAAAGCTCATTTCCACAGCAAAGAAAAACCCTTCCCCCAACCCTTCCTCATCACGTAACACCTAATATTTAATTTCAATAATTCTTATAAATTTCGGCCATATCCTCCCACCCTAACTCCACTACAAACTGCCCTAGGATCTGACAAGACCGTCTCCCACCGATTAAAAGACTTTACACTACTCCCTGCGAATATACACTCTGTCTAACCCCTTTTTTTTTGGGGGCCCCCCAGCTTTAACCCCTTCCTTGATAAAAGTAGGTCTGTTTCCCACACCCCTCCCCCAACAAATCTCTTAACATAACATCCCTCAACAAATCTCAGAAGTGACAGACACATGCCCAGCCCCTTTGGGTTCGCCGTCAGCCGCCCTTAGGACACAGTTCCATTCACCCCCCACTATCGCTACTCCAGGAAGACCACGCAAAAATAAACAGGTCCTCAACACACAAAATCCGTTCGACCTTCGTGTCATTCTCCGCAGGGGGCATAGACACTTACCAAGGATACCGCTTTTCCCATCCAAGTCCTCAGCCACTCCGCAACAATACACCCTCCCCCCACCCCCCTCACATCTCTGCAACAACAAACGGGCTCGTCCTCTTTTATTAAAAGGCCCACACCACCTTGTCAAACGACAAGTTGGGCAGGGTCAGTCACTGTTTTAAAACCTGCAACCTGCAACACTTCTCCTCTTTGGAAATTGTGTTCTTGAAGGGGAAGGAACTTTCAATTTATTTTTCTAAAAAAAAATGCTAAAACCAAAATCTCTCTTTAATCTAGTACCCCAAAACCGTTAACATTAGCACAACACCAAAGGGGTGTTATATTTTCCCCCTTTTTCCTCTTCTCCTCCCGTGGTTACCACTTGTTTTGTTCGCTATGTGTCTTTTTTACAGTACCTTCCCATTCCCTCCTTCTTGCGATGGGTCCCTCATGACCCCCCCGGGTCCCCCACCCCTCCCCACCCAACCTCTTTTTTTTCCCAGTCCTCTGTCCCGGCGTCGCATCATCCGAATCTGACGTGCTGCCCTTTTCCGGTAACGTTCTTCCCCAGTCAAGACCGGGGCCCCGGGTTCCTCAACCCCACCCACAATGAGGTATGAATCCCCGTTTCCCCAGCTCGCCGTCCTTCTGCGGAGTTCCATATTGTGACAACCGGACTCAGAAAGTCTCCGCTACGTCTTCCGGGAAGGGATTTCCCCCACTTGGGGTGACAAGGTCCTTAAACTTTGTCAAATCCCACCGACATTCGTCCTGACCAATACTAAAACACGTCATCCGGGGGGTACCAATCCATAGATGGTATGGGAAAACGACCGGTCGGGAGCGGGGGGGACTCCTCTCTTTCGAAAAGCCTTTTCCCACCATCTCACTCCACAAAAGACCACCCCCTTCCTTGACGCGATGCTCACCTTTCATCAGGTGACTGGGGCTACGTCTTTTGCACAGGTTTGGTCACGCTCTGTTTTTTTTCCATGCCGCCCTAGTGGTCAATCCCACAAATGCGACACGTACGCCCTGTCCCCGGATATAAAACCCTTACCTGTGTCCTAAAAACTTGAAGATAAAATTTGAGGTATGGGTTTTGGCGCAACGTCATCTTTTGGCGAATGTACCTTCCCATCCTGTGTAACCCATTTTCCACTACCCTGCTGGGCAGAAGCACGTTCCATATTCTAAATCTTTTGATGTCAGCTTCGTTTGCCTCGAAGGGGACACCTCAACTTTTCCGGTAAATATCGAGACAAAATCCCCCATCCCCCGCACCAGGAGTAACGTCAAAACACACACTTGAAAAGGGGTAAACCACCGATTCATAAAATGGCGCAAGCAGTTTCACAAAAACTCAACGCTCCGTTCGCGACCCCATACAATTCACTTCTTTTTGCCGAGTCCCCTGATTTTCTTGGGTAAAGTATTTGAGCTGAACTAGGGGTAAACGCACCTCAAGCATTCAATACCAAAAGTGTTAACGCGTCTGCGATAAAAACCCCCCATCTCAAAACCCGTAATTTTCCCCCGGGGGTCAACAAGACCAACACCACCTCCTCGTACCCCCGTCAGGTTAGAGGACCAGGCAAGGGGGGCTACACGCCCAAGAGCGATGCGCAATGAGGGAAGTTATGCTCTGGCCCCCGTGGGCTAAGGGAAGGTAGAATTCTGGTACGAAATCGTGGTTGCCCTGACTGGGTAAAACTGTAAAGATTTCGCTCTATTTTACCCCATAGTACATTATCAACTGAGGTGAGCATCAGCTCTTGACACCCTTTCAGGTCTTCTTCAGTGAAAAAGTCTAAGTCCAGTCAGTAAATCAGTGAAGTCAGTAAGTCAGTTAGTCAAGTCAGTAAATCAGTTAAGTCAGTAAGTCAGTCAAGTCAGTCTAGTCAATCAGTCAAGTCATAAGTCAAGACAGTAAATCAGTCAGTTAAGTCAGTTAGTCAAGTAAGTCAAGTCAGTCAGTCAACTAGTCAAGTCAGTCAGTCAACTAGTCAAGTCAGTCAGTCAAGTCAGTTGGTCAAGTCAGTCATTCAGTCAGTCAAGTCAGTCAGTTATTCATCACACAAAACTCATATATTCACCTCATTCTTTTAATTGCACAAAGTGATGCTTCATTATGGTCACAGACTATCTCTTGTCTAATATCTCTATTTTCTTCATTAACTTAAATGTTTATATGTTTTTTCGTCACTTCCAGCAACACTGGTATGCCTACTGGGTGCCATGTTTGCTCGGCAGATACAAGATATGGTAATTAAAAATCAAAACACAATTCACAAACATAGCTAGCTCCTAAGACAGAATGGAACTGAACGCATATTCACAAAATCTGGGAGGGTGATGGTGGTGGGAGTGTTTGGGGTGGCAGGGGATGGTAGGAGGTCTCCCCCACTGACCCACAACAAGGTGGCAGCTTGAGCTGGAGAAATTTTCTCAGCTTCCACAAACGGAACCGTGTAAAGTTAATTTTAAAAAGTGCTGCATAAAACTGTGCCTCAATTTTTCAATAGTGCAATAACCCAAACTGCACATACAGTTCATAGGGGTCTGGAATGGATTAATTGTATTTACATAACAATCCAATGGGGAAATTAGGTTTGGGACGCGACCAGAGTTATGGAATGAATGATGATCATGACAAGAGGTTCCACTGTACCCATCTACTGCTAGGTGAACAAGGACAGCAGGTGTCTTAAGGAAATACATGCAATGTTTCCACCCATACTGCAGATTGAACCATGGACCTAAATGTGTGAGCCGAGTGTGTTAGCAACCTGGTTATGGGACACCATCAAGATGGACAGAAAATAAATGAACCAGGTGAGCAGAAAAGAAGGTAGACTGAAAGACATAACTAGAATCTGAAGGTGAAGATTAAAAGGAAGAAATTAAGATGTTGATGATTGAAAGTTTCAACTTCATTAATGTTTGTGCATAATGTAAGGGAAAAGGTAGGAATAAACCAAATGACCTTACTATGTGAAGTGTCCCTCCCTTAACCTCATACCACCGATCCCCTCCCCACTTAGTGGAAAGGGTCATCTCCCACTCTCACCCCTACCCTCTTTCCATGGAACCCCACCTCCCAGCACCTACAACCCCAGCACACCACATAAAACTGCTCAGGATAAGATAAATGTAAGTAAACATGGCCAGAAATAGGGTCTGTTGAATAAGTGAAAAATTTGGGGGGAGAAATATTAGGGGCATTGATTGTGAAATATGTGGTAAAATATCCCATATATCATGTACAAAGCTTGATTCAACCATGAGAAATGACCTAAAACAAGAAAGATGCTTCTGGATTTGCCCCAGAGAGATGGAAGGCTGGTCAGACATAAGAGAAGTACTGAAAAGTGAAAACCTAGAAGGCGTGAAAAAGCTCCTCAGGAGCTTGTCAGTTATATACAAAGAGTGGAAAACAAGAGGTAAGGAACAGGAAAAGGAGGAAAGCAAAAATGAAGGTAAAGACCAAGGAGTCAATATTAAGAGTGGAGAGCAACATTCAGAGCAACGCAGAAAAGAACAAAACATGGGTGCATAACACAGGGAAAGGGGAAAGGGAGGATGAGAAAGCTAGAGCAGCAAGAAACAAAAATAAAAAAGAGAAGAAATACGCCTAAATGAAAGAAAATACGAGAATTCAGGTTGGCGGCAGAATGTGGGAAAGTCTCAAAATCAGTAAATATAGGCAGTCAGAACATTTGCAGAAACTATGCAAAAGATATGTGCCTATAATCAAATCAAAGTCAAGAACAACGTCCAGTATTGGGCCTACTTAAACAAGATGGGTCCTACACAGATGACAGCAAGGAAATGAGTGAGCTACTCAGTCCCAATATGACTCAGTTTTTAGCAAGCCGCTAACCAGACTGAGAGTCGAAGATCAAAATGAATTTTTTATGAGAGAGCCACAAAATATGGTTAACACAAGCCTATCCGATGTTATCCTGATGCCAAATGACTTCGAACAGGCGATAAATGACATGCCCATGCAGTCTGCCCCAGGGCCAGACTCATGGAATTCTGTGTGCATCAAGAACTGCAAGAAGCCCAATCACGACCCTTTTTTCCACCCTATGGAGAGGGAGCATGGACACGGGGGTCATCCCACAGTTACTAAAAACAACAGACATAGCCCCACTCCACAAAGGGGGCAGTAAAGCAACAGCAAAGAACTACAGACCGATAGCACTAACATCCCATATCATAAAAATCTTTGAAAGGGTCCTAAGAAGCAAGATCACCACCCATCTAGAAACCCATCAGTTACACAACCCAGGGCAACATGGGTTTAGAACAGGTCGCTCCTGTCTGTCTCAACTATTGGATCACTACGACAAGGTCCTAAATGCACTAGAAGATAAAAAGAATGCAGATGTAATATATACAGACTTTGCAAAAGCCTTCGACAAGTGTGACCATGGCGTAATAGTGCACAAAATGTGTGCTAAAGGAATAACAGGAAAAGTCGGTCGATGGATCTATAATTTCCTCACTAACAGAACACAGAGAGTAGTCGTCAACAGAGTAAAGTCCGAGGCAGCTACGGTGAAAAGCTCTGTTCCACAAGGCACAGTACTCACTCCCATCTTGTTCCTCATCCTCATATCCGACATAGACAAGGATGTCAGCCACAGCACCGTGTCTTCCTTTGCAGATGACACCCGAATCTGCATGACAGTGTCTTCCATTGCAGACACTGCAAGGCTCCAGGCGGACATCAACCGAATCTTTCAGTGGGCTGCAGAAAACAATATGAAGTTCAACGATGAGAAATTTCAATTACTCAGATATGGTAAACACGAGGAAATTAAATCTTCATCAGAGTACAAAACAAATTCTGGCCACAAAATAGAGCGAAACACCAACGTCAAGACCTGGGAGTGATCATGTCGGAGGATCTCACCTTCAAGGACCATAACATTGTATCAATCGCATCTGCTAGAAAAATGACAGGATGGATAATGAGAACCTTCAAAACTAGGGAGGCCAAGCCCATGATGACACTCTTCAGGTCACTTGTTCTATCTAGGCTGGAATATTGCTGCACACTAACAGCACCCTTCAAGGCAGGTGAAATTGCTGACCTAGAAAATGTTCAGAGAACCTTCACGGCGCGCATAACGGAGATAAAACACCTCAATTACTGGGAGCACTTGAGGTTCCTAAAACTGTATTCCCTGGAATGCAGGCGGGAGAGATACATGATTATATACACCTGGAAAATCCTAGAGGGACTAGTACCGAACTTGCACACGAAAATCACTCACTACGAAAGCAAAAGACTTGGCAGACGATGCAACATCCCACCAATGAAAAGCAGGGGTGTCACTAGCACGTTAAGAGACCATACAATAAGTGTCAGGGGCCCGAGACTGTTCAACTGCCTCCCAGCATATATAAGGGGATTACCAACAGACCCCTGGCAGTCTTCAAGCTGGCACTGGACAAGCACCTAAAGTCGGTTCCTGACCAGCCGGGCTGTGGCTCATACGTTGGTTTGCGTGCAGCCAGCAGCAACAGCCTGGTTGATCAGGCTCTGATCCACCAGAGGCCTGGTCACAGACCGGGCCACGGGGCGTTGACCCCCGGAACTCTCTCCAGGTAATATGGCAGAGCTTGCTGGAATAAACATAACAGAAAAAGTGCAAACATGCTGAGAAAGGGAAAGTGTCACTTTGACAAAGAGTGCAACAGGTACTTCCACCCAGTGATGTACAAAGTTTCAACACAGTTCAGAGAATGTTATGACCTGAACTGCCCAGACCATCATGTAAAAGGAATGCAGCATACACAGAAAGCAGAGAAAGGGAAAATGAACAATATTTTTTTAGACAAACAGAAATGACTGGACCAATAAAGAGGAAAAAAAGAGAAATGTCACAGAAGGGCAAGATGGGCAGCACAATGGGACATACCAAAGCAGGCATCAGCCTATCAGGGCCGAATAAACAATCAAATGCGAAGTCAGAACTTGAAAATCCAGGGGTATGTACACCAGGTGCATTACCAGGTAGTACATCACCAGTGGTACTAACGAAACACATAGGAAAACAAAACATTCCAAAGGTAATTCCTGCTTCATATTGCAAATATTCAGAGTTTGAAATCAATAAAAACAAACTTAGTTATATCAGTGGGCTCCTATTAGAAGCAAATGCCATGTTTGGAGCATTTACAGCAACACATGCAAGGGATGTTTTGGATGGAGAGATAAATATAGAAAATTATAACATGTATAGATGTGATAAAATTAGTAGGTCACAGGGAGGAGTCAGACTCAATGTAAAAGATACTTTCTGATGCACAGAAGTGCTGAATTCAATGAATGATATAGTAGAAATCCTAGGCATTGAAGTTGAGAATAGGCATTTGGTAATTACCCTAGTATATAAATCACCATCAGCAACTGCTGAGGAATTCACAGATCAGTTAAGGAAGATGGATAGCTGTCTGGATAGGCTAGAAAATACCAAACAAATATTTTACTCCTTGGAAATATTAATCTCCCACATGTAAAATGGAAGATGGCCCAAATATCTCCAGGAAGCACCCTATCTCAACAAGCACATACCAGGAAACTAATGAGGCTTCGTGAAAAGTACTCATTGAACCAACAGATAATTGATCCCACTAGAAAAGAAAATATCATGGATTTGATATTCACAAACAACAAGGAACTAATCAGAGACATAACTGTTGCAAAAGCAATATAGTACTCTGATCACAACATCACAGAAGTTAAAATGAGTATTAACTCAGGGTTAGGGAACTTTATCACTAATGTTAGAAAAGGGGTGTTCTGTAACTTAAATTTTAACAACCATAGAATTTACTGAGAAAAAATTAACCAAGAGCTTTAAGACATATGCTGGAAATCAGTCATGAGCACCCTAAATCCCCACCAGTGCCCAGAAAAGCTGAATATAGAAGGATACATGATATGTATGAAGCAGGTTCCATTGAGGAAACCCAGATCAGATATAGAGAGAGAATGTAGGAGATGGTACAGAAGAAAATGGGTTACTGAACTGCATAAAAATGTCAATAAGCTGCAACAGAAAGAAGACAGACTTAGCCAAGAGATCATTGAATTAAAGCAAAAACTTAGGAAGTCACACCTAACAGAAGAAGTACGAAGGGAACAAAGAGCCATACAGGGTATTGCAAGAAACTGAAACTCCAGCCTACTGATACAGCTAACAAGTTCAATGACTTCTTCTCAACCATAGGATCAAATCTCACCAGTAAAATCCCAATTACCAATGCCCAAGCTAATGATTATCTAGATGGAAACTTCTCAACATCCCTCTATCTTACACCAACAGAGCCAACTGAGGTTACCATGACTATTAAATCTCTAAAAAACAAATCAGGAATGTAATCCAAGTGCCACAGCTACTGTATAAACGAGCAGTTCAAATCCAATCAAACATTTCTGCTACTTTGAGCGCAATTTCAAGGTAGTTTTCTTTGTAAAACCAGTCAAAATCATCTCAATTTCTGTAACATGTCTTCCATTCTATAAAATGAGACCAGGAAAACTAGAATACAATAATAAATACCATACGAAAATACAGTGCAAAGTCGCTATTTTAATCCAAAAACACGGTCAAAGTTTTTTTTTTCTCATTACGCACTGTGTGCTGCAGGATTTTTTTATACCATGCACACTGACCACATAGGCCCATTCTTTCATATGTAGGCCTACCAGCTTTCACGAGATTTGAGGGCGCTAGAATTTAGGCGTACTAGTACGTCAAAATCCCTGGTGCGTAAGCCGTACTAGTACAGCCGAAACCCTGAAAGGGATAACCCCTGCCATTTAGGCTTCAGGAGAAACAGAAGCACAAATGATGCAATAATAAAGATGGTTGACCTACTATACACAGCACTGGAAAAAAAATGAATACTCGCTCAGAATCTTTGTCAACATTAAGAAAGCTTCTGATACAGTATATCACATAATCCTACTCCTCAAGATTGATCATTACAGTATAAGAGGCCATGCACTTCCATTTAACAAGTCCTACCTTACTAACAGAAAGAAATACATCTCTGTCAATGACACAACCTCCTCAACAAGACCCCTGGACACTGGTGTACCACAGGGTAGCATTCTTGGCCCCCTCGTTTTCCTTTTATATATCAACGATCTTCCGAGCATATCACAACAACTTATGCCTAATCTCTTTGCTGATGACACAACTTTTGTCATCTCCCACCTAAATCTAGCCTCACTCAACACTACTGAAGAACACACAAAAATAGCAACCTGGTTGACCGTCAATAAACTTACACTTAATATAGACAAAACTTTTTACATTATGTTTGGGAGCAGAACAAGTGAGGACTAACTAAACATTATGCTTAACAACACACTTATTGCTAAATATAATGAGGAAAAATTCCTCGGTCAGCACCTTGACAGCAACCTGAAATTCAACACCTATATCAAACACATAACAAAAAAAATTTCTAAAACAGTTGGCATTCTCTCAAAGACACATTACTATGTACCACAAACAGCACTACTTACACTATACAGTGGACCCCCGGTTAACGAACTTTTTTCATTCCAGTAGTATGTTCAGGTGCCAGTACTGACCGAATTTTTTCCCATAAGGAATATTGTGAAGTAGATTAGTCCATTTCAGACCCCCAAACATACATGTACAAACGCACTTACATAAATACACTAACATAATTGGCAGCATTTGGAGGTGATCGTTAAGCGGGGGTCCACTGTAATGTTCAATGATCTACCCATACCTCACCTATGCTCTTTGTGCCTGGGGCTCCACAATGAAAAACCACCTAAAATCAATAATAACAACAAAAACCCACAGTGCAAATCATGACAATCCACTGCTAGACAACCCCCCCCCCCACTCTTCAAAGGCCTAAACCTAGTCACTATACAAAGCATTAACTTGTAATATAGTGCAACCTACATTTACAGAGCAATCAATTCTCATATAAATCCCAACCTGAAATGCTTTCTTGACAGTTGAAACAGGACTCACAGAAATAACACTAGGCACAAAAACCTCCATGTAAAGCTAAATCTTTAAAGAAAAAAAAAACTTATTATACTTAAAAGGGCCCAAAATCCGGAAAACTTTGTCAGAAATTTCCAGAACCACTGGTTTAGCTAGAATTTTTAAAACTACAGTTAAAAAGCACCTTATCTAATAAATAACAAAAAGGCACAATACCGTGACTGGAACGATACACAAATAACCCGCACGTAAAAGAGAGAAGCTGACGACGACGTTTCGGTCCGACTTGGACCATTGACAAAGTCACACTAACAGAGGTGGAGCAGGACGGCTATATATAGGCAGGAAGAGGTGGAGGTAGTAGTAGTAGAAGTAGTAGTAGTGGTACAAGAATTGTATATAATACCGACAGGATGAAATGACACATGCACAACACCCGGGCATCCCCACCGTAGACGTTTCGCCATCCAGCCAGCCACTGGATGGCGAAACGTCCACAACAAAGACAACCAGACGCCGCACATGTGTCTTAATTTCATAAGTAGTTGTAGTAGAAGAAGAAGAGGTAGTAGTAGTGGTAGTGGAAGAAGTGGGAAATAAGGAAGACAAGCCAGTCTGGTTGTCTTTGTTGTGGACGTTTCGCCATCCAGTGGCTGGCTGGCTGGATGGCGAAACGTCTACGGTGGGGATGCCCGGGTGTTGTGTATGTGTCATTTCATCCTGTCGGTATTATATACAATTCTTGTACCACTACTACTACCTCCACCTCTTCCTGCCTATATATAGCCGTCCTGCTCCACCTCTGTTAGTGTGACTTTGTCAATGGTCCAAGTCGGACCGAAACGTCGTCGTAAGCTTCTCTCTTTTACATGCGGGTTATTTGAGCACCTTATCTCCTTAACCTATCCCAGCTCATCATAAATACATATGCAAAAACTATACAGGTCCACCATCACAAATCTAGCAATCAGTTATTTGGTTCCTTCAGTTATTAGGCACTAATTTCAAATTTCCAGGGTCGCCACACCAACCTGCTGGTACTATTTGGTGGCGCTACTTGCTGCACAAGTCATTCTAATTTCTTTTTCTCCATTTATTGTTATAACCTGCTTACTTTTAGCCATAGCCATGGTTCCAGGGAATAAAAGAAATGCTTTCATTATGTAAAGCATCTACACAGTACATTGTCCATTAAAGATAAGGTGGCTTTGAAGCCAGTGTCGGTTGCCATGAGCTCAGTCTCATGATGCAGGAGAATATGCTTTATTATTACGCTAACATCAACACTACAACTTATTGCCTATCACAATTGATCTAATATGACATAATAAACAATATAAATACAGTGGACTCCCGCATACCGGACGCATTGCATAATGTACAATCCGCATACCGGACGCTTTGATCACTAAAATTTTGCCTCGCATACCACCCAAAAACCCGCTCACCGCCCTTCGTCCGAGACGCGTCCAATGTGCGGCCTGAGCCAGCCTCATATGTTCCGCCGGTGGCATTGTTTACCAGCCAGCCTCCGCGGTAACATCCAAGCATACAATCGGAATATTTCGTATTATTACAGTGTTTTCAGTGCTTTATCTGGAAAATAAGTGACCATGGGCCCCAAGAAAGTTTCTAGTTCCAACCCTACAGCAATAAGGGTTAGAATTCCAATAGAGATGAAGAAAGAGATCATTGATAAGTATGAAAGTGGAGTGCGTATCGCTGAACTGGTCAGGTTGTAGAAGAAACCCAAATCAACCATCTCTACTATTGTGGGCAACAGAAAGGCAATCAAGGAAGCTGTTCTTGCCAAAGGTTTAACTGTGTTTTCGAAACAGAGATCGCAAGTGATGGAAGATGTTGAGAGACTCTTATTGGTGTGGATAAATGAAAAACAGCTAGCAGGAGATAGTGTTTCTCAAGCGATCATAAGCGAAAAGGCTAGGAAGTTGCATGAGGATTTAATTAAAAAAAGGCCTGCAACTAGTGATGATGTGAGTGAATTTAAGGCCAGGAAAGGTTGGTTTGAGAGATTTAAGAAGCGTAGTGGCATACATAGTGTGATAAGGCATGGTGAGGCTGCCAGTTCGGACCACAAAGCGGCTGAAAAATATGTGCAGGAATTCAAGGAGTGCATAGACACTGAAGGACTGAAACCTGAACAAGTGTTTAATTGTGATGAAACAGGCCTGTTTTGGAAGAAAATGGCAAGCAGGACCTACATTACTCAGGAGGAAAAGGCACTCCCAGGACATAAGCCTATGAAAGACAGGCTTACTTTGTTGATGTGTTCCAATGCTACTTGTGATTGCAAAGTGAAGCCTTTATTAGTGTATCACTCTGAAACTCCCAGACCGTTCAGGCAAAAGAATGTCCTCAAGGAAAATTTGTGTGTGCTGTGGAGGGCAAACAGTAAGGCATGGGTCACTAGGGACTTTTTCTATGACTGATTACACCATGCATTTGCCCCCAATGTGAAGATTACCTAACTGAAAAGAAATTAGAACTTAAGTGCCTCCTGGTGTTAGACAATGCCCCTGGTCATCCTACAGACGTGGCAGAGCGACTTTATGGGGACATGAAATTCATTAAGGTGAAGTTTTTGCCTCCTAATACCACTCCTCTCCTGCAGCCCATGGACCAGCACGTTATTGCAAACTTCAAAAAACTGTACACAAAGCTCTGTTTGAAAGGTGCTTTGTAGTGACCTCAGAAACTCAACTGACTCTAAGAGACTTTTGGAGAGATCACTTTAATATCCTCAATTGTATAAACCTTATAGGTAAGGCTTGGGAGGGAGTGACTAAGAAGACCTTGAACTCTGCTTGGAAGAAACTGTGGCCAGAATGTGTAGACAAAAGGGATTTTGAAGGGTTTGAGGCTAACCCTGAGAGGAGTATGCCAGTTGAGGAATCAATTGTGGCATTGGGGAAGTCCTTGGGGTTGGAGGTTAGTGGGGAGGATGTGGAAGAGTTGGTGGAGGAGGACAATGAAGAACTAACCACTGATGAGCTGATAGATCAACTTCAACAGCAAGAGGCCAGACCTGAGGAAAACTGGTTCAAAGGAGGGGAGAGAGAAATTGAAGGAATTGCCTACTACAAAGATTAAGGAAATCTGTGCAATGTGGCTGAAAGTGCAAACCTTTATGGATGAAAATCACCCTCACACAGCTATTGCAAGCCGTGCTGGTGACTATTACACTGACAATGTTGTGAAACACTTTAGGGAAGTCATAAAGGAACGAGAGGTACAGGCCACTATGGACAGATATGTTGTGCGAAAGAAGTCCAGTGACTCTGAAGCTGGTCCTAGTGGCATTAAAAGAAGAAGGGAAGTAACCCAGAAAAGGACTCGACACCTCAAGTCTTAATGGAAGGGGATTCCCCTTCTAAAACACTAACACTCTCTCTCCCCTCCTCCCATCCCATCAATCATCACCAGATCTTCAATAAAAGTAAGTGTCATGTAATTGTGCATGCCTTTTTCAGTTTGTGTGTATTAAAATTAACATTTCATGTGGTAAAAAATTTTTTTTTCATACTTTTGGGTGTCTTGCACGGATTAATTTGATTTCCATTATTTCTTATGGGGAAAATTCATTCGCATACCGAACATTTCGCATAACAGCCAGCCCTCTTGCACGGATTAAGGTCGCTATGCGGGGGTCCACTGTAACATAAAACATGTTAAATACACCAGAATGAATAATATTTACCATAATACCGAGCAGTTCGACGGAGGTATGAAGAGGGCATGGGATACAAGTACAATTCTCCTATCCCTGTCTTTGGGGCTTATATTAGAGAAAATGGAGTATAGCACAGGGCTAACTGATATACACTCGTACTGCACCATAAACATGAAACAAAAAAGCTATTTTCTCTATATAGATCATCACACATAGCAACATATGTGTAGAGAACCTAGGATAACCCAAAAAAAACAGACAACATGGCATATTTCTAGTACAGTGGACCCCCGCATAGCGACCTTAATCCGTGCAAGAGGGCTGGCTGTTATGCGAAATGTTCGCTATGTGAATTAATTTTCCCCATAAGAAATAATGGAAATAAAATTAATCCGTGCAAGACACCCAAAAGTATGAAAAAATTTTTTTTTTACCACAAAAAAATGTTAATTTTAGTACACACAAACTGAAAAAGGCATGCACAATTACATGACACTTACTTTTATTGAAGATCTGGTGATGATTGATGGGATGGGAGGAGGGGAGAGAGAGTGTTAGTGTTTAGAAGGGGAATCCCCTTCCATTAAGACTTGAGGAGGCAAGTCCTTTTCTGGGGTTACTTCCCTTCTTCTTTTAATGCCACTAGGACCAGCTTCAGAGTCACTGGACTTCTTTCGCACAACATATCTGTCCATAGTGGCCTGTACCTCTCGTTCCTTTATGATTTGTCTAAAGTGGTTTACAACATTGTCATTGTAACAGTCACCAGCACGGCTTGCAATAGCTGTGTGAGGGTGATTTTCATCAAAAAAGGTTTGCACTTCAAGCCATTTTGCACACATTTCCTTAATCTTTGAAGTAGGCAATTCCTTCAATTTCTCTCTCCCCTCCTTTGAACCAGTTTCCCCAGGTCTGGCCTCTTGCTCTTGAAGTTGATCTATCAGCTCATCAGTGGTTAGTTCTTCATTGTCCTCCTCCACCAACTCTTCCACATCATCCCCACTAACCTCCAACCCCAAGGACTTCCCCAATGCCACAATTGATTCCTCAACTGGTATACTCCTCTCAGGGTTAGCCTCAAACCCTTCAAAATCCCTTTTGTCTACACATTCTGGCCACAGTTTCTTCCAAGCAGAGTTCAAGGTTCTCTTAGTCACTCCCCCCCAAGCCTTACCTATAAGGTTTACAAAAATTGAGGATATTAAAGTGATCCTTCCAAAACTCTTTTAGAGTCAATCGAGTGTCTGTGGTCACTTCAAAGCACTTTTGAAACAGAGCTTTTGTGTACAGTTTCTTGAAGTTGGAAATGACCTGCTGGTCCATGGGCTGCAGGAGAGGAGTGGTATTAGGAGGCAAAAACTTGACCTTAATGAAGCTCATGTCCCCATAAAGTCGCTCTGCCACGTCTGTAGGATGACCAGGGGCATTGTCTAACACCAGGAGGCACTTAAGTTCTAATTTCTTTCAGTTAGGTAATCTTTCACATTGGGGCAAATGCATGGTGTAACCAGTTATAGAAAAATTCCCTAGTGACCCATGCCTTACTGTTTGCCCTCCACAGCACACACAAATTATCCTTGAGGACATTCTTTTGCCTGAACGCTCTGGGAGTTTCAGAGTGATACACTAATAAAGGCTTAACTTTGCAATCACCACTAGCATTGGCACACATCAACAAAGTAAGCCTGTCTTTCATAGGCTTATGTCCTGGGAGTGCCTTTTCCTCCTGAGTAATGTAGGTCCTGCTTGGCATTTTCTTCCAGAACAGGCCTGTTTCATCACAATTAAACACTTGTTCAGGTTTCAGTCCTTCAGTTTCTATGTACTCCTTGAATTCATGCACATATTTTTTCAGCCGCTTTGTGGTCCGAACTGGCAGCCTCACCATGCCGTATCACACTATGTATGCCACTACGCTTCTTAAATCTCTCAAACCAACCTTTGCTGGCCTTAAATTTACTCACATCATCACTAGTTGCAGGCATTTTTTTAATTAAATCCTCATGCAACTTCCTAGCCTTTTCACATATGATCGCTTGAGAGACGCTATCTCCTGCTAGCTGTTTTTCATTTATCCACACCAATAAGAGTCTCTCACATCTTCCATCACTTGCGATCTTTGTTTCGAAAACACAGTTAACCTTTGGCACAACAGCTTCCTTGATTGCCGTTTTCTTGCCCACAATAGAAGAGATGGTTGATTTGGGTTTCTTGTACAACCTGACCAGGTCGGTGATACACACTCCACTTTCATACTTATCAATGATCTCTTTCTTCATTTCAATGGGAATTCTAACCCTTATTGCTGTAGGGTTGGAACTAGAAGCTTTCTTGGGGCCCATGGTCACTTATTTTCCAGAAACAGCACCGAAAACACTGTAATAATACGAAATATTCCGATTGTATGCTTGAATGTTACCGCGGAGGCTGGCTGGTAAACAATGGCACAGGCGGCACATGTGAGGCTGGCTGAGGGCGCACATTGGACGCGTCTCGGACGAAGGCCGCTGAGCGGGTTTTTGTCCACTATGCGGGGCAAAATTTTAGCGAACAAAGCGTCCGCTATGCGGATTGTCCGCTATGCAAGGCGTCCGTTATGCGGGGGTCCACTGTACCTGGCTTGGGTTAGCCATATATGATTTTTGGTAAATATTCGATTCCCAGCCAGGGTAGAAACATTGGGAGTGTTTCTTTACACCTGTTGTCTATGTTCACCCATCAGTAAATGGGTGTTAGCTGACTAGTGTGGGTGTTATCCTGGGACACTGACCTAATTTGCATGAAATACTCAGCATAACAAGCGGCTTTCTATAGTTGTATGTCATTGATGGCAGCTAGGCCTGTATACCTTGTGCACGTACGTGTAGTAAATAAAGATATTATTATTGTTTTCTCAATTGTTTGTTGGGCTATCTTATTGAAACGTGGGCAATGTATGATGGAAAGATACTTCTTAACGTACACCAAAAATGAAAGAAATCAGATCACAAATAGCAGAGTTCACTTCTCAGCTATTAGCGGCCGCTTAGTGGTATATTTTTGAATGGTTTTTATGATTATAATCTTGTTTTTTCAGTCTCATTTGATAGAATGGAAGATACATTACAGAAACAGATATGATTTTAATTGCTTTCATGACGAAAAGTACCTTGAAATTGTGCTCACAGAAGCGGAAATGTTCTATTCTGTAGTGATGACTGAGTAAACAAATGAAGTCATCATCCAATACCTGTCTGCCTACCAGTCCAAATTATAATACGGAGTCAAGAACGGGTTGACATTATTTATACAATTATTACAATAATGCAGTAGTCTGCATTATTGTAATAATTTTTTGTGTGTGAATAAAAATTCCAAATGGTAAGCAAGAGTAATATAAGAGGGGCCTGGAGCCATGACTAATGTTGTTAGTTTAATATCTTTATTATGCACCCCATACCCATCCTGTAGGCGGTAGTCAAAAGATTACAAAGGTACATAATGGGTCCAGGGACTGGACCCCAAAGTTATGATAGCTGAACTAGTTACAAAGTTAATGAACTTCAGGTAGATCTGGTATTACAAAAACACTAATTGGTATTACATTTAGTGTCGTAATATACGAGGTCGGGATACATCATACATTTTAAAATAAATTAATCTTTAATATTATATAAAACACACAATTTTTGGTCTAGAGGTATTCAATAAATATACATACATGTTACAATAATAAATTATAATTAGCATCTTACTAAAATAATAAATAATAATTAATGATCCTACACACAGGGTACAACTTTCTTAGACACTACTGTGTCACTATATATATCTATGCTAAAATAATAAATTATAAATAAAATTTGTACAATAATAAAAAATCAACTGCATTCTTCGTGTCTCACGACACCCTTATGATGCTCTGTGTCACACGACACTTATCCATGGTGTGTTGTGATGCTCCTTCTCAACTGTGTCACTTGACACTCTTTCCTCCATGTAATGACACTCCTGCTCAA